>OW028588.1:6250000-7500000 GCA_932294275.1 Chloroclysta siterata
TTATGGTGATGGTTACCACTTAACATCAGGTGGGCCATCTCCTTGTTTCATCAGCTAGTTGTATAAAAAAATAAAAAATAAAGCCCCCGTAATAAAGGAGCTATTTCTACACGTCCAAGCCTGAAAAGTCGGTAAAAACCTAAAATATGGCTTACTTTTCAACATTGTTCTTCTTTCTACATAAACTTTTTACATAATAGTAATGTAGTCCAGTGTTGTAGCACCATATTTGTAAGGCAAACGCAAGAGAAAATATGTGCATAATATAATAAAGCTTAAACACACAAACTTTCAAAACCAAAATTACAAACGTATCAAGCGTAAATTGTTGTTCTCCCTGTGTGATATTTGTCTAGAAATGCTCAGCATCAAAGTTTGAAAGCTCCAGAATACACTTGAAGTACATAATATTATCTTACACTAAGGCTTTGCATTTCCTAAAAAGTGGGAACCGTCAGACGCCGAAACATAGCGGAGTTCTAGGTAAAAAATTCTCAAGCTTCTGAAAATCTTCCATCATTTATAATTTTTATACATTCATCAGTTCAATTATCTTTCACTCAGTCCTTTCACATGTTTACATTCTTTCTTATATCCCAATTCACTTAGCCCACTTATGTTCCATTATCACATTTAATATCTTCGTTTACACGAATCCAATAACAACATCCCTAGCAGCTACACAGGGACAGCGCCGGCGGTATTGGTGTCCGTAAGTGGTGGTACCATCACGTTAGCTATAAAGCAGTTTATATAAAAAAAATCCTCTACATTGGTGACTTTAATTCTTCTTTTTCTTGTCACTAGTTCATTTGAAACTGTGTGGTAAAAGGATTTTTAAGTGCGCCTCGCAGAGGCTCCTTTAGCATTTCACACATGCTTTCCTCACGATGATTTCCATCATCGTTTGACTGGCACTGCGCACATTCCTTTTTTGTAACAGAAAAACTCATTGGTGTACGACCGGTTTTGAAACCGCGACCTCAGGAAGTCGAGGCCACTAGATCACGATCAACCGACCTTAGATAACGGCCACCGCTTTTTGACCAAACGAAGCTTTGCTAGAATAGTTAGTTTTAGCTGTGGTTCTAGTTGACTAAACGATGTTAGTTAGAGCGAGTCTAGGCACATTAGTATAAACTTCGTGTTCGAACCCGTTGGGAGCACGGAGCGCTTTAGCATATGTATTTTGCATTTGCAAACCTTTTTCTTCCGCTTGGCAAAGTAGACTTTGGGGCGTATTTATAATAGTTCAACGTGCTCGTTTTACTCTGGAAACGTAATTTCGGATTGTGTTGGAATGGCGAGCTATTTTAGTAGTGGGGCTCTTAGTGAAGTAATACAACTATACCTATTTCTACCATCAAGCAGCGTTGCTAAGTTTCAGTTTGAAAGATATGAGTGGTATGTAGTGTACCTAGCTTTAAGACGTTTCAAAGTTATCGTTTAATTTTATTGATTAAATACCTTTTGACTTTGACTTAAGGGTGCCGGTGAAATTACAGGTACATGAGGTTTAACACCCGTATGTACTACTCAACATGATGTAGAGTTGGGCATCGTAGGGCACGTTCCTATCGTACGTGACTTGAGATGCTTTGTTAAAGAAGGTCGGGACTTAATTGACCTGACATAGCGTACGCTACCTAACTAACAACTTTTATTTATTTTTTAGTCATTTTGTTGGTAGGTTCTATAATTATGTATCTACTATAATTTGTTTCTGTTTTTTTAATCAATAAAATGCTTTTTTTTTTCTTTTCTTACTTAACATCAGGTGGGTCATCTGCTTGTACAGTCAGGAAGTGGTTCAAAAATAAAAACCACCAGTGCTCTCAGTGTGGAATTGCCGGTTATTGCATAACGATCGCCTTTACTATCAAAATACCCAAGTGGATTCTGCTCTTCCCTCGCCACACCCTATTAAAATTGGATGCGTGTTCAAGAGAGCGGCGTTTTTGAGCACCTAAACTTTATAGATTTTTAAAGTTTTTTTTTATATATTTTAATGAAAATTCCTCTGAATACTACACGTATATTTTGATACTAACATTCACACACGGTCCCACTTGCGTAGTACTTACCCGAATAATAAATACCTAGCCAAGGTGTTAGCAAGTGTTATTCCAGGCTACAAACTATGTTTATTCCAAGTTTCATCCAAATTACGGAGGTACTGTGGGAACAAAGATACGTACACAAACTGTCGCGTTTATAATTTTAGTAGTATTTCCTATTTTTTTTATACAAGTTGCTGTTGGAACAAGCAGATGGCCCATGTGATATAAAGTGGTGACAATCACTTATAAGAAAGCGTTAAAATACTGTAAAGAAATCGTTCTATTTGAAACAGCTAACATGGCTAAGTGTGTACCGTCTACTACCCTTATTTTTATATGTTCTATGACATTGTCCACAACACCATTACGCTAATGTATATTGCCCCAATAATTTTCCACACAAACCTAAACTAATAAATAGCTCACCATAAAAATATTTATGCTGTTTCCTCGTAAGCACACCAATCAAAAGTTTGCAAAACATTTCTCTCAATACTGGGAATGTTTGATGGTACTTGGCTTGTTTTTCCATCGCCCAGGGTCGAATGAGAGTGTTGTATATATATTTTTTATACAACTAGCTGATGGAACAAGCAGATGGCCCAACTAATGTTAAGTGGTAACCATTACCTATGAGAAATCATTGCCTCGCAAGTCACGCACGATAGGAACGTGCCCTACTATGCACTGCTCTGCGTCCATCAACTTGAGGCATACAGATGTTAAGCCTCATGTTTCTGTAATTACACCGGCAACCACACTCTTCAAACCGAAACAGCCCTTCACAAAGAGCTCTTCTACTCTTGAAAAGACTTTGTAAGAGCCGGCATTGCCACCGTTATCAAGAGAACTTCGTATCTTTCTGTAGATAAGTATCACGGTAGAAAGCATTGTCGTGAACTCAAATCTGACTAGGTACTTGTATCTATCTGTATTTGACTTCTGCAGTCATGGAGTTGGTATATATTAATGAGATTGCTGCCAAGAAATTAATCTTTGACATGTAACAAGTTAGTAAGCCAATCAAATCTTTAACAATGTATAAGGTAGCAAATAGTTTCATAAAAAACCTATGTAGATAATAGATATAGATAGATAACCTTTTTTTAACACAACAAATAAATATACTTTCTTAAAAACTAACAATTCTAGAAATCTCATCATGTAAAAAAATCTATTAAAAAGTCCTCCTCCTTTTACTGCATGAGATCCAAAGATATTTTTGGAAATATACATCTACAAGCTGGTGCCCGCGACTTCGTCTGCGCAGGATTAGTCACACAATATCTTTATAAATTGTAGCCTATGTGTTATTCTGATGTATAAGCTATATTAATGTAAAGTTTCATCAAAATCCATTCAGTAGTTTTTACGTGAAAGAGTAACAAACATCCATCCATCCATACTTACAAACTTTCGCATTTATAATATTAGTAGGATATAAAAACACTTAACATTTTCCTGGCATTTCAACTTTTGACTTTATTTTACAATATACTTCTCATACCCTCGTCAAACTGTACCTACCCATACCTTCTCACAATGACCCTTTTCTCATGTTTTAAACATCGTTGCCTATTCAACAAAATCTGTAAAATTAGTGGTCTACAATAAGTGAAGTCTTAGTTGTAGTAAATTATGTATTATTAGTCGTTTTAAAAATTATATAAGTCATTAGGTTAAACTAATAAAGGTACATAATTAAACTCTTAACAACTGACTGATACTCGAATTTACGCGGATGAACAAACAATATTAATAAATATTAGTGGACTCTCCACACTATCTAGCCGCAAACTATTTGCTTAGTTTATTTGCTTGGAAAATGGGAACCAGATAGGTGATATAATACTTATATACTTTTTTTTGTAAAACAAACTTATTATGTAATAACGCCCATACAGAGAACAAACAACTATATTCATCACACAAATGTTGGTTCTAGGAAATGGTACCTAAGTTTGTTACCTGTTCTTTTAGGCTTGGTCGCGTGAAACTCGCACCCAGATTCACCTAGCTTTAAGACGTTTCAAAGTGATCCCTTTTGACTTTGACTTCGATCGAAAAAAATGGCTGGTTCTCTATAAAATTTACGATTTACCACCTATTAGGCTAACGATGTGACCATTAAGTAAGGGCAATACTATCATAGAAGAATTAGTATGCAAAAAGGCAACTTTATAACAATACTTTCCGCAGTTTTAAATATTCTGATCTCGCAGTAGCGAATAATCTATTCGCAATGCATTTATGCCTAATTTAAATAAAACCCGACTAGCCTGTCTACTGAATAACTTAAAAACTATAAGATATCTACTATAAAGAGAAACTTCATTACGACGGAGTTTGTGAAGCCCTGGCGCTCAGCGGCTCTGGGTTTCAAATTCATGTAAAGCCCGCGGTTTTTCCGAGAGCGGTGCCGTCATGTAGAGTTATCGCTAGTGGGTAGAGCTATATTAGCGTCATCTAACGTAACATATATTGGCCAGTTTCACATAGAAACCGATTGAAATTGATCATGTTACCGAATCACCCTACAGAGTGATTCCATAGTCTGGAGTCCCGCTACAGCGGTCACTTCCTGTGTCAAGAATGACGGAGAACCTGACCATCTGATGTTTATAAAAACCATTGTCCCCTCAGGTAACGCGCGTTAAGAACTTACCCTACGATGCACTGCCCTACGTCCTTCAACTTGAAGCATACAGGTGCAGCCTCGTGCCTATAATTATCTAATTGAAGAGTAAAATACAATACATTAATTTTCTGTGATATGACGTTAGGTATATTCAAGAGAACGTCAAAGCTTATTCCATTCTTCTCAGAGAAATCGGACTTTGGCAGAGAAAGAGACAGATAAGGACAGACAGAGAAAGAGATAACGAGAAAATTGTTATTTATACGGTCCTCGGCTAGAGATAATTTAATTTCGCCGCCTCGAGGTAAATTGTTCTGCGCCAAATAACAATATAATTTCAAGATATTTTGATTTTTATCTCCATTTTTTGTGATTGGGGTATTTATTAGCAGTGACATGTCGCTCTGGTCGATTGACGTGCTGTCAAAAAAGTTGTGTTTTTTGTACATTATTTTTCGACAGAGGACCTAAGTGGTCTGAAATAAGTGGATTGAAATATTGTTTATTAAAAATCAAAGACTTATACTGACTTTTTTTGAAAAATCGCCTTAGTTTGAATCACGGTCGCTAATGATTTTGTATTTAATTAAATTGTAACAAATAATGACGTACCAAGAGGAAAGTTGGATTTGTGGTCTAGGTCGGGTAGATAATATAGATGTTCCTACTACATCCAAGAAATTAGGAGTACCTATTAGTGGGTTTTTTTTTGTGTTGGTTCTTGGGTGGAAACTTTAGAATATAACAATGCGTTTTGTTGTACGTCCGGAACGGACAAACTGTTAAAACTGTACATAAACATAGCTATAAGATCTTTTTTGTACTACAGTTATACAATAAATCATTTCTGATTTCTGATTTCATCAAGAAAATATATTTTAGGCATTTTGTCGTTCGTCTATATCAATTTTTCAAAAAGTTATAGACGGTTTAACTATAACTATGCTAAAACTCATTTATTCACCTTACAGAGCTCATACGAAAAAAGACTCTCAATGCATATTAACTTTGAGAAAGTGTAAGAGGGGTCAGAGGAAAGTCTAAACATATCATTTGACACGTGCTACATAAATTATTTAGTGCTAGTACAAGTATCAGTAGGTATCTACCGAGCACATATATGAGAGCACTGGTGGTCTAGTGGTAGCGGCCCCGCCTTCCGATCCTAAGGTCGTGGGTTCGAAACCGGTCGTGCACCAATGAGCTTTTCTGTTAAAAAATGTATGTGCACAATTGCAGTACTCTCAAACGGTGAAGGAAAACATCGTGAGGAAACCAGCATGTCGTAGAACCTAAAAAGTTCTATAATGTGTCAAGTGCTCGAAAGGAGACTCTTTGAGGCGCTCTTAAAGTCCTTTCACCACACTGTTGCGAAAGAACCTAATGACACGACAAGAGAGAGACCGAGCACATTGCAAATAGTTACATGCCTTTAAATTTTAATTACTGTAAGCCACAAATGGTAGCTAGTGCCTTGTAAATTACACAGCGGGTTCTAATGGGCGGTTCAACGTTTCCAACAAATTGATGTAGTACTCTAATCTAAATAGCCTAACCTAGATTCATGGACTGAAATTATTTTAGACAAGCTAACGTGAGTCAACAAGAGTTGACTATTAAATGCATATTATTTGCAATGTATTATACATATTAAAATATTAATATAATATACATATGTCCATTGGTGGACATTCCACACAGCACTATCTCGCCCCAAACTAAGCCAAAGCTTGTGATATGGGAACCAGATAGCTGATATACTACTTAGATATTTTTTTTTGTAGATACATACTTATTACTTTATGTAATATCCAGACAGAGAACAAACATCTATGTTCATCATACAAATGTTTGTTCTCGGTGGGGATCGAACCCACGGTCTACGACACATAAGGCAGAGCTTCTACCAACTGAGATGTGACGGCTGTCAATATTAATTTAATTTTCAAAGCTGTATAAGATTTTTTTCTTTAGTACAGAATTAAGTAAGTCATTATTTTTACACAGCTATATAGCAAACAATATTAATTAGACAAATAAAAATGTGTTTCTGATTGTTTTGTCAGTTTTTTAATGTTACTTACAGGTATAAAAGCTCCAAATAATTGTATTGACAAAATATATTGTATTTGATCAACGTTTGCCAGTATCGCTTTATGTCTTCGTTTTACAAGTAGTAGTACAAATTTGTAATTTTTTTTGCTATTTTATCAAAATCATAAAAAATCAAAAAATGTTTATTGACAAAAAATAAGGAGTAGGTAATCCTTATTTTTTGTCAATAAACATTTTTTATTCCTTCTAATTTTGACTGCTGTGGCAATACACCTATTTGTTTTAATTAATTGGTATATTTTAGATTGAAAACCCATATCTCTTGTTTTTATATAATGGAGCTCGAGAAAAAGACAATGGTATTCAAGTTTCAAAACTCAACAAAGGAATTTCATTTTGTATGCCATTGACTGGTATCAATAATCTCATATAACATGAAGAGTCTCTTCGGGGATTTGAGTACGTTTAGCCAATTATTTATTCCGCATTTCCTCGTTATTCAATATACAATAAATGTATATTATAAATTTTTCAAGTGGGCATGAATGAACATATCCGATACTATGAGGTATGGCAATATAAACTATTGGTTTATAGAATATAATTATAGGTTAATAGTTTAAATATATCTATATATAATAAATTATATAAATATACAAACAATAGGCAGGTTGTTTTCTGTTGAAAAAATAGTACCAAATCTTATTTTCGACGCTTCCGTTCAAAAAACGACAAAAAAGAAGCTTTCTTGCTGTTACAATGATTTTAAAATACGTAATGTGCTTATATTTCAGATACATTGATGGAACAAGCACATGATGGTACTGATAACCATCACCTGAGCATTGCCTCGCAGGTCACGTACGTTAGGAACGTGCCCTACGATGCACTGCCCTACGTCCATCAACTAGAGACATACTTGCTCACATATATTAGGCTAATCTAATGGCAATCAAATGTGGTATAATATTGCTAACGTATGCGAAATACAGACCTTAATTTTAAACTTTAGCTTTGGGATACGGCACGGGCACACGGAGATCAAGCTACTCAGAGTCAAAGAAAAATGACACTTAGTACAACGACATAAAAGCGAGCAGTGTACTCGCATCCGTGTGTACAAGCCCAAGATTCCAACGCTTGCGCCCAACTTAAACAATATACAGGTACAAAATGTAATAATCTGTGTAAATTGCGACATTAAAAGTTACGGCACCTTTGTTATAATGAATAAGGAGCACATTAATGAACATTATCGGACCCGTAAGTTCAAGGAGAATCTTGAAAAAGGTTTAATATTTAAAAGGAACAAGGGCCAAACAGGCTTAAAAAAAACTACGACCACAACAATTGATAACTTTTACTACACTTTTTACTTTAAAAGTTTTAAACACTTTCTTCGCTTGATTGATACGATAAATAGTAATTGTGCCTTGAAAATAGTTATGACCCATGGCAAATCTTCAAGTATCAACAAAATTTGGGTTGATTCTTGGGCTATTTGTTGCGTAGTCATTCGAGATTTTATGAATTAATCATAAGATTTAGATTTAATCATTCAACGTTAATAGACTTGCTGACTCTACATTATACATACAAACAAAAAATCTAATTATGAACAAACTCCTTGATAATTTACATGCTACATAATTTTTAAACTTGCGAGAAAAACTACCCGAACGATTAGTATAGGCTTATACTTTACAGACTGATGTTTTCTTAGGACGATTATTGTAAGATGTCATTTGACGACTCCAACAGGTTAACCGATTAATGTTTTCAGTCTCAGACTTAATTTTGTACTACCTACTTGCTTGTAGAACCATCAGATGACTATTACCTATAACATAGTATTGCCTAGCAAGTCCTTATGATCCTGTTCGGCGTCCTTCAAAATGAGGCATACAGGTATTAACCGGCAACTACTCCCTTCAAACCGAAACACAGCACCGCTGCTTAGCGACAGGAATAGGGATGGTGTTAGTACTTCCCCGAGCCCTTCATAAAGATATCTGCTACTTCTAATATGCCGTATCAAAGTCAAAAGATATATTAAATTGCTACAAAAGGATCACTTTCAAACGTCTTAAAGCTGAATCTAGGTACCAGTTCCACGAGACAAAGCCTAGAAGAATCTATCCTACTAATATTATAAACGCGAAAGTTTGTAAGTATGGATGGATGTGTGTTACTCTTTCACATAAAAAGTACTGAATGGATTTTAATGAAATTTTACAATAATATAGCTTATACATCAGAATAACACATAGGCTACAATTTATAGAGATATTGTGTGATACTAATATTATAAACGCCAAAGTTTGTAAGTAACGATGGATGGATGTTTGTTACTCTTTCACGTAAAAACTACGGAATGGATTTTAATGAACCTTTACAATAATATAGCTTATACATCAGAATAACACATAGGCTACAATTTATAGAGATATTGTGTGACAATATCCTGCGCAGACGAAGTCGAGGGCACCAGCTTGTTAAATATATATATATATTGATGAAACAAGCCACATATGCAACATATACATCTGCTCACAGAACACAGAATAACTCACTCCTTCTGCGCTTGTTTTCGTATTCACTACCAAGGGGTGACAATTATAAATTAAACCAAACAGACGTTTCTAGGCATTAATTACGGAGGCTTTGTTGTCTCTGATTTTCTGTTAGGACGATATAAATTAGGAAGGTGTGGCAGGTACGCTAAGTAATTACATGTCCGAATAAATGGACACACTTCACTTGATAATATATCTCTTCTTTGTTATGGCACAATGTATTTACGACGACTTTAAATAAAGATAAATGTTTTTTTGCTCATTTTATTTGCTCAGTCTATCACGGTTTGGGTCACACCATACATGCAAAAATAAATAATAATAAAATATCAAAATCGATATATAGAAAGATTAATTGAGCAATTCATTTGACATTAATAAACATGTTATTTTTCCAATAACACTATCTTTTTACGGTTTTTTTATTTTACTTTATCAACGAAATAAAAGTACACAAATAGCTACCTCTCCTTGTTTAAAAATATGAAAGAACAAATCGAAAAGAATATAAACTAAACGAAATAGCTGGAACGTTCAACATAATTTTTATCTAGAATGCGCGAATTTCCGCAGTCCGAATGCCAAACTAAGATGCTCGGTAAAATTTTATTTTTCAATAAGCTTCTCAACTCGGCTTGGTTCGCGTTGTGCTTTGATAAAATTGTATAATATTGCTCAATACTCAATACATTTATTGGTTACACGTGGTTTAGAACATACATAGTTGTTAGGTGTTACTGAGTATCACATGGACCCTGCATTGCTTAATCGACTCAGTTATAAAATTGAGAATGTTTCAAATAACATTTAACCCCAAAAAAACCCGGACAGTAAAATAAAATATATTCATGTTAAAGTTTTATATACGGACATGGGAAAGTTTTAAGAGTCGAATTCATTGAAATGGGAATTTTACTCATAGTTTTACGATATCGTCAAAAATTTGAAACATCGTTACCTTAAATATTTTGCAGTTTATGTAAATTTTACGCTTCCACTGTCGAAAGTTTCAATGAAATTCAGCAAATGCTCGGCGAGTCTTGAAGTTGCACTTCAAATAAACCGGTCAAAGACGCAATGCATGTCTAACAGGCCTCCCGATAGGTGGGCGAGGATCAGCACACCAGGGTTCCTGACGGACGGCGGCCTCGTGGTCGACCGAGAAAGCGCTGGAGGAACGATCTAGATGCCTTTGAAGGTAGATGGTGGGAGGAAGCTCGGGATAGGGAGAACTGGAAGTCCTTGGCCTTTGCCCTGCAGTGAGACGAGAATTTACATTTGCCTAAAATAGCTACAGTGTCAATATCACTGATATATTATTATTGATATATGACATTTTACTCTTCTCTGTTTTGACGCAACCAGTTAGGTATCTACGCTCACTCATCTTTTTATTAATAACAGGGTAGATGGTGACACCACATGATATTTTATACGTATAATAAATTTCAGTTTCATGCTGAAAATGTTTGCTGTGAGTAATGGCACTGTAACATGACACTATTAGATGAATTCATGGAAGAGCCATTTATAACTCACAACATAGCGAGGACGACGACATTTGATTGAGTCTGCCTCATCAGCGTCAACCTTTAGTTTCCATGTCTTTTTATAAAGATCTGCAGTTGTCATAAGACAAGCGTAACAACACTACCATTGGGAAAAAAAAGGTTCTCAAATGGTGACCATGGATCGGAAGACGTAACCTCTCATCTAATGACGATATTGTGAGACGCGAGAAGTTTAAACTCGAAAAAAACGAACACAGCACTCAATAGTGTGTCCTGATCAAAGTACTTTAATGATCGAATGTAATAATTTAGGCTTATGATGATGAAAAAAGCATACATGATTTGCATTTTTTTGCCGTTAATTTTGCGATGTTATCAATTCCGCCTGGAGTTTCAAAGCACCTAAACAACAGTCGTCAGTATAACGGTAACTGTATCTGTGGGGACAAGGACTTAGCGTGCCTTTGATGTCGATTGTACCAAACTTTCGGAGCATAATTTACAATGAATAAGTAAGCGAGCGAAGGTTCCACAGTTCTGATGCTGAAATAACAGGTTTTTGATAAAAATACGTGTGATGAAATCAAAAATGGATGCGAGGAAATCAGCAGAAGAACCAAGGTCACAGACTCTTGGAAAAAAACGGATCTCTCAGAATTAAAAAAGAAAAGTTGAAGTGGCTAATACGAAGGCTTTATATATTTAAGAAACGATAATCCCTATGAAATATTGGTTCTCCAATTGCCCTACGATAGACTTCAGATGGAAGTCGGTGGATGATGGAAGCTTAAAGTCGTTCAGCTGTGAACTTCTTTACGACTGATGATGAGATAAAAATGAAACTTATCGTACATGCAAGGCAAGTAAAAAATACTTATACTTCCTACTTATTTCGCTTGATATAGACTTGACTAGCCTAGAAAAACAAGGCCATTTTTTTGTAAAATTGGGCTCATAATAATGCCTTTGGTGATAAACAATACTTATTCCAAGGTTTCACCACACCCTTTAGTTAGTGTAATAAAAGCTTCGCGACATAGTAGCTTACCCATGCCCAGCCCAATTAGTCATCATTATAAAAGCTGTCCTTGGCAAAGTGGGTTAGGTTCTACAGCTAACTAGCCTTTGTTTATTACAGTTTGTAGTTTACACAGTGACATCACTATATGTTTTGGCTTATTAACTTCCGCCTGCCGTTTTCTCGGTTTTTATATGGATGAAAAATAGCTGATATGTCTCTTCACGGTAAAGCTACAGTGGAAAGCTTTACCGTTTACCGTACTTGAAGTTTTTCTGTTAAGAGTATTTTTTGTGTAGAATAATGTATGTTGAAAAGCTGTTTTTTTGTGGAAATCCCGAAGAAAATATTTAAAAGTGCTTCTGAGAAGTTTGCAAGATTTCTATTATAAACTAAGTCTAATAAGCAGAATGTTGAACAGGAAATTTTATATTAGATTTTATATAAGAATTATATTTTTGTACTTCGTTTTTTTTTCATAATCATAATAACTTTATTGCGAATATAGGTTGCTAGGTACATGTCAATACAGATGTCAGGGTTTGCAAAAAAGGTTCTTCAATATTCCACCATCCAAGACAGACATCCATGCAAGACAGCATGCAATAATTTATACAATTTAAGAATTAATGAATCATAGATATAGAAATACAAAATGTCACAAATTTAAAATAGAATAGGAGCTAAATTAACAATTCATAAATAAGAATAATGAACAAAAAAACATAATAATATGGATTATTCTAAATTGTCATTAAGATATTCAGCCACACTATAGTACACTTTTTCGATGAGCAATTATATTTTTATAAGTTTTTCCTAAATACGAGTAAAGTCTTGAGGACATACAAAATATGCTGTTGTTTAGTTTAGACGTTTTATTTGCCTGGCCAATAATACTGCTTCAAAAATATAGATAGATGGTAAGGTAATTTTTTTAGTTTTGAAAAGTATTGTTTGCAACTGTCTTTCTGCTGTAGCTTGCATATGGCCTGCACTACTTTTGAAACTACTTTAAAAAAAGCGTATAGATCTTCTCGGTCGAATGATTTTTATTGCTGCTAAATGTAATGCATGTAATGTAATGCTGTAGCTCGTAGTATCGCGACAAATTCGCGTTTTTCGAAATTTTCACGCAGAACAGCGTTCACGCTTGGCGCCCTGCCTCGCCGCGCCGCGTTCCCTTTGGGTAAAGTCACGGTGTGTAACCACTCATTATCGAAACTGCTTTTTCGGAGTAATTCTCAAAGTGCTGAGTTGACGCTAATTGCTAGCAGTTGGGATCGCTCCAATTTTGTGACACCAATAGAAAGCTCTTCGCCTTATCAATGTGATGCCAGACATTTATTATCTGAGTCTATTTAAAGTCTTATATCGTACCTACATTTACTATAATATAAAACCATAATGATATGCCTAGCCAGAACTGAAATAATACTACCACTGAAATTGTAGGTCCAGTTCTAAGTGCTATTCTGTCATGAACACTCGCTCCAGTGACCACGGAAGCCGTGGTGAATTTTTTTGGGATTTTGTAATACATTCCACCCCATCACTAGCACCATCCGCGTGAGTATCTTGGCGGTGAAAATGCCAATATGGGTGAGGCGAAGCTCGTGATCCACTTGGTGATACTCCCCGTGACTTATTTTTACGGAATAGAAATGGAATGGACCCGGATAATCTCTATATATTCGGATAATCTTTATGGAATAATCTTATATAACAATGCCTATTCAGCATTTCTTAGCTGTCATAAAAATGTACCGTTAAACGACGGTATATAAATTATTTAATTTGACAAAGGAAACAATTTAGGGAGTTGAGTTAGTCCGTTTACAAAATGGTAGCAAGAACATCGCTAGCCAGTCAAATCTTATACAGAAAGATTTTAATCATATTTTTCTACAACTTATAGCTAAAACATTTGACCACAATCTCAACTGATGTTAAGTAATGATGCTGTCCACGATGTGGCACGTTTACCTAGAAAATACCTATTCACTCTTCTCTTGAAAACATCTAAAGAAAAAACGGACGCCGGTGAAGAACTCCACTCTTTGGCCGTAGGTAGGTTGAAGCAAAGCGCTTAGTGCGGGCAGTTAGTATGTCAATCATGGATGTCTCGTTTCCGTACGTCTAGTGGTTTGATGATAGAATGGGGATGATGGGATCAAGTTGTGTTGTTCCGTCGTACACTCTCCGAAATGTATCCTGTAAAATGCCGATAGACAGGCAACTTTGCGGCGATGCTCGAGAGTCAGGAGCTTAGACTCGGGGGTGCTAGGTCGGGTAACCTCCTCGTGGTGCACCCTGGTAACACCATGAAGCACGCCCGCAGAGTACTGCGGACGTGTTTCATGGTGGCTAATAACCCGACACGGTGGGCCTCTCCGCGTGTCCCTCTGACTAGCAGAGGGCACAGTGTGATGAGGCAGGGTAGACCTACGGGTCTACCCAGGCGGTAGAGCGCGCGCGAGAGACGCGGAACTTCTCGCGCCGCTCATGGTGGTGAATAGCGGGAGAAGACCTGGAGGGGCCTTCTCCCGCATTGCACATATTCACCACCCCGTCGGGCGGGAACGGCCGGGCACTCACGGTCGTTCCCGGGTCCCTCCCTGCAAAGGGGGGGGCGTGCGGGCCCCGCCGTAAAGGCGGGGGCGTTGCGGGGGCCCCGCTGTCATGGCGGGCCAATCGCCGGCGGGGGACTGGATGAAAAGGCTCTGCCAGTTTCCCAGTTCCCCTCCATATAGGCGACGCGGGAGTGTCGCTGGGTTGTTTAGTGGGTATACCGGGAGCGGAAAACCGGGGAGTCCCACATATCCCCTCCATCCTCCAATGGGGGGGAATGCGTAACGCATTTTTCCCAGCGTCAAAAAAAAAAAAAAAAAAAAAGGAGCTTAGACTCGAACAACGTGTCGTTACCTATATGAGCCTTTTGGCTCGTCTCGTAATAATTTCCAAGGCCTCAAGTTGGTATTTGGCAGGGTCATCCCAAAGATGAGAACAGTACACCATACACTACCGGACTTGCGCTTGGTACAGATGAAGCAGCTGTCCCGGTGTGAAGTACCGTCTCACCTTCGATAGTATGCCTAGCTTCTTTGCAGCTATCTTGGCCTTGGATTCTATGAATGAGCCAATTTAGTTTGGTGGTTAATGTAAAACCTAAAGTTTCGAGCTGGTCCGAGGGCTTATTACGAGTTTAGTGCCGATCGTCGATCGTTACGATACACCGAATTATCTATGAAAATAAATCAGCTTTTCAAAGAATACGCTAGATGCCGTTGATTTATTTTCATAGAAAATTCGGTGTATCGCAACGATCGACGATCGGCACTAAACTCGTAATAAGCCCTCTGATATCGGTTTTAATACATCACGGAAAGTGGAAAATATCTACAGAAGCTTATGTCTGTTGTCTGTGAACGAAGACAGTAGCTGAAGCCAGTTTCACAAAACTATACATAAAAACTGCACCCTGTTCAGATACTCGTAGCTTGGTAAATAAAGGCCACATCTTCAAAGAATAAGAAATTCTTGCTTGGCTACGACAGCCAGCAGTAAAATGCTACAAAATAAAACCGATTTAAAGAAAATTTAAAGCCACGTTAAATTAGACTGAAAACGTGCGCACTTCCTTTCTTACTTGTAGTAGATAACGGAAATTTAAGACATACAGTAAAACTACTATAGAAGTGGAACAACTATGGTTTAAAAAATCCGTACTAGATCAAACAAATGGGATTCTTCTGATAGCTGAACCAAAAGTCACGTGATTACCAAACGTAAATAAAGGAAGTCTCGCTTCTATAATTTATTATAATTGTCCATTTTATGGCTAAACTCTGGCTAATGTAGGCAATAACTATGCCCAGACGAGGTTCTAGGAATTAATGGCTTAGCAGCAACGTAAATAAGAGGGAGTAACTTGTGAGCTTGTTCCCATATTGTCGATCGAGAAATGAATGGCGACTGACAAACGCTCTTGGAGTTATTTTAGGATATTTTGGGAAATTAAATAAAATTATTTCTTTTTTTATTGACAAACCACAAAGGTATAAGTACACTAAATTACAATACAAACAATAATACATAGTGACCCGGAAACCTGTATAAAAAATTAATAAAATTAAAATCTATTAGGTAATAAGAAATTAAGTTTTATTTCAAACACAGAGCTTTTATAGAGCTGTATGGTAACAACTGAATGAAAATTATTGTTCGTGACTTATCTCTCTATTCCTAAGTACACTCGTACAACAAAAAAAACCATCAAAAGATCCTTCAAAATGAAGACGAGATCGAGAATTTCAATCGGAAAAGATAAAGATTGTAAAACCCAAGTATTTCTCAAAGGAGTTTCAATGGGGAGTTCTCGATGCTTGCGTGTTTCAAGTACGTCGGTATTAATCCCAGATTCAATAAACCGAAGCATTTTTCGAATTGAATCTACACAAAGCAAGCACTCTTGAGAAGTCACGTCAGCGTCTCTCCGTTTTCATGATACTGATTAACTAGGAAAAGGATTTCTCTAGTGTCCTGGGCCATGTATCTGTAACCTGAAGGGTGTTACTTTCGATATTTGATTTGATGACTCAAATATCGAAAGCATAATAAGCGTTGCTTACTGCTATAATCATACGAATGGAAAACTTACAAGAAACGAATGATATTTTGGTTATTAACCCAGACATGAGCGGTAAGACTAATTATATTTTGGTTATTAAACCTGACATGATATAAGGATACAAAAGTAAGAAGCCCAACGGAGAAGCCCGCCCCTAGCCTTCACTTGCTTTCGCTCGGTCAGTCAGTTCACGGCATTACCAACATTCAGTGGCAGATTCATACTTGTATGCTATGACTAAGTTCTACGGCCACTTTAGGTGTCTTGTTTTACACAAATGAATGTTACGAAAGCTCGACTCCAAGCACTTCACATCAATCACAATTTGCAAATTCCTTTGTTGATACAACGGTGAACAAGACGGGGTAAGTGGAATCATCACCTCATACTGTACCTACATTATTCAGGGATCGCGGTTCGGCGCTGATTGGCTTTCAATGATTTGCATAACGATTTGCACGGCTTTGAATACGGCGGCTATCGAATAGATCGGATTTTGCAAACCAGCGCAAAGTGGATGGAATCAACGGGAAATTACTTTGTTCGGTCGCCGTATTATCAAGCCACTATTGGCATAGATTTTAAATAAATAGAAAATTCGTTAAAGTGAACCTAAGTTATTTGTGTGTGTGTATAGTTTGTCTCATTGAAATTTGTGGTATTGAAAGCAATGAATTCATTACAATATTCCAGAAAGGCCATATAAATGAACTATGTATATAATATAACTATACTTATAATGTGTTGAACAAGCCAAAAAGGTTCCAACCTAATAAATAAATAATTAAATAATAAAAATGACCTACCCACATACTTACAATTCCTAGTAAGTAGGTAAATACAATCTTTCCTAAAGAGGCGTGTTCCAAGCCAAAAATCTTTCAAAAGATAAACAATACTAAAACCTTGCCATATTTTACCAATTGTTAATGCCAAACAGTGATAAGGATAATTTTAAGCAATGTTGTAAAAATGTAGCAGGTATGAGGATAAGAATCTTTGGTAGGTATTCTATTGTCTATCACAAAAGGTTTCCTAAATTAGTGTTTAGTATGAGAAAACTATGTTATAATGTTTCGTATTCAGAAATAATATCCATCCGTCAGTCAGTCGTCAGTCTCCGAGTGCTAGGTATAGTAAACATCAGTCAGTAGAAACATCATGTATACTATAGTACTCGAAGATATAGAATACCAACTAATAAGTTTTTTGGATCGAGCTATTTGATATGATTTCGTGCAGGATCGGTAGTAAAATCTTTGAGTTTATTTACGGCCAGGGACTGGTCTGTCTAGCCAGCCCAATTGGTAGAGTAAGCATATTTTCTGAAAACCAATTTCCAAAGGTGACTTGGTGTTCTCAAAGCTGTAGCCGTCATAAGACGGTCGTTATAAACGTGGTCTGCGTAAATTCGTTGAGTAAGCATTAAGGCGAAGACAAGAGCTAATGTGACTCTCGCTCGCACGTTTCGACATGTTGAAAGATATAAAATCACTAAACTTATTTTCGAAAAATCGCAATTGCAAACAATCTTGTGTGCGAAAACTAGTAAAGCGAACTTTTGAGTAGGAAAACTTTTATCGATCAAAATGAAATTTTTACTAAACTGTGTGCAATGTGATTGCACACAAGATTGTTGATTGCGATTTTTCGAAAATGAGTTCAGTGATTTTATATCTTTCAACATGTCGAAACGTGCGAGCGAGAAGTTGTTTGATAGTTGTCAGCCCCTTAATTACAGGTCGCATAAACTAAGATCATAGATAGGTATGACTGGAGGATAAGCTGATTTATGCATGGAGACCACGTGTAAGAAAGCATACGACTAACTGCAACTGAGGTTTAGAACTTATCGTATATTATATCCATCAGTGGACTTTCCACACAGCACTATCTAGCCCCAAACTAAGCACAGCTTGTAATATGGTAACCAAATAGCTGATATAATACTTGCAATATTTTTGTAAATACATACTTATAATAAATAATAACACCCAAACAGAGACCAATAAACACAAATGTTTGTCCTCGGTGAGAACGAACTACCAACTGAGCTGTAATACATAATATCACGCCTGCTTCCCATTGGTACGGGAAGATTACGAAGTTTGCGATCTTTATTATAAAAATGTCTCTTTTGGGGGCTATTTAAAACATACGGAAAACGGAAACGACCGTTTTTGCCAAGGTTTTTGCTATTTTTGTTTATAAGCAAACAAAACTAGAGACAAATTCTGACGTTTCCGATCGGAACGTTTCGAATGTTTTAAAAAGTAGATAGATAGATAACTCTTATTGTTCACCACACAGAAACAAAATACAGGGTTAAGGCATACATTTACGCAAAACAATGGACGGCCTTCTCGCTGATAGCGATCTCTTCCAGGCAACCTTGCAGTATGCCGTCTTATACGACAAGACTGAAATTGGAATGGAAATTATACACATATAATCAGCAGTATCTAAAACGCTTGATGCTAAAGTTTTAAGTAAAGTACCTACTGCCCAGATTGTACAATTATAAGTAAACAAAGTTTTGACTCCCATTTTCATTTCGGTTTTGCGGTGAAACGCCAGATACTTACGGTACTTACGACGCAGCTTCCCTTTCCACCAGTCCCATTCACAGCTATTGACTGATCCTATCGAATTAAATTAATAACATTTCATTGATTTCGAACAATAGATGTCACATCAACTGGTAATAATCGGATGCGGGATAAATGCAGTTCAGTAAATGAACTTAACTAAATTACTTTTGCAGTATAGCCGGCTCGAATGGAGGATTCCTGTTAGAATCTATGTGAAATTCAATTTGTACCACAAATGTTTGGCTAAGCGATAGCTAACTCCAATCACACCCAGAATTGTCTGTCAGAGATAATGTTTGTAAAGGCCTAAGGTTTTCCATTTTGGATTAAGCTAAAGACATCAAAGTATGTAGTTCAATGCTCTGAGTGACAGTTGTGTGAATACAAAAACGAGAAACGGCCGGTTTCTGAAAGCTCGATCAAAACTAATCAGTGTCAAGTCACTTGCTGTCTCTATCTAATTCGATGTCATAGCAGAAATGACGAGTGACTTGACATCCGATTAGTTTTGATCGAGCTTTCAGAAACCGACCGTATGCCATTCTTCAAGATTCCAATTTCAGTCGAAAGAAACGGAAGGCTTGAAGTTATTAATTCAATTAGAGATGGAATTCGGAAAGTTTCCACTGAAATAGTTTTGAATCTAAGGATTGCAAAGAAAATATCTGCAGGTAACTATTTTAATGAGGTACTTAAGTGCTAAAAATGTTGTTGGAAAAAGTGTCCATTTTATTCCCAAATAATATTGCACTGTTAACATTAAGCATCTTAGTTTAGTATGCTCTCCGCCAAAAGCCTGGCCATTACTTGCAGTTTCGAGAGGAAAGAACTGAAGTGGTAGAGCTTTGAGCTTTAATGGTCCATTAGTGCAGGATGGTGCGGGGATAGGCGTTTTCTTGATGACTGACGCCGATGCAGACCCGATTCCGTACCGATATTTTTGCGTCAGGCAGTCAACTCTCAAGTTCAGTTTTCTTGATGACTGACGCCGATGCAGACCCGATTCCGTACCGATATTTTTGCGTCAGGCTGTCAACTCTCAAGTTCAGTTTTCTTGATGACTGACGCCGATGCAGACCCGATTCCGTACCGATATTTTTGCGTCAGGCTGTCAACTGTCAAGTTCAGTTTTCTTGATGACTGACGCCGATGCAGACCCGATTCCGTACCGATATTTTTGCTTCAGGCAGTCAACTGTCAAGTTCAGTTTTCTTGATGACTGACGCCGATGCAGACCGATTCCGTACCGATATTTTTGCGTACGGCAGTCATCTCTCAAATTCAATTTTCTTGATGACTGACGCCGATATGTAGACCCGATTCCGTACCGATATTTTTGCATCAGGCAGTCAACTGTCAAGTTCAGTTTTCTTGATGACTGACGCCGATGCAGACCCGATTCCATACCGATATGTTTGCGTCAGGCTGTCAACTCTGAAGTTCACAGCTGGTCTCTCCATATATTTACAGGATGAATCATCAGTAAGGAAGAAGAAAGAAATGCATTTATTTGTCACACAAACATATGTGGAACTACAATTTATAAGTGCTAAATATTAGGTACCTACTAATAGTATAAGCTAGTACTAAAGAAGGGACTAATGTTGGTAAAAAGAGTTGGTGCAGAGTAGTCCTCCATATGCCAGATCAGCCAAAGATGTTCAGCAGCACTGGTTTTTATCCATAGATATTAAGTTAGGATGGTTGTCCGAATTCACCACGCTTAGCACGCTTTTTCGGAAAAAATTGGGTTTTAGTAAAAAAAATCGTTTTATATTTTAGCTCTGAATATACGTGTTTTGATATTTCCCGTATAAAAACTAAATAATGTTTTGGTAGAAATATCTTACATCGGATCGTTGTCGTGTAGGTACCATGTCGGCTAATGTGAAACTGGCCAATACCCTGTAACTGCATAGGTACATCCCCACTTCACTCTACCAGGATCCTAAATGCATCAAAGGAACCGAACATCTAGGCAGATACCTACGTCATTTGACTAAGAGCAACGGACCGAGAGCGTGCTACTTGTAGCGGCTTGTGGCTTAAGCAAGGTGGCGTTGGAAGCACTGGTTTATTTTGTACCGCTATTGAGTTACTAGTTATCGTGTCTTTTTTTTTATCAATTATCTGTTGGAACAAGCAGATGGCCCACCTGATGTTAAGGGGCTGACAACTATCAAACAACTTCTCGCTCGCACGTTTCGACATGTTGAAATATATAAAATCACTTAATTCATTTTCGAAAAATCGCAATCAACCATTTTGTGTGCAACGCCGGCAACCACTCTTCAAACCGAAACACAGCAACTCTGCTTGTCGGCAGAAAAAGTCGTGTTAGTAGTACTTGCCCGGAAGAGCCCTTCACAAAGAGCACTACTACTCTTAAAACTCAAATAGTATTGATCTAGCAAAGATAAAAGTACCAAGAGATGTCCGTTATACTTACTTACCTACTACGAGTAGTATACAACCATGATATGTAAATGTAAATCCTTTATTGGCTGTATGTTAGAAACCTAAGTATTTACATTGTATGTTAAGAGCTGTGTATTTTGTTCAAAAAAAAAAATTTAAAAAAAATGATCAAACAGTGTAGATGTACAGATGTAGTGCAGTATAGACTGAGTAAGGAATTCTTGTGTACGAGTAGGTATGCAACTTTTAGAGAAGTTTCTAGATATAAAGCTGATATTACAAAACTGCCAGCGGAATTCTGAAATATTATAAATAAAAGCAAATTGAACCAATTCACATTAACCATTACGTAAATAGTAGCTTAGTTACGTAATATTAATGTGAATCGGTTCAATTTGGTTCAAAATGGAGTTCAGTTTTGGTCCCTCAGTCTTATTTTTGAAGAATAGGATACTATGATGGTATTTCCTTGTGTATTACTTCAGTTGGAAACTGTAGCAACACAATACTAAGAGTAGAAATTTACTAACAATGTGCTCCTTCGAGTGATGCAACCCGCAACTAGGGGCGTTGTACGTTTGTATGTAACTAATTAAATACTTCAAAAGCTGAAACGTTGTAAACCAACATAGAAGAGTTGATACGTTGTTAGTTATTCCTATCTATCTATTAAAACTAGAACTTGAAATCTGGAACGTAAGTAGGACGGCACCCACTCGATGGACCGACGACGTTGTAAAAATCGCGGAAAGCTTGTGTAATAAATAATAATAATAAATAATAAATATTGGTGGACATTCCACACAGCACTATCTCGCCCCAAACTAAGCCAAAGCTTGTGATATGGGAACCAGATAGCTGATATACTACTTAAATACTTTTTTTTTTGTAAATACATACTTATAATATTATATAACACCCAGACAGAGAACAAACATCTATGTTCATCACACAAATGTTTGTTCTCGGTGGGGATCGAACCCACGGCCTACATAAAATCATATATAATCACTTCACATCAGATGAGATTGCGGTCAAACTTTTTACCTATAAGTTGTAAAAAAAAACAGAAAACTAAGCTTAAGTAAGTACCTTGTAAATGACGTTGTTTCAAATATAAATTTCGATTCAATAATACATTTTCATTAATATTAATCTAAGACGTCGTATTTGAATATTGTCATTTAATTAAGAGAGGCGCCCTAAACTCAGGTCATCTAATCAGAAAATTCAGTGAATCGGTTCCCCTTCGATAGAAACGATGGAAGTTAAGGCAATCAGGATTTGCAAGTCCAATCTGAATTTCCCACCTGCGATGATGAGATTGTCAAAATTATCCAGGATTATCCTCTCAAATCTCACGTCCTATGCCAAAGGCACAATCGTCTTAATGCTTTGGCACCTTATAATTTGCGACTGGAATATTGAACAGGAAGAAGCGTGGGAAGCCCTCCTACCCAATGGACCGACGACATCGTGTGGAGAGGGCTAAGAATCGTTCTTCGAGGCCTATGTCTAGCAGAGCACTTCTTCAGTCTAATTATGATGATGATGATATTATATCCACCTGTCATCATTTTTAATCTGTTTCTGTACTTTTTTTATTGTTCCAAATAAATATTTTTGATTTTGATTTGATTTGATTCGACCTTTGTGTACGGACATACAGGTCGAATCAAATCAAATCAAAACTTCGGAGTTAAGAACACACTTGAAAATGAAAATTGAAAAATGTTAATTGGCAATAATAAAATCAACAGTAAAGTGTGAGTCTGCCTCCTGGAATAGCGTAAGCTGTGGCCCAAGAAACAGTACTCTCCCGAATGACAATATACTTATAGTTTTAAAGTTTTTAACGCAGGTGCCATACGCTTGTTCCATCATCAGCAAGTACTATTTAAAAATACAATTCATGCGACCAGGGTTCACGTGGTTATTTCATAATCACCGCGAATGTTTAATCCGGGACACAAGTCAGACACTCGAAAGCAACCCCTTTTCTCATTCTCATCTGTGAGATAAGAGACGGTATCACTCCCCGGAGCCAAACTCACTTCAAAATGACTCGCATTACCCCAAAATGGCTTCGTTAACCGACCCGCCTTGTATTTGTAACTTTCATTCAGAGGCTAACGACTTGCAAGGAAACAATTTTAATAAGTAGCGCGAAATTTCCACAAGCGCCCTCATAATTTGTTTGTACCAGCCAACAATCTTTTGGTACTAATAATAACACCGTTTTTTCGTTATTTACCGCTTGGCCTGTTTTCGAGGATAGGTGTAGAGACCGTAGATTTTCACTTGATCAAACACCTCTTTCACTTCATTTGATCCACATCAATTTCTTTACATTGTGCTCGTTGGCTTAGGTAGAGGATCTGTAGACACAATAGTAACGTGGCAGGTATCTTGAAGAAAGGGGAAAATAATCTTGACTATGAAGAGATTTCTCGGAATCTTTTTTTAACTAGCTGCGTTTTCATATCATTCCGTTATATAAACGAATTATTTGTTGGGTCATTATATTAAAGTTATGGTAAATTTGATTTAAAGAACAAAATATTTTATCAATCATGTCTCTGTGTGCACGTACTCGTAGTACCTACCCAGAATAGTATTTTTTAAACGTGATCATGTCGTATTGAATATTACACGGGAACTTATACGATAATCGCGTATCGTCGGGAAGGTAATATAGCGATACCCGAGGTAATACGCGATAAATACCCGTGTAATATTCAATAGTACACAGAACTTCCAGACTTCGATGCACAAGCCCAAGTTAACGTCAAGAAGGCATGTGGGCGTTTAAAATAATTTCCCTCGACGGTCACAGACAATTTGTCAATGTCGCGACCGCGCGACCAAGCTCACATATGTAGCTACTTATCGAGTACAATCAACGACAAACCTCGACGAATCTTTCTGGTATGAAAAGTTCAAATCGGTATATCTTAGGGCGATGACAAGAGCACGTTTCATAGTTTGCATAAGTATGAAAACTAGTAAAGTAAACTTTTCAGTAGGAAAACTTGTATCGATCAAAATGAAAATGAAATGGTTGATTGCGATTTTTCGAAAATGATTTTAGTGTCTTTATATACTTACCTTTAAAATGAATTAAGTGCGAGCGAGAGGTACATTAGCTCTTGTCTTCGCCTTAAAGCATAAATCATAAATCCTTTATGATATGTGAGCCCAGGTGATACGTACAAAATAATAAGATTGTGTGTATCCCTATCGCGTCTTCATACAAAACCCGCAATGAACACGGAACAAAAACGTAAAACGAAAAACTAAATATCGTAAGCAAAACTCATACTTGGGGTACTGATCCTGATCTGCGTAGGTGATGGTTACCACTTACCATCAGGTGGGCCATCTGCTTGTTCTATCAGCAAATAGAATAAAAAAGTATCAGCAAATAGAATTTATAAAGGAAACAGATACGTTTATACAAGAGTAATTGATTAACGATGTTTTTTTGTTTTGTATGAGGTATGTATGTTTCTATAGAAAACAAATGCTTGTTTGTGTTTGTTAATTCATTTAATTGCGGATAACTAGCAGAAGTAAAACGTTCAAAGTAAAGATGAAGAAAATGTATTTATTTCACAATAGCTACGTGAAGGAAGATGTTGAAATTCTTCGAGTGTTTGATGAATTAGATGCTTGAATAATTATTCAGCGCGTGACCTTTTCTCTCTAATTTAATAAGTATATTTCAGTGGATACTTAATAAGACAGATTTCTTAAGTACTTAAGTAAATTTGAATCTAACATTGCCATCAATATGTTCTTAAAATTATTAAATATTAATTAATTTTCTTGTCGTGTCACTTGTTCTTTTCGAAACAGTGTGGTGAAAGTATTTTAAGTACGCCTCAAGTACGCTCCTTTCAAGCATTTGACACATGTTTTAGAACTTTCTAGGTCCTAACGATGTTTCCTCACGATGTTTTCCTTCACCGTTTGAAAGTACTGGCACTGTTCACATATTTTTTTTGTAAATCATTAAGTAATGGACGCAGTTTAATTGCATAGCGCACGTCCCCGGCGGACCGGTAACCGCCCAACATCTGGCGTAGCTTGTTCCGTCATTTGTTCGACATGTGTTTATTTATGACATGCTTATTTTCACTTGTCTTTTAGTTCCAATTAAGTAGAAACCACCACTCAAGTCCTGGATCAGACCCTAACTAATAAATTAGAGTATTGTTGCCATAGTTTTACCACAAAACTTTCCGGGTATAGCCGCAGAGTAAATTATTCCAACTACGGGTTAGTCTTTTCAATAAATAATAATATAGAGAAATGAAACTTACATTCGTTTTTTAAAAAACTTTTTACCTTTCCGATACCCTGACCCAATAGCCACCACATAGTTTTATAATGTAAAAATTCAAATAGCTTTCAATAATGTGTTTTTTTTATGTCTGAAATAATTAGGTAAAGCCTATTATCGACGGGCGAGTAAGACCGTGGTTTTAAAAACCGACGAACCTGGCTCGCGGCTCGTTGGTGCTGATCGATTAGCAAGCAAAACAGTCGCAAACAGAAGCCTTGTGTTATCTCGCCATAGGATATTACGCAGTTATGAAAAAAAAAAGAAAACGCCCTAAAGTTTGGGTTAAAAGTTGGATTGAAAAAAGGCAAGCTTTGTCACATGCCGAGTAAAAAATATAGCACGACGACGAGCCGCGAGCCAGGCTCGGCGGTATTTAAAACCGTGGTTTTGCAATGATACACCGGCGAGCTTTACCGACGAGCCATAAAACCGCGGTCTTACTCGTCCGTCGATCAGGCCCTTTACACTTCTCTTACTTCACAAAAAGAAGTAAAATTTGTCGAGGTTTTTTTTATTTTATTTATTATAAGGGCTTTGTCGCTAATAAAACAATAATAAAATAATTGTCGAGGTCTGATGCCGTCTTCTCATTGATGACGCACACAAACAAATTTTACACAGCGCCAAAAAAAAAATCACTTCTACTCATCGTAATTAATATTTAACGGACACCTCATAATTACTCCTATTCGTGGTAGCGAGACGCTAACTTGTCTTTTGCTTCAGCGAGACTTTTCGAATTCATCAGAATTATTTCGCTGTTTTCGAAGGACCCGCGTTTCGGTTTATTTAATTAATAACGCAATATTCCCCGCAATTCTTGTTGTTTTAGTGGAATTTGAAAAGCTCTTACATTTCATTGTTTTTATTACATCTTGTCTTTTCTTCACTCAATTTTTCTACTTGCGAATTTATTCTACTCTGGTAATTAATTAGCCCGTGTCAGCAAAAATGGTACTCACTTAAGGTTGAGTGAGTCAACTTGATTTTGACAGGCCTTACAGCCTGGTTTTTATTTTGTCAGTTTACTACAGTTAGGTAAAATTGGTAATATTAAAAAGACAGTCTAAGTCACGATTCGCAACTCCGTTGAAATTACTTTTACACTTTGAGGAAACAGCCAGAACAGTTTTATTTCCAAAACACGTATCTAGCATTTTCCTGTGTTATGTAAATATACATTTTTTGTCGCTAACTGCCTTGTAAACGCATGGTATCGCAATCCCACCGCAATGCTTACACAGCGCGCTTTCAATTTGAATTTCGAACATAAAAATCAAGACTTTGCTGTGTCTGCATTTTTAGAGGATTGTTCAGGAATTTTACTTGTATTTTGTATGATATTTTAAAAGTAATCAAATACGTGCTTACACACAATTTACAGTAAAAAAAAACTGTCAACCACACTCGCTCAATTGCCAGTGGAATCTGCGGTGAGATTTCAATTTGGCATTGTTTAATACATTCGCCTATCTCTAGCGCCATCCGCGTGATTGTCTCGGCGGTAAAAATGCCAACTTGATCGAAGTGAGTGCGGATCCACTAGGAGATACTACTCCCCGTGATTTCGGAATCACTACAGAAGTGACCGCTGTCAGATGACGGCATATACAACATGACAGCATGAATAACATGACAGCAGATGGATAAGGTTACCGACCTTTTTAAAATAAAAAGACGATTCATTTTCTGACATTTTTGGAAGCAACATAGCTTTTTCATTTTAATTGTTTTTCTAGTGTTATTTTGAGTTGTGTTGTGTAATTTCGGTGGTATTTTAACCAACATTACTTGAGGTCTTAGCACAAAGTGTAAACATTTGAAATGAAAGTGTAATATGTGATATCCTGATTTGACCGAAAATGTTTCCAATGTTTTGAAGAAAACCGCCACCATTTTCTTTAAAACAAATGACGGCCGACTTGACTATGGACTGACTTGACTAAAAAGTATTCAATACAAATCACTTGACACTGGCAAGATTGTCTGTCGAATGACAGACAGGAGCCATAAACGGAGAGAAGAAGAAGAAATAAAAAGACAATAATCGTTAAAATCAAGCTGTCACTTTGAAATAACTCTACCGACCCAAACTTATAAATGAAAAGTTTTATGCACAAAATAAACGTTTAATTAAACAAATAGGCATAGGTAAATACAGCTTTACATTCCTGTGGAAACTAGAAGGGTCGAAGGGTATCTTAAACAAGCATTACCTCGTCCATGCGGTTTGTATTTACGTTATGAACTCCGCAGCGCAGCGGCTGAGGCGGCCACAGCCGACAGTTATTTAAGTTAAAACGTGCGTGCACAGACCGCAGGCACAGTCGTGTGGAAAAACTATACGCATACACAAATACGCTTTACTTCGTCATCATCAACAGTTTGAAGAAATTCCCTGCTGAACATAGTCTTGTTCCAAACATTTCCAGAAAGAACGATTTTGAGCCTACGTTACAGAGTCGTTCTTCTGTAGTATGATTGTGATGTAAAGTTAACTAATGTAGCACTTTTGAAACGACAACATCCAAAGTATCAAGTTATATCGTGGGTCCCACAACAAACTTTTGTGTTATGAACATAGATGTTTGTTCTCTGTCCGGGTGTTATATAAAATTATAAGTATATTATATACAAAAAAAGTATTTAAATATTATATCAGCTATCTGATTAACATAGTACAAGCTTTGGCTTAGTTCTGGGCGAGATAGTGCTGTGTGGAATGTCCACCAATATTTACTTATTTATTTAATGACTAGCGGCCTGTCCCAGCTTCGCATGGGTGGTCATAAATTTTTTTAACATTTTAGGATAAACTTAGACCGTGGGTTCGAGCCTCGCGTCTACTTATTTCATACATTTGCACGCGCTTCTCCTTGAGTGAGTGAAATCGCACCCCGCGCGTGACCCGTGGACCCGTTAACATTTTTAATTTCGTCATATCTTTTGAATGGAATGTCCGATTTGAAAAATTTAGGAAGTAATCTATAGGTATTGAAACCGTCTTAATTATGAAATGATTTATTTGGATAAGGATTAATACCAAGGTACAAATAAAGACCCTTTTCTAGCGGAGGCATTTCAATTAATTTTTTATAATAAAAGAACACTTATTGTGACATAACTATAATAGTTAGACATATGCTGTCGCGACATTTTTTGTAGATGATAACGTGTTCTACAAAATCGTAGTACATTATTTTGTTCTATCTTCAATAGTTTTCGCAGCGCACGCGATGTAAGGTCTTTTGTTTTCCACCTTGGGTTACATTATTGAAGTTTTTTGAAAATATAATATAGCTTATGTTACTCAGGGATAATGTAGCATTCTAATGGTGAAAGAATTTTTGAAATCGGACCAGTAGTTTTTGAGCCTATTCGTTACATACAAAAATACAAAAATACAAAGTTTTCCTCTTTATAATATTAGTGTAGATAACCCTAAGATGAACCTATTAAAGCCAATCATTATTAACTCCATGTAGGCAATAATGTTACTGTCACTTTGACATAACATTGACATTACTTAACTAACAAAAAAGTTTGATTTGATGAAATAAGGGCATTCAGAACCCAGCCCCTGTCATCTAGCTATCTTTTGTCGAATGTGAATGTGCCCATCACCTTCTGAATCGTCCCTCTTAGGAGCCACCATCGCATCTTGACTATGAATTTCAAGTGGTTTGGCGGAACTGTTCATCCCCTGAAAATGAATTGATTCACAAATACTTGTACCATAGCAATGGGTCCTTACACATTAAAATAAAGAAAAAGATGCTTTAAAGTGTTGAAACTATAAAGTTGCTCACTTTTCGTAGCGACTGTACTTGCGCTTACGCATCAGTTGAAGTTCGATATAACGCAAACTATTCTTGATACTTTGTGCGAGCTGAATATAGTTACCCCAAGTGGCGAAATAGTAAACTGCGCCTTGTAGATTATAAACAAATTGAATAAAGTGTAAGCGTAAACAGTATTTCGATTAGAAAGCTCCTTACACTTACTATGTTATAACATAGTAAGTGTGATGTAAGGAGCTTTCTACCTTGAAACTAAAACCAAAATAGATAATCTCCTATTTCTAGAAATTTTAATAGTGACACAGTTCTGTTAATTTAATGGTTTTATAGTTTCTTTTGTTCTCTAATATATAATTTAGTTTTGGCTTGAACTTTTTCCGGTTTACGAATGTTTTGCGGGCTAGTATAATTGAATGATATTTTGGTTAACTCTAAATAGGAATATTTTTAACGGGATAAAAAAAACCTGAAAGTGCAAACAGCGCTGCTATTTCGGTTTTAAAAGTGTGGTGCCGGTGAAATTACAGGCACATGAGGCTTAGCATCTATAACTCATGTGCCTGTATAATTACAGGCACATGAGTTATAGATGCTGCACCGGCTGCACCGGCTGCACCGACTGCACCGGCAATCACACTCTTCAAACCGAAACACAGCGTTGCTGCTTGGCGGCAGAAAAAGGCGTGGTGGTAGTACTTCCCCGGACGAGCCACACACAAAGAGCTCAACTACTCTTAATGTAATCCCGCCTTACCTACGCCTCAAGTTGGGCTAAGTTGGGCTCAGGTGGGCCATCTGCTTGTTCCATTAGCAAAGAGTAAAAACGAAAAAAAAAAAAATAAGTAGGTAAGCCTTCAGTTTATTATCTATCCCCAAAACTTCATCCCAATCCATCGATCAATAGGTATTGAAGACGGGCTGACTCTTGAATCATGCAAGTATCTGAGGAATGCCTGAGGGAATTTTTCGATTAAGCCCGCTTCACGCTACCGCACTCCTGACATTGTATACGGTGCTTTTATCTCACACGGGCGATTTAAATTAACAATATTGTCACAACCTAACAAATGTTAAGGGGCTGACAACCATGAAACAACTTCTCGCTCGCACGTTTCGACATGTTCAAAGATATAAAATCACTAAACTCATTTTCGAAAAATCGCAATCAACCATCTTGTGTGCAATCACATTGCACACAGTTTAGTAAAAATTTCATTTTGATCGATACAAGTTTTCCTGCTTAAAAGTTTACTTATGTACGAAAACTAGTAAAGCAAACTTTTGAGTAGGAAAACATGTATCGATCAAAATGAAAATTTTACTAAACTGTGTGCAATGTGATTGCACACAAGATGGTTGATTGCGATTTTTCGAAAATGAGTTTAGTGATTTTATATCTTTCAACATGTCCAAACGTGCGAGCGAGAGTCACATTAGCTCTTGTCTTCGCCTTAAAAAGTTGGTCAACTTTTGTTCCAACACTTCAATAGAAAGAGTGATTTTATCGAATTGATGAATTTGGAAAGATGATTTAATACTGGATGTTCGAGTACTTCAATAAAGTTGTTGTAGATCTTGGTTTTGTAACTCGAAATATTCTGATCATCGATTGATCGATATTGATGCTTTTGATAATATAACGTTCGATACAAATTTAAAATACAACAAACTTTTATCAACTGTAGCGCGTGTTCTAGTCCCCACTGAACGACCTGTGAGTTTGAAAAATAAGTTAGTTACTCTAAAATACGAAATGAACTTCGTTTCTTTCCAATGTATCACTGACATTGGGCAACTTACAATCGTTCTACAAATTGCCCGTGTACAGACACCACACATGACTCGACACCTACTCTTACCTTTGCATGGTTAGAATTCTGTGGATAATTTACTTTTTGTGTACGCTGGAGAGAGGTTAAACTTTATAATTATGTTTGTTTACAAACTTGTGGTAAATGTGAATCCTAGTTTAGACTTTACAACTGTCTAATTAAAATGCGGTCGACTGTCGTCGTACATTAAACTTCAGTCTTGATTCTACGTTTTCATAATTAGTTGGACTACGAATATTAAATCGTTGCTTTTAATCTACAATAAAGCCATTTCAAAATCAAAATCAAAACGGTCTTTATTCTGTTCAATCACAAGGACCACTTTGAAACGTATTATAAGTTAGGTTAATCTAGCGCCAGCTCGACCAAAGCCTAGAAAAAGATTTTTATTTACGTATCTTTAGGATCAATTACATCAAAATAACCAGCTGTAAATCAAGTGCAGTAAGCAAAAGTAAAATTTAAAGTAGCAGCGAGTAATTTTTTTTAAACAACTAGTTGATGGAACAAGCAGATGGTCCACCTGATGTGATGAAAGTGGTAACCATCACCAATCACATATAACAAAGCATTGCCTCGGAAATCACGCACGATAGGAACGTGCCCTACGATGCACTGCCCTGCGTCCATCAACTTGTGGCATACAGATGTTAAGCCTCATGTGCCTGTAATTACACTCTTCAAACCGAAACACAGCAACGCTGCTTGGCGGCAGAAAAAGGGCGTGGTGATAGTACTTCCCCGGACGAGCCCTTCACAAAGAGCTCTACTACTCTTATAATGCGGGAAAGAACAAACCTTCAAACATGCATACAAAAGGAACTGATTATATTCAAAAAAAATTTTTATTTTAAGCTGAAGTTCATCGGAGCTGTAATGTGGCGAGCGCTGGACGCGAGCCAAATGAAGAAACGCCGCAAATTAAATACCCGAATAGCGGACAAATTATGCTTCAATAGCGGACTAAATATATTTTGTAATTGTTATTTTTGATAAAAAGTTACTTCAGATAGTTAATTGATTCAGGCGTGACTTTGCGGAATTCCATTGTTAAATATAAATTAACTGAAAGAAATATGTAGATTAACGGATACATAATTTGTTTCACTTAATTTATATTGAGAAAATTACTTCCCTCATAATTGACTCCATCTCTGTTATTGGAACATTATTGCCACAGTTGATGCATTAATATTTTAGAACGGCATATTCAGAACGACTAAGGTCCAGAAATCCCACCCATTTATTTACACTGGTAACTTTTAAAAGTCAAACTAAACAGCTGAATATAGGTAATTTTTTTTTTTTATCACATCAATTCGAAAATAGATAGTTTGCTCTTCGAAAACAGGTAGCAAAATAGCACTTTGATCCCAAGGGCGGTAAAGTGATTTGAATTTGGAATGTGCTTATTGAGTAAAAGTTCCAATCACCAAAGAGATCACGAACACTGTATGAACAAGCAGGCTTTATGATTAAAAAAAAAAGCGCCTGAACTAAATAAAAATAAACAAAAACACGTGAAACGCGCATTCCATCTTTGTTCATAATTGTTTACTCAAATTCAATTTTACTTTGTTTTACGAAAATAAATAAAATTACAATAAATACATGATTATGACTATGAGACTATGTGACTATGTGACTATGTGACTATGTGACTATGTGACTATGTGACTATGTGACTATGTGACTATGTGACTATGTGACTATGTGACTATGTGACTATGTGACTATGTGACTATGTGACTATGTGACTATGTGACTATGTGACTATGTGACTATGTGACTATGTGACTATGTGACTATGTGACTATGTGACTATGTGACTATGTGACTATGTGACTATGTGACTATGTGACTATGTGACTATGTGACTATGTGACTATGTGACTATGTGACTATGTGACTATGTGACTATGTGACTATGTGACTATGTGACTATGTGACTATGTGACTATGTGACTATGTGACTATGTGACTATGTGACTATGTGACTATGTGACTATGTGACTATGTGACTATGTGACTATGTGACTATGTGACTATGTGACTATGTGATTATGTGACTATGTGACTATGTGACTATGTGACTATGTGACTATGTGACTATGTGACAATGTGACAATGTGACAATGTGACTATGTGACTCCGTGACTCCGTGACTATGTGACTTTGTGACTTTGTGACTTTGTGACTTTGTGACTTTGTGACTTTGTGACTTTGTGACTTTGTGACTTTGTGACTTTGTGACTTTGTGACTTTGTGACTTTGTGACTTTGTGACTTTGTGACTTTGTGACTTTGTGACTTTGTGACTTTGTGACTTTGTGACTTTGTGACTTTGTGACTTTGTGACTTTGTGACTTTGTGACTTTGTGACTTTGTGACTTTGTGACTTTGTGACTTTGTGACTTTGTGACTTTGTGACTTTGTGACTTTGTGACTTTGTGACTTTGTGACTTTGTGACTTTGTGACTTTGTGACTTTGTGACTTTGTGACTTTGTGACTTTGTGACTTTGTGACTTTGTGACTTTGTGACTTTGTGACTTTGTGACTTTGTGACTTTGTGACTTTGTGACTTTGTGACTTTGTGACTTTGTGACTTTGTGACTTTGTGACTTTGTGACTTTGTGACTTTGTGACTTCGTGACTTCGTGAATTTGTGACTATGATTATAATTATTCATAAGTTGCACTAAGTTATTTTCTCAAAGAGGGTGATAAAAAGTAGAGTGTCCACCTCGGGAGCAACACTATTTTAAGCTCGAGTGAAGTACTTTGAATCCCTCGCTACGCTTAGGATTCAAAAAACACTCTCGCCATAAAAATAGTTGTTTGCTCCCTTGGTAAACAATCTACTATTTTTTATAAATATTCAATTAATACCAATGAAGGCTTTACACTTTGAACAACCCAAGCCCAAAAATATCTAGAAAGTAGTCCAAATTGTACCATCCATATTCGTTTCTAAAAATAAGCAGTCTGTGCACTACAGACAAATAAATTAGCCGAAAAAAAAATTGAAAACGCTCGACTTGGCGGATATGCATTTCTCCGAGCATATTTATGGCACGTTTTTATTCGCAACATATTTCGTGATATTTTCAGGGACCGCCAAATGGGCATCGTGTGGAAAACTATGCAAAATACTTCGTGTACAAAACAATGCATCAAGCTAATTTCGCTTTGGGAAATGTTTGAGTACCGTGTACTTTTGGACGGCTTTGGTCAATTATAAATTTTAAATCCTGCTAACTACTAATAAATTTAAAAGCACTAATTGATTCTGAAAACCAAGAGTTTGTTTGAGTAGATGTGAAAATTTTGCTGCTATTTCTAATTAATGAAATTATCCTTTTTCTTTTAAAATTTGTTTTTGATATATATAGCACATAAGAGCACATTTTAAGAGTAGTAGAGCTCTTTGTGAAGGGCTCTTCCGGGGAAGTACTACCACCACGCCTTTTTCTGCCGCCAAGCAGCAACGCTGTGTTTCGGCTTGAAGAGTGTGGTTGCCGGTGTAATTACAGGCACAGGAGGTTTAACATCTGTATGCCTCAAGTTGATGGACGCAGGGAAGTGCATCGAAGGGCACGTTCCTATCATGCGTGACTTACGAGGCAATGCTTTGTTATAAGTGATGGTTACCACTTAACATCAGGTGGGCCATCTGCCTGTTCCATCAGCTAATTGTATAAAAAAAATATATAAAAAAACTGTATTTACTATGTTTTATTATATTGTGTTTAGAACAAGACACTGAATTCTTAACATCAGGTAATCAAGTAACTATCAGTCAAAAAATTTACAAAAAAATAGAAAGAACTTCAAAATAATTGGCAACAAAAATGCAGATGTAGGTACTAGCAATTTTAACTCGTCAAAATGTCTGGAATTGTTGAGAATTTCACGAATTCTCCTCAGATACGTTTCTTGAGAAGGGATTCCGTAATGAACTCCTCTGGGATGAGATTTACCGTGGTCGGCCCTCACTGTCTCTGGTCTTGAATAAATAAATTAGTTACTACTGTGCTGTTGTAGGTACTCATTTTTCTTCATCATATTTTGGATTTATTTTGGACAAGCTGGTGCCCGCGACTTCGTCTGCGCAGGATTAGTCACACAATATCTTTATGAATTGTAGCCTATGTGCTTTTCTGATGCTATATTATTGTAAAGTTCAAATCCATTCAGTAGTTTTTACGTGAAAGAGTAACAAACATCCATCCATCCATCCATATTTACAAACTTTCGCGTTTATAATATTAGTAGGATTTGCATCTTGGTACCAAGAAATCTGAGGGGATATCTACCGTGCCTGGGGATCAAAGGCGTGAAGCTGTTTCAGTTTTGTTCAGTTTCATATTTTGGATGGAGGGATGAATTGCAAAAGTGAAATACAATGGCTCAAATAAAATTTTAAAACCTTCATTGAAACAAGCTTTCGTTTGTTTATGTAAAGTCAAAGGTCAAAGTAATAATACCGTTCGCTTTTCGGAATATAACAAGTAATTCTAAGACAAGGGATTGAATAGATTGGACCAAACTAGTAGGAGCATGTAAAACTTAGTGCAAAATTATTTCGCCGCTACTTGTGTTTCATAGTTTCATAGTTAGTTATAGTTTCATAGTTATTTATTCATAACAGATTTGTTACAGTGTTGTGTGCTAAGTACTTTACTTTTTGTGTTATTTTATTATTTTTATAGTGTACATTTTTAATGTTATACCATAGAATTAATAATAATAGTTTTCGAAAATATTTTGATCTGACGGATATCGTTACTCTGAGTTATTAAAATACCTTTAGTTATGGTTCTGTGAAGTTATTTCTGTCAAATTAGTGTAGTTACGTGGTTTCATAGTATTTAGCGAGTGCTGAAGAAGGGTTATGTTTATCGTACTTGCTTTGTTTGTGTATCTTGGCAATTTTCTTTATTAGTAGGTACGTAGCACCTCAATGGCTGGAACGAAGAAGAGATAGCTCAACTGAACCAAATCAATATCAATCGGAAATATCCCCAAGACGTTCACACGTAGTATTTTATTATTTCCCATTTAACCTATTATTTCCCATCTGAACTGTAAGGTCAGCCTACAATAGTCCAATCCAACATAAATTTTAATCGTTTAAATTATAATTCAAAATGTCCTCTTTTTTATACAATTTGCTGATGTAACAAGCAGATTACCCACCGTATGTAAAGTGGTAACATCACCTATTTTACATTAATACCAATCGGAAAAATCCCCAAGACGTTCACACGTATTATTTTTATTGTTTCCCATCTGAACTGTAAGGTCTACATAATCCAATCCAACATATATTTTAATCGTTTAAAATATAATTTAAAATATTCTCTTTTTACACAACTTGCGGTTTAACAAGCAGATTGCCCACCGTATGTAAAGTGGTAACATCACCTATAGCAAAGCATTGCCTCGTAAATCACGCACGATATGAACGTACTTTACGATGCACTGCCCTGCGTAACTTGAGGCATTGTGTTAATAGTTTCACCATACCTTTCAAACTGAAACACAATAGCGCTGCTTGGCGGCTGACATAGGCATGATCATACCTTCAGCATCTTCAGGCATCACCTAGTTTTAAGACGTTGCAAAGTGTTTTTTTTTATACAACTAGTTGATGGAACAAGCAGATAACCCACCTGATATAAAGTGGCAACCATCACCCACAGCAAAGCACCGCCCCGTAAGTCACGCACGATAGGAACGCGCCCTACGATGCACTGCCCTGCGTCCATCAACTTGAGGCATACAGATGTTAAGCCTCATGTGCCTGTAATTACACCGACAACCACACTCTTCAAACCGAAACTCAGCAACGCTGCTTGGCGGCAGAAAAAGGCGTCGTGGTAGTACTTCCCCAGATGAACCCTTCACAAAGAGCTACTACGACTACTACTCCTGAAAGTGATCGTTGTGATTTTACTGAATAGATATCTTTTGACTTTGAATAATGGTTATAGTACTCCATGCACGAATCTTTCACAAAGAGCTGAAATAAATATCCTCTTTCTGTAAATTCCCGTACTAGTTGAGCCCGAATGTGAGCACAGTTTCATAAATAGTAACTTAATACCACGCTGGGCAATTTGATTAGGAAAACGAGGGGTCAGCCTTACGACTAATTACCAACATAACTCCTACTAATGTTAACTTGCGATTACATACTGGATTACAGAGACTATACTGGACACTGATTTGTAATAACAAAGGTTTTTGTGTTTACTAGCGACACAATTAATGACTTTTTTCTTATGTTAGAAATGGTGGCATAATCGTATAGCGATCGCCATTGCGTTTTTGCATTACCGGCTACTAAATCTCTGCCATACAAAAAAGGGTTTTTGGCAACACTAGGGCAACACTAAATACATTTTTTTTACTTATGTACTGGGGCTTGGGCTGTTGCTGAAAAGAGAGAGAGATAGAGAGAGAGAGACTGATTGCCCAGAAGATGCCTTAAAGAGGAAGACATATTTGACCCTGCTGGCAGGGTTGGTGTGAATATATATTTCAGCTAAGTGTTTCATCCTCACTTTACACGTGTGATAGAAAGTGAGGATGTATGTGCGCGTGAGCACGCTTAGGTATATAATTAATTTTTCATTACTCATACTCTGAAAGTAGGTCTGAAGTTGCGTGAGGAGCGGGTTGAAAGTAATACTTTCAGCCCTAGCTAGAGAGAGCCGTTTTCAACTGACAGCTGTCAAATTATAAAAAAAAAATAGTTATATTTTCACATTTCCTAGGAAAATAAGCCTCTTTGGTTTACGAATGTCACAGTATGACCGTTGACCTTCTGTTGACATTCGTTAACTAAAGAAGTTTATTACCAAAGAGGTACTTATTCAGCCAAGTTAGTGTTTTAATAGGTTTTATAATTATAACCCTGTATTTTCTTAATAAAAATATTTTATTTCTTTCTTTTAAAAAAACATTTCAACCTTTTTCGTTAATATAATATAAGTAGCTACTTAGCCATAACATCAAATGACATCGAACATAAAAACTCTTTGGTTAGATTGCAGCATGGATTGGATCTACTACAATTCACTCATTTTTTCTTTAGCGAATTCATGTTTTTTATTTTTACTTTCCTTGTATTCGCACAGATAAGAGAATACTTGTATTCGTAATGAAAAGCACAGTGTTTACCTCGGGTTAAATACTTATTTAGTCACTAGAAACCCCATCTCGGGACTAAATAAGTTACTTTCACCCCTAGGATAACAATGTACTATTACATAATCTATGACAGTTGGTCTGTTCTGCCTTCTGCGTTGTAGTTTGTAGATTCGATCCCATGTGCTACCATGTTATTCTTATATTTTTTGTTCATTCGAATTAAGCAAAACCTTTTAACATATTTCAAAGAATGTAAGAATTATATTATTTGTTGTTTCAAACAAATGATAAAGGAAAGCATTATGGAATTATATGTACATAATTATCTATTTTTACCAAATAGACAACAGCGAAATAAAACATTAAAACTCGTAAACAATGTTCGGGCGGCATTATTTTACTCTGCTTCATTTCCCAAAGAATGAAAAATAATTTTCTTATTTGCGTGAAAATAATTTTCTTATTTACAGCATTTATTAAGCAACTTCTGACATTTTTCTCATCATAAATTCGCTCGAAAAATAGTTTATTCCATACTTATTTCATGTTTATGCTTATTACTTCTGTAAGCTAACAACAATGACAATTTTGAACTTCTCAGAGTAGACAATAATTCGTACCTACAATATTAACCTCACTTTTATAAAATGAAAATAATGTTTCTTTTATAATTTTTGTAATATCAGAAAACCAAATCTACTGGCACGTAAGATAACCAAATAGGTAATTTATTGATAAAAAACTTTATTATTATTAAAGCCAAGCAGCATTGCTGTGTTTCGGTTTGAAGAGTGTGGTTGCCGGTAACATTACAGGCTCATGAGGCTTAACATCTGTATGCCTCAAGTTGATGGACGCAGGGAACGCAGGAAAGGGGACGCAGTTAAGGAACGTGCCCCATGAAACAATACCCTGTAGTAACAGGGTATTGTTTCATGGGGCACGTTCCTAAGCGTGACCTACGATACAATACTTTGGTTATCGGTGATGGTTATCACTTAAAATCTGATCGTACCAACAGCAAGCTGTAAAAAAAAATTGCACGCGGTACATTTGTCAAAAACAACTTTATAAATGCCGGTACTGTTGCGAACTTTACAAACATTTTTCGTCGCCGTATAAAGGAAGAAATTTAGCTTAACTCACACAACATAAGAAAAATACTGAGCGCCCGGATAAGCAACATTAGGGAACAACGAAAGTGGATTTAACATCGTTAGTAGTAAATTATGCGCGAACTTTGTCATATTGAGCCAAATTGTGTTTGAAAATGGAACCAGACGAGCAAAAGTGATCTCTATACACAAGAGGTAATAAAGAAATGGAAATAATTAGTATCTTGTCTATTTCGTGAACATAATGAAAATAGTATACATTTTTACTACTTTCACGGTGAACTTCTTCTTATAGTGTCACTAGTTCTTTCGGAACAGTGTGGTGAGAGGATTTTAAGTGCGTCTCTAAGAGACACTAGTACTTCTGCCCTAGCACGAATCTGGGGTTATTCTCGCTCATCCCCAATGGGGACGTCAAGGTCTGTCCAACGGAACTCTGCAATAAATAGGTCAATAGTGTTGAAAATTGGTTGTCATACCAAGTTAGTAGTAGGTAGTCCAAATATACCTGATGTTTGGACTTGCCTCTGACTAATACTTACTTAAATTTTCAGAGCGTCGAAATCTCAGTTCGGGGCGTACCACTAGTTATTATTTTTGAGTGTAAACAGCTTCACGTGAATGAAAACGCGCGGGATTCCACTAGCACAGGGGTGGCGAACCAATGGCACGCGTGCCATTGACGGCACGTGACACAATATTTTGGGCACGTCACGGATAAAAGATTGCATTTTTAGTTCAAACTATCCGCTATGGAAAGGTTGGATTTTTCGTTGAAATTATTATAATAGATATTAATATTATTATACTTTGATTTAAACTATTTGAGGGCACGTCTAGGGCTTCATATTTTTTTCTTAGAAAAAACGGCACGTTGATTTAAAAAAGTTCGCCTCATATAGAAACTAAAATAGTTTTTCTATCCAAACGCGGCTCTTAGGAACGGCCAAGCCAAACTACGCCACAAGCGCTCCCAATCATGCATAATTGCAAATTGTAAGCTCGAGCCAGAGACCGCATGCAGAGCTGAAGTTCCAAATGCGGCTACAGCTTGTGACTATCCCGTTTTAGATCACTACGACAAATGTTTGAATCGCTCAGTCCAGAAGAGGTTATTAAGCTAACTTGAACTACTTTACAAGTTACGTCTGCACCATTAATGGGGCAAATCAACGGTGCAAACGTAGCCGCGGGAAAATTACAATATGCATGCTATTTTGTAATTCAATTTACAAAACTATGACATCATTAACGACAGTCCTCATAGCTCAGTTGGTAGTAGCTCTGCCCTCTGCGCTGTAGGTTAGGTTCGATCCACACCGAGAACGAAAATTTGTTTGATGAAAATAGATGTTTGTTCTCTGTCTGGGTGTTATTAATGTATTAATAGTATGTTTAAAAAAAACCGGCCAAGTGCAAGTCGGACTCGCGCACGAAGGATTCCGTACCATTATCTATAAAAATCACGTTTCATTGTATATAAAATCACGTTGTATCGGAGCCCCCTCAAATATTTATTTTATTCTGTTTTTTAGTATTTGTTGTTATAGCGGCAACAGAAATACAATCATCTGTGAAAATTTCAACTGTCTAACTGGTTCATGAGATACAGCCTGGTGACAGATGAACAGACAGACAGATAGATAGACAGACAGACGGACGGACAGCGGCGTCTTAGTAATAGGGTCCCGTTTTATCCTTTGGGTACGGAAACCTAATATATATAAGTAATATATCAGCTATCTGGTTACCATATTACAAGCTAGTTTGAAGATAGTGCTGTGTGGAATGTTCAGCAGTATATTTTAAATGATGTCGTACTCATATGTCTTTGGTCATATGTCTTGGTTGACAAAATTTGTCACCTTTTATCTCAGAGTAACCATTACTTATCCTGTTCTTCTGATCATTATCACTTCGTGGAAAGTTCAAGTTAAATTAAAAGTTGTGTTTTATTTTCAGACACGCGGGCAAACGAGGGTCGCGAGAAACAGGTCAGTTCAATAATTCTCTTTGGCCTTGGAAACAGCTCTAAAAGCTTTCAAATATTGCCAGAAATCTTAAAAAAGCTTAGGGATCATCTAAAAATGAATTGTATTAACTGCTAGAGTGAGAATGAGAATTTAGAGAGTAGTAGAGCTCTCTGTAAAGGGCTCGTCCGGGAAAGAATTAGTACCATGCCTTTTTCTGCCGCCAAGCAGCGTTGCTGTGTTTCTATTCAAATCGTGTGGTTGCCGGTGAAATTATAGGCACATGAAGCTTAAGGGGCTGACAACTATCAAACAACTTCTCGCTCGCACGTTTCGACATGTTTTCAGATATTTTAAAGATATTTTACTAAACTGTGTGCAATGTGATTGCACACAAAATGGTTGATTGCGATTTTTCGAAAATGAGTTTAGTGATTTTATATCTTTCAACATGTCGAAACGTGCGAGCGAGAGTCACATTAACTCTTATCTTCGCCTTAAAATTTGTGTGCCTCAAGTTGATGGACGCAGGGTAGTACATCGTAGGGCACGTTCATATCGTACGTGACTTACGAGGCAATCCTTTGTTATAGGTGATGGTTACCAATTAACATCAGGTGGGCCATCTGCTTGTTCCATCAGCAAGTTGTATAAAAAATTAATAATATAATTAGCAATTAAATAGCAATGTTGAATTCATTCAAATAAGTTCATTCGTATTATGTTGCCGACAGAATCTCGAAATGAATGTTTTCGGGCATTGAGCGGAAACCGCTGTCCCAATTGCCCAAGGGGTTTCAATTGCGAAAATTACAGGACATCGGGGAAAACGATTATTTCAGAATATGTTTCAATAGCCAGTAAATATTATTCAATTAGCGTTATTCGGGTTATGTCGGGAGTCTATCCGAACACATCATCTGCCCTCATCAATCTTCGTCCCTGACAAAACGTAATCGTTTTTTTTCCATTCAACTCCAAACAATTTTTCTATCAACAAAATTGGCTGTTGGTAACAGATTTTCATGTGATTAATGCTCTGTCTCATAGAGTTTACAGAAAGTTCATGAGTTCTCATACAAAGTACCAACCAAAACATTAACATCTAAGGTAACACCAAATTGAACAACTTGTCGATCTGAAATATTGTAGCGTTGAAAAGTGATATGGGTTTGCGAATTATTACGTTAATATTACAATTATCCTACTAATATTATAAACGCGAAAGTTTGTAAGTATGGATGGATGGATGGATGTTTGTTTCTCTTTCACGTAAAAACTACTGAATTGATTTTAATGAAACTTTACAATAATATAGCTTATACATCAGAATAAAACATAGGCTACAATTTATAAAGATATTGTGACTAATCTTACGCAGACGAAGTCGCGAGCACCAGCTTGTAAATAATATTACATTTAAACAAATACATTAAATTATGCACTAACTATGTATAGGCCTTTATTGCCTCATCGATTGGAAAAGATTGTTCCGTCAGCTAGTGGTATAAAAAAAATACGTTAGGCATAACAAGTACGTTACATTTATGTTTCTTATAATATCTCATCTCATGCAGGAACACGTGACATGTCATGTGCAAAAAATGCACAAGCAGATGGCACACCTGGAGTTAAGTGGTGATGGTTACCACTTAACTCCAGGTGTGCCATCTGCTATAACAAAGCATTGCTACGCAAGTCACACACGATTGGAACGTGCCCGACGATGCACTGCCCTGCGTCTATCAACTTGAGGCATACAGATATTAAGCTTTATATGCCTGTAATTACACCGGCAACCACACTCTTCACCTCGAAACCTAGCAATGCTGCTTGGCGGCAGAAAAAGGCGTGGTGGTAGCACTTCCCTGGACGAGCCCTTCACAAAGGGCTCTACTACTCTTAAAACTCATGTGTTGTGTTTATTACAACAATCAAAATAATTGTTGTCATTTCACGCTGCATCATTGCTGAAGGTACAAAATCTTTTATTCGTCGTTATAATGAGAGAGGTATACAAACAGGTAGTAAAACCGGGGACGAGGACCGTTTTGCACTTGACGGGTTCAAATATCGCTTTGAGGAGGTAGCACGGAACTGGAAAAGCTTTGTTTGTTTTGAAGCTAAGTGCTTTGTTGGGGCCTTTTGTTTCAATCGAAGGGTTGTGGAGCGTACTGGCTGAAACTTGACAGAACTCGCTATGTCCTTTTAGTGTGAACCCCGGTTTCCCGAAGACGCAGTGACCGTAGGACTTGAAATCGGTCCAAAGGCACCGCTGACAAGTACACAAAAAACATACTCACTGAGTTTACAATGTAGAAGATTATCTGACGGACGGCGCTACGCTACTAACGGTATAATATAGGAACTGGGCTGAACCGGGCAGTACTTTGAACTTCACGCACACAAATAAGACCTAAAATTATGAAGGTATGAATTAGGTATTGTTTAAAAGCGAAAATGATTCACTGGTTTTTGTTTTCGATAGATTTGCGATAGAGATTTGCAAATACATGCCGAATATAATGAATCTTTTGACTGACTTTTATATAAGATCCAGTTTGGTACACGGTTAAAGCCGGTAGGTACCAGACCTAAACCGGATAGACTTGACATTTTCAGGGTATATTGTCTTTGAGCGTAGGGGTGTACAAGAAAGGAATTCTTGAAATTTAACCCCAATAGGGTTGCAGCGGTTGTTGGAAGTTTTTTATGAAAACAGCTTTACGCGACTGAATTCGACAGTAATTAATGCTTTTGTTCTATTCCCATCAAGGCCACCATCACCTATAACAAAGCATTTACGCTCAGCCCTACTTTATCAACTTAAATTAAGTGGATATGAAGTTGGCCGTTTTGTAGGAAACCGAAGTCTTTGGCCGATAGGACTCTGTCTGAGGGCGACAGTACCGACTGCGGCTCGTAACCAAGTTTAAAGTGCACTTTGTAGCAAATGTTGCGCCTCCTCGGAACTCAAACGCGGTGTTCTACAACTTGAGCAAATTGTTTTGCAATTTGCTCAGAAAAACAGTTTTGCTGCTGTAAGTATCTACAAGGGCCTTTATCTAATTGAAGACGTATTTATTTTAAAGTCTTTTATATTTAATAGACTTTTTATTCTAAAGACTTTTACGTTTTTATCCGGTCGGTTGCAAAAGTAAAAAAGTAAAAAAGTTTCTGAGCGTAAATGCTTTTTTGTCATTGTGATATCACAATGACAAGACACGTATAGCTGTTTAATCATCATGACTCTCTTATGAAGGCAGTGCCAGATTTACCCGCAGCCTGAGTAGGCTGGAGTCTAGGGCGGCACATTTTAGGGGGCGGCATATTAAGTTTTTTTTTCTATGTACATATATATATTCTTTTTGAGTTTATTTCTAAGCTAAGAATAGCTCAATCGTATAACTTCTACTTCGATCTCCTAGTTCACAACCCAATCATACTAATAAAAGGAAAAAGTTAATGTAATGAGGATGGTAGTGCATAAATTATAAAGTTGCAATTCACTGTATTTTTGTTTATAAATAGTATTGTAAATTAGACTATTGAATTGTAAGGGTGGGGGCGGCATGAATAGCCTACTGGCGGCAAATGTGTAAATCCGCTACTGTATGAAGGTCAACTGCACTGCTACTTGAAAACTAGTATATAAAAATCTGAATTGAATCATACTTTTAAAATTTGCCCTTGCAAAGTCACAGATGACCTAAACAAATATTTCAGACAAATTACTTAATTACTTAAAAGTGTCTCGAGAGTGTTCCATCTATCTTCAGAGATTTTAACTTGAGTACCCAACTAGGCACTAAGTTATTCATTGCTTACTTACGAATTTGTTCTAAGGCTTGATTTAGGAGTCAATTTACTTAGGTAGTACTTACATAAATCAAATAATGACAGTTAATTAAGTGCCCTCAAATTCCCCAGGGTTTTTTGCTCACGTCTCGTCGTCCAAGAGGTAATTAAGCTTGATCTATTTCGTGATCGAGGCTGCCACAAAACAATGTCTTGTATAGTGTCTCTCTCTCTCTTTTTTTCTAACGTCCGAATCCGTAGTACCGCTTCCTCCAGCGGAAGGATATATCGGATAAACCCCAACGGTATCTTAGATTGTTTCACACTTATTGTTGGGTAGTGAATATTTAAGTTCTATACAAGGTGTTCACATACTTGTATTTAAAACTTCAGGGGGTTATAGTACCCATCAATATACATAACTTTTTCTAAAGAACTCAGTGTTGGTTCCTTAGAAAAAGTTATTCATATTGATGGGTACTTTAACCCCCTCAAGTTTTAAATACAAGTATTGGAACACCATGTATAATATCAAAATTTTATTTTCAACCTGATTTAATAGAGCTAATTTACTTAAAATCCCATTTATCTTTTGTGAGAATTATGATGAAACTTGGAATATTTATAGAATATATTTAAAATGCAATTTGGTTTCGAATGAAAATATCTGCTGCTTTTTCATTAAGTCTATTTAAGTTTTCAATAATTCAACAATCGCCATTAGTTTACCTTTTCGGAGATTACAAGTCACACTAATTATATAAAAAAAAATTGATAATTTTTTTCATAAAATAAAGAAAAGGAAATAGCTACTGCATACCACAAAACCATTGAAGTCTTTATAATGCAGCAAAATAGCAACGCCGTCTATTTGGCAAGAACCGTGCCGATTCATAATACTTGCCTACTGCTACATTACTGCCAACCACCACTGTTTAGTGTAAAACAGTTAAGGAAGCAATAGAATAAAATGCCTTCAATTGAGGGCAAAAGGGATTGGTGCCAGCTATATATAACTAATATTATAAAACCGAAAACAATAAAAATTAATTCAATGTCGCTAGCACTAACTAGCTGGAACAGTTTAGCCTAGCTATAGATATATAACTAATATTATAAAACCGAATGAATAAAATATGAATCCAATCACGCTAGCCCTAACTATCTGGAACAATTTAGATGAGTTCGTGACTTGGCATAGCATTTGTAACTTCCATATTATCGAAGAGCAAAACAAGCGAAACCGCGGCCTGATATTTGTTAACTAATAAGTGCAGAAAGTTTCAAATGAGCGGTTACTTTATTGCTGAATCTACGCCGCTTTCAATCACATTTGTTTGCCGACCCGTCGTCGATCGCGGACTAAAAGGGTTTATTGAAACGCTATAAAGTTGGTAGTGCTCTATCGTAATTCTATTCACGAAGATATCTTATCTATCTATTCATCCCTCGTCCTCCATTATTGACGAGAAATACACCAAAATAGCTACATATATTTGCAAATTATACGAAGAAACCACTTGACTTCGGATTATATAGTATGAGATTTAATAGTATTTTTTAAGCATTTGCGATCATGACTCATATTTAATTGGTCGAGAGAAGCGAACGAAGAAAAGCCCCTATCTCTTAAAGTTACGTTGAAATCATAGTTTTGTTACTTTTGGTCTGTTCAGCGGGACTCTTCAATAAATAGGCATATAGAGTTGAAACTTGGTTACCATACCAAGTTAGTGGGTGGTAGTCAGAAGCAAGTCCAAACATAATGTTTGGACTGGCCTCTGACTACCACCTACTTTCATTTTCAGAGCGTTTCGCATCACGAGATCTCAGTTCGTAGTGTTTCGTATTATACAGGTCGGTATTGATCGTATATTACCTTATTTAATTTCTCTTTGTTTCGATTATGCTGCAATCGAGTTCATGGTTGCATGCAATAGACATGATTGCGAACAAACTGGAACATTGTCATCGAAGTCTACGCGGACATCTTGAAGAATTCACATCAGAATGTCTATCTTGCTCTTGTTTCGTTTGCATCGATCGATCTTTTAAAATAAACCTGCAGATTGAACTTCTTCCCCTTCTTTTTTTTTAATTTATTTTAAGGGCTTTGTCGCTTCGCTGTTTTATCAAAGGGCAGTGTAGTACTGCCCTTTAATAAAACATGAAAAAAAGCACATCTTGTATCAAAACTTAATTTACATAATTAACCCTAATTCTGCCAACCTATACCAGGTGTTCCAATAATTGGGTTTAAAACTTCAGGGGGCTCAAAAACTGTAAATGTGAAAAAAAAACAGGAGTTTCGGCTAAAATTTATGAAACAGCTGTTTTTTTTTTCGCGTTCCCAGTGTTGGTTCCTTAGATAAAGTTATTCATATTGATGGGTACTTTAGCCCCCTGAAGTTTAAACCCAATTATTGGAACACCTTGTATAATCTTGGTCATTCAAGATGCTATTAATAATACCAACATCGTGGGAAACATTTGGAAACGTAAGTTTCTGACTCAAAAGTTTTATGCCAAAAAAAAAGATCACGGACTTCGTAGGTTTAAATAATTGTTCCATTTCGAAAATAAAAACTACAACATTGAGCGAGTGTTGGATATTATTCGTTTGGTTGGTTGTATCCCACTCAAATTAAGTTATGGCACAGAGACGGCACAGAGCGCGAAACACTGTATTTCAGCGATGAAAGGTAAATTCAATTTACAGTGCAAATATAAATTAGCATCCATTTACAAATAGTCTGAAAATAAACCTGCATTATTATTTGCAGTTTATACAATCACACTGAAGTGGAAATATTACATGCCATAACGCCTTATGCTCGTAAGGTCGTATGTACCAAATAAGAGAAATTGTCGTCGCCTTGGCGGCGGCGGGGCAGCATTTAGCTGAGTTGAGATCATTTTGGCTCCTATAATGCTGGTCAGTATCCATAGTACCTACCTACTATAGGATTAGGTATGGGAAACCTGCATTGTTTATTTTTGTGTTTTTAAATGTTTCTTTTCATATTATATGTAGGTACCTACATACTATATACCTACCTGCTATGTCTTCTTGTTTTTCTTGTTACCTATGTGATGCTGTACCCCTTTGTGTGTCGAATAAAAAATCTTCTTCTATTCTATAAATGTAATATTTGGAAGTATCTCTGACTACTCCCTTAGACATCCCCAAAGGATCTTTATAATGTAATAAAATATTGGTATAAAATATTATTTCTATTAAATGCCTTAATTCAAGCTGGGTGTCGTTCTGTAGACATTCCCCTAGTTGATCAGCGTTTACTTTGATCATAAGCTTCGCCTCACATTGGCATTCCCACCATCAAAACACTCAGCGGTTGGCGCTAGTCATGGCTAAATGTATTACAGAATGCCAAATTGAAAACACACTGTGGATTCCGCGGTCACTTGGGTGATATTGTTTACGGAATAGCACTACTGGTTCTAAAAACCCTTACATAGTTACATGAGAGTCTCATGTAAACTATGTAGGGGTTGCTATTTCATTGGCTTGGCATAGCTACTTATTAAAATAGTCTCATGATGAGACTATTTTAATAACTAGCTGTGCTAAGCCAATGTAGTTTCAACTAAAAAGCTACGCGAGATGAGATGCTTTCATACTAATGACTCATGAGACCTGACCTGCTCCCTGATTACGTATCTTGTAACGTGACTTTTAACGTGATGAAAACGTGGTAATTGACAGCAATGATTGCACAATTTACACTTGCTTTTTCTGTGGTGATCCCGGCTTAGAATAGGACCCCATAACCCCGTGAAACTCTACAGGCTGATGATGATGATTCTTCTATCGAGGTTCACAAATCTATATGGCATGAAGCAGCATGTGGCACTTTTTACGAGTTCTTCCAATACCATTGCGCCGTTTATTGATCTGATTACATTTTCGGTACAAAGCAGCAACGACGCTCATACATCCGTGACAACTTTTGCTGTTTTTAAGAACATAGCGGTAACGCGCCACGCCACGCCCCGTTTCTAAACATTCATTTATCTATGATCACTATGGTTTCCACAAGGTTGTCACATTAACACAAGGGTAGGTAGTTTAATCAGCTAGCTGAAAAATGAGATGCACAGCGGAATGCTTCAGAGGCCTTGTGTAAATAATCCATTAGCTTCTCTTTCTTTGTAGCGTTCTCAGTTCTTGTGATTGTAAAAGCTCGAGGCCGAAGCTCAAAGCAAGGCAGACTAGTCTGGATAATGTGTTTGTTTGTGGTTAAGAGCCGAGTAGTTATTGCAATGTAGTTTAGGACACCTACTAAACTTATAATGATGATTATGCATGTATGAGTGCGGAAAACAGTTGACACCCGGCGCTGTATAAAAAAATGTAGGAAAAGTCAAGTCAACATATAAATTAACCAACTTTGCGGTTGTATGAAAGCTGAGTTTATAAGGTTGGTAATAAAATTGTACTGCAGAGGTCCAGTCACGTTTTTCTTAGCGATTCTACTAAAATAGATATAGAATGAAGCGCTTGTAAAAGTAACATTTTACCTACCACTCTACGCATACGCTGTTGATTTATATCATAAAATCACATTTAGGTTTTTTTGTAGGTTTCTGGTATCTATAGCTTGCATCAATTCCTTAGAATATTATCTAGTCAATATCATATTTTTTTAAGTTTTCTACTAACGTATTATAAAAATAAATAAAATAATAAATATTGGTGGACTTTCCGCACAGCACTATCTAGCCCCAAACTAAGCCATAGCTTGTAATATGGGAACCCGATAGCTGATATTACATATATACTTTTTTTGTAAATACACAGTTATAAATATAGTTACACCCAGTCAGAGAACAAACATCTATGTTCATCACACAAATGTTTGTTCTCGGTGGGGATCGGACCCACGGCCTACGGCGCAGAAGGCAGAGCTACTACAAACTAAGCTGTGAAGGCTGTCACAGCTCAATTGTAAATAAAATAAAATACAACTTTTGCTTGCATTCGCGGTACGCGCGTAGGCAATGGCTCTACGCCGTAGACCCTTCGTAGACCGATGATCTAAAACCATTATCATTCGTAAATAGTCAGTATCTAAAGAGGTAAATAGCAGTAGTGTTCCTAAATTTCCTCCATTCCCAATGTTGGCTCCCTATTGACCTACTTGTCCAATAACAAATGGGGAGCTGGGGAACGATTCGTATGTCATTTGAGCACTTACCCACTGAAAATGCGAATCCTAACGTTATATAATCCGATAGGACATGCCTTACGATTATGGTTCGCTGACATCTCAGAGCGCTAACATAATTTTGTACGTTTATCATATTAAATATAACAAGATGGAAGCTCATGGACGAGCAAGCATAGTACGGTAATTTTTTTTTACTTTACTTTATTAGGAATAACAAACAGTTGATACATTATGATCTTACTTACATTATGGTTAAAGTGAGTAAATGTACAACCCACTACGTTTATTTTTTAAACATCTATCTGATGGAACAAGCCGATGGCCCACTTGATGTTAAGTGGTAACCATCATCTATAACAAAGCATTGCCTCGCAAGCCTCGCACGATGGGAACGTGGCCCACATTGCACTGCCCTGCGTTCGTCAACTTGAGGCATACAGATGATAAGCTTGATGTGCCTGTAATTATATAGCTCGATTTTAAAATATTTCAGTACCAATGCAATCAAAAATATATAGGTGATGGTTTTCACTAAACATCAGGTGAGCAATTTGCTTGTTCCATCGGCAAGTTGTATAAATAACATTTATCGTAACTTTTTTGTCAAATATCTGTGCATACTTATAAGTTTATGTCTAATTTGACGTATAACATAATAAAAATAAATAACAAATAAAATAACTAAGGTCAAATTAAACCTTTGCATTCTATTATTTATTTTTATTATTATTATTTATTCATTTGTTTTATTATTGAAGATTGAAGATAATTTACAAAGCGTCAGAGACATTTTCATTTGTGTTCATCCTTATTAACGGGACGCTTAGTGCCTTTGACAGGATTATAAACCTTGTATGTATCTACGTATTCTACGTAGCGTAGAGTTACTATTATTTCCTCTGTCGGAGTAGCAGCGTTGCAATCTGCTACTGTCTGGCACAGATGCTCCAACACTCACTCAAGCTGTAGGGTTACCATTAAATAATTCAATTAGGTTTGTTAGTCTGAGATATTTGCACTGTCAAGGATTGTTACTGTAATTGCAGACGCTTTTAACTTGTAAATAAGTTAGTCCTTGGTAAGTAAAATATTTATTATGAAAAATAGGTTTTTTTGCAGTAGGATGTACCTATGCCTCACATTTCCTATTTTATTGATCGAGTGAGCGAAGCGAACGAGGATCTTAGTTTCAACTTGGGCGATTTGGCATTTTATGTATGTATGTATGTATGTATGTATGTATGTATGTATGTATGTTTGTCTGGCGATAACTTAAGAACCGTTGATCCGATCTGCATGAAATTTGATATGTCGATAACTTGTACTTGAGAAATTTACTGGTAAGTATATGAGTAAAATCGGATGAAGGGTTTTTGAGATATGGGGTTTTTTAAGAGGGCAAAAATAAAAAAAGTTACATAAAAAAATCAAGTTACATGTCATATGAAAGGGCTTTGTTTGGACATTCCAAAACAATTTTTACTTTTTTTTTGGGACGCTCGGTTTTCGAGATAAAATTTAAAAAGTTAAATTAAGATAACCAGCGATCCAAGAGCTCCCATCTCTAAGAGTTTCGTTGACATCAAGGTTTTTCTACTGGTCGGCCAGTTCTTTTGATTTTTCTTATTTTTTTTTCTTGAAATAAATTAAGGAGGGACTCAGTTCTCATAAAATGGTGACGACGACCAGGTCTGATGATGGAGCCAAGGTCTGTTCAACGGAACTCTTCAATAAATAGGCCAATAGAGTTGAAACTTGGTAACCATACCAAAATAGTAGGCGGTAGTCAGAAAAAAAGTCCAAAGATAATGTTTGGACTTGCCTCTGACTACTACGTACTCAAAGTTTTGATGGGTTCGTCGGGTCGCATCACGAGATCTCAGTTCGGGGCGAACTACTAGTTTAATAGTCTTAGTAACATTACCATAAGGACTTAAGCCTAATTAGGTACGTCATTCTTGTACTTCAATTATTTGCGGTAAGTAAAGCTCGAGATTAGATTCTAGAATTTCTAAAATCTACAAGGAATGTAGCGTCTAAATGTGAATAATACCAGCCTCTAAATCTTTCCGCCTGTTTATAAAAGTTTTACTTTAAACTGTTTTGTAAATAAAATATCTTTATCTTTGACATCTTCATAATTATGATTCACATATTTTAAATTGTATGGTTACCGTACACATTCTCGACTTGGGAATATCCTCTTGAAGTGCGACCTAAGTTTCTTTATTGCAATGGTCGTGGTTTTTCTTTGTCGGCAATGTAGTTGACACATACATGTTACAAACCACTAGCTTATGCCCACAACTTTACTCAAGTGCTACAGGATATGAAGTGGTGTAGATTGGTACACTACTTCATATCGGACTTACCAGAGGGTGTATTAATAAACGGATAAAGGATCAAAAAAATACAGAAATTTTAACAAATCGGATTCATATTGCCAAGTGGTTGAACCCAAATATTAATGGTAGGTAACTATTTTACCCGTAGTAGGTATTTTTTGGTTATTGTCATACCTGATGAAACATAGCTTCTATAGACCTAGATACTTAGAAATTCAGACCACAGTGATCCTTTTTTTTTTAATCTACAGTCAGTAGGTACTACATGTATCACACACCAAGCTTAGAGCTGATTTCACCATGCTCTGTTAGATTAACAAAGGATTAAAGGGCCGTTAAATATGTCAAAATGTACGCGTTTGACATCTAAGGTTAAATTTAACGGCCTGTTAATCCTTGATTAGTAACTAACAGAGCATGGTGAAACTAGGCCTTAGTCCATGAGATTGAAAACTCTTTACGCTCTCTATAAGCTTCTAAATCCCTAACTACCAAGATGTGAAGCTGTGGAAGGAAAATATGAAAAGGAAATTCTTCTAATGGGGTATGGATTTTATAAATAAAATTCTCTCCGGTATGTTATTGTCGTCATTTTCATCACAGAATACTTTCACTCAAATTATGAATAGCGTGAGTTATATTTTATGAAAAATATAATACGAACTACATTCTCGAATGAAATTTCTTGTATCGGAGCACGTTTCGCCCCATGTGAGACCGAAATCTAATTTTATATACGAGACTGAAAACTCGGTCGCTGCAACTATAACTAGGAAAATTCTATTTGTATGGCCGAAACGATCTTTGCTAGATAATAATTTTTCACTGAATCTTGTAAGTTAAGTAGGTACTTATACTACCTCCACCACTTTGCTACTGTTTATTCTGTTTAAATACATATATACATATATCGCGTCAGGCATGGCAGGGTGCGACACCGGGTGGTTATTCTCCTCACTATTCATTATTTTGGGAGCTATTCCTTTTTTCTTCAAATTCTCCCAAGCATCGAAGCATCGTTCACAGTTGATTTAAAATCACTCGCCATTTCAGCTGTTACATCGAATTAGAAAGAGATAGCAAGTGACTTGACATTCCATTAGTCTTGATAGGGCTTTCAGAAACCGGCCTATAGTCTTTTAAAATAGTCTATCCAGTATAAACGCACTTAAAAATAATCTAGGAAACCACGGGGACACAGACAAGTCCTTAGGTCACATCTTGCTATATTGAACCTCCAAAAATAGCTGCCAGAATTTAACAGCAAGCTGTTTCACAAAGGCTAGGTATATATCCATGTATGTACATATGAGTACGTTCAATCATAATCGTATTCCTGAGATACAGTCCGGGGGTTAGTGAACATCCAAATCGCTCTTATCCCGTTGTCGGCGGCAGTGGAGCTTTGTTTGGACGCCTAGCGACTAAGCCTTAGTTTAAGCTAGTTTTATACTACCAACCTGCCTAGTTAAGAAGCAGTAGGTAGGTAGGTACTAGATAGAGTTACTAGGTGCATAGTGACCAAAACGGAGAAGCCTTTTCAATTTATTTTAGTAGGTAATACCTACAAATCTCTTGTGACTTTTTTAAATATTTTTCGAAAGTTCCTTGTATACACTTGGCGTCTTCATTTTATTCGATACTCAAGAATCTTAAATTTGCAGTGACCGTACGGAAGAAATTTCAAAGCGACTAGGGCGAGTGGCTTATGGTTAGGTAGGTAGGTAGGTGCCGCGCCCGCGACGCGTCGGGAAAGCGAAGGATTTCTATCTTTCTTTAGGTACTTTTTGTTGTCGTGTCACTAGTTTCTTTCGAAACAGTGTGGTGAAAGGATTTTAAGTTCCAAAATTGAGAATCGTAACATCGTAAACATTAATACTCCGAAGATATTCGATTAAAAAAACAGCTTAGGTACTGTAGTATAATAGACTCCTTTGATTTTTATGAAGTATTTGGTTGCTATGCGACCGATTGTTATTCAAACCTGTCATTATATATTTTGTGGAATAAAACCATTATTGCAAAGGTTTTATCATTTATATCAATTTATTCCACAAAATAATGTTCTAGCCACACCAGCAATAAAATGGAACGATATTTGAGACCAGACAAACCGGATATTGATCCCTCCGACAGTTCTGCCTCCAAAGAATGGGTGCACTGGAGGAGAACATTCGAAAGTTTTTTGGAAGTATCTAAAGAAGGTCAGAAACCAGCAACAAAATTGCTTTTACTCATTAATCACGTGTCAGCATCGCTCAACTCATTCATAAGTGAGTGTACTACCTATGAGATTGCATTGAGCACATTAGATAGAATATTTGTGAAGCCGAAAAATCTGATATATGCCCGACATATGCTGTCAACCAGAAAACAAAGTCCCGAAGAAAATATTGATGGCTACATGCATGCTCTGAAACTACTAGCTAAGGACTGTAAATTCGAAGCGGTAGATGCTGAAGTTAATAAGAATGATAATATCAGAGATGCTTTCATTACGGGAATAAAATCAAGCACGATCAGACAGCGATTACTTGAAAATCTAACTATATCTCTTGACGACGCATACAATCAAGCAATGACACTTGAAATGGCGGAAATAAGCTCTGGGGGTTACAATACCTTGAGTCTGAATGCTGTGCAGAGTTCAGAAAATAAAGAACCAGTAGCACCTACTTTTAAGCGAAAATGCTTTTTCTGTGGCGGGCTTGTGCATCCTAGGAAGAATTGCCCTGCAGTCGATGTCAACTGCCAGAATTGTGACAAAAAAGGTCACTTTGCCAAAGTGTGTCGCAAGAGCAAACATACTGCTGCAGCAGGACTTGAAAAGGAATGTGATAAATCCTCAGCATCTATAATAGCAGCGTCACCAGACTCTCTTAAAAGTGCAACTGTAACAGCTTACATTCAAGGAATCCGTGCTCATGCTCTGATTGATACAGGAAGTTCGATCAGCTTTATGGATGAAGAATTCTTCAAGCTCTGTAATTTAAAGAAGAAACCTTGTAACCAGAAGATTTCAATGGCTTCGAAAGCGTTTACATCCCAAGTAGAAGGACAGACCTGTTTATCAGCTAAAATTGGAGACCATGACTATAAAGGTTTAAATTTACTCATAGTCAAAAACCTATGCGCTGATATTATCATTGGACATGATATTCTAAAGCAACATTCTTCGCTTGAGTTATCTTTTGGAGGATCAAAAGAACCTATCAAAGTCAATACATGCAGTGTTGCAGCAGCAACTGTTCCTGCCGTACCATTATTTTCAAATGTTTCTTCTGATTGCAAACCAATTGCCATAAAATCCAGGAGATATAGTGAAGATGATAAGAAATTTATTGAAGATGAAGTGAGAAAACTTTTAAATGATGGCATTATTGAAGAGAGTACATCTGCATGGAGAGCTCAAGTCCTTATCACACGAAATACCAATCATAAGAAACGCCTCGTAATTGATTACTCTCAAACGATAAATAGATATACACTACTAGATGCATATCCACTTCCAAATATGGAAGAGTTGGTGTCTCAAATATCGAAATATTGCATATTTAGCGCAATAGATTTACAAAGCGCGTATCATCAAGTTCCTATTCTCACAGAAGAGCGCCACCTTACTGCATTTGAAGCCTTGGGAAATCTATACCAATTTCGGCGAATTCCATTTGGCGTTACCAATGGCGTCTCAAGTTTTCAAAGAACCATTGACTGGGTCATCCGGAAAGAAGGACTTGAGGGAACTTATGCTTATCTGGATGATATAACAGTCTGTGGGAAGACTCAGGAGGAACATGATAGGAATCTAAAAAGGTTTTTGATGGCAGCTGAGAAATACGGCCTTACCCTAAATAAAGAAAAGAGTAAGTTTTCCCTGAAATCCATTAACATTCTAGGATACAGTATAGAAAATTATGTTATCAAGCCCGATGCTGATCGCCTGCGCCCATTGCTAAACCTGCCACCTCCATCTGATCTGCCATCACTACGAAGAGTGGTAGGAATGTTTGCACACTATAGTAAGTGGATTCCTAATTTCTCAGAGAGAATTCATGATCTCACGCATGTGAAAACATTTCCATTGAATGAGCAGATAATAAGAAGTTTCACAGAATTAAAATGTGATATATCCAAATCTACCATTCATGCTATTGATCACAACGTACCATTTACAGTGGAAACAGACGCATCAAGTCATTCTATCGCAGCGACTTTATCGCAAGGAGCACGACCAGTCGCTTTCTTTTCCAGAACGTTGAACAAAAGCGAACATAACCACTCAGCTATAGAAAAAGAAGCTTACGCTATTGTGGAATCGCTCAAAAAATGGCGTCATTACCTCATAGGCAAACCATTTCGTCTCATTACTGACCAGCGATCTGTTTCGTTCATGTTTGATAATAAGCAGACGAGTAAAATTAAGAATGAGAAGATACTACGTTGGCGTCTTGAGTTAGCTTCATTCAAATATGACATCGTGTACCGTCCTGGTAAGCAAAATGATGTTGCTGATGCACTCTCACGGGTTTGCGGATCAGTGTCAATGCGAACTGAAAAGCTGGTTTCATTACACGAAGCTTTGTGTCATCCAGGCATAGTACGCATGAATCATTGGGTAAAATCGAAAAATTTGCCATATTCTACAGAAGAGATTAAGAACATGACTAATTCCTGTCGGATTTGCTCTGAAATAAAACCAAGATTTTATAAATCTTCTTTGCCGGATCCTTCGTTGGTAAAAGCTACATCACCTATGGAGAGATTAAGTATTGATTACAAAGGTCCAGTGCCTACTAATACAAGAAATAAGTACATACTGACGGTGATAGACGAATACTCTCGATTCCCGTTTGCATTTCCGTGCGCTGATATGAGCTCATCGACGGTAATCAAACATTTAAATCAAATTTTTATACTATTTGGCATGCCATCCTATCTACATTCAGACCGAGGAACCTGTTTTATGTCTGAAGAAGTAAAGAACTTCTTAAATTCACGTGGGATTGCTTCTAGTAGAACCACACCATATAATCCAAGAGGGAATGGACAAGTTGAACGGTTCAATGGAACCCTTTCGAAATCAGTGCAATTGGCTCTTCACGCAATCTAGCGATTGAAAACTGGGAAAAAGTCCTAGATCAAGCTTTACATTCCATCCGGTCTTTGTTGTGCACAGCGACTAATTGTACGCCGCATGAAAGGATGTTTACACACACCAGGCGATCATCAAACGGAGTATCAATACCCACTTGGTTGACGGAATCGGAAAGAGTATTAATGAGAAAATTTAATCGTTCGAATAAATATCAACCTGTCGTTGAAGAAGTGACTCTACTTCACGTGAATCCAGACTACTCATATGTTCGCCTTGAAGACGGTCGCGAATCTACTGTCTCGAATCGCCATTTAGCACCATTGGGTCAAGATAGCGAGGTAATTCAAGAAATACCTGGACATCTTAATGAAACTATTACAAGTGAAGAAGATTTCTTCGATTCACATACTACAAATGAGATAGACGAAGGACAGAGGTCAGAACAGCCACCTAATGTCGAAGAGGAACAGAATATTGTGCCTGTGGAACGTGTTGTAGGATCTCCACCGTCGACACCGCTGTCCTTGCGAAGATCTACCCGGGAGCGGAGAGCACCAAACCGTTACGAGGACTAATCTCTAGGTGGGGTGAATGTAGTATAATAGACTCCTTTGATTTTTATGAAGTATTTGGTTGCTATGCGACCGATTGTTATTCAAACCTGTCATTATATATTTTGTGGAATAAAACCATTATTGCAAAGGTTTTATCATTTATATCAATAATGTAGTATAATACTCCTTTGATTTTTATGAAGTATTTGGTTGCTATGCGACCGATTGTTATTCAAACCTGTCATTATATATTTTGTGGAATAAAACCATTATTGCAAAGGTTTTATCATTTATATCAAATGTAGTATAATAGACTCCTTTGATTTTTATGAAGTATTTGGTTGCTATGCGACCGATTGTTATTCAAACCTGTCATTATATATTTTGTGGAATAAAACCATTATTGCAAAGGTTTTAACATTTATATCAATTTATTCCACAAAATATATTACTTAAAAACCTACTAGCTAATGGACCATAGACCTAATTACTATGGCAAAACAAACTAATGAGTAACAATGGGAAAAATACGAAAGTCGCCGTAAATTGTAAATGTAACGCCGACTAAGACTTCTCGACGGGACCGCCAGGGGCGCCGTGTCTCCATACAAAAACCGGTGCATCTCAGAATACACAATCTGTACTTACTTGTTATACTTGGGTATGAGTTGTGTTTACCATAATTGGTTTCTCGTTTTTCGTTCTTGTTCCGTGTTCATTGCGGGTTTTGTTTTTTGGTTTTGTATGAAGACGGAATAGATATACCGATACGGAACTTTATGTTGCAAGTACATATATATGATGAAAATTTTGTAGTAGTTGTAAAAGTTCCGTTACGTTATCTCTATCGCGTCTTCATACAAAACCCGCAATGAACACGGAACAAAAACTAAAAACAAAAAACCAAAACAGACTTAACACGGACTTGTGAAGTTGTGTGTGTGTGTGACTCATCATCAATGATGATGATGATTCATCATTCATCACATTCACACGACTCTGACTGACGTAACCACGCACGACAGCCAACAACAAAGGAATAGAATGAAACGTTATTATTATCCGAAGGTCGTTTGAATGGACTCTGTAAAATGGAGCGTAAGTGCGGCTAGTGCCATCTAGTGATGAATTTATATACCGCAATCGTATTCTAAGCTTGAACCTTATTGGCTAAGCTCAGTTTTACAATGGCAGATATTACAGTTTCGAACATTGCCATTGGTTACAATGTTCAAGTCATACGACAAGCAAATCAGCTTACATTATCAAAAAAACTGCACGGTAAAAGTGTAAATGCTAACAAATTGTATTGTGTGTAGCGAGTGACGTCAATCCGTCAGTCAAATCGAAAACAACGTAAAATCTGTCAAACCAACCAAACAGACAGATGACTGTACAATCGGTGTAGTGTATCCGCCTTGTAATATATTATTTCGTGATCATTTTGCGTTTATTTATTCTATGATTTTGTGTATTATTTTAGTGATCGGATTAGTCAACTAGATAACACGTAAGTTAATGTTTATCTAATGTAGAATGTACTCTTTTCTGGTCCAATGTTCATTTGACGTCATTGTTGTATTTTCTAATAAAATACTAAAGAATTTCCACTAATTATTCACATTGCTATACCCTAGAAGCACTCGAAATTCCAAAACTAGTATCTCTTGAGTTATTATCCCTCAAATGCACATAATGTAAAAGTGACATCACCTGGTTTCGCGTGTTTTTTGTACATTTTGTAAACAGTTGCATATTTATCATCAAAAGATAAAAGTACTCCTGTCCAATACATTTCAAAAAGATGCTTTGTTCTCAATAAATTTAGAAAAGCCCACGCTTTCTCATTAGGTAGGTACCTAATTTAATTTTGACAATGGCCTCACGTTAATTGAGGACTATTACGAATATGTGTCAGCGCCTTGCTACGCAGTGCTAAATGACGCCCTAAATCGCACAAACCGCCATCAACAACGGTTTCTCTAAGATACAGCGCTTATCACATTCATTACATACTCCCTCACTCCTACATAATATTTCTAGATAACATTGATAAGATAAGACTATACCCACTTCATGATTCAATCTTCCTAGTATTAGCTTGCCTCATTATTGTTATCGGCTCGGCTAAATATAATAATCTGCTCTGAATTTGTTTTAGGTATTGGGTACAAAATGACGACCCAGGTGCAAGCCTTATATGACTTCAATGGTGAGCCCAACACCACTGAGATGTCAATCACATCTGGTGAAATTCTGACTATACTGAACACAGAGATCGGGGAGGGGTGGTGGGAAGGCAAGAATTCTAAAGGTGAAACTGGTCTTTTCCCTGCTGCTTATGTGAAGAGTCTCACACCTGAGGAACTGGCACAAACAAAGGCAGCACCAGCACCACCCAGATATGACCAAGCAGCTGATGACTGGGGCGACCAGCAGTACAGTGCAGGAGACAACAACTACCAACGAGGAAACTCACAAGAGGAGGGCTGGGACGATGATTGGGATGATGACACATACTCTGAAATTGGCCCTGTCTCACAACAAAAAGCCCCTCCTCCATACAATCAGCCACTAACCCCATTGCCAGGCATGCCTATCAATGACCACCATCAAAACTTTGATGATGCTGCTTCTAGTTTTGGAACATCTGTAGGCACAGTTAGGAAAAGTAAATTTGCACCTTCATCTAAGATAAGTGGGGAAAGCTATCTACTGGCCACATTGAATGTAGAAATCCCAGATTCTGAGAAAGTGTACATTGTACAGGAGGATGATAGATATGTTTGGGCAGCTGTAAATCAACCATACAATGTCACAGTAGCCTCCCCTAAAAAGGAGTCTAAATTCAAGGGCATCAAAAGTTTCATTGCTTATCAACTGACACCTTCATTCAATAACATTCAAGTATCAAGAAGATACAAACATTTTGATTGGCTTCATGAGAGATTACAAGAGAAATTTACACTGATACCAATCCCACCTCTTCCAGACAAACAAATATCTGGGCGTTATGATGAGCAGCTAATTGAAAGGAGGAGAGTTCAACTTCAAGAGTTTGTAGATTGGATGTGTAAGCACCCTGTGCTCTCTAAATGTGAAGTGTGGCAACATTTCCTGACATGCACGGACGAGAAGAGATGGAAAGCTGGCAAGAGACAGGCAGAGAAAGACAATTTACTAGGTTTAAATTACTGTGTTTCATTAGTGGTACCTGAAAAAGCATTACTGCAGTCACAAGTAGACCACATCACAGAACAGGCTCACACATTCATGAACAGTATGGACACATCGGTCAAGTCCGTTGTGGCTATGTGCCAGTTGCAAACTAAAAGGTTTCAAGGACCATATAAATCAGATTGCCAAAAGGTGGGAGAAGCTTTCTATGGCTTAGGCAATGCTCTTAGCCTGGATGAAGGATCAGTTGTGTCAACTTCAAAACTGACATCGGCAGTAAAGATGACTGGGGGAGCCTACATAGACATTGGCAGAATGTATGATGAACAGCCTAAATGGGACTGGGAACCGTTAGGTGATAAGTTCCATTTATACAAAGGTATTGTCGGCAGCTTCCCTGATGCGCTCGCCAATCATAAGGGCGCCGTACAAAAAAAACGAGAATGCGAAAGACTAACAGCCGAGCATAAAATGGAGGTAGCTCAATTGAATGAAGTATTGAGAAGAACTGACGTCATATCCTATGCTCTTCTTGCCGAAGTCAACCATTTCAAGGCTGAGCGAACCATTGACTTGAAAGCTACAATGCAAAAGTTTTTAAGGCAGCAAATTCAGTTTTATAAAAAAGTTGTTGATAAGTTGGAAACAACATTGCAACAGTATGATGAATAGTCGCTTGGCTGAAGTATGAGATAAATGGTGTTAAAAACACGTCTTAGCTTTTATTTTGAAACATAATTGGATTAGAGAAGTAGTGCAAATAGCATTATGTATTTGGTCAGTTGTCAATGATCAATGTATTCCAATATTTTGCTGCATAACTCACATCCCACCAAACTGGTACAGGGTACTTTGCCAGAAGTTTTCCTACCACTGTTCTATATTTTCTGCCAGCACAAGTTATTTTGAGTTAACAGTAAATGTATTAGTAAGATAGTGATGAGCTATAAATGTAGTTAACACAAATATAGGTATTAAATTATAGTCCACATGTATCCTTTTCTACTTTTTATAAAGTTTTACAAAATAGCCAAAGGATTTTAGACCTTGGTTCAATGAATTTATCTATCTGCTTGTGATGACTAATGGACTGAATGTAAACTTATAGTTTTTATTACTCTTGACCTTTGCTATCATAAAATAAATACGAATTATAAATACTTTTGCAATCTACCAATCAGCCATCATGGTATTATTTATATTTGTATTGTTTATACACTTTTATTTTAATCTGCTATCTATAACTGAAATTCTTTTTGATAAAATTCGTTGTATTTATTAGTTTAAGTGTTGTATTATATTCCTTTTTTACAAATACGGCATGCTAATGGAATAAAATATTGTAATTCGTTGTTCCGCGTTTATATTCGCCACCTAACGTAAAATTACCTTATGAAATATTTATTCACCTGTGGCTCAAGTAAGTAGGTATGTATTTCGCTCTTATCTTAACATGGTAATAATTGTTTACACTGTGACTAAGGTCGTGTTTCGTTTTTCAGGTTTAAATATAGAAGACAAGAAATGCGAAGCTAGTGGCGAAAATGGCGGAGGAAAAGAAGAAAGATGCAAGCACCCTTTTAACGAAAAAGAAGAAGATTAAGCCTCGGAAGTCAAGAGATGCTGATTGCTGCAGTGTGAATTTCCTCAAGTGTGTTCTGCATATCTTCAATGTTGTATTTTTGGTGAGCATTACTTTGAAATTCACTTTCCCGACAATAACATACGATGATGCAGTGAAGATATAAAATAACTAAACTGATTGATAGTTATTCAGTTAAATGATTTCAGTTTTGTTTTTCAAAAATTAATGTTCATACATAAAATATGAATCGAACCCAGAATAAATTATAATGATATTATGCTTTGCCAATAACGGATTCATTAACTAATAGAAAATTTTCGGCTTCGAACATAACTGAAATCATATTTTCTATAGAAAATCTGGTTATTGGAAATGCTATCATAAAATGATTGCTGCGTGGGTGTACCAAATTGAGCTCACATCCACTAATTATAACAAGGTTGTGGTTCAAGGAAATGGCGCGGATATGTTGTTTATTTCTTACATTCGTTTTTCTATCAGTGGTTTTTAGGATAATAACAGATTTACCCATATACATAATAATAATGCTAGCCTATAAGACCACCAGAGGAACAACTGCGACTTTATTCGAGTCGTGTATTTTTTTTAAATCTTATAGTACCTAATTCCCGTTATTACAAAAACACCATCTAATGATCTAGGAGTAGGTAGGTACATTATGTTATTGAATTTTTATACCGAATATTAATTAATTGATCTGTGGCCCAAATAAATGATTTTGCATTGATTTTATATTTGGTGGAAGGTGTATCAAACGGTAAAACTTGGTACTCTGTAGACTGCAGTCTTCAGTTAGGAGTTGCATATTAAATTTCACTCTTATTAACAATAGATTACAAAGTAAGTAACCCTATATAATATCTTCTTAATTGGCATATGTGTTCGAACAGTTTTCCACGATTAAAACCTAAATTATACGCATTATAGTACAAAAACTATTGTTTTCATAACAAGTTTGTCTGTCGCTGCTCGAAATGTTGGAACCATATTAAAATTAATCAGGTACGTGTCGTTCGTCTTGTCGTCATTCATAGATCAACTAGGTTCAACCCGTATACGGGTAATTTAGGTTAACCCGTATAGTATACCCTATATTACCCGTAATTTTATTCTTGTATGAACTATTTATCAGATCCCTTTCACATTGTTGTACCCCATTCTAGAATAATATGAATATAGCCTCGCAGTTATATTCAATGCGATGATACTATGATCTTTACAAGCAAAAAGTTGACCGCATGCAGTAGTCCTTTAAAAAAAATTGTTTTACAGTTCGCAGGCGCAGGGGTATTCGCAGTCGGCGTATGGACGGTTGCGTATCGGCATCGATACGTGCCTCTGCTGCCTACATTCACGTACCAAGCCATTGCCTACCTCCTGGTCATAGCAGGCGCACTAGGCCTACCGCTCGCCGCGCTAGGCTGCTGCGGACTCAAGACTGAAAACCGGACGAGCTTACTATGTGTAAGTTATCCTACTAATATTATAAACGCGAAAGTTTTTAAGTATGGATGGATGGATGTATGTTTGTTACTCTTTCACCTAAAAACTACTTAATGAATTTTAATGAAACTACAATAATATAGCTTATACATCAGATTATAACATAGGCTACAATTACTAAAGATATTGTGTGAATTGTCCAAAATATGACGATAAGTGTCAAGTAAGTAGGGAAAAATCTACTATCTGCGAGCTATTCTGGCGTGCACTGCCAAAACCGCTAGAGTTACACATATGTACTACGCCACTCTAATATAAGCTACTCGAAATACTAATTCTTGCGCAGACGAAGTCGCGGGCCACCAGCTAGTCAATTATGTATATCATTTATCTATCTGTAGGGGTTTTACGATCTTTTCAGACTTTATACATATAAAGGACTAGCGGCCTTTCCCAGCTTCGCATGGGTGGTCATAAATTTTTTGAACATATTAGGATAAACTTAGACCGTGGGTTCGAGCCTCGCGTCTACTTATTTCATACATTTGCACGTCAGAGACTGAAATCGCACCCCGAGCGTGACCCGTGGACCCGTTAACGTTTTTAATTTCGTCATATCTTTTGAATGGAATGTCCGATTTGAAAAATTTAAGAAGTAATCTATAGGTATTGAAACCGTCTTAATTATGAAAAGATTTATTTGGATAAGGATTAATACCAAGGTACAAATAAAGACCCTTTTCTAGCGGCGGCATTTCAATTAATTTTTTCTAATAAAAAAACACTTGTTGTGACATAACTATAATAGTTAGACATATGCTGTCGCGACATTTTTTGTAGATGATGACGTGTTCTACAAAATCGTAGAACATTATTTTGTTCTATCATCAATAGTTTTCGCAGCGCACGCGATGTAAGGTTTTTGGTTTCCACCTGAAGTAGTCTCTAATCCATCGTTTCTGACCTGACTGACAGACCCAAGCACAAGGTCATAAAATGACGCCCGATTAAAAAGTCGGGGTTTAAAAACTTTTTTTTCAACTATGATTTGTCTACACTAATATTATAAAGAGGAAAGCTTTGTATTTTTGTATGTAACGAATAGGCTCAAAAACTACTGGTCCGATTTCAAAAATTCTTTCACCATTAGAATGCTACATTATCCCTGAGTAACATAGGCTATATTATATTTTCAAAAAAATCAGGGATCCTTACTAAAACTTCAATAATGTAACCCAAGGTGGAAAACAAAAAACCTTACATCGCGTGCGCTGCGAAAACTATTGAAGATAGAACAAAATAATGTACTACGATTTTGTAGAACACGTTATCATCTACAAAAAATGTCGCGACAGCATATGTCCAACTATTATAGTTATGTCACAATAAGTGTTCTTTTATTATAAAAAATTAATTGAAATGCCTCCGCTAGAAAAGGGTCTTTATTTGTACCTTGGTATTAATCCTTATCCAAATAAATCATTTCATAATTAAGACGGTTTCAATACCTATAGATTACTTCTTAAATTTTTCAAATCGGACATTCCATTCAAAAGATATGACGAAATTAAAAATGTTTACGGGTCCACCGGTCACGCGCGGGGTGCGATTTCACTCACTCAAGGAGAAGCGCGTGCAAATGTATGAAATAAGTAGACGCGAGGCTCGAACCCACGGTCTAAGTTTATCCTAAAATGTTAAAAAAATTTATGACCACCCATGCGAAGCTGGGACAGGCCGCTAGTGTTTTATATTTATGTTTACTAAATGTTATTACTGTGTACAATTTGGTTCAGTTTGGGGTTTAACATTTTTAACTTTTGAAACTATGTGGTTATGAACATAATTTTCCTTTAAAACGGGATATTTACCATGATTTGTGAGTTTGATTGTTTCCCTATATTTCGGCACAATCAAATATCGGGAAACAATCAAACTCACAATCTAATCTGACATTTTTTTATTAATTATTTATTTAAAATTTTTGTAATATACAACGTGTTGATGAAGTTATGTAGGAAAACAAAGAGCGTGTATTTAGACCAAGCACTGGAATACTTTGACGTGTGCAACGGTTGGATACATCGTTTTCGAAATTCGCATAGAAAAGTAAAATTAATATTTTCTCAGAAATTTGCAACAGCCCTTTCTGTGTACGTGTCAAGGTCACACGCACGCGCGCTTCTATCTAGGAAAGAAAAAAACAACGATAACCTACGAGATAATTTGAAATACTTACCTTTCGGTAGGTAGGTAGGTACGCCGCCAATCCCCTGACACGATATTTTTACTGGTTCCTATGGATTTTGTCATTATTTACTGGCTATAATAACACTGGATAAAACTGGATTTTGGTAAGTTTGCGAGATTTCGCACGACACAGGCTTCAAACTTCACACTAAACCATTACCTCGTAGGCACTGCTCATACACACACTGACTGACGACGGCTTTTTACATAACAATCACCATTTTATCACGTTTGATGACATTTTCTCAACAAAACAATGTACAACAACGCATGTAAACACAAACAGGGTGACCATCTCAAAAGTAGCGGTTCTACCACACACCTGCCAAAAAATCTGTCAAAATCTACCAAGCTTGACGATAAAAATACCAAAAATATGACTTCATACCATCTCCTTCGTGGCTACGGAATAAATTAAATACCTACATTACATTCAGTTACTATCTTTTGATCGTTTGTAACGGTTTGCAGTTATCTAAAACGAGATAGAAGTTGTTTAGAAACCAAATCAATAAAGGTAAAAAAGAATAAGAAGTTTCCAGTTCGGTAAAAAATAAATAAATTATAAATATTATTTCATTAAAAATTCAAACTAATAAGATTTTTCTTGAAATATTTAAAATCTGCCAAATGGCAGAAATCTGCCACAAATGGTAACACTGATCGGCGGCCGTCGGCCGTCCTGATTGGATATGCGTTTTTAAATGCAACCAATGACAGACAGGTATGTCAAAGATTAAATAGGACAGACTAGACACTTCCCAAAATAATTGTAGTTGAATAATTTTGTGGTGTCAATGAACCATGGTGGTAAAGTAACATGTTACAATTTAAAGAACTATGAATATCATAAACATTGCTTTACGACATCTAGTAATCAAACAAAAATAAATATTCTATTAAATATTGAGTACGTAGCCACGTAGGTACCTAGTTACTGAATAGGTATTAGTACCAAAGATCTCAGAGAATGTTTACCGTGACTAGGGATTACAGTCGCGAAAATATTTCTTTTACATACCAAGATCTTTAAAAACAGCAACATCATTATTAGGTAGGCACATTACTAGGTAATTGGTGGTAGTTCTGTTACCTATTTTATCTAAGTTCACAACTAGAGGTCAAAGAACAGCTGTAAATAGGGCTGCCTCATGATGCGTTTAGATTCATTTTACATAAAAGTTTAAGAGGCATTTCATGAATGAAAAACTTTGAAATTTTAAAAGTCATAGAACAAAAGTTGTTCGTTATGACCGGTAGAATATCCTGCTTTCGGATCCCTACAACTCTTAATAAACACGTTGTATACTTGTTGTTAATTCCAGTACACATACTTTCTGCTGATCACATTCCTGCTAGAGGCGGGCGCAGGCGGCCTCGCCTACTACTACGAAGTGGCCGTGGAAGACGAGCTTCGGATGGAACTGAATAACACCTTCCTGTCAAACTACGCGCTTGACATTGTCGTCACGGACGCCGTTGACCACATGCAGACAGAGGTGAATGACCCGAGTAATCTTTTATTTTAATAGCACTCGATAGATAAATTAATGAACAAGCAGTAACAATGTCACAGTAAAGGCGGGAATACACATGACTGTAGGTAGCACACTTGCATAAAAGCTACTTGCACATGCCACCTACTTCCATGTGTATGCGCTTACTGGCATGCCTGTATCTGATACGCAAGTAGTTAGCCCGACATCTGATTTCATCAGTTCATGTCAGTATGGGATGGGCAAGTCTGTAACTATAAGATATACAAAGATCTGTTCTTGTCACCAAAATCGGTGACATGGATCGATTTTAGTGACAAGAAAAACTGCATACTTACATAGATTGAAAAAAAAACTTGTACTTAGTTCGGGAATCGAACCCGGTAGTATTGAAAAATAAAACTTACATTATTTCTATTTGGATATCGATTTTGTAAGTCATAAGCAGTAAATATTGCTATGAAACGATATCTTAAATGAATAAAATGCATTTCGCTTATATTTCCAGTTCAAATGCTGCGGTGCGGTCCGCTACGGCGACTGGCGACATAGTCCGTGGCACGAGCACGACCAGCGATTGTTGGTGCCGGACTCTTGCTGCAAGACTGTGTCCAACCGCTGCGGGACACGAGACCATCCCTCCAACATACATTACATTGTAAGTATTAAAAAGTATCAAGAATAGTAGAGTAGTTTTGACAGCCTTCACAGCTCAGTTGGTAGTAGCTCTGCCTTCTGCGCCGTAGGCCGTGGGTTCGATCCCCACCGGGAACAAATATTTGTCTGATGAACATAGATGTTTGTTCTCTGTCTGGGTGTTATTAAAAGTATGTATTTACAAAACAAAAGTATATAATGTATTATATCAGCTATCTGGTTCCCATATTACAAGCTTGGGCTTAGTTTGGGGCTAGATAGGGTGCGAAAGGGGGTGTGAAAGTCCACTAATATTTATTTTTTATTTACTAGATCAATAGTAATAGAGCTCTTTGTGAAGGACTTGTTTGGATGATTAAAGTACTACATGCCTATTTCGGCAGCCAAGCAGTGTTGCTGTGTTTCGGTTTGAAGGCAAGAAAGAAAAGCATTTTTTAAACACATACAAATAAAAAACATGGTACAGAAAACCAGTAGACAGGATGCTATAAATAAAAAAATATACTTAACAGAGTTTTTTTTCCCATTTCAGGGTTGCATCCGCCATTTCACGAATCACATTCGGGACCACCTGATAATCTTAGCGGCCGTCGGTGTGGGAATGTCTGTCATACCTATATTCGGTTTCCTGTTCTCATGCGTCCTTTACGCAAAAATCAAGCATGTGATTGACTGACCTCGGCCTAAGCCCTCGTCTGCTAAACGGAAGGTAAATAATAATATAATTGATATTTTAATTTGTGGGAAATGTCAGCTGTCAAACGATGATGGAAAATATAGCAGCAGCGATGTGCTTTCAACTTTGGGCGTATGGTTTTCTATACGCCTCACTAAATTCGATTGGCAACACACTGGAGCTTCAATATTTTATTAGTAACATTGTAACAAAAGAATGGTAGAAACCAAGCCATAAGTTTGTTGCCTGTTCTTCTAGGCTTTAGTCGCGTGGAACTGGCACCTAGAGTCACCTAGCTTTAAGACGTTTCAAAGTGGAAATCAAGAGAATGAGAGTGTTTTGAAGATTTTGATTATAAAAAATAGATCTTTGGTAACCCTGAACTGATGACTTTTTTTTATTAATACAAAGTCAAATCGTTCTCATCATAATTTTGTTTTATACAGGCATTTTAAATGTGAAATTGATGAAAAACATTTTTAGGAATACAGAACTAGATGTCACTGGTAAAAAATACTAAATGCTGCCTCGGAAATTATTGAACCATCTACATGATTAGCAATCTATGGAGGAATTAGAACGCCTACGTTATAAGTCTTAACAAAAAAGCTAAAAAAAATGGTTTTTTAAATAAAAAAAACCCGAGTGCCAAAACTAAAAGGGTAGAAACAAGATAGTGTTTTAAATTATTTATTGATAGTAAAATCCTGTTGTTCAGTCTTGACGAATGATAAAATGTAATGATCGCAGGCAGTCGGAGGCGTCAGTAGACTGCTAGGACATAGGTACACGAGCCTCCGATTGTCTGTGATTATTAAATTTGATCATTCAAAATTCATTAATATCAAAGAATCGTGAGTCGTGAATCGTGTTTGATAAAAAAGTCGTAAAATCGTTTTGCCATAAAAAAAAACAACCTTTCTCCAACCACTGGTTTGATTCGGTTCCAAACTAATTGTTTATCAGTTTCCCATTTTTGTTATTGCTCGTACTTTTATTTTATTTGTTGATAAGTAGGGTGTATCCCACTATTTCCATGGAAATACAAAATAGAAAAATCGGGACCAGCGTTTTTTACAAATTATATCCCATTATTTCTATTGCGATAAAAAAACGCAGTTATGTTATTTGAAAAGTTAACCACTGTAGGTATAAAAAATAGGTATATAAATATTATATCAGCTATCTGGTTCCCACAGTATAGAGAGCACTGGTGGTCTAGTGGTAGCGGCCCCGCCTTCCGATCCTAATGTCGTGGGTTCGAAAGCGGTCGTGCACCAATGAGTTTTTCAGTTCAAAAATTTATGTACACAATGCCAGTACTCTCAAACGGTGAAGGAAAACATCGTGAGGAAACCGGCATGTCGTCATAGAACCTAAAAAGTTCTATAACACGTGTCAAGAGCTCAAAAGGAGTCCTTTTGAGGCGCACTTAAAATACTTTTACAAACTGTTTCGAAAGAAACTGACACGACGAGAAGATTATGTACAAACTTGACTTAGTTTGGGGCTAGATAGTGTTGTGTGGAAAGTCCACCTTGATTTTTATATTTTAAAATTATTATAGATTGTAACACAGTTTGTTTCCCAAATCACGGAAGACCAGCGTTATAGTAGCGTATGCTGCTATAGCATGCAGCGAATGGCACCAAATAGATGGTCCCAAATTGTTACAAACTGGATACCCCGAGATATAAAAAGGAAAAAAGGAAGACCACCAAAAAGATGGAACTATGAAATTATAAAGGTGGCGGGGAGAATATAGGGCGGGCAAGAAAAGCAAAAGATAGGGACGATTGGCTTATACCGCCGAAGGTGGTCCATACACAAATATATAAAAGTAATAACTAGTATTTAGAAATTTAGTATTAAGATTATTTTTTTATTTTATTTTATTTTGTGTGGAAATAAAGCTATTTTTATTTTATTTATTTTATTTTATTTACTTACTTTTAATGTCTTTTCTTGTATTTTTTGTAAACTGTATTTACGTGTGGCATAAATAAATTATTTTGTATTGTAAATTCATAAAATAAAACAAATATTTTAAAATATCTAATTTTACTCAGGTTTTCGACAAGACAGTATCGTCGGGTGACTTGTCGGGAATGCCAACGAGGGCTCTTCGGCGGCCGCGAGCGATCGGCGCCCGCGCACAGAATACAAACCGACGCCCTTGCCCGTTGCACTACTCGGATAAAGACAGGCATAGACTGCCTATATCCACTGTGAGCGATAACGTGAGCATATGAATTTTATACGTCATAGCCTATTACTGTTATGTGCTATCGGTGAAAGGTAATAAAACATGGAAGATTTCCTACCGCTAGAAAATTATCATGCTGCGGCGCAGTTTGCCCCTAAGGCAGGTACTTAAGCTGTTGCACTGACATTGAGTAGAAATGTCATACGCAACCTAAAAATTGGATGGCAATTTAAACCCAACCTTAAATTGGTTTAGTAGTTTTCGACAAGATAGAATTGTTGGGTGTCTTATCGGGAATGCCTACGAGGGATCTTCAGCAGCCGCGAGCGATCGGCGCCCGCGCACAGAATACAAACCGACGTCGGATAAAGACTACCTATCCACTGTGAGCGATAACGTGAGCACAATGAACTTTAAACGTAATAATAATATTACTGTTATGTGCTATCGATGAACGTAAAATAAAACAGAAGTATTCCTTCAAGGAAAATAGAATTGTGCGCGGATAACATCAGGTGGGCCATCCGCGTGTTTCATCAGCTAGTAGTATAAAAAACTGACACAATTTTATAACGGCTGTTCCTATTTCAAATTCAATCAAAAATCACAGAGATACAGAGAAATTGGACAAAGAGTTAGGACAGCAAAATCAGTCGTCATTCAATTTTGTGCTATAATAGTGTTTGATGCGCTTTAAAGCGTTTCCGTGACGCGAGAATTAAACCAAATTTCTTGTTGGGCTTAAATTGCCATAAACCCTCATACTATAAAATGGTGTTTAAATTTAAATAATACTTAAAATTAGCGCTGTCTCTGTTTGCCATTGCGCATTGGTAAGAGATGGCAATAGTTTAAGAGCTGATTTCATCATGCTCTGTTAGTTATCAAGGATTAACAGGCCGTTAAATCTAACCTTAGATGTCAACCGCGTACATTTTGACATATTTAACGGCCCTATAATCCTTTTTTAATCTAACAGAGCATGGGGAAACCGGCCCTTAGAGCTGATTTCACCATGCTCTTTTAGATTAACAAAGCATTAAAGGGCTGTTAAATATGTCAAAATGTACGCGTTTGACATCTAAGGTTAGATTTAATGGCCTGTTAATCCTTAATTTGTAACTAACAGAGCATGGTGAAATCAGCTCTTAATGCAGCCAAACTGCGCCGCGGCACGGTTATTTTCTAGCGGTAGGAATGTTTCCATGTTTTATTTCCGCTCACTAGCCTTCGGCCTCACCAACACAACAAGTTACTGGTCTTATGGCCGATTTATTGTGATCCATAGACGTAGGAGTAGATAATTGAATTATGAAACATGTGAAAACGAGTGAAAACCAGTTATTGTTCATTTGTGTTGGTGATCGAGGCCTTTGTATTGTTTCCCTGTGAAAGAACTGTATTTTACCTTACTTGCGCTTAATACAGATGAAAACACAATATCAACCGTTTGTAGATGCTACATAAGGTTCATTTTATATCGAAAAATAAACCTTGCGTATACGCTACACATGTTTGATTTTATTTTCGAAGATACGATTGATTTAAGACTAGCATAAAAAACCTAAAGAAAATGTATCGATAAATCTCAGTGTAATTTTAAATTTAATTGTGTTCAAAACAATGTTACTATAATGTTCATTCTAGTTGTTAGATTTTAGTAATCGATACCGAATTTACGTCATACTGGCGCTCTGCATGTTTTTTTTAAATCGATCGTTATTATAACTATTTCGTAAGCTCGCGACTTCATCGCGATCTTAAAATAATATAATAATATTATTTCCTCCAATACTTCGTGCTGAGTGCCAGTATCATAATGTATCTAATCTGTATGTTATAAGAGGAATAGGTGATTGTCTTTTGTCGTTATAAAATGGTGCTAAAGTTATTTATCGACGGTAAAGGAATTAATTTGACGGTCTATGTGGAAAATTAATTGAGAAGGTTCTACGACATTAAATCCTCGGGAAATTGCAATATAAAAGCGCTCGTAAAAGTCTTACGGCCGGTTTCTGAAAACTCGATCAAAACTAATCGGATGTAATAAGTCACTCGCTATTTCAGCTATTACATCGAATAAGTTATAGATAGCAATAACTTGACATGTGATTAGTTTTGATCGGGCTTTCAGAAACCGGCCGTTAGTCGGTCTAACCGATTGACTAAGTTAGGCAACGATCTGCACGTCTCCATTTGGATGGGTGACCGCTAGTGACACTTCCATGTTTCGGGGGCACGTTCAGTCGATCGTTGAACCGTCATGGCTTGGCGTCATGGAGGCCTTAGGACGGCCTAAAAACCAGTTACACAAGTTGGCGACTATAGGTGGCACGAACTTACGTCTCGTAGGTCGTTCGTTCTTATTATAAAATATCTTCACTATCACAATTAATTAATTTTGCACAATTTCTTTATTTATTTGGTGCAAGTCTTAGAAACTCATCTCGATTTTAGATTTAACATTTCCATTTAACATTTCATTTTCAATTAACAAAATTACCTTGACTTTATTGATATGATGATATTGATTTAAATAGGTACTTTACTTTGATTTGATTTATAAAAAAATATTTATCCTTCATTTTGCATAACCTCATTATAAATTGAAATCAAAATTAATTATAAAAAATACATAATTCTTAAAAAATGTTCTCCACTGAATCTCACCCTGAAACTGTTAAATATAACCAAATTGTGTTATCAAACGTTTTCCTTAAAAATCGAATAATTTATAATAATGTAGTCTGGTATAATAAACTGAAAATGTGCCTTATTAAATAAAGTCTTTAGGTATTGAAAATGTAATTATAAGTGCTTGTAAATAATGTTACTTAACCACATTAAGCAAGAATGGATAAAATTAACTATGGACTATCAAATACTTAATAAATGAATAATCTCAACTTCTTTTGTATAAATTAAAAATAAAATCTACTTAGGGTAGGTACATAGGTATTATTTGTTATTCAAAACTATTTCTTATTATCATAGCCCCTACCTAACCTACCAGTAGAATAAGTTATAGTTGGTAATAATATATTTTGTGGTTAAATGTACTTATCGAAACCAAAAATAATTTAGTCATTGTTTGGGTTACTTATCTATCTTCTATTTAAGTTTACCAATTCAGATTGTTTTATTTTATTGCGAAAAATAAAAAATATGCAAATAAAGTCAGTTATATGTATACGTGTACCAGTTAATCAATTATTAATGTTACACTTCAGTGTTTTGTGGCACGAATTTGCACTAAACATATTGTAGCTTTTTATTAGCTTAAGAGCTAATTTCACCATGCTCTGTTTACTAATAAAGGATTAACAGGCCGTTAAATCTAACCTTAGATGTCAAACGCGTACATTTCAACATATTAAGAGCTGATTTCACCATGCTCTGTTAGTTACTAGTGAAGGGTTAACAGGTCGTTAAATCTAACCTTAGATGTCAAACGCGTACATTTCCTTTGTTAATCTAAGACAGCATGGTGAAATCAGAGCTAATAGTATCGAAAAATAAAGTGTCCTAAAATTGCTAATGTAGAAATAATTCGGGTGTGATTCTACAAAGTACCAAGAATGCAATAGGTACACTAAATTTACGAACTATTTTGTCATTCGTGATGAAAATATTTTTATGTTAACAGATTTTAATGTTCTTGTTAAATACAAATTAATAGAAAAATAGCTTGGTTTCATTTCTAAAAACTTAGTTTTTCTAAAAATATATGGAACTGATTCACATGACATCGAAATGTCACGTGGTCTGTCAATTTCTACAGAGGCACATATTATGCTCCATAGAATTATGTGAATACACATAACTTCAAAACGGTAAGGTATCAGAGGAAGACGCATAATATCGCACGCCTTTTTCTGCCGCCAAACAGCGTTGTTGTTTTTTGGTTTGAAGAGTGTGAAAGAAAGACAGAAAGAAACATTTACTTGACACACAATACACAGAGAACACAGAAACAACAATAGAGAAAACAATACAAAAAAAGAATACATTAATAATGTTAGAGGACAATTATTATTAGTCTCTGTGTTGTGTGGGCCAAACAGGTCCGGTCTCAGCATAATTGCTGCTCGACACATTCGTGGGGAGCAGCGCTGGTTTTCAGACAGGGCCTAGAGACGGATGACCCCACAAGTGTGGTTGCCGGTGTAATTACAGGCACATGAGCCTTAACATCTGTAGGTATGCCTCAAGTTGATGGACGTATGGCAGTGCATCGTGGGGCACGTTCTTATCGTGCGTGGCTTGCGAGGCAATGCTTTGCTATATGTAATGGTTACCACTTAACATCAGGTGTTCCATCAGCTAGTAGTATTAAAAAAAACCAGCAGTTGACTTCCTCGGGCTAATGATGATGACTCCTTTCAGTAAAGTAACCTAAGCAAGAAAGAAAACCGCATTCTAAGGAGGACGCAGAACACGATCAACTGGTGTACGTTTTCTGCAAAATAAAACTAACATACCTGTGCGGTATTCAATTTAAAATGCAACTATCTAGCGCTCGTCTTGTCTGTTGATATGGATTGTGTTAGTGTGTGTATGTAGAATGATAAATAAAAAAAAAGGTTTTATTATTTTCTGAAAAATAAGGAACCATAATGTAGAAATGCTCTCTCATAATCTAGCACTTCGAGACGTGAAAACAAAACACGGTGCACAGTAATATGAAATTACATCACAGAATAAATGATAGTTCTACGTGTGGTTTCACACATGGATGAATCATGATGACTCATGAATGACGAGCAAAAGTTTCCGCCATAGATTTTAATTTAACTCAGGGTTTGTATGTGGTTGAGTTATAATATAACTTAATCCCATGCGTAGATACTATAAAAAATGCTTACCGTAGTACATTAGTACCACACCTATACCTACTAGTACGTCACCTACCGGTAGCAGATAGATACTAACTGAGTATTCTATGCTACCGGTCTGTATGCAAATGTGGATTAAATTAAACTGGAATGCAAAATAGAAGAAGACGGTCATAGTCATTCACGAGTATGAATTTATTTTGCATAATTTATAGATACCTACTTACCAACATTTTTTTTTTATATGCAGCTATCTACTCTAGAAAGGTGCCAAATCAACGCCAATACCCCCGCCAGTCGCCACCACATTACTATTCGGTATCTTCGGGAAAAATCAACTAAAAACTATTTTGACCCTCCTTCATGTGCATTGGTTTTTATAATAATATATATACCTAATAATATAAACATAATAATATATATACCCTTCTAAGGAGGGCGGGCTTTGCCCTGCAGTGGGACGATACAGGCTAAAATAAAATAGATATACCCTCGTCTTCCGGTTCCGTTCGGTTTGGTTTTTTAAGAGTAGTAGAGCTCTTTGTGAAGGGCTCGTCCGGGTAAGTATTTACCACCACGCCTTTTTCTGCCGCCAACAGCGTTGCTGTGTTTCGGTTTGAAAAATGTGGTTGCCGGTGTAATTACAGGCACATGAGGCTTAAAATCTGTTCAAGTTGATGGACGCAGGGCAGTGCATCGTGGGGCACGTTCCTATATATCGTGCGTCGCTTGCGATGCAATGCTTTGTTTTATGCGATTGTTACCACTTAGCATCAGGTGGGCCATCAGCTAGTTGTATAAAAAAAGACCTCCGCTCTCTTCGAGTTTCAGCAGACGGAAGAGGTGGCGCTGAATAGGGACCGGTGACCAACTTCCGGTTCATAGCTGCCACTATAGAACCTTACACAAGGCCTACACTGCAGCGGTTGTTGTAGGTCAGGGTAGGTATTTTATGTAAATCTCTTACCTTCTACCGTAGAACAGTCTGAGACAAAGCCAGAGTTATTTTTATTAATTTAGACAAAACTAGTTATTTCGCAGTTACCTTCCCATCTGTGTAATTATTAAAATTTAATTCATTTTATCAATAAAGCTATGGTAGGTAAGTGTACGTACCTAATAAGGTTAGCCTGATGCATAACCGTGTGTACCTACCTACCTATGTGAGTATTATAGTAGTAGTAGGTAGATACTATTATTATTATTTATCAGTCGTCAAACAGCCACACAATAAGGAAAATCTGCTAAAATAAAACATCGTAGGTAGTTAGTGTGTAGGTTAAATTTAAATTCTAAGCATACCTACCTACTTACTTACCTACTAAGATAAATGAAGTATGGAGTCATCCTAGGTACCTATCAGTTCCAAGATTATTTACTGAAGCTAGCAATCTCTAGAAGTAGGTAACAGTACTTACCTAATAAGGTGTTTCAAGAAAGTGCTAGATCACTTTCGCCTACAAACAAGATCTGAATAAAATAATTATGTAGGTAGGTACGCTACTTACCTCTTTTTAATATTATTTGTTTGTAGTAGACTTCATATTTTAGTATATCATATGTACTTAGCTAATGTACAAGATTTGTATTACTTATACAAGGTGTTCCAATACCTACTTGTATTTAAAACTTCAGGGGGGCTAAAGAAACCATCAATATGAATAACTTTTTCTAAGGAAAAAACAGCTGTTTCATACAAAAGTTCAATACCTACCTGGCTAAAATTTAAGAGAGAATTAGGTTCAATAGGAAATGGTCTCGATGATCCTAACTCTAAAACAATATAGCTAGATACCTAACTTAAAAAATAACGTTAACATTGATCTACGAACGAAAATAGGTACATATACATAACTGAATATGTATGAAGTCATTTATAAGGATTTTTAAAATATTTAACACATGTCTCGGTAAATAACCTACTATACTCAATGCAAACAGGTTTTGTGTTGAGTAAAGATGGCATGCGCATCAGTTGGCCAGCGGCAGATTCACGTACTCCTCGTATAGGTACAGAATATTTTATAAAAATGAAATTCAACGTATTTCTTTTGCTAATGTTAAGTTATCAGTGCTACGGTCATGTGGATGTGGTAGGCGGACTTGTTAAAGGTGCTCGCGATGCTCATACAAATTTGCATAAAGTGGCTGGCTCCTTCCTCGGAGGGATCACGCATGGATTTGGATTGAACATCGGTGGACATGCTGGTGTTAACCAGCAAGCAGGACCTCCGTCGCACGGACATTACCAAGGTAATAGAGGGCCGGGTAAACCAGATCAGGAAGTAGTGGTGATTGTAGAAGAAGAACATGGTCATCCACCTGGCCATGGACACAACCATCATCATAAAAGACCCGGTGGTGAACATTCTTACAATTACAATTATAACTATGGACATGGTTACCATCATGAGTATCAGAACCACCACGGCCAAGGTCAAGATAACTATCGGCCCTCTTACCCAAATGACAGCAACAATCATGGCGACCCTCACAATAGCGACAACCACCCAGGATATGAAAATAATAACGGTAACAATCGACCTAACTTTGAAAATAATAAACCAAATCACGGACACCGTCCTGGATACGGCCATCGACCTTCTTACAGTAACAACCCACAGAACTATGGGCCTAATGAAGATTCCAACCAGCCTGAATATGGAAATAACAAACCGGACTACGGAAACTCCCAGCCTGAATATGGCAATAATAGTGGTAATAATAAACCTGATTATGGACATAACCTAAATCATCAAGACTTTGGTAATAACCAACCGAACGTTAATCAAAATGCGGGCAGTAACAAGCCTCATTATGGACAGAATCACCAAAACTCAGGTAACAACCAACCGAGTTTTGACTCAACCCCTCATCAAAATACTGGTAATAACAAGCCTGATTATGGACAGAATAACCAAGACTTTGGTAACAACCGGCCAAACTTTGATCAAAATACTGGTAATAACAAGCCCGATTATGGACAAAATAACCAAGACTTCGGTAACAACCATGCAAACCATGACCAGAACCCGAATCAAAATAACGTGTTTAGTAACAAGCCTGACGATAATCAAAAGCATCCTGACATAACGACTAAGAAGCCAGAAAGCGACGCTCCTCTGTTCATCCCTCTAGACCCGAATCCAGCAGACTATGGCCTTCCTGCTATAAAAGATAAGGAGCCCAAAAGAGAAACGAAACCAGAGGGAGCTGAGGATGCTGATGAAGATCTTAACATTGACATCAGATTTAAAGACGCAAAGTAAAATATACAGATTTTTCGTCTTTAAGTTTTTTTTTTTAAACTAATTACTTTTTATTTGCAAGATTTAGAATTTTTAGAATTTCCCAAATACCTTCTACTTGAAGTGACTTCGACTTGGTACAGTGGAGTAAAAATTCTACTAAGCGATTTAGATTATTTTAGAATGGCAGCAGTTATTCAACTTTGAAGGATAGACAAGACACCGCGGAAAAGAAATATTTGTGAAAGTAAGTCCCGTTTTGAAATGATTTAGGGTTTTTTTTCATACGTTGGAAGAGTAGGTAGGTAAGTACTTATTTTTTTAAGATTGGATTTGGATGGAGATTGAAAATTTGTGATTGTTTATCAAATGTAAGAAAACACAAATATTGTGTGCTTTTCCTTTTATCCGAAATTCTGTTTGTTATTGGTTTCAATTAGAGGTATCTTATTACATAAACTTAACTGTTATTGGGGAGACATGATACAAAAGATTTGAGTAGATTTGTTTGATCCCGGATTCAAGTCTCCCACAAGCGCTGTGCAGCTGTACCTACCTACTGATTATTATACATAAGTTTGATGCTTTTATAACGTTGCAGACAGACACATAAAACAGGTTATGTAACTGTTTTGTGTGTCTTTCTGCACCGTTAAAATATTGGCGATTTTAGCTCAGTTTAGTGCTCCTTATAAGTTTCAATTTTAAATATATTTAAAATCAAAAGAAACATGCTAGGTATCTTCACACATTCTGTTACTATATGTATAAATTATAAATGCTTTAATCACAAATCGAGTTAAAACTTTCATTTTATAGGCAAAAATAAAACCTGTGAGGGCTGTCAAGTTGGTTGCAAAAATTAAATATCATTCATAAGCTGTACTTACATAAATGGGACTTAAATCGCGGTGTCTTTCAATTCAACTCAAGGTTGAATACCTACATAAATAAATTATAGTTCAAAACAACATTTTTGTTCCGTCGAGTCGCAAAAAAACTTAGCAGAATAAAAAAGTACCTAGGTGAGGTACCTACCTATACCTAATACCTACAGCTTCTTATGATATCACACTAACATATATTTTTATAAAACATTGGAAGGTAGGTAGGTACGAACCAGTCAAACCGATTATATGTTCTGAATAATATCTGCTCACTCACTCAATCAAAACAGCTTGGTTCTTATACATTAATGTATTTTTACTGTGTCGTTAATGATAATGTGTGTAGGTGGGCGATTTTGATTATCACGTAGAGTAGGTAAGTACTACACTTTTTTTTTATAATAACAATAACAGTCTACGAAGGTTGAATGAGCTTCTAAATTAAGACCTTTGGATGCGAGCGAAACCTTACCACGCTCGGCCTTACATAAGTAATGCAAAAACGGTGACGTCAATGATCAAGAAGCTAAGAAGTAATGGTTATTCCACCTCCAACAGTTTTCCATTGAACACACCTTGTGTTGAAACGTGTATAGTACGCTTTAATTATTCCATAGAGTAAAGAAAGACCATGATATTTTAGTCTGTACAAAAACGATCTGTCACTTCCTCTTGTCAAAATTCATCAATGCTGTGAGCACGTTCCTTAATTAATTTATCCTGATTTTATTTAATTAATCTTATCCTAATCTAATTGACGATGCATTAATGTACTATTGTGAAATACTTGTTGATGCAAGTAATACAAGAATAGCTACCGTTGCAGTTTGGAGTTTTATTTCACTCTTGTGAGTAATGGTCACCCATCCACTGTAGGCACCTGTAGCACTCCAGCACTCCAGCACGACCACGCCTTATGCTAGCTAGATCTGCGTAAACTGCTCTGTTCAGCTAGTCCGTACTAACAGGTGATGTGCCCAGAAATTTTATAAGGAGAGTTGTTAACGCGTGCTGGATATAACCTAGAAACTAACCTCAGTTAGTTGCTACGTGGTGCGGTGGTTTGTGACCTGGTGCTTCGATATGGCTACGCCTAGCGGTCAAGAATCGAGCAATGGAAATTCTGCTTTGCAAGGTAACAATGGCTTGGCTTCGTCAATAGAAAAATTGGAAGGTGTATCCAATTATTTGAATTGGAAATTCGCTATAAAGATGCTGCTTACCATGGATGGCTTGTGGAACACAATCGAAGGCTCCGAGACTGATCCTGTGAAAGATCAGCGTGCCTTGGCGCGAATTGCTTTGTGCATCAAGCCAGCACTTTATCAATATATCAGGAATGCTACTACTGCTAAAGGAGCTTGGAAAAGCTTAGCTGATATTTTTGAAAATAAGGGCTTACTACGGCGTGTGCTGCTTTTAAGACAATTACACCGAATTGATTATACTCAATTTTCATGTATGTCTGAATACATACAGGGTGTGATGACCCTTGTGCAGCAGCTCACGGATATTGGCCGGAAGACGGATGATGCTGAAGTTGCAGAGATCTTATTGAGCGGTCTACCTCAGGAGTTTGAATACTTGGTTTCTAATCTGGAGACAGTATGTTTGACCAGTAATCTCACCAGCGAGATTGTACGATGTCGACTTCTACAAGAAGAGCTACGAAGGAGTGATGGCGCATTGAATAATAACATCACAGCTTTGGTTGCGAAGAACTCTTCAAAGAAAAAGTCAATGATCTGTCATTACTGCAGTAAGCCTGGACATGTGAAGGCTAAATGCTACAAGATGAAGAATGACCAGAAGAAGAGTGAACAGAAGGATTCTACAAGCTTTGTTTCAGCTCTGTTTGTTCACCAAAATGATGCGTGGTTCATTGACTCTGGTTGTACATCTCATATGACAAATTGTGAAGAAAATCTGGTGAATTATAAAGACTTTAATTATAACGCTAAACACACTACTGTTGCTGTAGCAAATAATGAAAAATTAAAATGTAGTGGTGTAGGAGATTTAATGGTAAACTTTGGAAATGAGGTAAGACAACTTAAAAATGTTTTATTTGTGCCACAGATAGCCACTAATTTAATATCAGTAAGTAAATTAGTAGAAAGTGGGCTTACTGTTGAATTTAGTAGCCATGGGTGCAGCATTTATGACAGTAAAGTCTCTGGCAACCGTTTAGCTCTTGTGGGATGTGAAAGTGGGATTTATAAGTTAAATTGTAACATTGTAAAACCTTTGCACAGTAAGCTGGTGTATTCTTCCAAACTTTTGAGTAATGGGCAAAAGACAGAGAGTACTGCAGTAGCTGTTTCTACTGAGCTATGGCATCGTAGGTTGGGACATTTAGGTCTAAGAAATATGTGTACTCTAAAAGGTCATGTGTCTGGTGTAATGTTTCAGGATGACCAGAACAGATTGAAGGACTGCATACCCTGCCTTGAGGGGAAGCTGTCAACGCAGCCATTTCCCAAAGGAGAGGGCAAGCAGGCCGAGCGACCATTGGAGTTGGTACATTCTGATGTCTGCGGGCCAATGCGTGAGAGCAGCTTGGGAGGTGCAAAGTATCTGGTTACATTTACAGATGATCACTCAAGGAAATCATTTGGATACCTAATGAAGTGTAAATCCGAGGTAATGTCCAAGTTTATTATATTCAAGGCTATGGTTGAGAGACAAACTGGATTGAAGATTAAATGCTTACGTTCAGACAACGGTGGAGAGTATGTCAATCATAGATTTTCAGGATTCTTATGTAAAGAAGGTATTGTACATCAAACTACAGTTCCTTACTCAGCTCAACAAAATGGTGTTTCAGAGCGCCTTAACAGGACGCTCATTGAAAAAGCGCGTTGCATGCTGCAGGAATCGGGTCTCAGTAAGAGTTATTGGGGAGAGGCAGTTAATACTGCAATTTATTTAAAAAATAGGTCCCCTACTACAGCTTTAGATGGACAGATTCCTGAGCACCTGTGGTCGGGATCTAGAGTTGATCTGAGTCACTTAAAGGTTTTCGGTTGCATCGCTTATTCGTTGGAGCCTAAGCATAAGCGTGGCAAGCTTGATGCAAAGAGTAAAATGTACATATTTGTGGGATACAGTGAGACCTGTAAGGGGTATAGACTGTCTGATCCTATGAATCCTAGAAAGATATTATTGTCAAGGAATGTTGCATTTTTAGAAAACAGGTTTTATAATAAAGAATTTAATGAAAAGGAACGCGAAGAATTTGATGAAGTTATTTTGCATAATAATAATTTTGACATGAGCACTGAATTGGTTTTAAATAATGATAATTCAATTAATAATAATAATACTAATGAAATGCATTCTAGTCCAATAGATTTAGGTGAATGTAGTAATTTAGATAGTATTAGTAATGAAACCAATTCTTTAGAATTAAATGATGGTTCTCACATTACAGATACCACAGATGAGGAGCATTACTGCACAGGCAGTGAGGATGAGTCCCGCTGTGCAAACTCATCGTCGGCGAGCCACGAGTCTTTGACTTCGTCAGCGCCGGACGCATCTGTTCGAGGGGAAGGAGTGACGAGTGTAGAGGTACCCCGGGCCGAGGCTAATACCCGCCCTGTACGAAGTACTCGGTCGATTCCACCATTGAGGTATTGTGATTATGATGTTTCAATGTATGTTAGTAATATTGAGGAACCATCTTGTTACGAAGAGGCTATCTCTAGTTCAGATGCCACTGAATGGCGTGCTGCAATGCAGAGTGAGTATGACTCATTAATCGCGAATGAAGTTTGGAAAATCGTCGATAGACCCGTACGGCAAAATGTCATTAAAACTAAATGGGTTTTTAAGCGTAAGCACGATGCTTCCGGCAACTTTAGTAAGTATAAAGCGCGATTAGTTGCCAGAGGGTTTACACAAAAACATGGGGTAGATTATAATGAGACATTCTCCCCTGTGGTTAGGCATTCCACTATGAGAATTTTGTTTTCTTTAGCTAATGATTTAAATCTCAGTATAGATCACATTGATGTAGCTTGTGCCTTCTTAAATGGAAACTTAAATGAAACAATATTTATGGAACAACCTATTGGTTTTGATAATGGGGATAATTCTAAGGTTTGTTTATTGAATAAGAGTATTTATGGCCTAAAACAAGCTAGTAAAATGTGGAATAGCAAAGTTCATGATTTGTTAAATAATAATGGTTATGTACAAAGTATGAGTGAACCATGTGTATATACAGGGTTACAGGAAAAGTCGTGCTAGATCCGTTAAGGGCGTGGAGTACCCATCATTCCTGACATATTTCACTATGAAACACCCTACCCTAAACTAAACCCTTTTCGAGATATTCGACTTTTAATTTTTTTATTGAAAATTGCCGATTTTTAGGCAATTAAATTTATTTTTGGTTGTTTTGTGTATCTTATTATTATTATTATTGCATTTTTACATGTGTAATTAGATGCTTTAGGACGTCAATCATTAAAATAGTGCATAAGTTAATTGAATAGACCGTAGTAGACAAGTGAAAGTTAAGAAATAAAAAAAAAATTAGAAAGTTTATTTTTCTCTAAGGGATATCTAAAAAAAATATTATGGCAATTCTTCGGCAGATGTTTTTAAAAATATCTACGTTTCATCAGCTATCTAACGAGGTATAACAATCTAGGGTTTGTATTACATTTCGTGGAAAAAAAGTAGTTGGGACGCTCCAGGTAGCAGTTCTAACGGTCCCGCGCCTATTGTCCTTCAAGTTCAGACACACCGTGAGAGCGAGACAAGTGACGATTTATGTAGGTATGAATGAAAGAAAAAATGTGTAGAGACCGGTTAGGGCTGGGAATACAACAGGGGGTATTGTTTTGGTTGTCAGTCTGCTTTTGTGCTTCGTACATAGTAGATGTGATATCGTTTTGCTCTTTTTCTCGACTTGGCTGTGATTCTGGACTATTTCTTCTGATTTGTGACTACTATACTTGTTAACCGGACTCTGATTTGTACCTGTGATACGGAAGTGTTGAAGATGACGTCCTACACACCTGAGGAATATGCTGATATGCTTATTTGTTACGGATACTGCGATTGTGTATCTGCGCAAGCTCGCAACGAATACGTAACTCGCTACCCCGGTCGTCGAGTGCCGGATGTGGCCGTTTTTGACAGAGTTTATCGAAGACTTCGAGAATCTGGCTCTGTTTTGAGACGTAATACAGACATGGGTAGACCACGAATTGACGACGAAGAACAGGACAATGAGATAGTGCAACGCTTTCGAGCGGATCCGACTACTTCCACTAATATTGTTGCCCGTGATCTGGGACTTTCGCAATGGAGAGTGTGGTTTACAGTGCATACTGCTGGCCTATACCCATACCATTACACGCCGGTACACGTTATTGAAGAAGGAGACCCCGCGAGAAGATTGGACTTTTGCAGATTTATGCTAAATGCTGACGTAGAAGACCCAGATTTTCTAAGAAATATCTTGTGGACGGATGAGTCCAAATTTGATAAAGATGGCATAACTAACTATCACAACGCCCATTACTGGGCCCCAAAAGCACTAAGGAATCCCAATAAGAAAAGAGTGAAGGAGTCCCAACGAAGATTCAGCGTGAATGTGTGGATGGGCATTATCTCCAATCATTTGATTGGACCTTACTTTCTACCGGATAATTTAAATGGGGAAAGCTACGAAAATTTCCTGAGAGCAGACTTGAGTGATTTGCTGGATGATCTGCCACTCAACCTGATCAGGGACATGTGGTTCCAACACGATGGCTGCCCTGCCCATTTCAGGAGAAGTGTCAGAGACTGGCTGGACACAAATTATCCAAACAAATGGATAGGACGAGGTGGGCCGTTGCCATGGCCAGCAAGAAGTCCGGACCTAACCCCCATGGATTTTCATGTGTGGGGGTGCATGAAAAGTCTTGTGTACAGCGAGCCGAATCCAGTTTCGTCTGTGGAAGACCTAAGAGAAAGGATTGTGGATGCAGCAAATAAAATGAGGACCACGTTGACCACTGGAGTAGTGAAGACTGGTCTCCGTAGAAGGATGCGACAATGTATCAGAAATAGAGGCGGCCATGTTGAACATGAACTGTAGAATAAGAAAAAGTTGTGTGAAAACCTTTAATAAATGACATTTCATGCTTACCTATTGTTTTACTTTTACTTTTTAGGGCTAAGTATAAATTTTCTTCTCCACTGTCGCCTATAAAACTAATTTTTTTTCAATGCAATTGAATAAAACCCTAGATTATTATACCTCGTTAGATAGCTGATGAAACGTAGATATTTTTAAAAACATCTGCCGAAGAATTGCCATAATATTTTTTTTAGATATCCCTTAGAGAAAAATAAACTTTCTAATTTTTTTTTTATTTCTTAACTTTCACTTGTCTACTACGGTCTATTCAATTAACTTATGCACTATTTTAATGATTGACGTCCTAAAGCATCTAATTACACATGTAAAAATGCAATAATAATAATAATAAGATACACAAAACAACCAAAAATAAATTTAATTGCCTAAAAATCGGCAATTTTCAATAAAAAAATTAAAAGTCGAATATCTCGAAAAGGGTTTAGTTTAGGGTAGGGTGTTTCATAGTGAAATATGTCAGGAATGATGGGTACTCCACGCCCTTAACGGATCTAGCACGACTTTTCCTGTAACCCTGTATAAAGAAAGAAAAGCATGATTTAACCATTATAGCACTGTATGTAGACGATTTCTTCATATTTTATACTGAGAGAAGTGCTATTCAAAAAGATTTGGTAAAACTGTTACAAAAAGAATTTAATGTAAAGAACCTTGGTCCATTAAAAAGCTGTCTTGGCATAAATGTAATGAGAGATAGATCAAAATGTATTTTAAAATTGGACCAAAGTGACTATATTAAGAGGTTATTATTGCGGTTTGGTATGGGTAATTGTAAAACTGTATCTACACCCATGCCATTAAATTGTAAATTACTAAAAGCTGAAAATGTAAGTGAGAGCAATGATAATTTTAGGCAATTGTTAGGTTCATTAATGTACTTAGCTGTATGTACAAGGCCTGATATTGCTTATGCTTGTAGCCAGTTGAGTCAATTTAATAACTGTCACGATAACAGTCATTGGCAAGCTGCTAAACGTGTTTTACGTTATTTAGCGGGGACAATTGATTATAGCTTACTATTCGTAAGAAGTAATAAATTGAGTTTAGTCGCTTATACTGATGCAGACTGGGCTAATGATGTAACTGATCGTAAGTCTTATACTGGATATGTCGTGAAGCTAGGTAATAATGCAATAAATTGGGAATCACGTAAGCAACGCTGTGTTGCTTTATCCACTACAGAAGCGGAATATCTTTCAATTTGTGATGTTTGTAAAGATATAAGTTTTATTAGGAATCTGTTATCTGAGATCTTTTGCTTGGATCTAGACAGTTGTTTATAATGACAATCAAAGTGCAATCAAGTTGTTAGAATGTAAAGAGTTTTGTCATAAGCGAACTAAGCACATTGACCTCAGATACCATTATGTAAAGGATCTAATAAAAAATAATATTGTAACTGTAAAGTATTTACAAACTGAAAAGATGATAGCAGATGTACTAACCAAACCGCTTAGCTATAAGAAACATGTAGATTTTATTAAGAACATGAATGTATGTGTTGTGTAGCATGACTATGTGTGTACTAAATTGTAGAGACATAATAGAGTCATTCAATATTGTAGAGTTATGATCAATATTGTAGAGTCATATTATATATGTTATGTGTAATTGTCTGTATGTCTCTAATCATGTTTTTATTGACTTTATTATGTAAAGTAATAATGTAAAGCGTAAGGGGAAGTGTTGAAACGTGTATAGTACGCTTTAATTATTCCATAGAGTAAAGAAAGACCATGATATTTTAGTCTGTACAAAAACGATCTGTCACTTCCTCTTGTCAAAATTCATCAATGCTGTGAGCACGTTCCTTAATTAATTTATCCTGATTTTATTTAATTAATCTTATCCTAATCTAATTGACGATGCATTAATGTACTATTGTGAAATACTTGTTGATGCAAGTAATACAAGAATAGCTACCGTTGCAGTTTGGAGTTTTATTTCACTCTTGTGAGTAATGGTCACCCATCCACTGTAGGCACCTGTAGCACTCCAGCACTCCAGCACGACCACGCCTTATGCTAGCTAGATCTGCGTAAACTGCTCTGTTCAGCTAGTCCGTACTAACACCTTGCGCCTTTATAAATCATTAACAAAGCTTTTGATATGTTGTTGTTATTTGAAATGTTTGTTAAGAATACCGGTAAAAATTCCACAGTGATTCGATTACTCATTATTCTTAGTTCGTTGGCGATAGGAAAATTACACGGACAGGAAACGATTTTTCCTCAGCTTATAAATGTGCATTACTTGTCACCGCCGGTCCCATTGAAACACAGAACGCAGGCGATTATCGTAGCCCCAGATCAAAACTGGCAAATCGAAAAAATTCAATCTGAGCGTGCACAGAACTCAATGCAAAGAGCGGCCTACATTGAACAAATCACTCCTGCCAAACCAATTAGAGGTATTAACCTTTCTCTGCAAGCTGAGAAAAAGGAGACGTCAATACGGAGATTTTCGACCCAGAAACCTGACAAAATGAGCCAGCCATCGAGTGGCGAATCGCCTACACGACCAAAAACGAGTGTCGACAACACACAACGGAACGACAACGACAATGAGACTGCTTATGGTCGAGCAATATCGGAGGAAAGTGACCCAAAACTGATGTTGAATAAAAAACAGCATCCACAAGTGCCCGAAATGAATCAAAAGCCTACAGTGCACGAGAAAAAAGAACCAGATGTCAAAGAGACGCCTTCTCAGACTATGGACAAGAATCCAAAAGTTACAGTTGATGAGCGATCTTCATTTGATGGTGATCCATGTCCGACGGGGTATGTGAGATTTAATGGAGTTTGCGTTGAGAAAGATACCAAATAGTGCTGCTGTTGTTTTTTTGGTTTATGAATAATTTAGACAATATTGAAATAAATGAGTAGGTAGGTAGTTTATATAATTATTAATTGTTAGCTATGAGATATAAATACTTAGCTAAAATCTTAATTTAATAAAATTTATGCACTGAGGTATGATTTTTAATTCCATAAAGTTATTTAAATTCATTTTTATATGTATAGGTAGGTAAGCACTTATCAAATAGAAATCATTCGTCTAAGGTAGAAATCCTGACTGACCTATTAGGTAGGCTAGGTCACAGATATGAGAATACGTAGGTGGTAGTCAAAAGCAAGTCCAAATATACCTAATGTTTGGACTTGCCTCTGACTACCACCAACTTTAATTTTCGGAGCGCGGATCTCATCACGAAATCTCAGTTCGGGGCAAACCACTAGTATTAATGTGATGTGTGGTCTTATATATAAGTACGAGGTACGCATCGGGCTAAACACTTCTCGTTTTTAATGTAACCGTTATTTTTATATGGCTTTTTGTAGCATAAGTAATCTGTATACGAGTGTACGAAGACAGCGGTGTCGATTCTTGTTGCTTTATTCTAAACTAACCTAATCTGAGAGCTCTAAAATTACAGCCGTCCTTGTTGTTTCGGTCTTTTGGAAAGGGACGGCAATATTTTTAGTGCTATCAAATTAGGTAAAACTAGTAGTTCGCCCCGAACTGAGATCTCGTGATGCGACCCGACGAACGCACCAAAACTTTGAGTAGGTGGTAGTCAAAGGCAAGTCCAAACATTATGTTTGGACTTTTTTCTGACTACCGCCTACTAACTTGGTACGGTAACCAAGTTTCAACTCTATTGGCCTATTTATTGAAGAGTTCCGTTGAACAGACCTTGGCTCCATCATCAGACCTGGTCGTTCTCACCATTTTATGAGAACTGAGTACCTCCTTAATTTATTTCAAGAAAAAAAAATAAGAAATATCAAAGGAACTGGCCGACCAGTAGAAAAACCTTGATGCCAACGAAACTCTCAGAGATGGGAGCTCTTTGGTCGCTGGTTATCTTAATTTAACTTTTTTGTTGTATCTCGAAAACCGAGCGTCCCAGGAAAAAAGGAAAAATTGTTTTGGAATGTCCAAACAAAGCCCTTTCGTATGACATGTAACTTGATTTTTTAAAGTCACTTTTTTTATTTTTGCCCCCTCATAAACTCCCATATCTTAAAAACCCTTCATCCGATTTTACTCATTTACTTACCAGTAAATTTCTCAAGTACAAGTTATCGACTTATCAAATTTCATGCAGATCGGATCAACGGTTCGAAAGTTATGGCCAGACAAACATACATACATACATACATACATAAAATGCCAAATCGCCCAAGTTGAAACTAGAATCTTCGTTCGCTTCGCTCACTCGATCAATTAGGAAAATAATTAAACAACAGAATTGACACCATTAACAGCCTCGTTTTGACATAAAGTTATTACATGATCTCTCATCGCAGGCAACGATTTCATCGACATATAGGATTAAGTTAAAGTTAAGGACAATACGTAAGTTAATACGTCTGGGAGGACCCAGACGTATTAACTTTAACTATCTCAGAAAAAAAAATTGCTGGTAAAATAGTAAGTAATAGCACAGATAAGAGAATACTAGGTAATAGCTAAGTATCCATCTTAGTTCAAACTTTTAGTACTTTTTATGAGCCAAATCGTATAGGTTAAGGGCCGGTTTCACCATGCTCTGTTAGTTACTAATCAAGGATTATAAGACCGTTAAATGTAACTTTAGCTGTCAAACGCGTACATTTTGACATTTTTAACGGCCGTTTAAGGCGAAGACAAGAGCTAATGTGACTCTCGCTCGCACGTTTCGACATGTTGAAAGATATAAAATTACTAAACTCATTTTCGAAAAATCGCAATCAACCAACGCTTTACTAGTTTTCGTACATAAGCAAACTTTTGAGTAGGAAAACATGTATCGATCAAAATGTAATTTTTACTAAACTGTGTGCAATGTGATTGCACACAAAATGGTTGATTGCGATTTTTCGAAAATGAGTTTAGTAATTTTATATCTTTCAACATGTCGAAACGTGCGAGCGAGAAGTTGTTTGATAGTTGTCAGCCCCTTAATCCTTTGTTAATCTAACAGAGCATGGTGAAACCGGCCCTAAGTGCCTACCTAAGTAATTATCATAATCTAAGTAACTACCTAAGTACTTACTAATAAGTAGCTAATAAGAAAATATTATTTTGAATGTTAATAAGTGCAAATTACTGAAATGTCTAGTTTGCAATGCGTGCGCGTGTGAGGCGGTGAGAAGAGAGATTGATTAAGTAGAGAAATTCCTTCAAATTTTCATTTTCCTAATGAGTTTGAACTAAAAATCGAAGGCAATATCCATAATGCAACAAAAATTGTTCTCCTTAGTTTTTAAATAAAACCGCCACCATTTTATATTGAATCATTTATCTGCATTTATCAGTCGATTTGACGTCTATATGACTTCAAAAAGCTATTTGACACTGGCAAAATCGTCCGTCGAAATGACACACAACAGAATGACAGGAGCCTTGAGAGATAAAAAATAGAAAAATAAAACGATCATCAGCAAGAGCCGGAGCCGGTTAGCAGTCTTGTGCTCCATTATATTGAATTTTGCGACCAGATTAGATCGTTAAAGTGAAACAGCCATTACTCACAATTTGGAACCCACATTTATAGTGTGCGGATTTCTGTAATCGATAATCCGGTGATTAGTTCTTTCATTGTGCCCCAATCAACAATAGGTCAACCACGTGTGCGTTTCCCAGAATTTGTATTCGAAATACTATTTAAAAAGAGTAAATTTAATATTTCATTCAAAACGCGTTTGAGCGCAAATACATAATTTTCGTGGCGGTACGTGAATAAATTGGATATACCCACGTGTTGCGGCCGTAAACATGTCCGGCGGACCAGACGGAGACCTGCGGGATGGGCTTTCGGCCACCGAAATCTTTGCTAATAGCGAGGGTCTCACTTACAATGACTTTCTGCTGTTACCCGGCTTCATAGATTTCACCGCTGAAGAAGTCGACTTGGCATCGCCCCTCACCAAAAAAATAAACCTCAAAGCTCCATTAGTATCTACTCCTATGGATACAGTCACTGAAGCAGATATGGCTATAGCTATGGCGCTTTGCGGCGGAATCGGAATTATCCACCACAACTGTACACCCGAATATCAAGCCAATGAAGTTCACAAAGTGAAAAAATATAAGCATGGTTTCATCAGAGATCCGGTGTGCATGGGACCAGAAAATACCGTTGCTGATGTCATTGAAGCTAAGAAGGTAAATGGTTTTACTGGCTATCCTATTACCGAAAATGGCAAACTTGGTGGACGTCTGATAGGCATTGTTACCTCCAGAGATGTAGACTTCAGGGAAGGTGATCCCCACCTAAGCCTCAAAGAAGTGATGACTCCAATCCAAGATATGATCACAGCTCAGTCCGGAGTTACATTAATGGATGCCAATTACATATTGGAAAAGAGCAAGAAGGGCAAACTGCCAATTATTAATGGAGCTGGAGAACTAGTTGCATTGATTGCAAGAACAGATTTGAAAAAAGCCAGAAGCTACCCAAATGCATCCAAAGATTCTAATAAACAATTGCTGGTTGGAGCCGCTATGGGCACACGCGACTCTGACAAGGAAAGGCTAAAACTGCTAGTTCAAAATGGTGTTGATGTAATTGTGCTAGACTCCTCACAGGGAAACTCAATGTACCAAATTGCAATGATAAAGTTCATAAAGACATCCTTTCCTGATATTCAGGTCATCGGAGGCAATGTAGTTACTAGAATGCAGGCCAAGAACCTCATTGATGCTGGAGTTGATGCTTTAAGAGTAGGAATGGGTAGTGGCTCAATTTGCATCACCCAAGAAGTGATGGCATGTGGCTGCCCACAAGCCACAGCTGTGTATCAAGTTGCTTCATATGCAAGGAAATTCAATGTCCCAGTCATTGCTGATGGTGGTATCCAATCTGTTGGACACATTGTTAAGTCATTGGCTCTGGGAGCTTCTTCAGTGATGATGGGTTCACTGCTGGCTGGAACTTCTGAGGCTCCAGGTGAATATTTCTTCTCAGATGGAGTTAGGCTCAAAAAGTACAGAGGCATGGGAAGTTTGGAAGCTATGGAGAATAAGGATGGTAAGGGATCTGCAATGAGCCGCTATTTCCACAAGGAGTCCGATAAACACAGGGTGGCTCAGGGTGTCAGTGGAAGTATTGTAGACAAGGGTTCAGTGCTGAGATTCCTGCCCTACCTTCAAACAGGTGTCCAGCACAGTTGCCAAGATATTGGAGCTAGGTCCATTGCCAAACTGCAAACAATGAGTTACTCGGGAGAACTGAGATTCATGAAGAGAACACATTCCGCACAATTGGAAGGTAATGTCCATGGATTGTTTTCTTATGAAAAAAGGTTATTTTAGGCCAGAAAAGAGTTTTATCAGATAATGTAAAGTTGTAAACATAAGTCATAAGATAATAACATGTAACTGAAACACATTCATACAGAATATCATATTTTATAAATTTGTCTTTGATCTCGAGTCATATTTTTGTAAATCTGCAGATCTGGAAAAAGTTATTTTTGTTATATTTATAAGGATATAAGTCTACCTATGTTTAAAACAATAGATATTAAGAACTTAGTATTTTTTTATAATATTGAAGAATACACTCAAAAACAGGATTAAAACAATTTAACATTTTAAGAGTTGTAATTTTTTATGCAAACAATGTATTCCATTTTGGATGTGTTTATCAATTTTACTGTCTGTATTTATGTAGGTTTAAGTGGTCGTTGTTTTAAGACACATCTGATTTTGGTATGTAAATAAAGTGTGTAAAACTAATTTAACTATTTTATTCCATCTCTCTTGTTGTGTCACTAGTTTCTTTCGCAACAGTGTGGTGAAAGGATTTTAAATGCGCCATGTTATAGAAATTTTTAGGTTCTACGACATGCCGGTTTCCTCACGATGTTTTCCTTCGCCATTTGAGAGTACTGGCATTGTGCACATAAATTTTTGAACAGAAAAAACTCATTTGTTCACGACGGATTTCGAACCCACAACCTTAGGATCGGAAGGCGGGGCCGCTACCACTAGACCACCAGTGCTAACCTATTAACATAAGACTAAGTTGTTAAGCGAATCTGTCCTACTGCAGAGACTTAATATCATATTAAAATATTATATAATATTTTACAAAAAAATAAATGAAGTTGGTCTAGCAACAAAGAAACTTCTATTTTACCTCGCACTGATAGTGTTTTAAGAATAACAATAATTTAAGTAAGAACATTTGTAGAACTAATGAAGTGGAGTGCTTGCTATAGATCCTACACTCTACTACATATAAAATTACCAAAGTCACATAATTGTGTTGGTAAAATACTTGTAGCATACCTAGTATGGGCCTTAAAAATAAAAAAAACATTTTATATTCTAATAATCACGATTTATTGGAATTATAAACGCACAAGCTGCGAGACATCATTATCATTGACAATAAATATTGAGTGCTAAATAATTTATAAATAATACAATCTACATTATTTGGACTGGTGCGCCCAAATCTGACCTTTGAAATCACAAATTCATTCATTACACAATCATATTGTAGCTACATCAATTGCACATTTTTTATAAAATTTCTGATAATTCAAATAATACTCCTTTGGCTTACAAAATAAATACACATCATTTTACATTACACACAGCTTCTACAAATACTATAAAGCTATATTCTCTATAGAGAGCTCATAGTCGTAGTCAAGCTAGAAAGAGTCAAAACTAATAGTACTCTTTGAAATCATATCATGTTGATAAGCTAGTTTGGTAGGCGATAAGCAAGTTGTCAGTTGAACATCGAGTTGCGTAAAATAAATTCATATATAAGTAATGCGCTTGGGCAGTTTAGTCACGTGATTCGCCAGAGAACTTGCTTGTCGCTCATACCTAGGGACGTACCGAAACCATAAGATGATGGAGACAAAACTGTGGCCTAATAGTCACTGAATGGTGCTACAGTCGGTCTTGCTGACTAAATCAAGACAACTAAGCTGTTTTACCCTGACCTGACCCCTAATAAGAAATCAGCCAATGACTTTACATGTTACCTAACCAACAACTTCAGGGGCTTCTACACTACAACCAGTTTGTTAATTTAATATGTGTTTTAACAGTAAGTAACATAAACCGTAAAGTACAGGGGAATGCAAGTGTCGAGATCCCTTCAAAGTATAGTGTGTCATCTACTAACTGTCCAAGCAATTCCTCCGCACCAGTCGGAATGCAAAGTCAAGCGACTAAAGTGTATAAACCTTAGAGAACCTAAGCTAACAGCACGTTGGAGCAATTAACGAGTCAAAAAGCGTTAAACTTATGACGAAACTATCCGTAACCACCGGAAGACACAGGCAGTTCAAAGTATGAGATCGGTTGAATGAGGAACTGTTTGAAACTGATCATGTTTCGTACAGGCGAGCAGCAGATTCGCATAAGTTTACGGAAGCACGATATTCATATCACTCAAACGTGCTGTGAATTTCCACAATTTCCACCACTTGTTTTGATCGGCAGATTTAATAATTAATTTACGAGGCCATAAGAGGCAGGCCGTAAGCGCTGTAAACAGGCGTACATTAATCAAGCCGTTTTCAATAAAGTTCTTCCTAAGTCGAGGTAACCAGGGGCCTGATGTATCTCTATAATATTCGAGCTCAGCTGCTCTTTTACCTCTGCAGTGAATGAATTACGACCGCACTATCTAATTCGTTATTTGTAACCTTTCCCGTCATTTAAGATTGACAAACACAGCAACATTGCCAGGAAATATCAACCAGCTGATAAAAATTTTAATGGAACAATATCTATAGATTCGAGAATGATAGTATCCGAAGACGCAACTCTTTGAGATACAACAGGCCACCCTATAAAATTCAGCATTGTGGTGTAAAACAAACGGAATCCTTACATCTAGGGTATATAAAAGCTTTAAGAATATGTGATGGTCTACTTGGGAGCGTCGCCGTCTGCGTCGTCGTCATCTCGCGAGAACTCGGGGCCGTGCGTGACGTCATCTTCGAACACAATCTCCTCTGGGTCGGGAGCGCGAGGCAGGAACTCCTCACCGGGGCAGATCTTCTTGAAGATCTGCTCAGCCTGACAAAGAAAGGGTAAGGTATTTACAACATGTACTCGCTACTAGCTGTTAATTAGGGAAAATGACTTCGACTTCCCGAGATTCCAGATCTATTGGTCTCTACTCTGTACCTAATACTTTAATCAAAAACTTTTGAAGACATCTAAGAAGATATGCCCCATTTTGCTGTTAGTAGAACGGTAGAATTACGGCAGAATTTTCTCTTTTACTTGAGTAGTGTAAGTCACTAGCTGATTCGATCGCTAACGCGGAAGTAGTTTTTGAAATACAGTCAAAGGTTAAAGAGCCTAACACATTTTGCTCAACTCTTTGTAAAGGGCCTAATGAGCCCTTACTATTACCATACCAACATGCCTATTTCTCCCGCCAAGCAGCGTTGCTGTGTTTCGGTTTGAAGGGTATGTATGGGTGCCGATGAAATTTACTGGCACATGCGGCTTTACATATTTGTGCCTGAAGCTGATGGACGCAGGGCAGTGTATCGTAGGGCACGTTCACATCGTGGGTGACTCACGAAGTAATGCTATGATGATGATTTTCACTTTGAAAATTAACAATTGCCTGTAAAAAACAAAAACGAGTATATTTTAATCCGACGAATAATATTAATAGCGTTAGACTGAGGTCAAACTCGGTCTTAGAAAAGTAGGTACAATTTGAATTTAAGTAATTGGTACCTATTTGTATCATATAATTTAAATTAGTTAGGCCAATAAACTTTAATGTAATTTATCATCATGTTGTTTATAACGGAATAGATAGCTACTCTAGGTCACTCGTGATACTTGTTACGGTTCAAGATCAAAGTAATGTACGGACAATGTATGTAATTGATTTGTTTAAATAATGTAATAAGCATTGATTAGAGCATCGGTGGTCGACCCCGCCTTCCGTTGCGGGTTCGAACCTGGTCGTGAAAAAAAATATTTCTATATTCGAAATATGTATGTGCGCAATTCCAGTACTCAAACGGTGAAGGAAAACATCGCAATGAAATAAACAAAATGAAAAACGTTCATATTTTAACCTATCACGTATGTCACAATACCAACTACTGTAGAGAAGAGATCTCTTTTTAGCGATATAACCGCCTATGTTTAGTTATAATTTGGTTCTTATTTTTTTAGAATGTAAGGTCCGGTCGTGCACTAATGAGTTTTACGTACACCAAAAAAATTTGCAAAAATTTATGTACACAGTGCCAGTACTCTCAATCGGTGAAGGAAAACATCGTGAGGAAACCGGCACGACGTAGAACCTAAAAAGTTCGATAACCTGTGTCAAGTGCTCGAAAGGAGCCTCTTGAGGCGCTTAAAATCCTTTCACCACACTGTTTCGAAAGAAACTAGTGACACGACAAGAAGAAGTATGTAAGGTGTACTGTAATGAAGTGTTTTCAGTCACCGTGCACGCCACTGTGAAGAACGCGTTGGTTCGCCCAACGCTAAAAGCAGACGAGATTTTAAGTTTCGCCACTTTTACTGTACAAGTACATTGCTCTTGTAAGCCTATTTCATAATCGAAACAAAAATTACACGATACCTATTGTTTGATAACGTGATTAGTAACAGAATTAATTGGATGACAAATTTCATAATTTTGTGGTACTTTGCCTATTCAAAACAATTTAAATAAGAAAATAACAAAAACAATGCTTTATCTAAAGCAACTTACAGTAAACCTGATTGTCTAAATTGTGCTAAATGTATATGCCTTAACTTGTAAGCATAATATCAAACACTATTGATTTTGTTAATAATGTTTTTTTCGCCGTGTGGCAACACTGGCGGTCTGACGTAAAAATCAGCTGCTCTTATTTATTTTAGATTTTAATTAAGTTTTATCGTGAACTATCAATCTATTAGCCAGTGTAACAGTTATAAATAGTATAAATAGTTTGTGTAATTGTTTGTGAACTATTTGGACAAGTGTAAATACATAAAAAGCGTTAGAAAGAATCCTGTGTGGCGAATGGCGATTTGAATGTTTACAAAACACAAGGCAAATTAGCCTATTAACAATTCCTTCCAACCTAGTCCCTTACTAGTATCTACAGAACAGCCAAACTAACAAACTGTAGATAACTGCAACAACTACTCATATGTATATTAGAATTACTGCTATCACTTGTGCATACTGAAATTAAAAATAATATCTACTTATTGTTTTTTAACTATTCATTGTTTCTAAAGATTAATATGTATGTACTTGTAAAAATCTAAGTGCCTGCAGTGTTATTTGTGTAAAATTATAGTATTATTCCCTTTTATTTTTATTAAAATTAGTGAGAGAATTAGAATTTTATCTGTTTTGCTCAGCAATAGTAACTTTATTTTAACTTGTATTTCCATTTCCTATCTAATCTAAACACTAATTTGCTACCTACTATCCCACATTCCATTCTCACGTGCTGACCACTGTGTTTCAGACTATAAACCATGACCATGACTCGGAGGGCACGTGACTTTGAGGCAAGGCTAAAGGTTGCTACTGCGGAGCTCAAAGAGTCAAATAAGATTCAAGAGCAACTTCTGCAAGAACGGGATGAGAGTGAGGCTGAAATGCTGGGGATTTTGGGCCAGAATAAAACCCTCAAAAAGCAATTAGCCGAGCTATCCACCCAATATGAAGACAGTCGCGACCAAATGGAAGGCCTACAGTCAAGGCTCGAATGTATGAACCAGTGTCATGAGACTTATGAATTGGCGATGCAAAAAATCCAGGACTTAAAACAAGAGTTATATGAGTGTAGATTAAGAAATGAACAGAATGAATCAGTGCACATATCTATTTCAAACGATTACAGTAGTCTGGACTTACAAACGGAACTGATCAATGGTGACCCCAACTACTCATTAGTCAACTTCAATACACCTAAGTGCCAAGGTGTATCTCCATTAATAAAAGGGAGTAACAAAATAAAAAAATATGTAAAATTAAGTAGCTTCTTAAAAAAATCAGAAAAAAAAATAAAAAGACAAAAAAATGTATTTGTACAGGCAAAGCTTTGCAAGGAAAAATGTAAGTTGAATGAAGAATTGAATTCCTGCTACAAATTACTTGGGCGGAATTCCGTAGAACAGGAAAACATGTCTGCAAAAATTATACAGTTAGAAAAATCACTTCATGATATAACAGAGAAATATAAAAAGGCAGAGCAAAATATGTCAGAATTAATTAGTGATGACAGTACATATGTACAAGTATGTAATAGCAGCTCACAGACAGATCCACCCATGTTTGAACAAACGCTCACTGGCACAGCATTGGTTACGGAACAGGTGATTGAACAGGTGGCATCACTTTCGCCACTTGTGCCGCTGACAGGTGCTGTGACCAATGAGCCCATTAAAGTATGTGTATCACAGTCTCTTGTTAGACTAGACAGTGCTTGTCTAAAGACCCGGAAGACTGTAATATATTCGGACAGGATAGGAATAGGGATGGGACTGTTACTTAGCGATCAACTTGGTCAGGTAGTAACAAACAACTGCTTCCCAGATGCTCCCATTAGCTACTTTATAAATAGCATAAAAAGTGACAGTTCTCTTGACAAAGACACCACCTTGATCGTGCAATTAGGTGAGAGCAGTGTAATCAAGCATTTAGAATTAATTAAACTGGTGGAAGCTTTGTTAGGAAAGTTAGAATTAGGACTTCGAAAACTCATTTTATGTGCGTTTCCCTATTCTAATTCATTGAGTACTCAAGAAAATAAGAATATCTTTAAACTTAATTTAATGTTTTATAATTTGACATGTCGTCATAGTGACGTTTTGTATTTCGACACTAATAATTTTATTAGTAATTTTATATTGACTAGAGGTACTATGTCTTTATGTAAACATAGTAAAATAACCATTGCTAAATTGTTAGCATTTAATATTTTTGATCCTGTTATAGGTACTATAACACAGTCCGTAGACAAGCCCGTAGTTAGTAGCAGTACTAATGAGGGCTTACAAGCAGAAAGGCCTATTGCCCCACATTTAAACTAGTCTCTTCGACAATGGGAAAGCCTGGCACTTTACATGTTGTACACCAAAATATGCAAGGCCTTCCCAGCAAAGTATTAGAACTAGAATTATTTTTGAATTGTTTCAATGTAGATATCATGTGTATTACAGAACACTGGATATTAGAACTAGAGTTGCTCCCTTTTTATAATAAATACAGTATATTGAGCTCTTTTAGACGCAAGAACGCTATACATGGCGGTTCTTTAATTGTTGTAAATAATAACTTGAAATGCAGGGAGCGTAAAGACATTGCAAATCTCAGTATTGAGAGGACTATTGAGCTGTCGTGTGTGGAGCTGGAGCGGCACATCGTTGTGAGTGTATACCGTCCCCCAGACGCGGACTTCACGTTGTATGAATCCACTATGGAAGAAGTATTGCTTAAAACCTTCGATAGTAAAAAAACTTTAATAGTCTGCGGTGATTTTAATATAGATATTCCGGTTCATCCACTCTCTGAGAGATTTTTAAATTTGTTTAAATGTTTTGATCTACACAGCTTGTTTAAAGACCCAACAAGAGTGACATTAACAACAGCCACCTGTCTAGACAACATCTTTTGCAGTCATGAACCAATTTGTAAGTCCGTAGTTAAGCATTTTAGCTCAGATCATTACGGTCATAGCGCTAGGTTTGAATATAAAGAATCAGATAAAGACGAGGTCTTCACCTATCGGCTTATCACAGATAGCCGTACTAAAAAGTTTCAGAACAATGTTGAACTGAAAGTGTCCCTTTTACCATATTTGACTGACCCAAATGATCTTTTTATAAAATTGACAAATTTAATAAATGAAGAACATAATGATACTTTTCAACTTAAAACATGTAAAGCTAGTGTAAGTGTCAAGTTCGCTGACTGGGCAACTCCAGGTATTTACAAAAGTAGGAATAAATTATATGACCTATACGCTGCTAGGGAGTCAATGCTGAATGACCCAACGTTTATTCTACACACTAAAAACTACTCTAAAATTTTCAAAAAAGTATGTCACGCGGCAAAATCATTGCATATAAGAAATAAAATTGAAAAATCGACAAATAAAATTAAAGCCACTTGGAAGGTAGTGAATAACGAAACAGCAGCGCAAGTACCGATTTTTTTACGAACTATGCGATCGTCAAATTTGACATTTCTATTCGTGAAAACGGGTTTTAGCGATTGTTTGGCGATTTTTACGAAATACGTGATATTCGTTAAAATTTAGCAAATTTCGCTAAAATGCGGCTATGGATGGTACTTTTGATTTAACGATAGTGTTGTCAAATTCGTGTATATAAGCGAATTAGACGAATCATTTTCACGAATCCATAGACTGTGTTCAAAACCGATAGTTTCCGAGTTGACTTTATACAATTATCGCGAAAATTGACGATCGTCAAAAAATAGCGACCCCAAGTTTCGTACTCGCACAATTCGTCAAAATATCACGAATAGAAATGTCAAATTTGATGATCGCATAGTTCGTAAAAAGATCGGTACTTGCGGGGCTGGCAAATCAAAGATCGGTAATAAACAGATAAATTTAAAAGTAAACAATAATGTTTTTACTAAAAATATTGAAGTCGCCAACGCGTTTGATAGTTTTTTCTCCAGTATACCTAAACTTGTGACTTCATCCCTAAATTCCTCAGCTGCTGAAGCGACAACACTATTAGAGTCTAGCGTTAAAAAATGTAATGATATCTTCAGTTTTAAATATATTAATGCTGATAATATTGTGAAAACTTTTAAATCCTTAAATATTAAAAATACTGAAGATCTATGGGGAATGTCCACAAAAGTTTTAAGCGCTATTATAACTGATATTGCACCATGTCTAGCATACATTTTTAATAGATGTGTAGATGAGGGCGTTTTCCCTGATTTAATGAAACACAGTAAACTCATTCCCCTGTACAAGTCTGGAAATGATCAAGATCCTGCGAACTACAGGCCTATTTCAGTACTGCCTTCGTTAAGTAAAATTTTTGAAAAAATTGTTCTTACTCAGTTATTATCACATTTTAACGTCAACGGCATACTTCATAGTCATCAATTTGGATTTACTAAAGGTCGATCAACGACAGATGCCGGTTCGACGCTCCTGAAGCACATTTATGATGCTTGGGAACACTCACAAGATGCGATTGGGGTATTCTGCGATCTGTCCAAAGCTTTTGACTGTGTAAGTCATGCCACCTTAATATCTAAACTTAAACATTACGGCATCATAAACCAGGCAATTGGTCTTATACAGTCATATTTAACCAATAGAGTGCAAAAAGTTGATGTTGGCGGTGAGAGGTCGTCTGGGTCGGTCATTGATATAGGGGTACCTCAAGGTTCCATATTGGGTCCCTTTTTATTTCTAGTATATGTAAATGACCTTCCACCTTTTGTAAAGGATTTATGTGAAATAGTTCTATTTGCTGACGATACCTCTTTAATATTTAAAGTCGACAGATTGAAGACTAACTTCGATGACGTTAATGCATCTCTGTCGCAAGTACTTAACTGGTTTACTGTTAATAATCTTTTGCTCAATGCCGGGAAAACGAAATGCATTAAATTTACTTTGCCAAATGTGGTTCAGCGTCCAACCAATATTGAATTAAATGGAGAATCACTTACCCTTGTCAATTCTACTATTTTTTTAGGACTTAATATTGATGCAAAATTGCAGTGGGGTCCACATATCAAATCACTTGCTGGTAGACTGAGTTCGGCTGCATACGCAGTTCGCACAATAAGATGGCTTACAGATGAAGCTACAGCTAGGCTAGTATATTTTAGCTACTTTCATAGTGTAATGTCTTATGGTATATTGCTCTGGGGGAAAGCTGCTGATATACAAAGTATATTTGTACTTCAAAAACGGGCGATACGTGCCATTTATAAAATGAAACCACGCGAATCATTGAGGGAGCGATTTAAAGAAATTAATATTCTCACAGTAACTTCACAGTATATTTATGAAAATCTATTATACACTCATAAACACATAGATAGCTTTAAGAAAAAGAGTGATGCACATAACGTTAACACTAGAAATAAAAACAAATTATGTATTCCTAAATTTCGACTCCAAAAGGTAAATGGCTCGTTTATGGGGAACGGTATACGCTTCTATAATAAACTTCCAGAAAGTGCCACTGGGCTTCCTATTAGAAAATTTAAAGCATACATTAAGAATAATCTAATAAGTAAAGCTTATTATACTTTAGATAGCTATATTGATGATAAAAGTGCGTGGCCCGATGTCCCGGTCGCTCTGCCCATCGGCAGCTAACATGTCTGCAATGTCTGTACTGTACCTACTATTGTGTGTTTTATTTTTCTCTGATTTAATAGATTGTATTTAATTTTATGCATTAGGTATTATTAGTTTGAAGCGTAGCTGTCTTATAAATTTGATTATGTTTACCTTTTTCTGTATGCCTACGCCTCACTTAACTTCAATAATATATTATATTACATTGTAAAAGGATCATACAAAAGAACGGTAGGAACCAAGCCGTAAGTTTGTTGCCTGTTCTTCTAGGCTTTGGTCGCGTGGAACTGGCACCTAGAGTCACCTAGCTTTAAGACGTTTCAAAGTGATCCTTGTGATTTTATTGAATAAATACCTATTGACTTTGACTTTGACTTTGACTTTGAAAATAAAATCCCTTAGTTTTATGAAACAGACATGGCAGTATTGCTTTTTTATATTTTTCATTTTGCTGACTCTGTTTGACTCTGTGTAAGTATTGCATATGTAGTAAAACTAGTAGCCAGCGCTCGTGTGGTAACTATACCCAGATGAAAATAGTAGGTAATATGTTATTCCAGTTTACAAACTATTTAAATTCAAAATCTGTTTCCAAATCGGAACAAACCTACACATTCACTCAAAAGCTTTCGCTTTTAAAATATCTTTTATTATTGTAGTTTTACAATTTTACAATTATTTGTTTATTCGCGGGCTTGAAGTTAACCGTTTGTGAGTAAAGCCAATCACGAATGGGCGATGCGCTAAAACCTATCTTCAGGCCTGCTAAGTTATACTCGTAGAACTAAAAATGCTAGTGGACATCATCACTATCATCCTATAGAAGTCCATAGACATAGATTTCTTGTAAGATCTTGAGATTATTAACCGTGACCTTCACAACACCGCCTGTCCATCATTAGTTGTCACGATTGTTACATACAACCACAAAACAATTCAATTAGAGTCTACAGAGCCCTCACAGCTCAGTTAGTATTTGCTCAGCCTTGTGCGCTGTACAGAGAACAAACATTTGTGTAATGAACATACAAGTTTATATTCTGTCTATATGTATAAACAATATAAAAAAAATGTATTCATGAATCTTCTGGTTCCCATAGTATAAAGCTTCGCTCAGTTTATGGCTATGTGCTCACATATATGTATGCCACATGTGCTCGCGTTTCCATCATGCCCCACCTCATGCACCTTAGAGGACCTAATGACCTGCTCGGATGGTGCTGTGGAGGTAGCCACTGGACAAAGTGGATTAAAATTTTGAGATGTAACAGCGAAACGAAAAAAGAATGGCTAGATAGTCCTGTGTATTATTATTATTAAATAAATATTGGACACACATAAAATGTGTCCAATATTTATTGAATACCTTGGGCTGTTCAGTGAACATGAGCCTTCTATTGCACAACCATTTTGTCTTTGAACCAATTATGTTCACGTGTACGCAAATTCTTATCCGATAACCTACCAACCTAGAACTCTAAATACGGGATACGATAACAAATATTGATAATGTAGATGTAGACACATTAGTCGTTTTCTTCCTAATAAAAAATCATTCCTAGCGAAAGTAACAGCGAGAAAAGAGAAGAGAAAAATTTGAAAAAATACATCTGTAGCAAGTATTCTTGCTTATAGTAGTTAACGTAGTTTGTGTAGCTAAACTAGCATCTTTAAGATGAAGGATTTGTTTGATATTTTTAATATAATGGCGCAATGTAAAACAATTTTATTTAGTGCCTGGGTTCTACCACCAAAAGCGTAAATAATACCATTACGGGTTATTTGATAATGTCAAGGGGAAGGGCAGAATGATAGTCTTTTCTTGGTTCTACAAAATCAAGAAAAGTATCACTTTCCCTAAGTCTAAATAAAACACTTGGCACATCGCCGCTGCTAGAATACTGACTGGTTGCCACGCGACGTTTTTCGTCACCGTTTCAGAGGACTGATATTGCGCACATAAATTTTTCGAAGAGAGAAATCAATTGATGCATGATTGGATTCGAACCTACGATCTTATAAGGCCGGGTCACTCCCACTAGCCCACTTTTATACATTCATACCTGATTTTATTATCTTGGCAAACAACACAGCTCAAGTTCTACACGAGTCTTTTTTAATAAACTAGACTGCTAACATTAATATTTTTTATTATCTTAGCAAACAACACAGCTCAAGTTCTACACGAGTCGTTTTTATTAAACTAGACTGCTTACATTAGGATTTAAAGCGTTTTGCCCTTTATTGGGTTCTCTGATATTTTCTACGCCGTTTCTGATTCGGGATAAAAAGTAGCCTATATGCTAATCCAGCCTATATATAATCCCGGTTACGAACTATATTTGTTCTATGTTTCTTCCCGATCTGTTCGATGGTTAGGGTGTGATTGATCCACAATCATCCTAACATTGTAATATTCGCATTTATTGTTCTTCTATAGGCCATGATCGCGAGGAACTGGCGATAGATTCACCTAGTATATAAGACGTTTCAAAGTGAACCTTGTGATTGTACTAAATAAAGACCGTTTTGATCTTGATTTTGAGTAGGAAGTAGGATAATATTCTTCTTCGTCGCTTTTCTCATTACTGAAGGTCGTGGCCGTACTGAATGATCTTAGTCGCAGCGTTGACAATCTGCTTCCATGTTTTCCTATCCCTTGCCTGTCTAAGAACGGTGAGACGGAGGCAAGTGAGGGCCTTCACTTGAGTATGTATAGCTCGTTTTTTCGGCGTTTTTTGTAGGGAGACCCGATATACTCTCCTAACGGTCACGTAGAGAAGTCTAATAAGTCTATACAAAAACCCCTCAAAAACACGCTCGCACAGCACGGGCGTGAGTGAGTAAAACTCAGAATACACAATCTGATCTGACCACTAGATGGCGATCAACCACATGGTCTTTTCCCATCAACCTTCCCCAACGACCACCACCTCCAGGAAAGTTTAGGATACTTTTTTCTATGTTATGTTTTATGTTTGTCTTTGTATTATGTTAAAATCATTTGTGGGAAGACGATATTAAAAAGTAGCAAGGAATAATTGGAGAGCTTTAGCTTTAAATTGAAGGCATTTGAGGAGGCCTATGTCGAAAGACACACTTTACCTAGTGACTTAAACAAAATACCTATGTAAAAGTTTTCTTGACAGTAGTTATAGTATATTTTAAGCTCGCGAAGGTTACCTGTTCCACGGCCCTGTCGAAGTCCAGGCCGGCATCAGGTCCGGAGCAGACATGCACGCTGGCAGAATCGCTGGCCGCAGCCGCGCTCGTGTCTTTCACATTGTAGAATAGAGACCACAGGCACTGTAATAAAACAAGTATAACATATTTATGCCTCACGTTAATGGACGCAGTGCATCGTAGAGCAAGATACTATCGTGCGTGAACTTCGAGGCAATGCTTTGTTATAGGTCATGGTTACCACTTAACATCAGGGTACCGACCGGCACCTCTTACAGCAGTATTAAAATAATATTATGAACTGTCAATTTTAGCAGTTGTGAAAACAATCTTGAAAACAGTTCTAGCTTCTATAAGTTGAAACGTCATCTAGTACGAAAATACTTGTCAGCTATTCTTTTTTATCTGGTTGTAGTTGAACATACTTGATGACGTTTTTATATGGTACGAAATTTTAATGTAATATTATTTTAATACTGCTATAAGAGGTGCCGGTCGGCCCCCTGGTCAACCATCTAATTGTTTGATTCAACACGCAGTATAAAAAAAAACTAAAGTAGTATAATTATCATCCAGTTGAAGGATGAAGAATAGTACATCATATTACTATTATTACTATCGTGCGTGACTTGCGAGACAATGCTTTCTTATAGGTGATGATTACCACTTAACATCAGGTGAGCCAACATAGAAATCCATGAATACCTAGAAATGCCAACTGTCAAAGAAGAAGTCAACAAATACTGTACTAAAGTACAAGCAAAGGCTCGAAAAACACACAAGCGATCTTGCAAAGAATTTACTTAACACCCAAAACAATGATAGCAAATACTAAACCTAGACCAGAGATCCTAACCAGCTCTTAAAACTAAACGGTGTCGCTTCGCTGGAAACACATCCCAACCCCATCAAACCCAGAAAAGAATCTGATTATGGCTAAGAAGCCGTTTGCAGATATTGAGAGAAAAAAAAACAATAACTAGTGACAGCTCTGCCTTCAGGCCATGGGTTTGATCCCACAGAGAATAAATATTTTTGTAACGAACATACATGTTTTTGACAGCCTTCACAGCTCAGTTGGTAGTAGCTATACCTTCTGAGCCCTAGGCCGTGAGTTCGATCCTCACAGAGAACAAACATTTGTGTGATGAACATAGATGTTTGTTCTCTAAGTGGGTGTTATACAATATAATAAGTCTGTATTTGATAAAAAAAACTTTAAAACAATGTAAGTATGTATAGCTGATATACTACTTATACTTCTTACAAGTTACATAATTTTCAAGTTACATATTACAAGCTTTGGCTTAGTTTGGCGCGAGATGGTGCTGTGTGGAATGTCCACCAATATTTATATTTGTTTGTTCTGTGTCGGCGTTACATTTCGAATGTATTTATTAGTGCTACGGCCTCAGTTTTGAAATTGATACGAGGATAATATGTTTAACACTCATAGAAGTCCACCAAATTCATCAGGCATGATAAAAGAAAAATTGTTTGTCTGTTGCTTATGCATAGCTTTGATTTCGGAGATGCACATAATATGGTGATTTTTATAGCGATAAACTGAATATGATGTTTTTAGTTACCATTATCCTAATACCAATTATCTGAGTCCGACAGAAGGCACGTAGTAAAGTGCAAGAGCTGATCGAATCTTGCTCCCCTGCATCCAAATCACCATCGGGGATGCTAGAACATTGCTGCCATCAACCCAAAGTCCTGCTCCGCTAGTTTAAGGAGCTGGGCTGGCGGGGGTGATGTTAGTAATGCACAATACACCCCATTGCGGGACATCCGTGCAGATCTTATTCCCCCACCACGAATTAGAATTAGGCACGTAGGACACGAGAGCGAAGCCGAAAGCGAATATATTTTTTTTTATAAAAGCCGCTGGCTCTTTTGTTTGCTTTATAAAAATGGCATGACCTCACAGATCACCGAGAACTTGCCCTTAATGCCCTCGTAAAGCTGACACCCATACATTATTTGAAGGGCGTTTGTTTCTTAAACTTTCTGTTCATACCTTCGGCTTATCAGAAGACTGGGTTTGGTCTCCGCCGGACATGTCGAAAATCTTCTCGGCATACGGCATGAGGTCAGATTCAGCATCGTTGGCTTTCTTAGTGATGAAGTACACCACAACTGCAATATAAAAGTTACATTTTACGGTCCAAAATTATTCAAACTATAAAATATGATAATTAATATTATATTATAGGACCTGTTAGAATGTGGTGGTCCCGATATACAAGGTGTTCCAATACTAGTACTTAAAACTTCAAATACATTTTAGCCAGGTAGGTATTAAACTTTTGCATGACACAGCTGTTTTTTTTTCGCTTTCACAGTTTTGGTTTCTTAGAAAAAGTTATTCATATTGTGATGGGTACTTTAGCCCCCTGAAGTACAAGTATTGGAGCACCTTGTAAAACATGACCGCTAATCGGATAAGAATAAACAAGTATGCTTGTAAATAAATACCGATCCAGAATCACCAACAGATCACTCCTCTCTAATACTAGTGGTTCGCCCCGAACTATTGCGATGTCCGCTCCAGGCTTACATTTGTCACGTAACAATTACGTAAACAGCGTAGAAAATTATGAATGAACCCAATAAAGTTATAATTCTTAAATACTAATAAGAGCTGATTTCACCATGCTCTGTTAGATTAACAAAGATTAAAGGGCCGTTAAATATGTCAAAATGTACGCGTTTGACATCTAAGGTTAGGTTTAACGGCCTGTTAATCCTTGATTAGTAACTAACAGAGTATGGTGAAATCAGCTCTAAAGATCGCAATAACCGGGAGCGGCGCGGGCTGTCGCAAATAAATCAACATAATTTCCTGCGACCTCTATTTCTTCCTCCGTTTCAACAGGTTAAAATGCCTAAAGTATAACTGAACCAAGATGCTGATGGTAAAAAACGTCCTATTTAGCAACTGAATCGAAATAACAGTGAGTGAGTCACCAACAAAAAGTCTCTTAAACGGACGAGTAACACAAAAACTCGGCGTAAAAAATAATGAGCTCATGATGACAGCATAGACGGATTATTTGGTAGTGAATCACTTTGAAACTAGGTAGAACGCGAATAGATACGTTATTTTTTTATGACATAGTGGCGTGGCTGGCGACTATGGCTTGGGGATGTGCGGATTCGATTCCTGCAGCGGGAAAAGTACTCACACCTAGTCTAACACCTGTACACTAGTAGTTCGCCGCGAACTGAGATCTCGTGATGCGACCCGAGGAACGCATCAAAACTTTGAGTACGTAGTAGTCAGAGGCAAGTCCAAACATTATCTTTGGACTTTTTTCTGACTACCGCCTACTAACTTGGTATGGTTACCAAGTTTCAACTCTATTGGCCTATTTATTGAAGAGTTCCGTTGAACAGACCTTGGCTCCATCATCAGACCTGGTCGTCGTCACCATTTTATGAGAACTGAGTACCTCCTTAATTTATTTCAAGAAAAAAAAATAAGAAAAATCAAAAGAACTGGACGACCAGTAGAAAAACCTTGATGTCAACGAAACTCTTAGAGATGGGAGCTCTTGGATCGCTGGTTATCTTCATTTAACTTTTTAAATTTTATCTCGAAAACCGAGCGTCCCAAAAAAAAAGTAAAAATTGTTTTGGAATGTCCAAACAAAGCCCTTTCATATGACATGTAACTTGATTTTTTTATGTAACTTTTTTTATTTTTGCCCTCTTAAAAAACCCCATAGCTCAAAAACCCTTCATCCGATTTTACTCATATACTTACCAGTAAATTTCTCAAGTACAAGCTATCGACATATCAAATTTCATGCAGATCGGATCAACGGTTCTAAAGTTATCGCCAGACAAACATACATACATACATACATACATACATACATACATACATACATAAAATGCCAAATCGCCCAATTTGAAACTAAGATCTTCGTTCGCTTCGCTCACTCGATCAAATATACAAAGCAAAGACGCCGAGGGCAATGACGCCTAAATCTAGCCGGTATTTTTTTAATTTAATAACCATAATATCCTCCATTTACTAAAATATTATAAAATCCACAGCTCTTTAGGTGTATAAAATGTAACATAATAATATAGCTTAAAGCCAATAACGTCTAAGCGCTAAGCCCTTAGACATCCTTGAAAGAATCTTGAGCTAGTACTTGAACTATACTAGAAGATCTGACGGATATCTACCGTGCCTAGGAACTAAAGACATAAAGCTTTCACGACTTTGATCCCCAGGAACGGTAGATACTCGTATCCCCTCACATCTATTAGTACCAAGTACTAACTCGAGATTCTTTGAGAACGTCTAAGGCTCAATTTACTACTGCAAAATGTGGGTATGTGACAAATATAATGTTTGATCGTACCTCGGACGTAAATTGAGCCTAAGGGGGGTCCTTAGGCTCAATTTACACCGCCACTGAATGGAATGGAAGCTTTTTGCATCGAAATTGTACATAACACTGTGAACTTTGAAATTCTCGAAAATGAGTGAGTTTTCACCCGAAGACGCGCGACCTTTTTTTGGCTCGATTTAGTTTGTATGTTATACATCTGTCATAAAGTTTACTATGCTATGTACAATTTCGTTGCAAAAAGTCGCTTCCATTCCATTCCGTGGCGATGTCAATTGAGCCTAAGGACCCCCCTTAGGCTCAATTTACGTCAGAGGTACGTCCACATTATATTTGGCACATACCCACATTTTGCAGTAGTAGGTATTCTATGTGACAGGTTGCAAGCCCATCGCCGCTTTAGTAAGTAACACTCACATAATCCTTTGGGGCAGGAGCCAGTAGCCGGGCCCACTTCCAGCACAGTCACGGCGTTGTCGTCTTCAGTGAGCGGCGGGAAACGGAGCAATGTCAATGGCTCCTTGTCATTCGCCAAGATCGACCCATTGGTTATGAACACGGCCTGAAATTTAATCAAAATCTTGTTCAGTTGGACTGACTAGCGAGTGTAAAAACTTTTACGAGTAGTAGAGCTCTTTGTGGAGGGGAATGTCATCCGGGGAAGTATCCACCACCATGCTCTTTTCTGCCGTCAAGCAGCGTTGCTGTGTTTCGGTTTGAAGAGTGTAGTTGCCAGTGAAATTACAAGCACAGGAGGCTTAACATCTGTATGCCTCAAGTTGATGGACGCAGGGCAGTGCATCGAAGGGCACGTTCCTAACGTGCGTGACTTACGATGCAATGCTTTGTTTAAAGTGATGGTTACCACTTAACATCAGGTGGGCCATCTGCTTGTTCCACCAGCAACTTGTGTGAAAAAAGCAAAAACTCATGGCAATAAACGTAAGACTGATTATCTGAAGACCTGCGACCGGACGTCACGACAGGCTGACGTAAGGACGTCTGATCGTTTGAAAGCTTCCGTCATAACTTCACGACAGGCAGAAGTACAGAAGCGCTGAATATGAATTTGATCACCTGAGCGCGCTGTCATTATACGTTAGTAAAAGATGGCAATAGTTTTTCAATTGTTTTATCTTTGTAATTTTTTTATAAGTAAGTTTATGTTTGGTGATGGTTTTGTAGACCTGTTGGAACTGGCTCCGTATGGAGCGGAGAACAATTTATATTTTATTTCGATTCAGGTGCTCAGAATTAGAAACATCTATTGACAAAGATTTAACACATTAGCGATATACAGGGTGTTAAAATACTAGTACCGAAAACTTCAGGGGGCTAAAGTACCCATTAATATGAATAACTTTTTCTAAGAAATTAACACTGTAAACGCGAAAAAAAACAGCTGTTTCATGCAAAAGTTCCTACCTGCTCAAATGTATGAAACAGCTGTTTTTGTTTTCTCGTTCACAATGGTGTCAATTTGTTGTTAAATTTTCCTAATTTTACCTAATTTAACAGCACTAAAAATATTGCCGTCCCTTTCCAAAAGACCGAAACAACAAGGACGGCTATAATTTTAGAGCTGTCAGATTAAGTTAGTTTAGAATAATGCAACAACAGAATCGACACCAATGTTGGTTCCTTAGAAAAAGTTATTCATATTGATGGTTACTTTAGCCCACTGAAGTTTTCGGTACCTACTAGCATTTTAACTCCTTGTATTGCTATGCAAAATACAACCCTTCAAGGAGTTAAGGTTGTAAACATGTAGAGTTGTAACCTACAAAAATAAATAATCCAAATAATATGGCCAGAACTAAGCAAATAAGTTGTTTATTTATTAATCCAGAGTCTATCGACTGAAACAAAAGCTTACCTTGGAAATATCACTTTCCTCCGCCGGTTCAGGAGACAGCAATTCCTTAGGGCACTCGTTGATGCCGATAACGAGATGATCGCAGTTCAGGTTCTTAGACTTGCTGGCGATGGTTACCACCGTCTTGCCTTCGTCCACGATTTTAGTCTCCACTTTGTCGATAGGCCGGTTCAGGCAATAGAGGCCACCGAATACTGCACATAGCCTTAAAAAATATATTTTTTATATAAACGGTTTTTTTTTTCATATTGACTTACTACACAGATCAAACATACACTATCTAGAGAACCCAAACTAACTAGAACCATGTACCAAATATTGTACAATGGAAACCAAATAACTTATACAATAATTATATCCTTTTTTTTTGTTATTACATAATATGTACTTATCACTACATAGTATAAAACAAAGTCGTTTTCTCTGTCCCTATATCCCTATGTATGCTTAAATCTTTAAAACTACGCAACGGATTTTGATGCGGTTTTTTTATAGAAAGAGTGATTCAAGAGGAAGGTTTATATGCATAATACAAGCATAATCTCTTAGGGTTAATCCACAATAACCGTGCGAAGCCGGGGCGGGTCGCTAGTAATATAATAAAGCACCCAACCAACGAAAAAACATCTATGTTCTATGACACAAATGTTTATTTTCGGTGGAGAATGAACCCACGGCCTACAGCGCAGAAAGGGAGCTAATACCAACTGAGCTGTGTGGGGTGTTTCTTTACGTAAGTATCAATCTTTTCAAGGCAAGAAGGAATAGGTGTCTTCTAAACCCTTCTACTCCAACGCGGCTACATCGTCGCTTAGCATCAGGTGAGATTGTGGTCAAAAGATAGTATATTCGTTGTAAAAAAGTTTTTTAATCTTGAGGTAAAGGCATACCTAACTGTAAGTTTAATTTACGAGTAAAGAAGCAGGCTCAAGTGTTCAAATTAAATCCTGCTAAAAAAGCTTTTACGAATCAAGGTTGCTGAGACGTAAAGTTGACGTAGATACCCTACGTGATTGATTTTAGTAAAACTAATTCCAGTTACATGTCAATGAACTCTTATGTATAACAAAACCTCCTGCAAATAAGGCGTGCCCTATAATTACAGTAAATTGGAACTGACTCATCGTCGATCGGAAATAAGTTTGGTTCAAATATTTATTGCTAACAGAAACAGTTTGAATTAAATCAGGTGATGGATTCGAAAGATAACTCTCGAGATTATATTGAAAAGACAATTTTACTTCGATATTGTGAAGAAGGCTTTTGTGACCACCCAGATTTGGTCACCAACTTTGGATCACAAGGTTCTCGTAGACGTGCGGTAACTTTATAACTCTAATAGTGCAAAGGCATAGGTATACCGCTATCTAAATAGTTATCATAAATTGATATCGTAATCGCCAGGACCGTAAGGATCAAGAAACATTCGGATGCAACCGTAAGGCCCATTTTATTTCAATAATATGGAATGATGTTAAACAAAACTGCAACAATATTGAAAGTCGTGCAGCATGCAACATTAGAAAGTGGCTTTATTTTTGTTTGCGCTGAAGTTGATGCACATTCAGGTCGCGTCTACTGAACGAGCGGCCGACTATAATAACTCGGACACTTTTAGGACAAATGACGCACTCGATTTTGAGATTGTCTTTCGAGATGGTGGATTATTCAATTACGCCAGACACACGATGCGATGTCTGAGTATTGCGTCAATAAGCAACCGACCCAAACGAACTAACAATGTTCCTCAATGATTCAAGTAACACTCTATAGTGTTTAACCAAAATAATAAAATTTTAATATAATTATAATACTTCTAACGCTGCAAGTAACTCGATACATCGGATAGATATTATTAGGACAAGGAGGTTCCCGAAATATCGTAGCAAATCAATATCTACTCGTGTAACGCTCAAGCAAACGAAGCGAGATCGCGATCTCAGAATTCAAAGTCACGAATCACCAATCACAATTATTCTAAGTTTTATTCAAGTCGGTCTAGCCGTTGAGGCGTGTTTGACTCAATAACATAGGTACATCATCTAAAATTCTTTTATTCATTTTACACTAGTATTACAGCTGTTACCTTCTATAAATAGCTTTATATAGGTACCTTTATACAGAACAGAATCAAAATATAGTTACCTACTTAAAATATATTTTTAACATGTTTGTGTTGAGTTTACATACCTGCAGAAACATTGAGGCAGTTCGCCGCTCCCATACATCGGCCAGAGGAAGGGCGTGTTGCCATAACGACCGAGACTCATAAGGAACTTCTTGCATTCCTTCACGCCTTCCAAGCAAGGCATGGAGTTGTTGCCACCAGCGATTGCGTAAAGTACGTAATGAACCAGATTGGAGGTCAGGCCCTTGTGGGTTAGGTATTCTTTAAAAGTCTTGTCGTTCCAATCTGGGGGAGAAGTTGCTAGAATAATTTCTTAATCATATGACCAATAACAAGAAAGGAGGTCCTATCCTTAGGGGGTTTAGTTGAAGTAGGGCAATGATTATTAAAAAAACAGAACGCGAAAACAGATCATCGTCCAACAATACAGCCCACGCACGCAGAACACAGCAGTACCCCAAGTATGAGTTTTGCTTACGATATTTCGTTTTTCGTTTTACGTTTTTGTTCCGTGTTCATTGCAGGTTTTGTATGAAGACGCGATAGGGATACCGATATGGAACTTTACAAAACCCGCAACCCGAACAAAAACGTAAAACGAAAAACGAAATATCGTAAGCAAAACTCATACTTGGGGTACTGATCTCAGCAGCAGCTGTTAGTAAGATAGCTAGTAATAGGTACAGTCAAAAACTTAAGTTAAATATAGTTCCTTAATAAGTTAGTTTAGGATAATGAATATAAGTGTTAATTAGTTTCAAATATTTATAGTACATGTTGTACGGAAAATATAAAAAAAAACTTTAAATAACATGCTTGAATAGAGCAGACTGTTTGTACTACTACTATTATACTACCACTGTATATTTTACACAGTTTACAATAAAGACTATTCTGTTTCTGATTCTTACCCTTGAACTCATTGTTCATCTCCTCCTCATTGTAGCCGACGATAGCAGTCAGCATCTTCATCAGCATTCGCTTCTCCAGTATGCCGACCGCCTCCGTCGCGAAGACATCGGCCCGGGAGCAAGGCACGGGAGTCAAGTGCTCGTCCAGCCACGTCAGCACTCGGGTCACGCAACGGAACTCGGCGTAGCGAGCGATGTTCGAAGATATCAGCAGTTCCACGAGTGGTCCGCGCGAAAATAACAGCTAAGAAAAGTTGCATAATCATGACTTACTTCTTTTGTGTCAATATGACTATAATGTATATGCTATGCATGTGTGTATTATAACCAGTATTTAACAGTTTCAGAAAGCTCCCTTGCAACAAAGGTGGACAAAACATTTCTTCTGTTGTGACACTACTTTCTTTCGAAACAGCATGGTGAAATATTACAATTTGAAACAAAAATACTCAACTTCTTTATAACTGTTCAACGTTTCAACATTTTGATGATTTAAAAACCACTAAATGTAGTTTAGGAATAATCACAAACAATCAAGTTTTGGAGAATAGAATAGAATGTTCAAGAAACTTGGAAAGGTTTAGCAAAAATATCATTTGATCCAAACAATATTCTACCAAAAAAATTATTGACTAGTTTTCATTTTCTTTTAATACTTTGATAAATTAAAATGAAAGTCAGAAAGTCAGAAACATCAGTAGGTTTTGTATTTAGGTTCAGGGTTGTATGGGTTGATTGATTTATATCTTACCTTAGGAGTCATATCAATATTGAACTTCCTGTACTCTGCAGCAAAGTTGGCCTGGCTCCAAACCTTCTTTGAGGATTCTGCTTTGCTGTCATCAGTCTTGTTTTCACCTTCATCTGTCTTTTCCTGCACTTCAGGAGATTCCCTAAGCCAAAATAATTTTACCTCAGTATTACACACATAAAACAATCACAATTATTTTTATTGATGTACTATTTATATGTTATCTCAGATTCATAAATAAGTATTTCTTTACATAAATATTTCAATACAAAAAATCTCCCATTTTAGTTAAAGTAGCCTAAATAAGGTAAATAAACAAATCTTAAAATATTGGTAGCTAAATGAATTTAATATGAATGTTCTTTCCGTTTCTTTTAACCATCAAAAGAAAATATGCTTACTTTTCAATATACCATTTCTCAGCCAAATTGTAAACATGCAATTGACGTTTTGGATCAGCATTGACCTCTTTGATAAACTTTTGAAGACCATCAAAGTTGTAGGATGCCCAGAGGCCACCATAGTGGTCACTTGAGTCCAAATGCAGCACATTCTTTCCTATTCGACTACATGCTGCAGCAACAATGGACTCCACCATGCCTATTTAAACACAGAAATTCCATTTATCTATAAAAAAGCTGTTGTAAAGTCATTAATCCAAGGAGGTGCACGTTTTTGCTATACATATGCAGTTAACTTGGTTAAGTACAAAAATGGTTCTATATTGGATACATAACATCCAAAATTCATTACAAATAGGTAAAATAACATAGATCAAAGGAATTGACTTCCATTCTTACATTATTTTAGCTTTATCAAATCTACAGCCTGTTTATTTACACTAGAACATAAGTACTTAAGTGCCTACCTAACTAACATAAAGTCTGTAAATGAGTTCAATGACTCATACATCCAAACAAAAAAGTAAAGCAGGTATTTTCAAGATTGATTCACATTCAGTTAAATTCTGAAAACAGTATCGAATTAAATATATAGTATGATATAGAAGCTGAATGTGGCTGACGATGAGAAAACTAAGTAGTCGAGAAGGCAGTAGTCTACTTAGCACCGAAAATATTTAATTAGTCACTAGGTCTTGGAAATCGGGGTCGGAATTAAGCAAATTCTGGACCTTCTGCTATCATACGCAGAGACCATTTAAAGTCGCATTCATCGAATATTTTGACCCGTTGGGTTTTTAATGCAGTTCCAACAAGCATTGACGATTGGGCCACGAAGCAAAAAAAGGATCGATAGTATTGTGCTGTCGCCATCATGCCGGTGTCTAATAAAATGGAAAATCAGTCATACCCGTTCCAACGACGATGACCTGAAAGTCAGTCGGTAAATCGTCGTCCATATTTCCTGGATTTTATTTGCCTCTCAGAAAATAATACGTGAAAATACTTTTCCAAAAGAAAATTCGTCCGAACAGCCGCCCCGTGCCGTGTAGCAGCGAAGCGAACGATTTTTGTTTCATTTCCTGACTGTCATGTCAGTCATCAGTCAGTTGTCAGTTCGACAAACTTGACATAACAGAAACAGAACTCTGTAAAAGAAAAATTGTATCATCTCTGCTACTAGATGGCGTGGTAAGCCCAAATAATTAACTTTTCAAAACTAAAAACACTGTATAATTATGTACTACCAAGGGCCTTAAGCTCACTTCAAGCGAGATTATCTCACGGTGGAGATGACGTCATATCTCGTTCAATAACTCGTTGACGTTGCGTCTCGCATGAACTTTGAATGAGAAAATTGGGGAGTAGGATGGTGAGAATGGGGATAAATAGTTATCGAACGAGATATGACGTCTTCTCTACCGTGAGATTATCTCGCTCGAAAGATAAGGCCCCATGTGTCGAGAGAATATTTAATTTTGATTGAGTGAGCGAAGCGAACTAAAATTGGCTTGTACTTGAGAAAATTGATGAAACAGATCCTAAATGTTTATTTAGTTATCTTTGTTTATTTTATTGATTGTTTAGCGCCATAACATGACGTTTTTCTACTGGTCGGCCAGTTGCATTGTTTTGTTTTGTATTCAATTAAGAAGATACCTACTTGGTTTCATTAAATGGTAACAACGAGCAGGGGCATCATTCTCGACCGTCTGATGATGGAGCTGAGGTCGTTCAACGGAACTCTTCAATAAATAGGCCAAACTTGGTTACCATACCAAGTTAGTTAGCGGTGAGAGCACGTGGTCTAGTGGCAGCGGCCCCGCCTTCCGATCCTAAGGTCGTGGGTTGGAAACCGGTCGTACACCAATGAGTTTTTCTGTTCTGTCAAAAATGTATGTGCACAATGCCAATACTCTCAAACGGTGAAAGAAAACATCGTTAGGAAACCGGCAGTCGTTGAACGTAAAAAGTTCTATAACATGTGTCAAGTGCTCGAGAGGAGCCTCTTGAGGCGCACTTAAAATCCTTTCACCACACTGTTTCGATAGAATACGACAAGAGAGAGAAAGTAAGCGGTAGCCAGAAACAAGTCCGAACATAATGTTTGCCTTTGACTACCACCTACTCAAAGTTTTGGAGCGCTCGGGTCGCATCATGAGATCTCAGTTCGGGACGAACCACTAGGTAGTTATTTTATTTTATACCAGTAGAAGATCCTTGCTAATCGTCTCGTCCAGTGGATCCATGACAAAAGTTAGGGTATTTGTAGGTACGCTAAAGTAGAAAACTATCATCAGTAAGGATGACCACAAAATAACGTAACGACACGATGAAACAAAAAAGAAATCAGCTTACCAGTGTCACAGATAAGAGAATCCTAGTACCAGTGTTTACTCTAACGGAATCATCTACTAGATACCTACAACGATTATCAACCTATACATACTTAATTGTTTATTGTTGGGGCCACCAAATTACGATCGTTAAAATGAAACAACACATGATTTGAGTTTTGTATTTACAATTTTTACATACATTTCAACATTTTACAAGCTACATGGGAGCTCTTTTTAATTCGAGCAACGAACATTACATAAACTAACACGTAAATCTAAATCGTAGGTAATAAAAACGACCTAACGTAATCAATCTACTAGGTGAGGCAGCTGGATCAGAACACCTAGAATCAATAAAACCCCGGTGTCCGCGTTAATTGCTTTACTGAACGAGAACATTGGCAGTTTATTGATAACATTGATAACAAATAGTAAAAGTAAGCAACATTTAGGCCGCCTCCATTTCTATTTCCAATATTTATTGTTCGCAGGACGAATTGGTCTTTGTGCCCTTTTGCAAATTCATTGTCATGTTATTTATTTAGATACTTTTAATTAAAAAATAAAACGATGTTCATTGTTGATTTCACTGCCCGATATTAGAAGTAGGTAAATGTTATTAAAAATACACCTACTAATTTTATAACGCAAACAAACTGGGAGCTCGGTTTAGGGTAGGTAGTACGTACAACTATGAGTGTTGGACGAAAGTTGTGATTATCATTATGCCATCACGAATCACGTTGAATGTTTTTCTAAGTAAACTTTTACTCAAAATGAGTTAGAGCCCCGCAGACTACACTCTGTACGTACACTACTACACTACTTCCTGTCGGCCGATAGTTTGGTCAGGTTGAGCTACTAGTGCATATTGCGGCTGATAGTGAATCGTTGTAAGCCCGACCAAACTATCGGCCGATATAAAGTATGTAGTCGGCTCATAAATAAAATTAAAGTACCTGTCTGATTACATAAATTGTAACTATCCTATAATAAGGAAATTAATAAAACTGAAAAGCTCATTTTCAGTTCAGCGTGTTCCGTGGCGTTCGTCACGGAACCTCGTTGTAAATAGATAGAATGCCAAAATCCAGAAGTTAAAAGACTTCAAAAACTATTTAAGTATTTTAAACAATAACATTTTGTTAGGTGCCTATAAAAGACTAATTCGGCAGATCTTTACGTTATTTCTTATAAGATTACATAGAACACTATGGTGTAATAATCTACATCAGCGCAAAATAATAAGTTATGATTATGGGACAATGTTTTCGTCTGCAACTACGCTACAAAAACAAGCCTGCAAAATAATACTGTACGGACTTTTTCTAAGGGTAGAGTTACGAGGTACGTTATTTATGTGAGTACAATAACATTTCCCGTGGGTGGGCAAACAGTAACAGTATGAAACATCCATTAATTAACAAAAACGACTATGTACACTAAATTCTAATTACATTAAAATATCGACTTCTTCGACTTTTCAAGCAATGGCGGAACTAAAGAAGTATTGGCACATCAATGCTGTATTGATGCAGAGCATCGCGTAGCCAGCCAGCAATATTAATGTATTTTTTTTGACATCAAGATTATGATATGTTGCATTAAAACTTTTACAAGATTGAAATGATATGTTCAATGCCAATCCAAAGTAGGTACTTTTTTCATATTTTGGGTGATTTTTTCGTATTTACATAATTCGCATAGTCGATATTTTAATGTGTCGATTCAACTAACATTTAACTTCCGACGAGACAGGTTTACAATTATACTGTCCGCGTCAGAGTGACTAGAATAACGTTTCTCGCGAGTGCGACGTGTGATCTAACCGCAGCGGTAGTGGCATGGGACGACTAGATAATTCAGTGCATTCTCCTAATGCAGCTGCTTCGCCGCCACCGCTATCTGTCGAAAACTGTTCCACCTCATCATCCGTGGAGTCAGGGTTATCCTCAACAAACACAGAGTCTGCGCCAATCGACGCTAAATCACATTCTAGGATGAACGACGGTCCTACACTGCTCACAGACGCGAGCGGTGCAAGTCTCTCACTTGGGCATGGCGACAACCTGCGTTCTGGTAACGCACATACGACGGATGAACCACGACGTTCTAAATATGAACTGCCGGAACTAGAACATGTGGCGGAGCTCAGCCTGCGATCACGCGGTCCAGCCGAGGGCCGTCGATCCACGAATCGTAACGCAGATCCGGGAAGGGAATCACCGCGGAGAGTCACAAGACGGCGAGGTGGCGTTAACAAACTTCCATAACCACCACCATAAGATGCAAAGCGCGAAGTTCGCGGCCACGGTGGTTCCTCGCCAATGGAAGGCCGAGATCGAGCTCGTTCTAGAAGCGCTTCCTCCATAGCTGCAGATAGTTGACGTTCTTCTTCCACGGCCTGCTCTTCAGCGACAACGGCCTCGGCTAACTCGACCAGCTTGGGATCGTTTAATGCTTTTAAAGTTTTGCTTCGGCTTTTGTAAACAATTAAAAACACCATCAGGGCAAAGAAGCCACCAAGTGTAGCGGCTATTCGAACACCGGTCATGACATCGTACGTAGCGTAAAACTCGATGCGGACGCGATCCCGCTCGGCATTTCTAGTGCTTTCAGTGGAGTTATCCAGCGCACCCAATTCTCCACCGCTCCATCCATCTTGAAGGTCCATTTTTTGGTCAAGTTGTCATCGCCTGTGAACAATAACATCATCTTTGAACTAGTATTATACCAAATGCTGCCATTTAGCATACATCCAGGCCCCGCTTGCGTATAGTGACTGCCTATAATAGCCGTATAAAAAGCTAGGTATTGTTTTTCAAGTCTCAAGTTTTGTTGATTCACGTTTTTTAGACGGTAGATATTTATACATAAAATATCTTCAGAGTTGTATGTAAAGCCCGTACCTATACCTAAACCGTCGACACCGATATTCGAGCGGCTATATTTCCAGTAAAACAAGGGAAATCAACAACAATGTTGTCGGGAAGCGATTTCCGTTCGCCAGATGCAGAGCTGCCAGCGTATCTAGGACACGGCGAGCGGCGGTATATTGTATTAAAACCTCTGCATAGGTAGGACCTACAAATATCTTTATATTATACTGTCATATTTATTTGGTTTCTTTAAGATTGGCACATTCACGTTTGTAAAAATTGCTTGCTATGGAACTGTAAGTACCTAGTTCCAATGCTCTTCCAATCTCTAATGCTCAAGAGTTCATTTGATGATTCGATAGTTATGAAATCGTAGTCTACACTAATCTACACTAATATTATCTACACTAATATTATAAAGAGGAAAGATTTGTATTTTTGTTGTTTTGTTGTTTTGTTGTTTTGTATGTAACAAATAGGCTCAAAAACTACTGGTCCGATTTCAAAAATTCTTTCACCATTAGAATGCTACATTATCCCTGAGTAACATAGGCTATATTATATTTTCAAAAAAATCAGGGATCCTTATTAAAACTCCAATAATGTAACCCAAGGTGGAAAACAAAAACCTTACATCGCGTGCGCTGCGAAAACTATTGATGATAGAACAAAATAATGTACTATGATTTTGTAGAACACGTCATCATCTACAAAAAATGTCGCGACAGCATATGTCTAACTATTATAGTTATGTCACAATAAGTGTTCTTTTATTATAAAAAAATAATTGAAATGCCGCCGCTAGAAAAGGGTCTTTATTTGTACCTTGGTATTAATCCTTATCCAAATAAATCATTTCATATTTAAGACGGTTTCAATACCTATATATTACTTCTTAAATTTTTCAAATCGGACATTCCATTCAAAAGATATGACGAAATTAAAAATGTTAACGGGTCCACGGGTCGTGCGAATGTATGAAATAAGTAGACGCGAGGCTCGAACCCACGGTATAAGTTTATCCTAAAATGTTCAAAAAATGTATGGCCACCCATGCGAAGCTGGGAGAGCCGCTAGTTTTTTATAATTCATAAGCCGATATAACAATGATTTAGTAAGTGGTAGGTACCTAAATGGTAAGGTTTGATTTTTGGTTACCGACATACCTACGACTCAATTAGCATACAGGTATTATACAGTAGATCCTAATATTTTGAACCCTAAAATTGGGACACTTTTAGTAGGAACAATTATTTATGAGGTTCAAATTTTATAAATTGCAATGAAATGCAGTGCAGTTTTGAACAAGTCTAAGATAATTACTTTCATACTTGACGGGTTCACGCTATGTTTTGTATTCAGTTAACAGGTAGGTAGAAGGTAGGTACATAAAACCCAATTAATTACCCTGTGGACTTTATAATATTGAAGCTTTAAAATCACGAACTTGACCGATATACCTACCTAGGTACCTATCGCGCCGAACCGCAACACAATGAACCTAAATATAGCATCGCAGATAGAGTACCTACCTAACGGATCTGTACTGGAAGGCGCAGCAGCAGTTCAAAGCATTAGTTAGCTAGGTAAATAGCTAATAATGGTTTATGCAATGTTTTGGTGTAAACTTGATAATCGTGTGTGGAGATGATCGACATAGTACCTAGGGTTTTCCTATTCCGAATTCCGAAGGCAGCAATACAGCCGCGATGTTTTAGCAGAAAATAATAATCGATCATAATCCACCTGATGACGATAGACGCCTTTAAACGAGATGAGAGGTTCGGAATTAGGAGGAATAGTAGTCTTTAAGGGAGGCCCTTGCCCAGTAGTAGGATAATATAGGCTAGGGAAAAGTCATTAACCTGATTAATAATGCTCATGTCATGGGTGCAAGTCATGCTAAATAAGTAAAAAGAAAATGATTTTTTTTTGCTGTTTAAGTATAACATAATATTCATGATCACATTTCAATACTACTCATAAAATACACCCTTTCGGATCGAACAGATGTTTGCATAAGAGTGAAAACAATATGCTTTTCAAGCCACTTCAGCATCCTCTGATAGTGGATTAAACTTAGAATATACAGGTTGTCCTATTATGTATTGTCACAATAGTCTTGTGACAATACATAATAGGTAATACGGATAACCCTTGAGGTATTCCGCATACTTACCTCAAAATATATATATTATTTATAGATGAGCAGTTTTCGCTGGTGTGTTTATATTGCAGTATTGGAATTGTCATTATGTTTCATTAATGTTTTTTTGCCTAACAACATCATCTCAAAATCAAAATCAAAACGATCTTTATTCAGTAAAATCACAAGGATCACTTTGAAACGTCTTATACCTGTCTGCACCAGTTTCTGGACTTGAATCATGTAAAGATGTCACCTAGCATATGGGATAATTTTTATCCTGAAAAACGAACAGAAAAATGTCTGTTTCTTTTTCCTGATGTCTTCAGGAAAAAGAAACTGTGGAGCATGTGGTACTGCACTGCTCCGCAACTAACGAAGCCAGGTCCAAAACTGGACTGCAGAAGCTGATCGGGTCATTCCTCTCATCTGCATCCAAATCACCACCGGGGATGCTTGAACATTGCTGCCACCAACCCAAGGTCCTTCTCCGCTATTTTAAGGAGTTGGGCTGGCTGGGGTGAGGTTAGCAGGGGGACAATGCACAATACACCCCATTGCGGGACATCCGTGCAGATCTCATTCCCCCACCACGAATTAGAATTAGAAACGAACAGAACCCTGGAGGGATAGTGAGCCAATTGCTTGATATTAGCAAGTGATGAAATGAGATGCTAGATGTGATGAAAGCCGTGTGGGCAGTAGTCGGAATTCTATAAAGCTGAGGATCTTGAGGATCCTTGTTAGTGTGATTTGCTCACAAGCTATTAACTCTACTTGACTGGAACTTTCACAACATGTTGCCACCTATATCTACTATTCTTCTGAGAATATTTTACCATAGTTTCACATTCAGATATTATTTTAAATTTGTTATACCAGCTTGCTTTGCAGGGAACAGAGCGAAATTTAATCAGCAAGCATGGAAACTATTTTCAGTGTGGAGTGGACTGGCATTTCGTAATTCTTGTAGTACCTTGGTATGTTTCATACATAAAATGAAGAACTCAGAGGATTGGTAGGTCGTCGGAGGTTTGGAAAAGCAACCATGCTAGAGGTACTGAATAAAAATATAAACATTATACCTACCAGTTGAACAGCACGATCCGAAGCTCGTAGAAATTGACGAATGGCGTAAGTAACAATGATTTATTATGCACATGTCCTTGGCAATTTTTTTTAATATTCTAGGACACAAACATTGTTCTAGAATAAAATATTCGTATTTTTAACTACATTTTTTTGTTTGTCTTTTTCTCCACTGCTAAATTGTCGTAAGTTATTGAAAAATTATGAAAATTGTGATGTTCACACGGCAGATTATTACAACTGATGAGTGTTCATTTGTGAGAAGATATAATCGAAAACATTTACTGTAAAAATACTTGAGAATATGTGAATTTATAAAAATTATTCCCACAAATCACTTCACTTTTCTTCATCATTGAAATCATTGTGAAAATGAAATGACAGGAAATGACAGATGAAATCGTAGACAATCTGTCAATGTCAAAACTGCCATACGCACTGACTGATCAAAAACTTTTGGTGGAGTGCTTGCTTCGCGTGTGATTGTAGTGAAATCTAAAAAATAATGCTAATTTGGTAGCTTTTAGTGCCTTTTTTGTAGTTGCTCGTGCGCTAAATTGCATTTATAGCCACTGCCTGCTATTTTATAATAAAATGTGCAGTGTAGTGACGAACTTGTGATCGCTAACCTCTTTTCACTAACCGTCGCACAGTGGACGAACCGCTTGCTGGACGCCTTGGCTGGGCCTTCTCAACGAGAATTCACCAGGCTGGGCAGCTCCGCAACGAGGGGAGTCAATGCTGACGACAAGAAGCATCTAACGCGACCCCTACATACGAGCTAAACCCACCGCTACTCAGCAAAATGTCCGAGGGCGGCAATCCGCCCCGGAAGCCTCCGGATCCGCCCCAGTATGGGCAACCACCGGTAGGCACAATGCCACTACCACCATCAGCGCCTGTACCCCTGTTGGAAGACGTACAAGGCTTCAACACGGGCGGAACTGACGCTCCACCGCGAGTTGAAACCGACCGCCTTCCAAGCGAGAGAGCAGTGCAGCCAAGACGCCGAGGCTCTTCTGATGAAGAGCACGGAGACGAGAAACGGCTTAAAATTAAGCCGCACTCACCCCCGACGCCGCCTACTCCAAACACGCCCTCACCGCCGCCGCCAACAAGGATCCCCTTATTGGTAAGGTCAGTACGGTCTGCTCCGGCAAGACCATCCATGGGGCACTCTGACGTGATCCGGTTCCCGCAACCACCACGATCTCCATCTCCGCCAGATTCTCATCCGTCACATGATGGGGGCGAAGCGCTTGCCGCCCCTCATGACATGAATGCCCCTGTTTCAAAGGAGGCCAGTGACACATCAGACTATTCGGACTGTGAGCGCACGGATACAGCCTCACCACCGAACGTATCTACTCACGACTCAACGTCATACGTGGGTATCGAGTCGGTTTCTCCGCCGGTGCCAAACGCCGCCACCTCCTACGCTGCGGCGCTCGCTAGCTCATCGAGACCGGGCTCCGTCATTCCAGAGCCACCTAGCGAGGCCACGGCGCCTGCTGCCGCCCACCCGCCTGCAAGACAAGCTGCCGCCGCCCGCCCAGCTCCAGGACAACCCACCGCCGCCTGCCCAGCTCCAGGACAACCCGCCGCTGCTTACGTACCCTCTAGGCAACATGTCTATACCTACCCGCCCTCAGGGCATCCGGCTACCAACCCAGTTGCTACGGCCTCCCAGTCTCACCCTACGCCTCAATCAAAAGCATATCCGCCCTTTGTAGTGGAATGCCTCCCAAACTGGACGGCGCATTTTGCCACTCTAGCAAAAGAGCTAGGCCATGCACCCAACGCGCGTCCACTGGGTAAGGGGGTGCGCTTTATACCACGCTCTCAAGAAGAATACCGGATTGTGCAGCGCCACTTGGTGAAGGCCATGGAGACGGAACCAGAACTATCTTGGTTCTGTTATAGTATGACATCCGAGATACCCACAAAGGTGGCCATCCGAGGCCTTCCGGCAGATACCACTCCAGATGACATCCAAACCGCCTTCGAGGAACATGGCTTTCGCGTGCGGTTTGTCCGGCCCATCCCTCCTATTAGAGGCAGACCTGGCTGCCTCTTTCATGCTCAATTTGAACATCTCAACCAGGAAGAGCTTGCCCGACTGTACAGCATAAGGGAGCTGTTATATATGCCGGGCATTACCATAGAAGCCTGGCGGGGCGCAGCCGGTGGTGTAGCTCAGTGTCACCGATGTCAAGCTTTCGGACATGCCTCGAACAACTGCCACCGCCCGCTGCGTTGCGTACGCTGCGGGGGTAACCATCCAGCGGCCGACTGCCCCCGTCCTACAAGCGAAAAGCCGACGTGTGCCAACTGTGCCAAGCCGCACACGGCTAACGACCGTCGCTGCACTGTATTCCGGCGTGAGGCCCGAAAGCGGGGAGTCAAAACCCCCGGCCCGCGGCCTTCCCCTAACGTTCCTAGACAGCGAGAGCCCTCTCCGCCAGCTCGTCCAGACGGTCGGACAAGTGCGCCAGACCGAGCCCCAGTGTCAAAACAAGGGGCAACTCTTACTACTCTACGCACTCTACAATCTACAAGAACTCCAGCAAATCCCCCGACTGACCGTGGAGTTCCTTTGAAACAAAAAAGGAGAGGGGGAAGAAGAAAAAGACAGCCAGTGGCCTCTTCGACGCCACAACTGCCACCGACTACTACTGCCCAGCGAGAGCCGATGCTTCCTGAGCCACTACCGCCGCCGCAAACACCAACCCACGATGCGGCGCCCCCACCCTCCGCCCCTGAGATACACCTAGCATCTTCTGAAACTGCCAAAAGACTAGAACCTGTGCCCTTTTGTCTGCCGGAAGTAACGGCCTCCTACCGCCCTATGGTAGTACACTTCGCACCCACCGCCCACTCAACTACAGATGTACAACCCGACTTGCATTTAAGACATCTATCACAGAGAGAGGCTCAAGGCCGCCACCCACAACGTGACTGTGCGCTGGCACCTCCACCACAACAGACGGCGAGTGCCCCACTCGTGCCAACGCCTAGCGTGCCTATAGCAGCTAATAAAAAGGAGGGCAGCGCCGGGGACCCAATGCGAATCATGCTTGGGATCTTGGCGGATCTGCTCACCACCATCGTCGCTGGGGGAGACCTCAGAGATGCGGCGATGCGCGGACTGACCGCCATAAACGAACACCAGTATGGGTAGCCACAACCAACTACGGCTCCTATACTGGAATCCCGGAGGGATTAGGGATAAAATCTCGCCCCTCCGCCTACTCGCTCAGTCACAGAATGCGCATATTATTCTTCTCGGCGAGACTAAGCTTAATTCCTACCAAGAGCTCCGACTGCCCAACTACTTTTGCTACCGCCGCGATGAGGTTTCCCCGAGGAACATAGCCTACAGAGGTACTGCAGTTCTAGTCAGGCGAGATATCGTGCACGACGAGTTAGAACCAACACCGTTCCAAACCCTGCGGGCAAAAGGTGTGCTCATTAACGTGGACGGAAGGGAGCTGCGTATTTTTGCTGGCTATCGTCCACCAGGAACCCACTACGCACGCTGCGATACCGCTGCGATCCTCGACAGCGCCAAGCCCACGCTACTAGCTGGCGACTTCAATGCAAAGCACAGAGCATGGGGATCTCGTACCATAAACCCGGCTGGACGACAAATGTTTGACGACGCAGAGGCCAATGGTTTTGAGGTGTTGGGGCCTGATGCCCCCACACACGTGCCGACACAAACAGACCATGCCGCTGACGTACTAGATGTCGTAATACACAAAAACCTCCACTGCCCAGTCCACATTGAAGTACTTTACGACATGGACACTCAGCACCTACCCATACTTGTCACCCTGGCCCTTACTGCTAATTTCACCACCCCGCGGCCTCTGAAAGAAAGGACAGACTGGGTACAGTACGAGAAGGAGCTTGAAGACCTCACTGCCGGCAGAGTGACCACTCCCGAAGAAGTTGAAGCCACCGCATCCTATATCTTGAGCAGGATGACGGAAGCTAAAGCCAAGGCATCAAAACCCTCAAGACCAAGACCACCACGCCGCGACGAACTCCCACAAAGAATAAAAGACCAGCTGAGGAAAAAAAGAGTGGCGCTTCGTCTTTGGGCCCGTACTCGCTGTCCCAGAGTAAAGACAGCACTCAACAAGCTCTCTTTTGAAGTCGCTGAGGCGGTAGAAACCTGGCGCGGCATTTCCTGGGAGATCAGGATTGATGAAGCCGCAGATAATGACACCAACCTACACGCATTAAATCGTCAGCTAACAAGGACTCCGATCCCCACTTACCCGCTGCTGGATGCACAGGGCCAGAGGAGATTTGCACCATCTGATCGAGCTGAAATACTGGCAGCCCATTTGGAGACTCAATTTAGTCCACACCCCATTGCAACTGACTGCCCAGATGTTGCTGTCCATCATGCCCTCGTTGAAGCAACGGTCAAAGACTTCTTGTCGCAACCGACACCGCCACTCAACGGGGAGGCCTTCATTTCACCAGCTGAAATACGGAAGGCAGTCCTCCGCCTACCAAGACGAAAAGCACCTGGTTGTGATGGGCTGCAAAACTCAGCACTTCGGCATCTCCCACGTAGAGGCATAGCGGTACTGTCCATGCTATTTAATGGCATCCTACGGACCGGTCACTTTCCGAACATCTGGAAAATGGGCAAAGTCATAATGCTCCCGAAGCCGGGCAAGGACAGGCGCCTACCCGCTAGCTACCGACCCATCACTCTTCTTTCTACAACGGCGAAGCTCTTCGAACGCTTACTACTGCGTAGACTGGCGCCATGCATCGAACCCCGGCCCGAACAGTTCGGATTCCGAAGCCAGCACTCCACAACCCTCCAACTAACACGCATCTTACACCATCTCTCCCACGAACAAAACAGCGGCCGCTCCACTGTCGGAGTTTTTCTCGACGTTGAAAAGGCTTTTGATCGTGTCTGGCATGTGGGCCTTATCCTGAAACTCATTGGATCCAGCACTCCACCTGGTATCATCCAGACTGTGGCGTCTTTCCTCCGAGACCGGAGCTTCTACGTGTCAGTTGAGCAGTCTGACTCAATGCCGCGACCTATCACCGCCGGGGTTCCTCAGGGCAGCTGTCTCTCACCAGCTCTGTACGCACTCTACACAGACGACATCCCGACCCTGAAGGGCAGTCTCGGACCCGGAGAGAAGGATGTCACACTAGCACTTTTCGCAGATGACAGCGCCTTCTTTGCATCCTCCACAAACCCAGACAGAGCCGCCCGCCGCATGCAACGCCTGCTAGATCTCCTGCCGACATGGTTAGACAAATGGAGAATCGCGGTCAACGTTGAAAAGACAGCTGCGATCCTTGTCTCCCGCCGGCGAATCGTGCTTTCGACGCTCAAGCTGCGAGGTATGGAGATAGAGTGGAAAACTGCCGTCCGATACCTTGGCATCGAAATCGACAGATCGCTGACAATGAGTGCTCAGGTTGAGCGCGCGATACGCCAAACGCGTGCTGCTCGAGCGATGCTCCGACCAGTCCTATCGTCAAGTTTGCCACTTAGGACAAAAGTTGGAGTCTACAAGACATACATCCGCTCCCGACTCACATATGCAGCGCCGGCATGGTACGCGCTATGTTCTGCCACAAACCGGAAGAGGCTCCAAGCACAGCAAAACATCGCCTTACGCGTCTGCACAGGAGCGGGGAGATACGTAAGAAACGACGTGATCGCTCGAGATGTGCAGATACCCAGCGTTGAGAAGGCCGTGGCAATGCTGGCGCGACGAATGTTCGACTGCGCCGACAATTGCCACCATGCTCATCTCAACGCAATTGCTCCCCTGCACACCCGACCACCAGACACTCAGACACCCTGGCGGCCACTGCCCCGCGAACTCCTGGGCACACCCGAACCCTCGTGAGGCGATGTTGGAGTGAAAATCACGTGACATCAAGAAGCCACCTCCATATGAAGCCACCGCTGGTCATGAAGGCCACCGAAAAGCCACCGAAAGGCCTAACAAAATATGGCGCTCGGGGCAAAGTCAAATGACTCGTGAGTCGAAGCTCACGAAGTTGAAGCCAGAAAAAAGAACGAACGTTCGATTCTTACCGCATTTCCTAACCAAGAGGGTTGAATGAATGAAGGAAGTGTTGACGACTCACTCAGGTTGACACACCAATTTAACGTACCTGTAAGCCAGGGATGTATTTAAATTCGGCGCGCTTATATAAACCGATTTTTTTTATGTGTGGTTTGGTTATAATGTTTGCATTCGGTCTTTCGACAAATGTTTTCACATTATATTCTACCATGTAACTTTCTGATTCTTAAATTATAAATGTGAGCATAATTTCATTATTATTCCACTGAATCCAGAAAACATCGATGTATAAATAATGTTTACGCAAGCATCGTCAACAAATTATTATAAAATGCTGACATTTTATATACTGCACTTTAGCAAACATTTTTATTAAGGTTGTATAAATCTTCACTACATTAGCTTTGATGCTAGTTTTGGTGACATAGAATTATACATAGTTAGTATGGGATCGGGTGATGATGATGTAAAAAATCGGTGAGAATAAGATTTTGGCGAATTACAGAATATCAGATAGTTACTATGACACATAGAAACTACACTTGAATCTGTGTCACACTTTTGCGTGACACAGATTAAAGTTTAGTTATTATGGATAATAGTAATTTTCGGTGTAACTATGATTTAGGCGAATTACAGAATATCAGATAGTTACTTTGTCACATAGAAACTACACTTGAATCTCTGTCACACTTTTGGGTGACACAGATTCAAGTTAAGTTAATAAGGATTATAGTAATTATCTGTTACTTGTCATAATAATTAATTATATTTCGATGATGTATTTGTTATTAAGTGTAGCTGTTTGGGATGGGTATTTTTTTATTCAAGAATTTATACATAGTACTGTATTCCAATTAGCTGATATGATGATGGAGCCAAGTGCTGTATAATGTAGATCCTACATTATACAGGTGTTTGACTAGGTGTTCTGTCGGTGTGTGTAAATTAATTAAAATTCAATTTAATTAAGTATTTATTCATAAAGTACTATTATATTGAGTTGGTAAAATAATAATGAAAACATCAGTGGTGAAAACAGAATAAATGTTATAATATTAGTAATACTTAATATAAATTTTATTTCAGATAACTTAGATCCTTATTGTTAGTACATAATAAACTTAATGAACTATGTTAGGTTAGTATTTAGAAAAATGGTGATCCTGTGCTGTCATTACTCGCAAACAGTGCTTGAGGAAGGGGCTATCCTATTAATGAACAATGATGTCCAAGATGTTATTGGAACCTTCACTGACTCTCGTCAGCTGTGATGCAATTTTCTTATGCATGCAGGCAGCAAAACTGTCAGACCTCTTCAGCGGCACTGAATTTGTTTTCATAGAATTTGTGTACAGTAAAGTTCTCGGTCTTGTAAGTTTTTTTAGTTTAATAATGAATTATAGTGGTATTCACATCCACAATGAAGTGTGGTAGTTTGCTGTAGATTTTGAGACAGTAGGAGTTGGTGGTGGCATCTCATGATGTGGCAGTTACTGTTCAGGAAAATGTTCAAGGTTGCAATAGGACTGCTCAGCAAATAATATAATTTTATGACAATGTTTTTAATTTATAGTACCTGCAAAATAATAAATAAAACTTTAATTATGAAAACAGGATCAATTTTATCAGCAGCAATAAATTTGTCTTTAAAGAAATTCGAGTAGGTACAGTACAATAATCTATCGAGTAAGTAGGTATTTACCTAAATCTTGGATGGAACAGCAGACTCTGTTTCGAGCTCTCTTGGTAGGTGTACCACCCATCAAAAATATTACTTGGCAAATTGTGTAACCTATTAATTGTAGGTTTTAGGTTAATATAGGCACCACAAGCTCGTGCTACATCTCTATCTGTATCGATGAGGCTAACGCGGTGCAACCGTTTATATGCGTCCGACAATCAACATACATGCAATTATTGAATAGGTGTGCAAATCCAAACACATAAACATTAAACAATAAACAAACAAGTCAACTAGACATGAGTCGGATATATCAAAACGTAACTTATATCGGATATGGGTTAGATATCATACCATATCGATATTCATATCAACATATCCGATATCATAAAAACTATTCAAAACCTCAACTGTTACCTAATAAAGACACGAACAAAACGAAAACTTCACAAACCAAACGATATGAAACAAACACCAATTGATATTCGCTACCTCCCTTTCTAAGAATGAATTGTTTTACTGGTAAAAAAGAGATGAAGCGAATATGACGTAACCATAGCCAAATAGTTTGCGTTTGTCGTTTCGTTGTTAGTTTGCCATAACTAAATATCATGTTAACGTTTGCAACCCATACGGCTGATATCGATATCAGAAAACCGTTTTCTATATCGATATGCAAACTGTATATCGGTTAGATAACCGTTTGCGGGAAAAAACGAAAACGCCCATATCTAAAGTCAACGCCACGCCAGTTGCCAACTAAATTTCCCTAAATATAAATAGCGTAAATTCAGTTTAAAAAAACGGGATACTCAAATTAAGATAGATAACACTTTATTGTACACAAGGATACATCATAAATCTAGGCGTAAAATAATAAAGTACAATGGGCGGCCTTATCGCTGAAAGCGATTTCTTTCTTGTTTTAAGTGTAATCATTCTGTTTGTTTCTCAAACTGAAAGTTATATACTTAGTTGATATATGACTAATAGATTTATTTTCATTCCTTATTCAGTTTCTCATAGGACTTTGTCAGAGACCACGGATTTCCACTTGCTACGGTCCTAACATACCTCTTTCGCTTCATTCAATCTCTAAACATTCTTCATACGTTGTTGGTTTAGGGAAGGTAGGTACTATTGTCCTGGTTGTTCCGTAGAACGTCTGCTATCTGGTCGAGATACGTCTTCTGAGGTCTTCCCTCCCAGTTATAGAATAGAATAGAATCTTTATTTTGTCTGTTAAAAATCGAAATTTACAAAAGAGCTGTTACAATTTTGATGACAAAAAAGGCCATTTACGCTTGCCTGATGCACCTGTTTCGTTAATCTCCTTTCATCCTTCCTTTCCACATGCCCAAACCATCTTAACATAGCTTTCTATACCCTCATCACTAGGTATGTCTTCTTTCACTCCACATTTTTCTCTTATCACACTGTTCCTCTATCACTCAAATTCACATCACACATATTAAGTAACGCTTTCATTTTTAATGCATTACTCTACTCTGATGTTTGCCCGACTTTTACTAGGTACCATACATTATTGTCGGCACGAACACCCCCCTATGTACAGCTATTCGTGCCTTTTACAGTTTCTGGCTGCTCATAAACGTGTCTTGTGCCCCATTCGCTCTATTTCCAGCAGTCACTCTCTTTTCGATATAATGTTCATGCTTTCCATGTTTCGCAAATAAAGTCCCTAAATAGTTCGATACAAAGTAGTAGTTCATTTTGGTTCTCAAATTATGTAAAATAGCTGAAATAACCCAATAATTATTGATTGTTTTTAATGCAGTTTGATTACCTTTATCATAGGCAAACTTGGAGTTGGCAACATTTACATATTATTTTGTTAGCAATCTTCTACTTCTTCTTTATTTTGTAGATGTTCTTGCTAACAATCAAACAGCAAGCAGTTTGATAATTGACAATATGAAATGTCAGTTTTGACAGTAGAAATATCAGTTATGTCAAAACAAAAACTGAAAAAACAAAAAGTCCGCCATTTGTAAAATCGGTATAAATAAGTCCCGCCATTTAAATTCGTGGCAAACCCTATCGGCCACTGAACAGCCACAAATAAAAGAAGAAGAAGATGTACCTACAACCACCTTAGATCAAGTAAAATCTTAGATCATAAATCTATGAGTAAAATCTATGACAACCACGGATTGTACACCTTTGGAAAACACAGCCAGTTTTATGTATGTGCCTTGCAGTGTGACCATATCTGGCAGATTTCTGCCATTTTGGCAGATTTGGCTCCATATAATTTTAGTTGTGGCAGTTTAAGGTGACGATTTACTAAAGTGGCAGATTTTAAATATTTCTAGAAAAACTGTATTAGTTTGAATTTTCAATGAAATCTTTTTGAAACTTTAATTCAATTTTTATTTTACCGAACTGGAAACTTCTGTTTCATGACGATTACCAGATTATGCGGGGAATTCCCGCCTAGTCGGTTTTTACACAGGTAGGTACGTCGTATGAATTATGAACGGTAACCTGATCTTTAATAGGGTTCACAATTTTATTATTCTTTTCACCTCTATTAATTTGGTTTCCAATCAACTTTTGTTTTTATCTCATTCTCTTGTGGCGTCTATCGTGTGCAGTTTTATCAACCATATATTTACATACCAGAAAATATTTACAAGAATAACTTTAGCTATCTGCAAACCATTACAAAAGATCTAAAGACATCAACTGTATGTAATGTATTTAATTTATTCCATGAAGGAGACTTCCTTCATGGAATAAATTAAATACATTCTGTTAGTTATTAGTTAGTTACATTCTGTCTGTAAATATCATAGATTTATAATACTATAGATTGCCTACGAGCGTATACCCGAGCAAGACGGACAACAAGTACATACAATTTATGGGTTGCCACATCTTACTATTTTCACCCAACCAAGCATAAGCTATGATGTCGCCGCGGCTCCAGTTGTTTGTTTAATTAAAGCTAGTTTCTGCAATTTAATAGTTTGTACCCTCCTCTAGGTTACGCCATTTTAATATCTTCTAAGGAATGAGCTAGAAAAAAGCCTACACAGCTCAGTTGGTAGCCTTCTGCGCCGTAGGCCGTGGGTTCAATCCTACCGAGAACAAACATTTGTGTGATGTGATACTAGACGTTTGTTCTCTGACTGGGTGGTTGTGATTTGGCTTATTTTGGGGCTATATAGTGCTGTGTGGAGCGTCCACCAATATTTATAAAAAATAAAATAAAAAAAACAGGGCGAACTGGCACTAAGCTGGCATTTTAGACATTGACATCAGAACCCTAGGCCCCGCGAGCTAGAGTCCTGGATTTTCCTAGTGAGGGGGACAGAGCTAGCTAGTGGTGCTATTCTTCACATTCTACCACCTACCAATAGTTTAACTATGTTACTGCACCAGCTAGGTAAATTTTTTATGAATAAAAAACAATTTATTTATTTATCATTGATTTATTTATTCTACATCCCTACTCATCAGAAACCGTAATTCAAAAGGTTAATTTATAACGCGTGCTTCAATTTTAAATTAAGTAGGTATAAACAATACATCTTAACAGGAGGAAGCCAGCTTATGCTAGAGCTGACCATAAGCCTGAGCAATGCCACCACTTTGCCCTGAAGCGCGAAGTGATGGCATTATGAATACAGCTATCCTCAGAACATCACTATGAATATGTCATAAATACATTAAAATATATCACGTGTAAGTACGTATTTATTTATTAGACGATAAATATTTAACAGTTTGTACATAACAATTTCAGATGAGAATATTTACTTTGAGATACCGTTTATGTTGAAATAGCCCAAAAGTTTTTTAGTCCGTAAGTTTCTTGCCTGTTCTTCTAGGCTTTGGTCGCGCGCGAGGAACTGGCGGTACATTCACCTAGTACCAATATAAGACGTTTCAAAGAGATCCTTGTGATTGTACTGAATAAAGACCGTTTTGATTTTGATTTTGAGCTTGGAGCTTGGTGACCTGGAGCTTGGTAACCCGTAGCTTTAACCCACCAGCCCAAAGTAGTTGCATCTTTGGGAAATCTGTAAAACAAACATGTTATTATTAGGCATATGTAGGTATTTAATCATACTACGCGATGGTGGTCTCAGACATAAAATAACTACCAACTTCTCATATGAAAATCGTGAGGAGACTTAAATTATTAAAATGTAACGCAAAGCTAAAAAAATAAATTAAATTAAATTAAAATATATGTACCTACTACCTATACCTATATTATATTTTTTTCATTATGTACTTAAGTCAAACAAACCTTATTTCTTTGAATAAGGTAATAATAAGTTGCGACATTGTCATTTGTTTTCTAGATTATTGTGTGTATTTGAACTTATCCTAACATATCAGAGTCGAATCCACCCTAAAGTTGTTCGTTTCCCAACATTTTTGGCAAATAAGTTTTGTTTTTGTTGGCAGCCCGAAAGATCGTATAACCCAGCCAAATTATGTTTCTATAGAACTGTACCGGTTTGAATAGCCATGTCATTTGTGTGGTTTATAGTAACCTATACTCAATTTTACAAAATAATTAAATTCTAGAAATCTACTATGATATGCGATAAAAAGTAAACACAACCGTTAAATGATTAATTGTGGACACTGTGCATTCTCCGTTTTATAGTTTAATTGACAAATAGAACATAAAAGTGCTACTTACCGAAGGAAGCTTAATTTTCAGTTTTCCGAGCTGTATCATTATCACAGCCTAAAATACTACAATGCACCACATTATAAACTTAACTCTACGTATACTGGGACCTAGGCACACACTATTTTCAAAGAACTTTGGCACTAAACACCTGTAAACTCACAAGCACCAAGCGGTTTGTTTAGCACCAAACTTGGTGCTAAACAATCAAAAACGTATACGCAGAAAGGGACAAAACATTTATATTATATTTCTCTCACTCATAGGTATAATTTGTATTATTGCGTCTCTCTTACTCTTGGTATTATTATTTGATGCTCTATCTATTGTATTCTTGATCTAAGGTAAATATATTTTTGGTATTTTCAAGTTTGGCAGAACCGCCACTTTTGAGATGGTCACCCTGGTACCATAAATTCTAATTTTATTATTCGTACGTACTAACAAACTTCTACTTCATGAGAACAACCAAGAGAAGTTTTATTTTATTTGCTTTTGTGAATTTGTGATTTGTAGAATAAAAGCTATGAGTGACGAGTGGTTAAAATACGTTGATGATCCAAGAACAATTTGCAAATATGGAAGTAAATGCTATCAGAAGAATCCACAGCATAATACAACATACAAACATCCACCCAGCAATTCTACTATAAATCGAAGAAAAAAACATCATCATCGTTTTAGTCCATATTCTAGAGACGAAAAACATACGAAGAATAACGATACACCGACACTTACGGAACAAGAAAATAACAAAGATATTAATATAGCTAAAGAATCAAAAGAGGAATCAAATGCTACTGTGAAACAAATAGTTGAAAATAAAAATACAAAGGGTGAATCAACATTAAATGTTAAACACGATGAAGTTCAAAGTTGTGGAATCAAAAATCTTGAGAAAAATGATGATCAGTGCACCATTATTCTTCAAGATAACCATAACATGTATGATCCAGCTACAAGTCATAATGTCATAAGAGAACTATTTCTGGTTGATATGCCTTCAGACTTCTTTAAGTTTTATGACTGTCTAAATGTTGATAATGCATTTGAAAAGACTTTAGCAAGTGTTAATTTAGAGCCAATAGGCCCCTATGACTTGTTGCTTGGAAAACTGCCCAAGCTGGCGAACAAAGAGTTGTATCTATCACATTGGAGATTTTTTTATGATCCACCAGAATTTCAGGTAATATTGAATAAACATATTACAAAGATATTCCTCCTTACTGATGATTGTGGACAACATCGGTAATGTGGGAGATCAGCCACAAATCAATCAATCAATTAAAGATTATAAAAATCTTGCTTGTTCTATTTTATTTTATTTTATTAATACCTACAGTGGCATAGCTATCGTAGGGCCAGGGGGTGCAGTGCACCAGGGCCCCGGAGCTCAGGGGTTCCTCTAACCTAAGCTTTGAAAAGAGAGGGTCAGCCAGCTCCTGAAGCTAGAAAACCTTGAGCCTGCTCACAAAATTCTTTCTCTATGCCTGATTCTTTCTCTATAATTGTCCACTTAGCTACCCCACTGAATACCTACTTACCTAGTGGAACTCATATTATTATATTTTTCAGGCTGTTATCAAGAAGAAGGGTAAAAGTGAATACCACATTGGCTATTACAGAGATGATCCAAATGAAAAGCCAGTGTTTTTGGCCAGCAATGATAGTGCCAAAGATTGCCACATAACACCTATGGCTGAAAACATTTTTGGGGCTGTTTAGTTAGTATAATGAATATTTTATCTAAATCTTAAATACAGGAGACTAAAGGATGATTCATGTTAAACCGTGTCACGACCGGGCCGTGGCCCGGCCGGGCCCCAGCTGGGGCACGGTTAAACATTATGGTATACTTTTTGTATGAAGTGATTCATGCCTTACCGTGGCTCGGCCGTGTCTCGGCAGTGCGGCGCCGGTACTCGGCCGGGGTACGGCGTGAAAATGTCGGTGGGTATTGTTTTCCGGCTCCCACACGGTCTGGCCCAAATAATACACATACAAATAATAATAGTGCAAATAATACACCCAAACAGCCCAGTGTAACATGAATGACTGGCCCGGCCGGCGCATGGTGGACGTGTCCCGGCCGAGGCCCGGACCGGTCGCGAGACGGTGTAGCGTGAATCATCCTTTAAGGCAGACAAAAGAATCATACTACCTACTTGACATTTTCAATATAAAATTAACTAGTTTGGGATGGGATTATTTTTTTGAACATTGGCAGATATTTCATACATCGATCTGGCATGGCTGTCTGGCTCCAAACTAAGCAAAGCTTATCATCCATACTTAGAGTATTCAATGTTATTACCAATATTAAAACATATGCAATAAAGGAATACAATACTTTATTGTAAATATGGTGCTACTTCTGATGACTTAAAAGTGGAGCCCATTGCTTATCTCAATCTTATATTTCTTTATTCCAGTTTATACTTACAAAATGAGAAAAAGACTCCTTTTAATACAATGGTGTGTCAGAAATTGATGGATAAAATTAAAGTGTATGCAGAAAAGAACAATTATTCACTTGAAGAGTTCATTATGAGGAAAAGATTGTCTCATACTGTTACCAAAGCATTCCATGGTGCAGGCATTGTGGTTCCATATAATAAGAAAACTCAGTTAGGGTATAGACATCTTGTGGAGACTGATGGTAAGTTTCAATTATATATGTCTACTAGCGACCCGCCCCGGCTTCGCACGGTTATTGTGGGTTATCCCTAAGAGATTATGCTTGTATTATGCATATAAACCTTCCTCTTGAATCACTCTTTCTATAAAAAAACCGCATCAAAATCCGTTGCGTAGTTTTAAAGATTTAGGCATACATAGGGATTTAGGGACAGAGAAAGCGACTTTGTTTTATACTATGTAGTGATGAATTAGAAAGCAATGTTTGACAACTGAAAGTAATCTATTAATTTTTAAAGTAAATTTTATCAAAATTTCATACCTAAGCTGTTATCAATTTTCTTCTTGGGGTCCAGCAACAAAGCGGATTAAAAACAAAATATGTTATCTAATTACTGATTAGCCTCAGAAGTCAGTTGGTAGTGGCGATATGGGCTTTTGGTTTATTCCCATAACATTTAAGTGATGAAATGAACATAGAATAGAAGTTTATTTTGTGACTGGGTGTTTTTAGTTTTTATACTATGTTTAACATAATACCCCTACAACCCCGGAAGCAGGGTATTCTACAAGTCGAGGCAAACAACCTTTGTTTTACGACTTTTGAAATTTCGTAGTTTTTCATTCATGAAATGTATTATGTTACACATTGTATATTTGCAAAAAAGTATGCCACTTAGAATAGTGGTGGAATCAATCATCTAGTTTTTATACAAGCTTTGCTTGGTTTGGCGCTAATAGAGAAATGTCCAGCAACACTAAAATTATACTACAGCCCCTTCCACCTATCAGTATTCTGTACTTATAAGATGTTATTTTTCAGCTAACATAAAAAAATTGTTTGCCAAACTCAAAGCAGCCAAATCTGACAAAGAAAAGGACAGTGTTTTGTCAGAAATTCAGCCAATAATAACTTATGCCAGTATAGCAGTTGACGAGTGTGATTTTGGAACAGGCATTGAAGCTGGTATTGCATTGTTTTGTTCTGGTTTGAAGGAGCTAGAACCCCCGGCGCTGAGCAGTTTGACTGCTGCATACTCACTGTTGAACCGGGACGCATTTAGTAAGATCATTCAGGTAAAGATTTATATCCCAGCGATTTTATATCTTTCAATATGTTGAAATGGGCGAGTGCAAAGTACTCAAGACAGGTGTCAACCCAGGGAATACGGATGATCACACAAAATTAGATCCTACTAATATTATAAACGCGAAAGTTTGTAAGTATGGATGGATGGATGGATGTTTGTTACTCTTTCACGTAAAAACTACTGAATGGATTTTAATTAAACTTTACAATAATATAGCTTAGGTATACATCAGAATAACACATAGGCTACAATTTATAAAGATATTGTGTAAATTGTCCAAAATAAGACGATAAGTGGAAAAAATCTACCATCCGCGAGCTATTCTGGCGTGCGCTGCCAAAATCGCTAAAGTTTCAGATATGTACTACGCCACGCTAATATAAGCTACTCGAAATACTAATCCAACGCAGACGAAGTCGTGGCCCCAGATAGTTAGAAATAATATTCATTTTGTTTTTTGTTACAGGCGCATCTGATGCTCCGTCGACGTGGACCAAATATGTCAATATTAAGTTTAAATGTAAAAGAAAAAAATGTTTGAAAATTAACTTTTGTGTAAAATACCTAATAATTGCCTGTGTCACCACATCTGAATAACGCATAATACATAAGCTGAAATCTCAAAACTGGCAATGCTTTCACCAACATGATAAAATAAAAAATGAGGAAATTAGCAGAAGAAGCAAGCTCACCGACATAGCTCGCATAATTTACAAGTTGAAGTGGCAATGGACGACACGGAATTCTTAGAGATGGGAGCTCTTGGATCGCTGGTTATCTTATTTAACTTTTTTATTGTATCTCAAAAACCGAGCGTTCCAGAAAGAATTTAAAAATTGTTTTGGAATGTCCAAACAAAGCCCTTTCATATGACATGTAACTTGATTTTTTTATGTAACTTTTTTTATTTTTGCCCCCTTAAAAACCCCCATATCTTAATAACCCTTCATCCGATTTTACTCATATACTTACCAGTAAATTTCTCAAGCACAAGCTATCGACTTATCAAATTTCATGCAGATCGGATCAACGGTTCGAAAGTTATGGCCAGACAAACATACATATATACATACATACATAAAATGCCAAATCGCCCAAGTTGAAACTAAAGATCTTCGTTCGCTTCGCTCACTCGATCAACTACACTGTTTCGAAAGAAACTAGTTACACGACAAGAGAGAGATTCAATTCTGATCATGACAAAGACGTACCTTACCCGCTGGGTGGATCACCAGTGGTTAAATAAAACAAACCGATAGAAATGAGATAATTGTGTATAGGTAATTATTTTTATAAAAAAGTTTTCTGTTTTTCTTCTTCTATTTTCAAATGTTTCAGTCTACTCTTAATATTCTGGTCTATTGTGACGTAGGTAATCATTATAAAAAAAAACAAAATAAACCATTATCGAATTTAATTATATGCTTAAAACATACATGAAAAAAAATTATTATTACTAATTTTAAGACTATTATGCAAGTCAATCGTATCGAAAGAGAGGCGAGACACGTTAGGTATGTAAGTATCTAATACATAATTACAAAAAGCACGTGATATGATGTGTAGTAATCTTCTCTTCTTCGTTTTACTCTATTGCAATGCAACACCCTTACTGGGTTCATTATGTATACGCAGTCCTAAGACTCTGACAATGTTAAACTTACGTAATGGAAATAAGCATACTGAATACAGTCAGCAACGGAAGTTATTTTAGAGTTTTGAGTTTTTTTATTACTTTCTTAATCGACTTACATGCAGACTGTACATAATAATATTGGAATGCAGGTTATTAACAGGGTGAAAATAACGAGCAGGAACTTATATATTTACAAAAAAAAAAGTATATAAGTAGTATATCAGCTATCTGGTTCTCATATCACAAGCTTGGCTTAGTTTGGGGCGAGATAGTGCTGGGTGGAATGTCCCTCAATATTTATTTATTATTTATTTATTTATTATAAGGTCTTTTTTCCTTATGTACCGTTTTGAGGTCCAAAATGCGTGAGCAACTTTTTGAAAATAAGAATTTCTTCCTTTGAATATTAAATAAGGAATTTTCCTGCTCGTTTTTCCTCTGTGTAGGTACAATATTCTTTAGGCGCATTTGGAGATCATAAGTCTGTCACCAAAGTAGGTACCTAAAGTATAGCGTTATGATGTCGACAGTAAATGCATATTACGGTTTCATGTGCAAAGAGATTATTTATGCAGATAACAGTTAACATTTTTGATGATATAAAATCCCTGGAGGTAGGTAGTTATAAAAATAGCAGAATCAAAGGTTCGGAGAATGACATTACAAAGGTTCTGCATAAATATCATTTGATTCAAACCTTTTTTTTCTCTATTTTTTTTTTTAATATTATCAAACTTTCAGGTTAGTAGGTAAACTAATAATCATTCTCCGAAACTTTTTATTACACGCTTTTATTAGCTTCACCAATACAATCTTAGAAGCCAATTTAACTTACAATAATTGTTGTTTCGAAATGAAGTTTTGTTTGTAGGTATGTAATCAGTGGACAATACCTACTATAATTTGATATCGTAGTTTGTGGCGGCGTTGGAGGGAGGTCTTTGCCCAACGATGGGACTGGGACGATGCGGGCTTATAGTAATAACAATATTTTCCGTGATGTTGAAAGATGAATGTTCAATATTGTAGTCTGCTTCTTAATTCATAGCGATTCCTTAGGTTTATCGGCACCAGGGAGATGTAGAAAGAGAGCTATCGGACAGTGGTCGCTGCCGAAAACCTGGTCTCTCATGACGTTGTCGCATACCGATGGTATCAGTCTTTCTGATACTATAAAATAGTCCAAACGCCTGTGAATTAATTAAAATATTAAAAATCCGAATTATCTGGATACGAAAATTTATCGCATAATCCAACCCCTAGCGATACCATTTATGTCTAACTATCGTAGTTATGTTACTATAACTTCTTCTTTACATTTTAAAAGTTGATAGAAATGCCGACCAAAATCAGACCATGTTATCCATATTAATCTACACTAATATTATAAAGAGGTAACATTTGTATTTTTGTATTTTTGTATTTTTGTATGTAACGAATAGGCTCAAAAACTACTGGTCCGATTTCAAAAATTCTTTCACCATTAGAATGCTACATTATCCCTGAGAAACATAGGCTATATTATATTTTCAAAAAAATCAGGGATCCTTACTAAAACTTTAATAATGTAACCCAAGGTGGAAAAATAAAACCTTACATCGCGTGCGCTGCGAAAACTATTGAAGTTAGAACAAAATAATGTACTACGATTTTGTAGAACACGTCATCATCTACAAAAAATGTCGCGACAGCATATGTCTAACTATTATAGTTATGTCACAATAAGTGTTCTTTTATTATAAAAAATTAATTGAAATGCCTCCGCTAGAAAAGGGTCTTTATTTGTACCTTGGTGTTAATCCTTATCCAAATAAATCATTTCATAATTAAGACGGTTTCAATACCTATAGATTACTTCTTAAATTTTTCGAATCGGACATTCCATTCAAAAGATATGACGAAATTAAAAATGTTAACGGGTCCACGGGTCACGCGCGGGTTGCGATTTCACTCACTCAAGGAGAAGCGCGTGCAAATGTATGAAATACTAGCGGCCTGTCCCAGCTTCGCATGGGTGGTCATAAATTTTTTGAACATTTTAGGATAAACTTAAACCGTGGGTTCGAGCCTAGCGTCTACTTATTTCATACATTTGCACGCGCTTCTCCTTGAGTGAGTGAAATCGCACCCCGCGCGAGACCCGTGGACCCGTTAACATTTTTAATTTCGTCATATCTTTTGAATGGAATGTCCGATTTGAAAAAATTAAGAAGTAATCTATAGGTATTGAAACCGTCTTAATTATGAAATGATTTATTTGGATAAGGATTAATACCAAGGTACAAATAAAGACCCTTTTCTAGCGGAGGCATTTCAATTAATTTTTTATAATAAAAGAACACTTATTGTGACATAACTATAATAGTTAGACATATGCTGTCGCGACATTTTTTGTAGATGATAACGTGTTCTACAAAATCGTAGTACATTATTTTGTTCTATCTTCAATAGTTTTCGCAGCGCACGCGATGTAAGTTTTTTGTTTTCCACCTTGGGTTACATTATTGAAGTTTTAGTAAGGATCCCTAATTATTTTGAAAATATAATATAGCCTATGTTACTCAGGGATAATGTAGCATTCTAATGGTGAAAGAATTTTTGAAATCGGACCAGTAGTTTTTGAGCCTATTCGATACATACAAAAATACAAAAATACAAAGTTTACCTCTTTATAATATTAGTGTAGAAGTAGACGCGAGGCTCGAACCCACGCTCTAAGTTTATCCTAAAATGTTCAAAAAATGTATGACCACCCATGCGAAGCTGGGACAGGCCGCTAGTCCTATATATATTAATCTACACTAATATTATAAAGAGGTAACATTTGTATTTTTGTATTTTTGTATGTAACGAATAGGCTCAAAAACTACTGGTCCGATTTCAAAAATTCTTTCACCATTAGAATGCTACATTATCCCTGAGTAACATAGGCTATATTATATTTTCAAAAAAATCAGGGATCCTTACTAAAACTTCAATAATGTAACCCAAGGTGGAAAACAAAAACCTTACATCGCGTGCGCTGCGAAAACTATTGAAGATAGAACAAAATAATGTACTACGATTTTGTAGAACACGTCATCATCTACAAAAAATGTCGCGACAGCATATGTCTAACTATTATAGTTATGTCACAATAAGTGTTCTTTTATTATAAAAAAATAATTGAAATGCCTCCGCTAGAAAAGGGTCTTTATTTGTACCTTGGTATTAATCCTTATCCAAATAAATCATTTCATAATTAAGACGGTTTCAATACCTATAGATTACTTCTTAAATTTTTCAAATCGGACATTCCATTCAAAAGATATGACGAAATTAAAAATGTTAACGGGTCCACGGGTCACGCGCGGGTTGTTATTTCACTCACTCAAGGAGAAGCGCGTGCAAATGTATGAAATAAGTAGACGCGAGGCTCGAACCCACGGTCTAAGTTTATCCTAAAATGTTCAAAAAATTTATGACCACCCATGCGAAGCTGGGACAGGCCGCTAGTATTATATATATTAATCCTTATCCAAATAAATCATTTCGTATTTGAGACTGTTTCAATACCTATAGATTACTTCTTTAATTTTTCAAATCGGACATTCCATTCAAAAGATATTGCGAAAATAAAAAATCTAGTTCGCTCTAAAAAATAATATAAGCACAGAGCGCGTTCTCACTCAGCGCAGCGGGCTACGCGGCGAGGGATAAGGGCGTGGAAATGTATGAAATAACTAGCCGCGAGACTCGAACCCACAGTCTAAGATAATCATAAAATATTGAAAAAAATTATGTCCGCCCATGCGAAGCTGGGATAGGTCGCCAGTATTTAATAACTTGGTACCTACCTACCTAATACCCAGACTATTAATGAGTGCCTGATCTAACAGGTTTTCTGGGTATTTGTATTGTATATATTTATATTGTTTATAGTCTCTTGCATCCTCGCGTTTCTTCATATTTTATATGAAATATTTATAAGCCTCTACTTGGTTGCTATTTGAGACCTTCTTACATACATCTGTTTTCCGACCTACTTAAAGAGCGTTTAATTTATGCAAATAATTTTCTATTAGTCACGACAAGATGATAGGTAAATTTTAAAAAAATACTAGTTTTTAAGCGCTTATACTCGACATTTTAAATAAGTAGCATACCTACCATATTTTCACAACATAGTTAAACATGTTTAGGTACTTATCTCGTTCATTCATAGCAATCTAAAATGAAAAGATTGAGACCCGGTAAGCAAGAAAAGTTTCCGAATCGACCTAAAACGAATGAAATATTATAGGAACATAAACGTACCATCCGGCATTTTTAGCTCTGCAGTTCATCATGTAGGTCCAGAATGTATATGCGCCCGTTTTGTCAGGGTATAGGTGGCGGAAAGTATCCACAAAACCATCCCCAAGAAGCTCCGTCATACCAGCCCGCTCTTCCTCAGTAAACCCAGCATTCTTCTTGTTAGTTTTAGGATTCGCTAAATCTGAAATGTTCATCATTTTTAGTTGTTGACATTGCACCATAATAAAACATTCTCTCAAATAATAAAATATATTATTAATAATACGCACCTATTTCTTTGTGAGAAACATTCATATCTCCACATATTATCACAGGTTTTTTCTTATCTAATTCCTTAACGTGCTTGCGGAACTCTTCGTTCCATTGCAGTCTTTTGGGAAGAGTGACTAGTTTTCGTCCAGAGTTCGGGACGTATACGCAAATCAAGTAAAACTGTTCGTATTCAGCCGTGATGATGCGGCCTTCTTCGTCCAGCTCTTCATTGTTCAAACCCTTTTGAACGTTTATCGCTAGCTGAGTGGTATAGATGTTTACACCCGCGTGTCCGTCTTTGTCGCCGCTACACCAGTAGCCGTGGTACCCTGAGAGGGTTGTCAATTCCTCGGGAAGCTTATCTTCAGCACACTTCGTCTCTTGCAAGCATAGTATATCAGGCTTCTCATTTAACAAATAGTCGAGTCCTCCTTTGCCCAACCAAGACCTGATGCCGCCGACATTCCAACTGGCGATTTTGAAATTCCATTCTTTACCTTGTGCGTTCTTGGTATTATTAGAGAAGTCTATATTTTGGTAATCAGTGAGCGCCTTATTTTTAAGGGGAGCTTTCTTTTTATCTTCCGGAGCTGTAAAATTGCATATTTTCTGTAGTGCGCAGTGTATAGAACAATGATTACTACCACTACGATGTTTCTAAACCCCTATATCTATCCATAACCTCATGCTATCAAGCTGTATGAATTAACATTGTCACTATTTTATTTTGATATTTTTTAACTAATGTCGGAGCTTTATCTATTAAATCACCGTGTGAAAAACATTTAATTAACGGCCGGTTTCTGAAAGCCCGATTAAAACTAATCGGATGTCAAGTGAGATGCTATCTCTATCTAATTCGATGTAGTAGCTGAAATGGCGAGTGACTTGACATCCGATTAGTTTTGATCGGGCTTTCAGAAACCGGCCGTTACTCTCTTAGAAAGTAGTATTCATGTCCTTTGATCAAATCTGCATTTTCTTTTTTCGTATACATTTACCACTACAATATGACAACCACAAAAAACAAGGTTTAATGTGTATGTCATTGCAAGCTCACAGCAAATCATGGATAAACATGTTCCTATGAATAATTCATTGCTAACCTATTTGAGACAGCGTCATTTTAGTAGCTATGTATAGCGAACTGGGTGCGAATTTGAGATGTAATATGAATAAAATCATTCGTACCCTTCACTATAAAAAGCTATATATAGGGTACAATGGGTTTAAGCAGCTATGCAATTGTCTTGATTCAGACGCAATGCGGTGTAAATCTATATCTATCGCAGTACATATTTGACATACCATTTAAGGATTCGAAGTAACCTATTCTATTTAACCAAAGTTTGAAGATGATTGCACAACGTGATTAGATTTTTGTATTTGAAAAATCCCGGAGAAAAATATTTGTCATACAAACGTTTATTACTCTACTTAGTGAGCGAGTTCCTTAAAAATAACCTATATTAAAAATTTCAGTTATCTGACGTTTGGGCTGTGCGTAAAAAATGATTATTGTTTTATATATATATAAAGACTGTCAAGGCTGTGAGATGATTATAGAGTCATGGCATGTCCCAAGAATTTATTCTAAAGCAATAACTAATTAATCATACAGCCATATTTACTTAGTAGAAGCAACCGACTACTAACCAACATTGCATAATGTATTAGTTCCGCGCCCCGTTTGTATCCCAATTAGTAAACGCTTTTGAAAATAAATTTTATGTTCTATGAAATATAATACTTATATTTGCATGCCTGGCAATGATAATAATATATTAAACATTATAAAGTAGACTTATCAAGGATAGAGCTAAAGCTAACTTGATAGGTAGGTAAGTAAAAAGCATTCCTTAAATATCAAGAAATCTTTATTGAAAATTATAAAACACACTTAATCAGTTTAAATTAAACAACGTCAGTAAATACCTAATAGTAGACATGCTAGTTACCCTTATCGTCGGCAGGTTTGCGTCGACGCTTATTGGTAGAGTCTGCGTCGTCCTCATCGGGTGTGCTTGCTTCCGCCTTTTTAGGCGCCCGCCCTCGACCTTTAGGTTTAGGCTCTGGAATATCTTCATCCTCTTCCTCATCTTTGGAATCACCTGCAAATAGACAGAAATACCTATAAAGCCACTGAAAACAATTGCTACTGGTATGTAATGCCAGCCGGAGTGCGCTATTTCGTATGACACTTATCTATTGTGTCAATTATGAAATCTTCTCTTCTATTGAGCGGTAGCAACCAAAAATGTATTGTTTAAATTCTAACCATTTCAAAACCGTTGAAAATAGCGCGATTTTACCTCACATGTCCACATGGAGTAAGTGTGAGCAAAAGGCAGTATATCATAATGTAGTTTGCTTTTGTATGCTGGATTCGGCATACTCGTAATACTTACTTAGTACTTTTATATTTTTATTCTGTGTGTTTAATATCTAACCATTTCAAAACCGTTGAAAATGGCGCGATTGGACCTCACATGTCCACATGGAGTAAGTGTGAGCAAAAGGCATCATATCATAATGTAGTTTGCTTTTGTATGCTGGATTCGGCATACTCGTAATACTTACTTAGTACTTTTATATTTTTATTCTGTGTGTACTAAACTTCATCAATATTTTTTGTGGCTATAGATCACACAACATAGTGGAGGGAATAGTGGGATGCCTTTGCCCAACAATGGGACATAATAATAAAGGTATGAGTGTCATACCAATGTGTCGCGATTTCGCGGCAACAGCGCGCGTGAGATGCGAATAAGATTTGATCAGTAGGTTAACCTACAAAGATTTTATTTAAGTTATGACTCAACCATAGCGAAACTTCGGAACCCCTCCAAAAGTGTAACAGCTGTGCTTAGATTACGATGCTCCCGCTTAGGCAACAATAGCAGACGTAGGTACCTATTTCTATTCTATGCGCCGCTCTTTCATACAATCATTACATCTTGTGGATAAACGCACCTGGCGCCCACTGATTTGGAGATGGCGCGAAAACGATTATTATTTAAAATATCACATCTTATTTCCAAACTTGCTGTGCGTAATAATACTCCTTTAGTCATTTATATGAATACGTCCTAAGCTGTGAGAAGCTTATAGACGAAATAGAGTCATATGTTTTTCACAGTGGGAACTAAAAGACAGGGCTAGATATTTATAAGTTAAGCCCCAATGATGTTTTCCTTCACAGTTTTAGTTTCAAATAGAACAATCCATAGGTGCACACACAACCAGATTCCATGACCTTAGGTACAAAAGGCGGGGTTGCTACCGCTAGGCGACCAGAGCTCGCAATAAAAATATGAACCTATGCCTCAGCCTATGAGACCATAACAGAAACTCCAATTACCATATTAGCAAAACTCAGGCACAAGACAAATAGAGAAGATATAAGAATTATTATTAGAATTAGGAGTTAGATCCTTAAATAGTTAAGGTCTTGCCAAATTGAACCCTCTCTCTAATGCCTATAATGCCTCTGTCATTAATTGCCATATTTGCAAATAATATAAAATCTATCAGCTTAATAAATGATTTGTATACCTTTGCCTTTCTCTTCTTTCTTATTTCCCTTCCGCTTCTTAGAAGCTGGAGCTTCTTCTGCTTCATCCTCCTTCTCCACACTACCCTCTTTGGCTTCCTTCTTTCCTTTTCTTCCTTTAGTCTCTTTCTTCTTGACTTCCTCTATAGCTTCTTCGTCTATATCTTCTATTTCATCTACATCATCACTTTCAGGAGTCTTTTCTTTTGTGATTTTAGTTGGGGCCTTCTTCCTACCTCTGCCTGGTTTGGGTTTAGGGAGTTCCTCCGGGTCATCTAAATCTTCCTCAACTTTAGGGGCTGCCTTGCGTCCCCTGCCTCTGCCTTTTGGCTTCTCTTCGACTGCTTCCTCCTCATCTTCAGGCTCAGGTTCTGGCTTTGCCTTTCTACCTCTGCCTTTTGGCTCTACTTTAACTGTTTCTTTTTTTGGTTGTTTTTTACGACCTCGACTTGATGCTGCTTTCAATGGTTCATCACCATTTGTGTCAACACTACCATCATCATCTGCAGGGGCAGAACCATCATCTCCGGAATTATCATCAATGGATTCGGGGTCATTTTCTGCTGGTGTCTCCTCAACCTTCTTTCTGCCCCTCTTAGCCAGTGGTGCTGATTCATCCTTATCATCTTCAACTCCATTACCTTCATCATTTGCAGCTTTTTTGCCTCTCTTTTTTTTTTCAATTGGTTGCGCTATCTTTTCATCAACATCTAGGTCTTCATTTTCTGGCTCTGCCTCAACTTGCTTTGCTTTGCCTCTCCCCTTTTTAGGTGCTTCACTGGCTTCAGTTTTCTACAATATACAGAGTATTTTAATAATGAAAACATGTCAGTGCAACTTAGTTTTAATCTAGTTGGGTATGTTGGCAGTTAAAAATAGCTACATCATTCAAACAAATTAAAAAAAATAACCTACAAGTTTAGTAATGGTTGATGATGGATGTGTAGAATAATGTAATGTCACTTTTATTCTGTTTCAGTTATTTGTATATAAGATAACTTTAATATGGTGGTAGTTCACATAATAGTGACGCTAGAAAACTTAGGCTTGTTAATATAGGCTACGAGCATGAAATGTTCATAAAAATTATGTGTTAAAATCAGTGTACAAAAATAACAAACGCACATTATGTTTTCATGTTATATGGCCATGTGCATCCAAATTCTCGATAGGAAACTAGAATGCTATGATAGAAACGAAATTCAGAATATACTAAAGTTGTTATAGTAAATTATATACAGCTTAAAGATGCAAAAATGAAATTTACAATCGCTCGTCATGAAACAATGCTAGCAAGATTGACCGCGCAATTTCGGAGGAATCAGGTTTAGTACACAATTATTCTTACCTTAGCTTTAACTGTTTTTGGCGCCATTGTAAATGGAGCGATTTGTGAGATTATTTTGATAAACAAAACTGAATTAAAGTAATTATTAGCACAATGTACGAATCCAAACGTTCAGTTGTTGAAGGCGAGCGGCGGGCGGACGAGCAAAAGCAAAGTTTCCGGCGAAATGACAGATACCGCCACTGCCGCCAATTTTTGGCAGAAAGCAATGACCTTTTCAGTGGCCGGAGTCGTAGCCTTTTGGCCACAAGCCGTGCTGCCAGCCAACTTATTTATTGGGTGCCCACTTGATTCAACTGCTGACTGAAAAAAACAATAAGACATCGGTAGTTTTATTTCAGTCTTCGGAAATGCTTAATGATTCAGTTAGTTTGATTCAACGATCTATGGGAGATTATTTTGAATTGATTCATAGTCACGTTGTCCCGTTGCAAGAAGGGCGGTGAAGTTGCAGGCGCGTGAGGATTGGCATCTGTATGCCTCAAGTTGATGGATGCAGGGCAGTGCATTGTAATGCTGGGCCACACTATCGCGATAAATAACGCGAAGATTTGCGTAGTCGCGAAACGTCTGGCCAAAGAATTCCTCTTATCGCGAATCATCTTCGCGAATACGAATGCCCTTCGCGCTGCTGTCGGTTAATTGCTGCACATCAAAGAGTTTTGTCGCGACAAATTTCGTTGGCTACACTTCGCGTGTTTTTGTTGACTGCGAGGCGCCGCGCCGGCCGCGCCGAGCGGTTTCAACGTATTTGATTGAACTTATTAATCATGGATTGGAGTTAAGAGAGGATATTAGAAGTCATAATAAATTATGAATCCACCATCGCCTTTTAATCACCTTTTTGACCTTTTTATTTTTGTTCAAGTAATAAAGATGTGGTAAATAATTATTGCACTAAGTGATACAGCGCAACCGCCTTTTCCATGTCCGCGAAAGGAATTATCGCGACATTCTAGATTATCGCGACGTGGCCGTGGTGAAGTTTTTTTTAGTGTGGCCAAGCACTTCGTCGTGAATCGAACACGAACTTTTATCGCGACAACACGAACACGGGTCTTCGCCTTCAAGTGTTGCCGCGGTATAGGGCGCGTTCGTATCTTGTGTGACCTACAAGGCAATACTTTGTTAAAGGTGATGGTTACCACTTAACATCAGGTTTAGTCATCTACCTTGTTCCAATAACATTAGTATACAATATATAAAAAGGCCCTTAAAGGAGTAAGATTAAATGCTAACACTTTGTGCTAAGACCTCAAGTAATGGTGGTTAAAGTGCCACCGAAATTACACGACACAATTCAAAATAACACTAGAAAACAAATAAAATGAAAAAGCCATGTTGCTTCCTAAAATGGTAGAAAACAAATCTGGATATCAGCCACTTTGGCTGGTTGTCTTTGACATTGACAGCCAGCCAGAGTCACGTCACGGCAGCCATGTGTCATGCGTCACGTCAGCCATCAGCCAAAGCCAGTACCAGCAGCGTGCGTGCGTGATAGTGCCAACGAGCCGGGCGGCGCGCGGCTGGGCAGATTCCAATTTATTGAATTGCAGTCGTGTATCCTAATATTACCGCTTGGTTTTTTAAATGCAACAGTAAGCTAAGCTGTGAAAAATGGTGAGATACCTTTTCGACTCTATTACATTTTGTACCCTAACTTGGAATACTGATGTGCCGAAACTTAGTTTCAACTTTTTGCGATTTACAATCCACAATAGCAGCTGCTGTGCTCTCCTTAATTAAATCTTCAATAGATTTAGCTAGTAGTTTACTAGTGAACGCGAAGTTAAGACTAAAAGCTATTATGAAATTTTATCTGACGCCACTATACCTGCTACCTACATGATATGACATAGATCATGTTATGAAATGCTTACTCAAATTTCATTAGGTATATGCTTTACTTTCTTACTTATTCACTTTATACAATTCAAGTTATTAATATTTTTTTAGGCTACTCTAGACCGTAAGGGTACATTCAAAGTAGAATATCTACAAGAAATAGAAAAAAAAGTACAAGCAAGATGGGAAAAGGAGAAAATGTTCGAAATGGAAGTCCCGGATGATGGGAAGCAACATGAAAAATTCATGACCACCTTTCCATTCCCTTACATGAATGGACGCTTGCATTTAGGTCACACATTCTCTTTATCGAAATGTGAGGTAAGTTGATTATTATATCATCATAATTTCTTGGTTTGGCACTAGATGGCTTTGTGTGTAAAATACATTGTACACCAATATTTCATTATTTAACTGCATTATTTGCTTGACAGAAAGAAGTCAAATGATACTCACTACTTCAACATTTCAGTTTGCAGCAAGATACCACAGACTGAAGGGAAAGATGGTGCTGTTTCCATTTGGATTCCATTGCACTGGCATGCCTATCAAAGCCTGTGCTGACAAACTGAAAAGAGAAATGGAAGTTTATGGATACCCTCCACTATTCCCCGAGGAAGTGGAAGTGGTGGTAAAAGATGAAGGTAAGAAGACATCTTGGTAGCTTAAAACTTTTTTGTAAGATATTGATGAGCTATATGCCTATACTTTTTGTATGGTCAATTGCAAGTAACTATGGACGCAAGAGATGAGAATAAAATAGGTCTATTACTTTTATTAATGTATACTATTTCTGAACTATATGCATTTTTAAAGGTGATGTTATACCTAAAGACAAGAGTAAAGGAAAAAAGAGTAAAGCTGTAGCTAAGACTGGCGGTGCTAAGTACCAGTGGCAGATAATGCAGAGCCTTGAAATACCTGATGAAGAAATAAAACTGTTTGCTAACGAAAGCTACTGGCTGGAGTACTTTCCACCGCGAGCTGTAGATGACTTAAAGAGAATGGGCATCCATGTAAGTATGCCTGATAGTTGCAAGATAAAATTGAATCATCATCAGGGGTCGGAATAGGTAGAGTTTTTAAGTACCAAATGACGAAAATTACCTACGCAATCTGAACATGGATATGCCTTTTAAACCTGGCATTGGCGATCAATAAAAATTGTTTTCTAAAACTTTTCGGGTTTTTTTTACAACTAGCGGAAGATTTATTGTCTTCTAAAACTTTTTCCTATGTTAAAAACAAACTAAGTAGCGTTACACGTGACATGTACAGCAGGGATCTTTTAAAACATTCGGAAAGGTTTCCAATCGGAAACGTCAGTTTTTATCACAATTGATTTCGAACCCGAATCATTTCCGACACGGGGATTAAAAAAGGCATATCCATATTTAGATTTCGTAGTAGCGTATTTGACGTCATTTGGTACTTAAAAACTCTACCTATTCCGACCCCTGATCATCATCATCAGCCTGAAGGAGTCCACTGCTGGACATAGGCCACCCCTTCACATTTCCAGGAAGAACGATTCTGAGCCCTCTCCATCCACCGACTTCCCGCGATCTTAACAATGTCGTCAGTCCATCCGGTAGGAGGGCGACGCTTCGTTTTCCAGCTCGTGGTCGCCATTCCAGAACCTTTATTCCCCAGCGGTTGTCAGTTCTTTAAGCTATATGACCATTGCACTTCAACTTGCTGGTTTTGCAAATCTGAAATTTGAATCAGTTGATACATAATACTTTTTGACACCCATACTTCTGCTTACAGCATATAATAAACCAAACAATTTAATAGAGTTTAAGTTGCCTGATACTGTGCAGATCATCTTAATTAAAACCTGTCATTATCCTGTTTCCTCAGTATATTACAGTAAAAAAAAGATGAGGAGTTTTTCTTTTTTTTGACAGCACTCAGCCTCCAATATGCTTCAACATCATTTGTACTTAAGCCTTTTTTTTTTGTATGAATTTACGTATTAAAACTGAAACATTTAACCTTTTTTAATAGCAATTATAAATTGTATGAACTACAATAATATAAAATCGTATTCACAAAGAATTTAAATCCTTATACACGATGTAATTTACAGGTAGATTGGCGCCGTAAGTTCATAACCACAGACGCGAATCAATTTTTCGATTCATTTGTCAGGTGGCAGTTCTTTCACCTAAAAGAGCGTAACAAAATTATGTATGGAAAACGGTATACGGTGTACTCGCCGATGGACAAACAGCCGTGTATGGACCATGACAGAAGCACGGGAGAAGGGGCAGGACCTCAGGAGTATACCCTGGTCAAGATGGAAGTTATTGAACCTTTGCCAGCGATATTCAAGTAAGAAAATATAAATTTAAACTTAAGAAGGTATTTAAATTCTATTGCTCTTTGAGTATAAATTACTCTGATAAATATAATCATTCTACCTGTATTTACAAATATTATGATAATGTCCCGCCGCGAGAATTATACTCAGACGGGTAGGTGCCCGCTGCGCCTCAGAGGTCGTCGCTTCAGCTACTAATTATTGTTTATATGTACCAAATTTTATTTGAAATAGAAATAGAAATAGAAAATATTTATTTTACGACACAAAATACAATGATAAAATTAAAAACAAGAGATACACAAGAAGACATATTAAAAAACATTATAAATATAGTGTCGTAAAAAAGGCTTCCACTCAGCATTTGCCATATGAGCCTAGTGGCTTGTATGGCGCTGGTTTTCAGTGACGCCGAACTTTACTTTTTTTTGCTTTAACTTTCCTGAATAATTTCTTTAGGTCCTTCCAAGGCAAGAAGGTAAGCTTCGTGGCTGCAACTCTCAGACCAGAAACAATGTACGGCCAAACCAACTGCTGGGTTCACCCAGACATCAAGTACATCGCGTTTGAAACAGTCGCAGATGGGGTATTCATTTCAACCCGTCGAGCAGCCAGGAACATGGCATACCAAGGCTTTACCGAGAAAGATGGCGAATTTAAGATTCTGAAAGAAATTGTAGGGCACGATCTTCTAGGTATAGCTCTGAAGGCTGCTCTGACGTGCTACCCAGTAATCTACTCACTGCCAATGTTGACTATCAAAGAAGACAAGGGTACTGGAATCGTCACCAGCGTCATATCAGATTCTCCCGACGACTACGCAGCATTCGTCGACTTAGAAAAGAAACCGGCTTTCAGGCAAAAATACGGTATCACTGATGATATGGTGTTGCCCTACAAGCCTGTGCCAATCCTTGAGATACCTGAATTCGGTAACTTATCAGCCGTGTTTATCTGTGACAAACTCAAGATCCAGAGTCAGAACGACAAAGACAAGCTCTTGCAAGCCAAGGAGATGGTTTATCTGAAAGGATTCTACGATGGTGTGTTACTGGTTGGAGAATACAAAGGTAGTAAAATTCAGGATGTTAAGAAGAACATCCAGTCATATTTGGTGAAGGAAAACGCCGCCTTGATATACTACGAGCCTGAGAAGACTATCATGTCGCGATCGGGTGATGAATGCGTAGTCGCGCTTTGCAACCAGTGGTACTTGGATTACGGCGAAGAAGCATGGAAGGCCCAGACAGAAAAGGCCCTCGCTTCCATGAATACATACCACGATGAAGTTAGGAAGAACTTCCAAGCCACGCTCAATTGGCTTCACGAGTATGCTTGTTCTAGAACTTACGGCTTAGGGACTAAGCTACCTTGGGATACGCAGTGGGTTATCGAATCTCTTTCCGATTCTACCATCTACAATGCCTACTACACAGTAGCGCATTATTTGCAAGGAGACACGTTTAGAGGTAATAAAGAAAACGCGTTGAAAATCAAGGCGGAAGAAATGACTATCGATGTGTGGGATTACATCTTCTTCAGAGACGCGCCTTTCCCAAAGAGCACCAAAATTGCGAAAGAAAAACTGAACTTGATGAAGAAGTCTTTCCAATTTTGGTAAGTGCATTGTATACCTATTTTTTTTATTAATATAACTTGACTTAAAATGACTAGCCGTTCCTTCGTTCCCTCTTTTAAAATGCATTTAGTAGATATTTACATAATTGGAAAGGCACTGGATTTAGTATTTTACTGTCACCTAAGAAACTCATTAAAATGTAATAGCATCCTTAAGTACTTACTGCTATTTCAGGTATCCAGTAGACCTCAGGGCATCAGGAAAAGATCTGATCCAAAATCACCTGACATACTACATTTACAACCACATCGCGCTCTGGGAGAAAGAGGAAGACAAATGGCCGAAGGGCATAAGAGCGAATGGGCATCTCATGCTGAACTCCGCTAAGATGTCAAAGTCTGACGGCAATTTCCTTACGTTATCGGAATCTATTGACAAGTTCAGTGCGGATGGAATGCGTCTGACGTTAGCCGATGCGGGCGATTCTGTAGAAGATGCGAACTTCGTTGAAAGTACTGCAGATGCGGCAATCCTCAGGCTCTTTACGTTTATTGAGTGGGTCAAGGAGATTGTCGCTATGAAGTCTAATCTTAGGACTGGTAAGATTTTTTTTTACACACTTTATTTATTTATTTAGACACTTTATTTTCTTTGTTACATTATCTAACTAACGGAATATGTTCCCATTATTATGTTTTTTATATTGTCAGCGAAAATTAAAGGTAAATAAATTCTCAGAAAAACTCAGACTGAGCGCCCGTGCCGTAACTTGCTTGGTCATTCCTATCGACTTTTTCCCGTTTAGAAGGGTGACCGCTAGTGGCATTTTAAGCTGTAGGCTTTAGTTGTCGTTAAGCCATGACGGACCTACTACTCTTAAAATTATCTATGCTATTGTATCAATGAGCTTACCTATTATTGTACCAGTAGTAGTATGAATTGTACCTATCTTATTTCTACATAATTTGCAGCGCCCTATAGGGTACGTGTACTCGCCTATTAGCTACCTTAGACTTAGGGCCGGTTTCACCATGCTCTGTTAGATTAACAAAGGATTTAAGGTCCGTTAAATATGTCAAAATGTACGCGTTTGACAGCTAAGGTTAGATTTAACGGTCTTTTAATCCTTGATTAGTAACTAACAGAGCATGGTAAAACCGGCCCTTAAGCTATATAACTGATTTATGTACATGTTGCCAATAAATAAATCTAAATCTAAAAATTCCGTCATTATAATTGGCCGCTAGGCTCATTTCTTTTCGTAATACAAAATGGTCTTAATAAAATACGTAATTTTTAGGTGATTACAACTTTCACGACAAAGTATTTGTGAGCGAGATGAACACGAAGATCAAGCAAACGGACGACAACTACAACAGAATGCTTTTCAAGGAAGCACTGAAGACCGGCTTCTTTGAGCTGCAAGCCGCTAGGGATAAATACAGGTGGGCATATTTCTCTTTGTTCTAGATGTGATTCAACATCATGTTCCATAATGTTATATTACACAGGTGAGTATTTTCGATCGCGCTCTGAGGTCAAAATGTAAACGGCTATAGTATAGCCGATAGAAATATGCAAAAAAAGATTTTTTTTAATCTATCTAATCTAAAATCTAGCCCATGACTCCTAATAGTCGGGATAGTCAGAGGTTTGTCTAAGTTTTACATTTAGCACGTAAAGTCACGCCTGAATTATTGATCGAGTGAGCGCAGCGGAGGAAGATCTTACAATCAACTTGAGCGATTTAGCATTGTTTGTATGTGGTAAGTCGATGGTTTGTACTTGTGAAATTTAATGGTAAGTACGAGATCCGTTTGAGACGAACCACTAGTTTAATTATGTGTTTGTGTGTTATGATTATGAACCACTTGTTTAATTATGTTTCAGAGAGCTATGCTCAGAAGGGGGCATGCACGGTGACATTGTCGCACTGTACATAGAGACGCAGGCGAAACTAATTTCGCCAATCTGTCCTCACGTCGCCGAGCATGTTTGGGAGTTGTTAGGAAACGTATGTATTTCTTTATTCATATAATAGCATTATAATAGCAAGAGTCAAGACTAGAAGATCACGAATTAACATAAACTAAATAATTTCCAAAAAAACATTTGGTTCAACTCGTATTTTTCGTTCGACAGCCTTCACAGCTCAGTTGGTAGTAGCTCTGCCTTCTGTGCCGTAGGCCGTGGGTTCGATCCCCACCGAGAACAAACATTTGTGTGATGAACATAGATGTTTGTTCTCTGTCTGGGTGTTATATAATATTATAAGTATGTATTTACAAAAAAAAAGCATGTAAGTAGTATAACAGCTATCTGGTTCCCATATCACAAGCTTCGGCTTAGTTTGGGGCGAGATAGTGCTGTGTGGAAAATCCACCAATATTTATTATTTATTATTATTATTTATTTATTTCTGGCAATTCTTGTACTGGCTAATGTGAATTAAACATAATATAAATTGTATATTATTCATTCATTGCCTGTTACATTTAGACAGTATCCCAATGTCTACCGTACCTGGGCCTAGCAGTAACGTGACGCATTAAAATATATTAACTTACAGAAAAACAGTATTCTCCACTCTTCGTGGCCGGTGACCGGGGAAATTGACGAGGTGGCAGTGAAAGCTAGCAACTACCTCATGGACGCAGCTCATGCCTTCCGAATCTACTTGAAGAACCATTGCGCAGTCAAGAAGCCCAAGAAAGGCGAAGCTCCGAAACCGGAGAGGAAACCAAACAAGGCCGTCATTTGGGTCGCGAAAGAGTATCCTAGGTGGCAGCATGTTATTCTGACTACAATGAAGGAGTTGAACGGGGTGAGTGACGTCATTACGCAAAATTATTGGGCAGCTTAGCTTAGAGCATGCGCTCATTTCCCCGTAACGCAATTGGCAACGCGCCGGCTCAGAGCTACAAGTTCAATGGCAGAGCTATATTGCCTAACACTTTCTGAGAGAGGATCTGTCTATCGGAAAACAGATTTACTATAGTCGCATCGCGCTGCAAAAACGGTCATAAATTATCGGAACGAGACAGCAATATTGCTCTCTCTCTCTCGCACTTAGGAGAACGGCACGATACTTTTGTTTATGCGCAGAGATGTGCATTATTGGAGTCGTTAAGAACTATCGACTACCGATAATGACCTCTTCGACCGCGTCACCACCGGGCGCTCTCGCTAAGTCATTATTTTTATCTATAACGTGCATGCGCCCGCACCGATTACTCTCAACACCAGTGTTAAGATGATTTATTTGTTTTGTAACTTTTCACTGTTTTGTTCAGCCGTCCGGTCTTCCCGACAACAAGGTGATATCCAGTAAGCTGTCCCAAATCGACTTCCTCAAGAAGTACATGAAGCGAGTGATGCCTTTCGTGCAAGCGACGCGCGATAACATCGAGCGCGTCGGCGACGAGGCTCTGTCTATGGGCTTGCTGTTTGACGAAGCAGCTGTGCTCAATGAAAATAAGCAGTATTTACTTAACACTTTAGATGTGAGTTCGTATTTATTTATATCAACTTTTGCGTATTGGCCTAAAATTACTTTTAGTAAGAGATGGCATAAGTTTGTTCATTATTTATACAAACTGAAACAGCTTCACGACTCCCCAGGCACGGTAGATATCCCGTCAAATCTCTTAGTACCATGTACTAACTCCAGATTCTTTGAGGACGTCTAAGCGGGGTAGTCAGAGGTAAGTCCAAACATTACATTTGGCACGTACCCACATTCTGCAGCCGTTGGTATTCCATACGTGACAGGTTGCAAGCCCATCGCCGCTGTTAGAACACTAACTGGTTTGCTCACGATGTTTTCCTTTACCCTTATTTATCTTGGTAGATTTTTGTAAGTAAAACCATTTTAGTACCGTAATGCCGGGATATAATAGGATGCTGTAAGAGGCGACTGAAGGAACGCACCAGGGGAGTGACAACGACACATTACTGAAAACAAATAATTGCCATCACCAATCTGCCTTTGTGGTGACTACGGGGAAACTCAAAAATATGGTGGACCTATGTCCATGGATTTATTCAGGCTGATGATAATGAGCCATTAGCTATGTACTTATTTGACTTTTTTTTAATTGACAGCTCGAAACAATCGAAGTAAAGTTCACCGACGACCCTGACGCACCAGAGAAGACTAGCGAGGATTGTGCTCCAGGACAGCCTCACGTCTCCTTTACTGCCGAACCGGGAGTGCAAGTCTATGTTATCAACCCGACGGCAATGAGCGGTTTATTCGCCGTCAATCTCACGCTCTCAGATGGAGACTCGGTGGAGAAAGTGAAGGGCAAAATCGCTAAGGAAGTCAAGGCTATCAAAGGTTTGTTTATCGAGATAATTTTACTTAAAAAATAATTCCTATACTATTTTGACTCGATACTTTGGTGTATTTATGAGCACGTCCACTGCTGGATAGGTTACTTTTTACCATTAGTTGATATGTGGTCCTGTCCCATTGATTTTCAGTATAAATGATCTTCATTGACTGTCCTCAACGGAGACCAAACAAGTCAATCATATAAGTGTAAATTAAAATTACTTGTAGAAATTACTTGGGAGTAGTTTTCGTGAAGTAACAAAGATTTACTGCAGTTTTGATGATCACCTTGTTTTCTGGTCTTCAACAGCGCTCAATATAGATTTATGTCATAAGATAAGTGAGTTCCTAATCGGTAACTTGTTGTTTTTTTTGTTCCAGACTTGAGCAAACTAAAACTATGGCGTTATACCGATCCAGCTCTCGGTCCCCGCAAAATCCCGGTTCCAGGAGACCACGAGACTAAATGCGTGGTTCTCGACAGTGCCTCAGTATTGCGAGCAGATGTCTCTAACAACAAAGTTGCTCTCGTCAGTAACGGAAAGAACGTCGAGCTTGGCAACCAAATGATTTATACTTACGAGAAGTGAAACTTTATCGTTTTTGAATAAATATTTATTGTTGATTGTATGATTGGTCCATTTTACTTTGAACTCGTATACGTAACCTATCCGTGGAGCTATTTTCTAAGAACAAGCAGTAAAATGAGTTGTTGCAGGGATTGTCGACTGACCGAAACATGTACCATTAGATTTGGCATATCAACTAACCGGGGTCCTAGGCGTCTAGCTACATGTATAAAATGGCAATAATCGATTTAGGTACTAGACTGCGATAGCGACCTTGTTTATTTTCAATAAGCAACGACTTATTTCTGCTATTGCTAGATAAATATGACCCACCAAAGCTTATATGGAATAGACACCTAATAGAAATTATATATTAAACTATCATCCTAAACAAATTTATATAGACAATCTTCAACACCTTGGGGTTTTTTATTCGAGTTATATTAATCTAAGCTATGATTAAAGCAAATCTACATTCATACTATAATTTCGCCACATTGTTATTCAGCCCTTTCGGAGATACGGGACTTGCTTGCGTTTTAAGAACGCATTTTTAAATTTTTAAGAGCTCACAGTACAGATATTTCTGTGTTTAGGAGGATTGTGTTATAATAAGAAAACCAAATATTAAATTTCATATTTTTATTTTGTTTGTTATAAATATAATAATTATTAATAATAATATCGTTACATAACAATCTACCTAAAAATAGGAATAGCTAGGCCGATTATTATCAAATCGACAGATTTTTACCATGACACTGATATATTTGGAAAAAAATATATAAATACAACAAACTATACAATAAAATGTGACATTAAGGGCGCATCATGGCCTAATAGGGTACCTCGCCGAAGACGCTTCTAATTTAAAATTACACAAGTAATTCCATTGAAATAAAGTTGAAAAAATGCGCGATGTCGAAAATGTGTGTAAATTACAGTGTTTTGATAATATCTTGTAAACATCGTTTTCAATAAAATACTGAACTATGGAAGTTAACACCTGCATGTCAGTCTCAGGAATATTTTCTTGATATACCTCAGGGCACCTGAGATCTAGATCAAAAGAAAACGGAGATTTTTTATATTTTTTCTATCAAAGTTTTAGTTAAAATTATGTTTTCCAAAACTCCTTAGTTGAGAAACATTCATAAAACTTCATTAAATACAAAAAAATATTTCTTCCTCGTAGCTTTCTTATACACAAAGTTCTAGGTACCCTAAACTAGTGTAATTAGGCTATGGTGAGTTCTTAATGTTTTCTTTCTTCACAAAATAATATGACTACGTATTCATTAATGTTCCCACACGCGTTTTGCAATCTCGCAATAGTTGTATAGTATATAAATAATATACATGCTAATTTGCAAACTATGGCGAATAATATAATACAAAATATGCAATAACACAAAGATTGCAAGGGATATGCTAAGTGGGACGCAATAATTGAAATCTATCAAAAATGAGTGTTTTGATTTCATCATATGTAGTTTACAATCATCATCACAAATTATTGAAATAATTATCTAAGTAAACTGCATTGCATTAAAACATGAAAGATTATACTGTTTAAGTAATTTATATTAACTGTTGTGTTAGCATTTTCTAAGTACACTTCCCAAAACAAGCCCGAAGTTTAGGAACTTTAATACGGAATGGCCAGTTATTTGTGCGTAATTTTACCTGCTGTAAGAACCGTTTTGCAATACACGCTCTGAAGTCGGCAAATGTATTGTGTAACCTAGTCTTTATTCCTCACATCAATCTTAAAATCATTTTGAACTAGTTTTCTAAATGCGTCTATTTTGGAATTAAAATAACTTACGATACCAACAATTTACATAGATAAATCAGAATTATTTTAAATTCGTATATTACCGCAAAATAACAATCATTAAATACGTAAAGCGAACGTTATATATTCACACCATAATTTCCAATAATATACACATACTAGGTAGAGGAATAACATGATTCGGAACGGAAGCCACATTGTCTTTTATAAAAGAACATTCAGGCATGATCAGTCACAACCTTATATAATGGGAACCTTCTAAGCTTTATCTAAATTGTCGCCTATTCCGAAAAAAACAGAAATTTTGTACGGCGTTACATGTCCAATAAGCTAAGATATTGGTTGGTACTCATTTCAAATAGTCCTTCGTTATCTAAATGCCATTTTAAAAGTACAAGCGGATATATCAAGATGGATGGAGTATTGGTTGCGTTCGACAGTTGAGTAAAAATCCGTCCAGTTGAGAACTCGCGGTGTATTGGGTTTACTAGGTTGTCGGTTGTGCTACGTGGGTGTGGCGAAGAGTTTGTCTATACCGGCGCCTTCTGGGGCGTCGACGGCGCTAGGTGGCTTCACTTTGGGCACGTGCATTGATGGCAGGTCGAGAATGAATACCTCCTTCTTGAATAGCTGGCCAACGTCACGGCCGATCAGCTGTAAGTAGATTAAAGAAAGAAAGAAAACATATTTATTTGTCCCAACACAAAAAACAATAAAAATAACAGTGGGTAGGTTGGTACCTAAAAAAAGTGAAAATAAAAGTAAAAACGTAGATTACGATATGATCAATTGATAAGAAAAACTATATAAATATGGTATTCGTTCTGAGTGATAAATAAAATAAAAATTTAAGGCGTTTTACCTATATTGGGTATGTAAATTTTTTATTACTCATTCCCGGTATTTTTTCACATGCTTATCAAGGTCACGAACTATATTTGCACTAAGTTTCACCTCTATCGGTTCAGTGGTTAGAGCGTGATTAAGCCACAAAAATCCTAACGTCTTAAGTTTCGCATTTTATATATTAGTATGATAGGATATGAAGTACATTTGTAAGGACTACTTACACAAGACGTGATCTTCTTGAAAAGTTCTCGCTTGACCTTGTCGATTTTGCTAGGCTTGGTGGCTACGGCACTCAGTTTGTCATCGAGTCGCTGTAGGTCATTCGGATCCGCGTCGGGAATGCTTCGCAACACGCCGGTGATACTGGGGAACGTTGGTCGTAGCAGCTCGTACATCTAGAACAAAATAATTAAAATAAAATATCTACAGGCAGGGTAGAAAGCCCCTTTAAATGTTATTGTTACAGAAGATTCCTTATAATACAATTCTTTATTATCAGCATGAAGAAGTCTACTGCTAGACATATGCCCGCTTGAAGCGCTGCTGCAAGTAATATCGTGCGTGACTTGCGAGGCAATGCTTTGTTATAGGTTTGTTAGGTTTGACAGCCTTCACAGCTCAGTTGGTAGTAGCTCTGCCTTCTGTGCCGTAGGCCGTGGGTTCGATCCCCACCGAGAACAAACATTTGTGTGATGAACATAGATGTTTGTTCTCTGTCTGGGTGTTATATAATATTATAAGTATGTATTTACAAAAAAAATATATAAAAGGTGGTATATCAGCTATCTGGTTTCCATATCACAAGTTTTGGCTTAGTTTGGGGCGAGATAGTGCTGTGTGGAATGTCCACCAATATTTATTTATTTATTTATTATAGGTGATGTCTACCACTTAACATCAGGTGGCAGATAAAAGCAGATGTTTTAAGCAGATGCTTATTCCATCAGCTAGTTTTATTAAAAAAAAATATGACGTCACAGTACCTGTACTCCCAGAGCGAGTAGCGCCGCCTGGTTAGCGTCATGCTGTCCGTGGTTCCGCAATGCATGCAGCGTGGCCGCCAGCGCTGCGCCCGCTTCCGCCGCCGAGAACCGGCCCGCTTGAAGCGCTGCCTTCACCGCCGGCAGCGCTAGCGAACACGCTTTCAACGACGACGTGGAGTCAGCCCATGTGAGAGCTAGCAGCACGCCGTGCAGGACGGACGGGCCGGCGCGCGGGTCGGACATCACTAGTGCGCCGAGTTCCGTCACGTGGTCGGGCTGCCGCGCCGGGTTCGCGGGAGGAGGCGTGTCCTCTTCCATGTCGCCGCTGTTCGGTTCGGGGCTAGGCCCGGCTTCTACTAGCGACACCTGAAACGAAAATAAGATGGTTGATAGTGCATAATATAAACGATAAAGTTTTTATATGTAATAAAAAAAAATATTTTCACTTAACACGCTGACAACAGCTATTGCAGACCTTCGTAATGTCATTCCTCGAAACTTTATTGTTTGAGATTTTTTTGTTCCAATAGAATTATTTTGAACGCACAATCAATGTATCAACGTACATCCCCTAAATTGTTTGGAAACATAGGTGGAATTTTAAAAGCTCCAACACAATTTATTTAAAATAACTGTTTCCAAAATGTTTTAAGAATGGGTCAGCTATGTTTGGTGGTGACCATATCTTTGAGCATTTCATTCTACTTACAGTTCATAAAGATATTACCTTTAGTACTTCGAGATATTCTCTGGTGAGGTTACGGACTAGTATATCTTCTAAGACTTCTTGTGATTCGCTGCCTACTTCTTCCTCCAATTTCCCAGACTCATATAGTGATGAGATGTACTCCCATCGCTGGGACAAGTGTGTCACCACTGTAAAGAAAACAAGAAATTTAAAGTTGATTTAAAAGTTGAAAGTTATGTCGAGTTAACAACCAACTCAATTAGGGGATAGCGAGTTCACGCGTCTATCCTATAAATTTAACGCGATTGCTTTTGGAATGTGACTTGTTTACAGGCGTAGGTGAGATAGTTACTAGAATATAAAAATATATCTATAGCAGTGGTTTACCTAAAACTTTAATCAACTATTTTCAAACAATATAGATAAAAAAACACAAAATGTGTTTGTCTTTTTAAATACTGATACTGTTACTTGGTAATCAAATCAGATCATTTATTAACAGGACTGTTAAATAATATGTTTATAATTATAACTGAAACTGAAACAGTTATAATTATAAACATATTATTTAACAGTCCTGTTAATAAATGATCTGATTTGATTACCAAGTAACAGTATCAGTATTAAAATAATAATATGTTTATAATTATAGATTAAATCAAATAAAAATCCTCATCAAAAAATACAAATGTTTTCATACAAATTCCACTGTCCCAAAGATCGGTCACTCTTAACACAGACAAATCGGCCGAGTTTATAAAGACTGTTAAAACTCAATCATATGACTCGCAGATCTATTTCGTTTTGGCTTAATTAGGCTTAGTTTATTTTGTGTTTTTTTTATCGAAGATACGTTTAGACAGAAAAAGTGGATTCACCCAAATCTGTTATTGGCTGTATAAATACGATTAGATATAGAATTTATTTATGACTGTATGGATGGATGAGACTCGTAAGGGACCGAAAATAGTGGCGTATTAAAGAAGAGGCCTGTACTCAGCAGTGATGATATAACTGTAGAATTTGTATCAAAATAAATAAATAAAAATAAAATGCCACTCACTGAACGGCGCAACATGGGCAAGCAAAGGCAACGCCACATCGTTGTAGTGCGCCAAGGGACAGTGCAGCATCAGCGGCCGTAGAGTGTTGCGCACCAACGGCCGCAGCCAATGGTCCGGCAGCTGCGGCTGCGCCAGTAGAGACCCAGCGATGTACTCCGCGAGGCCCGGGACGGCGAACAACTCGCGGCCGAGAGACAATGCCGCTGCGCCCACTACTAAACACACCTAAAGACAATAAACATTTTTATTTTACAAAGTAATCATAATAGTGCGTGGTGGGTATGGATGGATGAGACCGGACCGGACCCTTGCGTCCGGAAAGAATGGCGTATTAAACAGGACGCCTATACTCAGTAGTGGGTAGGGCTGAAATTATGTTTGCATGCACTTCAAATTATTTGATTTGATAATGATGATGATGAATCATAATAAATCAATAAAAAACACCTTTGAACATTCACCACACAGAGGATCATAAGAAAAATACGCAGTTCGATCGCATTGAAAAAATCGATCTAGAGATAGCTCAACTGATCCAAATCAGTGTAAAAAACATTATAAAAATATATTTGAATGCGTCTTACGTTTTCATGCAGCGTGTGAATATAGGTCTGCATACGATCATCGAGTCGCGGGCCGGCGTTGGTCACCGCGTCATGTTCCCTCAAGCCGAGCAGGTTCCGTCTCTCCGCGGCTGAAGGCAGCAAGGCGCGTGCGTATCCCGCATGCCGCAAGGCGGGAGAATCGTGCAGCTCGTGCAGGGCTCGCCCGAGTGAGAGCACGCACGGGAGCAGAGGCAGTACGTGAGCGCTGCAAGGGTTGCGCCAGATCGGATTCCCGGAGGGAGTGACACCGCCGCCGAATCCCCCGCGCGATGCTCTGCAAACATGCGATTTATTGAATATACATAAACACAGATTTAGCCCAAATAAACTTACTTATTTTATCGCAAAGGATAGAAAACCAATAGTAATGCGGTAATAATTATAATATTTAGAGTGCCCTACATTATGTGTGCTTACCTAATACTGTATAGACCGAAGCGATATTATTAACTAGCTGCCCGCCGCGGCTTCGCTCGCATATTAGTAGAGATTAATAAAACGTAGCCGCGGGCGGTAGCACGGATAACACTGTCATTTTAAACATAGTTAAGAGTCAGTTTCAGTCAAAAAAACGAGGTGACGAAAGACTAACTGCCCACAACATAGGATTTTCCTATGCTGTGGGCAGGATAGATGGGACTTAATATTCATACAGATTTTTGATAACATTGCCTGATTGATGTTAAAAATGGCACTGTTAATACATACATAGTTATAAGCAACATGTTCTTTCTCTACATAATTTGGTACTTATTTTGTTAATTGGACTCCAGAAGTCCAAGATAAGCTTGACGCTCAGTTTGATCTTCGCTGGTACAATGTTGCAAATAGATTAGTATCCCATAGTTTAATTCTGCTATAGTCTGTTATTTCCATTATCTGTCTATTTTTCTGGTATAAAATATATTTATTTATTTTTATTGACTGATATAACTATCCAACTTCAAATGTTTTTTTATCCGTGGATAGATAATATCTCACTCAATAGAAATAGTTTTATGATGGCTTTAAGATAACGTTCCGGGCACATTCCAGCAAACAAGTTTGCGTTTCTAATGAAGAAAGTGCCATCACCGAATTGTACTGAATGCGGTACATTAGAACACGTATAACATTTGCTGGAATATGTCGAAACAATTCATTTAGATTAAGTTGTTTTGGAAAGGGATGTATGAATGTTGGTACTATTAATAGCATCTTGGCTTGTCCTGTCGGGTCCACCCAAGATGTTATATAGGTTGGCAGAATTAGGGTTAATTAGGTAGATTATGAGCTGATTTCACCATGCTCTGTTAAATTAACAAAGGATTAAAGGGCCGTTAAATATGTCAAAATGTACGCGTTTGACATCTAAGGTTAGATTTAACGGCTTGTTAATCCTTGATTAGCAACTAACAGAGCATGGTGAAACTGGGCCTAAGAGCTGATTTCACCTTGCTCTGTTAGATAAACAAAGGATTAGAGGGCCGTTAAATATGTCAAAATGTACGCGTTTGACATCTAAGGTTTTTTTATGTTTTATTATCTATTTCTCTCTTTTTATGTTGTTTATCTTTTTATGTTTTATTATCAATTTTTTTTATGTTTTATTATAGGGCAGTGTGGTCGCCCAGCGACAAAGCGCTTAAAATACAATTAAAAAAAAAAGTTTATATTTGTAAACAAGTGAGTGTGTACTTACTTGTCGGGGTCGCTGGGCACGGCGGTCCGCTTGACGACGCCCAGCGTGAGCGCGAGCGCGTGCATGAGCGCGCGCCGCTCGCGCCGCGGCGCATCCTCCGCGTCCGAGGGCGGCGCGTCCAGCCCGATGAGCCGCGCCAGCCCCGCGCCGCTGCCGAGGCACGGTCGCAGCCGCGCCCACACGCCGCCGCATTCACCCAACACCTGACATTTTATATATCAAAAACATAGCCGAGTTCTCGAGATATGTTTTATGGATCCATGTCTTTTTAGTTTCATCAATATCAGCTATTCATATAATTTGATTTTCGCGCCTTATGCTTTGCTTAACCATGTTTTCTCACTCTAAAATAAATTGCACTCTACTCTGTGACACCATAGTGACCGTGAACTTACAGTACTTATTTTCCCTTATAAAATAAAACTAATCTGTTACCAAAACATGTGTTTATACCCTTAATTCATCTCATAATTATATAAATATGAATGAGTATAAGTATATTAGAGAAAGTTTGAAAGTAGCGCCTGGGAGGAAATGTAAAAGGAACAAGCAGATGGTCAGCTGTTAATAAAGGTGATAGCAAAGTCTGCAGTTTTTTTTATACAACTAGCTGATGGAACAAGCATATGGCCCACCTGATGTTAAGTGGTAACCATCACCTATAACAAAGCATTGCCTCGTAAGTCACGTACGATAGGAACGTGCCCTACGATGCACTGCCCTGCTTCCATCAACTTGAGGCATACGGATGTTAAGCCTCGTGCCTGTAATTACACCGGCAACCACACTCTTCAAACCGAAACCGAAAGGTGGTAGTACTTCCCCGGACGAGACTTTCACAAAGAGCTCTACTACTCTTAAATAGGTAGATATTCCCTCAGACTTCTTGGTACCAAGTACGAATTCAAGATTTTTTGAGGATGTCTAAAGGGAGTAGTCAGAGGTAAGGTCCATTCAGGTTAGTATAATAGAAAAATATACCTCTTGCACCAGCGCACTTTGACGCTGGTAGCAGCAGAAGTGGTTAGACACTAGCAGCAGCGCCTCTTGTAGAGTGACACTCTCCACAGCGCTAGTGTCGGGCCGCGATACTACCGCGCGACTCAGCTCGTGGATGCGGCCGAATACTGGCAGCAGTAGGAGCGGGTACTGGAATTACAATGTTAATAAGTGCATTGCTAATATACTCGATCTGTTATTAGATGAAATTTATAACACTTGACACTGGCAAGAGTATCTGTTGAATGTTTATCGGTAACCATCACCTATAACAAAGCTTAAGCTGTAGGCTATTTATAATTACTGGGTGGACTAAATAAAAAAAAAATAAGAGTTACACTACTTTACAATAATTTACTAAAAAAAATATGATGAATACAAGTATTTACGTAACGTACAAAATACACATGAAACAGTTGAGCTATCTGTCGACCGTTGTAAATAACTAGAGCCTGGTCAAATGATTCAAACCAGTGCCAATAGGAAGCGATCCCAAATCACTGATGAGCTGAGCCAGATACTCACCAGCTCTCGGTCCACGCCTCGCCTCGATAAGACGCTCAGATATTATTATATTTGCACACATTGAGAGAGGTCCAAGGTCCCAAGGTCTTTCTCCGCTACTTTAAGGAGTAGGGCTGGCTGGGGTGTGGGTGGGGTTGTCAATAATTAGAGCCTGGTCAACTGATTCAAACCAGTGCCAATAGGAAGCGATCCCAAATCGCTGATGAGCTGAGCCAGATAACTCACCAGCTCTCGGTCCACGCTTCGTCTCGATAAGACGCTCAGATATTATTATATTGGCACAAATTGAGCGAGGTCCAAGGTCCCAAGGTCTTTCTCCGCTACTATAAGGAGTTGGGCTGGCTGGGGTGTGGGTGAGAGGTTAGCAGGGGGATAATACACCCCATGCGGGACGTCAGTGTAGATCTTATTCCCCCACCACGAATTAGAATTAAATACATTGGGAGAGGCCGAGGCCAAGAGAGATAACGACAAGTTACCTTAGAAGCAAGTTTGACAAGCAAGCCAGCGGCATGTCTTCGCACGTTCTTCACAGCTCGCGAGCTTCTGTCTCCGTCGTACACAAACGCGGCGAAGATCTTGTCCAAAACTCGTGGTAGTAATTCAGCCCCCGCCGCGCCTACGCCCGGTCCTAAAATACACACACAACTTATGTAGACATACAATGATATTATTATTATTATCTGTATGCCTCAAGCTGATGGACGCAGGGCATTGCATCGTAGGGCACGTTCCTACGCACGCTGATGGAACAAGCATATGGTCCACCTGATGTTAAGTGATAACCATTACCTATAACAAAGCATTGACTCGTAAGTCACGCACGATAGAAACGTGCCCTAGGATGCACTGCCCAGCGTCCATTAACTTGAGGCATACAGATGTTAAGCCTCTTGTGCCTGTAACTACACCGGCAACAACACTCTATAAACCGAAACACATTAACGCTGCTTGGCGGCAGAAAATAGTAGATTGTTTACCAAGGGAGCAACTATTTTTATAGCGAGAGTGTTTTTTGAATCCAGAGCGGAGCGAAGGATTCTAAAGTAGAATCCTAAGCGTAGCGAGGGATTCAAAGTACTTCACTCGAGCTTAAAATAGTGTTGCTCCCGAGGTGGACACTCTACTTTTTATCACCCTCTATGAGAAAATAACTTAGTGCAACTTATGAATAATCATAGTCAGAAAGTCAGAAAGTCACGAAGTCACAAAGTCACAAAGTCACAAAGTCACAAAGTCACAAAGTCACAAAGTCACAAAGTCACAAAGTCACAAAGTCACAAAGTCACAAAGTCACAAAGTCACAAAGTCACAAAGTCACAAAGTCACAAAGTCACAAAGTCACAAAGTCACAAAGTCACAAAGTCACAAAGTCACAAAGTCACAAAGTCACAAAGTCACAAAGTCACAAAGTCACAAAGTCACAAAGTCACAAAGTCACAAAGTCACAAAGTCACAAAGTCACAAAGTCACAAAGTCACAAAGTCACAAAGTCACAAAGTCACAAAGTCACAAAGTCACAAAGTCACAAAGTCACAAAGTCACAAAGTCACAAAGTCACAAAGTCACAAAGTCACAAAGTCACAAAGTCACAAAGTCACAAAGTCACAAAGTCACAAAGTCACAAAGTCACAAAGTCACAAAGTCACAAAGTCACAAAGTCACAAAGTCACAAAGTCACAAAGTCACAAAGTCACAAAGTCACAAAGTCACAAAGTCACATAGTCACGAAGTCACGGAGTCACGAAGTCACATAGTCACATAGTCACATTATCACATAGTCTCATAGTCATAATCATGTATTCATTGTAATTTTATTTATTTCCATAAAACTAAGTGAAATCTGAATTTGAGTAAACAATTAGGAACAAATGTGGAATGCGCGTTTCACGTGTTTTTGTTTATTTTTATTTAGTTCAGGCGCTTTTTTTTAATCATAAAGCCTGCTTGTTCATACAGGGTTCGTGATCTCAATACTCAACTTTACTCAATAAGCACATTCCAAATTCAAATCACTTTACCGCCCTTGGGATCAAAGTGCTATTTTGCTGCCTGTTTTCGAAGAGCAAACTATCTATTTTCGAATTGATGTGATAAAAAGACATGTATGTATTCACCAAAATCCGAAACTATCTCAAAAACCTTGAGATTTGAGAGGATGTCTAACTGTGCTTGATGACATGTGAAGTTTTTTTACTCACCTGCTAGCTGACTGTTGGCGCAACTGAGAAACACGAAGAGCGCGGAGATGAATGACAGGAGTAGAGATAGCACTAGCGGCGCGGGAGGATTGCTCGCAACGCATCGACGTAATAGTTGCAGTCCTTCCACTACGCTGGGACGCGGATCCGCTTGCACTAAACGTGATAGTACCACGTCGAGTACCTGTAAATGTAGTCACGTTAAGGGATTTATTTCGTGAATACGAATATATTTTGGTAGTGTAAAATGTGCCCTTTCTCATTGTCATCATTACCAAGCAACGTTAGTCCAATGCTGGACGTTGGTATCTCGCAAGACGCCCCTATATATCCTCAATTATATTGAACTCGCCCGTCATGTCTGCAATCACTACTAATACTTTCGTGCATAAGCAATTGACTCAATTTCGATTTAGTGAGAGCTTTGATGCCACATGATTTTGCATCGATGTTTAAAAACGAGAAAGAACGTATTACTTGCGAAAGAGCCTCCCACTCAATGAACAGTGGATCGTGCAATTCTATGTGCAGCGGGCAAGCGCCCACTTTGTCTAGCGCCGCGCTCGTCCATTGTTCCACAAACGCCCACGTCACTAATGGCGCCGCTGTCATGCAATTTCTGTACAAAAGAAAACAAAACATTAAACGATGAATTAAAAGCAAGAAAAGTTTTAAGGTGCGGTGACTTTTCATGTTTTTTGCCATGATAACCCTAGATAACTACAGATATAAAATAACTGCACTTATTTTTGTAAAATTGCTTTACTAGTTCCCGTACTTATACAAACATTTTAGTTGTTTACAAATTTTTTTACTTGTTTGAATCAAAATGTTATTTTACATCTCTCATGTTCGGTAAGTAGGTTCTTAATACCTCCAAATGGGGCTTGTAGGTGACTAATTAGCGCTCTAGGGTAATAATGTAGCTAGAAAAGCCCTAGGGCGGTAAGTAATAAAAAAAAACACTTCTTTCTTCAAAAAGTTCGCGTACATCTAACCATCATACTGGCAATAGACATCATGCATTCAGCCCAATGACCAAAGAGGTCGCTTTGCTATTCAGCCTTGTCTTCGTGTGAGTATAATAGTCATCAATTTTAAATATCGAACGGCGAAGCTCAATTCTATATCTCTCAAAATGTTCAAATGTACCTCTCGCTCACATTTGAATAGTTTTCGCCTTAGGGGTTAAAGGATAAATTGGTAATGAACGGTTATAAATCTTGAATAAATATCATGCATGCTAACTTTACCTAAAACTATCTAATATTTCAGTCCGGCAGCGATTGAAGAATATGGCGAATTCTTGCTCGCTGTCATAGTCCAGACAGGCGTATGCTAGTGCGCTGTGGACGCCGCTCACTCGCGACGCAGGGTAGCTCACCTGGAAACATAATTTGTAAATAAGACGCGTACATAACAGCCGATCGAGAAGTTGATTGACGGTTGTCAGCCTCTTAATAGTTTCTTTGCTTTGGAATCCACACGTACTGTGGAAGGTCATCCTAGAAGTGAATCAAATGCAGATTTAGTATTTCAAGGCGGTGACTTATCTCGTCTGTTTATTCTGGATAGATAAATGTTACGCGCGATCAACGGTTAAATAGGCAATCACTAGTAGTATTTACAACTGACTGGTTCCTACCCGGCTTTGCTATATTTGACGCTGGTTGTCGATACCGCGACTTTTAATAGATAGGTCTTCTGCCAATGTTTATCCAAGACATAATAAAAAAGGAATAAAACAGAGCATTATGATTTTAGTAAATCGTTTTTTTTTTTTTTTCTGAAACTAATTTAAAACAAGCAACGATTCACTTCACTGCTACTTCTGTTGTTTGTTCTTGGATAATTAAAGAGTGAATACGCGTCTGTTTCACCGTTTTATCTGTTTCATCGTCACTAACTATGAGATTGTTGAGATTGTTGTTGTGCAGCGTTGTGTGTTTCGGTTTGAAGAGTGTGGTTGCCGGTGTAATTACAGGCACATGAGGCTTAACATCTGTTTGCCTCAAGCTGATGGACGCAGGGCTGTGCATCGTAGGGGACGTTCCTATCGTGCGTGACTTACGAGGCAATGCTTTGTTATAGGTGATGGTTACCACTTAACATCAGGTGGGCCATCTGCTTGTTCCATAAGTTGGTGGTATAAAAAAAAAAAAAGATTGTAGACAAAAAACTGTTTATAAATTTTGTAAAAAAATAATGCCTGCCAGCCAAAACATCTGGCACAACAACATTTTGTACCTTAAGTATTTTAGGTGCGGCCGCTTGAAGCCACTGTGGTAACACTGCGAGCAAGTGAGGCAGTTTGCTCGCATGTTCATGTTTCAGGAATGCTAGCCACACGGAATTGGCCGCGTGAGTCAGAGTCAGCGACGGATGAGCACTGAGCAGTAGCGTCGTTTCCAGCATCATTGGGAACCATGCGTCGAATGCTGAGCCGTGACTCCACATCGAAGTTAGTAGTTGAGCTAGGCCGACTAAGACCTGGAAGTTTAAATTATATGTATAGGCTCAAAAGAGATGAATAACAGGGTTAAATACAGGGGCGTAGCTAGGTGGACAAGGGCCCCGGTGTATAGAGAAAGAATCGGGCCCTCACACCCTCTTTCCACATAGCTTAAACTTATATTGGCCTTAAGTTGGACAAGGCACCACGGTGGGTAGTCAGGGTTAGTCCAAAGTTAACGGCGATGGCAGTGGTGCCAGGTGGCAACAGACTAGTTGATTTGCACGAATAATGTCCAAACAGAAAAATGTCCAAAGCCAATGTCCATTAGTAAATATGCCCAACTATAAAAACGTCCAAGTATAAAAATGTCCAAGTATAAAAACGTCCAACTAGAAAAACGTCCAACTAGAAAAACGTCCAACTAGAAAAACGTCCAACTATGAAAACGCCCAACTAGAAAATTGACCATATACAGAAAAGGCCCTCTAGAATCAGGTCAATTTTGAGATTCAAAACGACTTCTTCACAAGTCACACTTCTTCACAAGAAAAGTCTTTGACAGTTGTCAAATTGGCACTTACTGTCAGATGTGACAGAAACTGTCTCAAATCCAAGATAATCAAGGAAAACAGACTGTTTCAGTCAATATTGACAATGAATATTGAATTGACAGTAGATGTCAAAACTGAAACGGTCATAACTAGGAAACTACTCGAGCTAGACTTTCAGTTCGTAGCTCAAATGAAAGGAAAGAACAAAATCTACATTTTCTACGACAGCTGTCAAACTGACAGTTTCTGTCCGATGTACGAGTAGTTTCCAAGGCCGTTTTAAATTTGACATATGTCAGGTTGACATTAATTTTTTTTGTGTTTTCCATTGTATAACTTGCATTTGTGACAGTTTCCGTCACATTTGACAGTAAGTGTCATTTTGACAGCTGTCAAAGACTTTTCTTGTGAAGAAGTGTGACTTGTGAAGAAGTCGTTTTGAATCTCAAAATTGACCTGATTCTAGAGGGCCTTTTCTGTATATGGTCAATTTTCTAGTTGGGCGTTTTTATAGTTGGACGTTTTTCTAGTTGGACGTTTTTCTAGTTGGACGTTTTTCTAGTTGGACGTTTTTATACTTGGACATTTTTATACTTGGACGTTTTTATAGTTGGGCATTATTTTGCTCTTGGACATTTTTCTTTTTGGACATTATTCGTGCAAATCGACTAGTTCACAGCCCAAGCAGAGACTAATTGTAACATATGAGATCATGAGAAAATGAATTGGATGGCACATAGTTTTCTACCTGTGATAACTTCTTTAGGAACAGATAGTGAGCTTCGTCAACAGCTTTGATGCATTTGCGGGTGGCGTCTCTGATACACGTGATCGCCGGTTCGCTGAACAGCACCATAAGTGGCTTTTTCTCTTTCGACTGAAACAAGCAGAAAGAAGAACACATGACAATTTTTTTTTTAATATAATCACCTGATGGAACACGCAGATGGCCCACCTGATGTTAAGTGGTAACCACCACCTATAACAAAGCATTGCCTCGTAAGTCACGCACGATAGGAAATTGATGGCCGCAGGGCAGTGCATCGTAGGGCACAGGCCCTACGATGCAATGCCCTGCGGCCATCAATTTGAAGCATACAGATGTTAAACCTCATGTGCCTGTAATTACACCGGCAACCACACTCTTCAAACCGAAACACATCAACGCTGCTTGGAGGCAGAAAAAGGCGTGGTGGTAGTACTTCCCCGGACGAGCCCTTCACAAAGAGCTCTAGTACTCTTATTAGTGTTTGTGTATTATTTCTGTACAAATATTACAAAGACAATTAAAAAAAACTGGTTAATGTGGGAAATAATATAAAAGGGTAAAACGTGAAAAATTCAGATGTGTTGCCGATCTAAAGATAATTCTCTCAGGTTACTTACAGTGCCTCTTCGATTGACGACTTGTAGCAGGCATTCCGCTGCAGGTAACTGAAATACGTCATCTTGGAGCAACATGCACAAAACTTGCAGAAGGTAGGCGTTGTTCATGACGATGTGATTCGTTGACACCCATTCCACAAACTCAGTCAATGTTCGGAGCACCGCCTGTAAAATGTAATTAAAGTTGGTTGAGCAAGTATTTTATGACACAGTTATTCTTTTTCTTATTATAAAACTGACCCTACGGACATTATCTGTGGCGTTTCATATGAGCGCGGCTAATCACGGAAAGTAGTGAAAGAATATAACTCAGGTTTTGAAAGTAGTCAGCTTGATCTCCAGCGATCTAGAATTTCCGACCGCCAACATTAATTTTGGTTTAACCAAATATGATAAAATTCTGATGGATTGTGTTATTTAAATCAAACACTTTTTTACCTTTTAATACAAAAGATTACCTGCACAACGCGTCCGTTAGAAGCTGCGACGGCATAGTCACCAGCCGCGTTTTTCTCTTGGTACTCCCGCATGTGCATTTCGATCAGGCTCATGAAGAATGCAAAAATCTCTGACATGTTGCCCGTTAACGCCTGGTAGATGTCCTTACGACGCTGCTGTTGCTCCAATGTCTGTTACGATGATATAAATACAAATACATAAGTTTGTATTTCGTTAGGTTTGCCTCAAACTGACATCATGAGCCTGTATAAGTCCACTGCTGGGCATAGGCTTCCCTTATAAATTTTCAGGAAAAACGAGCCCGCTCCATCCACCGACTTCCCGCGATCCTCACGATGTCGTCGGTCCATCGGGTAGGAGGCCGTTCCTCACTTCGTCTCGCCAGTAGTCGCCATTCGAGAATCTTAATTCCCTGTTACATTTTGGTACATTTTTGTTACATTTTGAAAACACTGTAATGTTTTAAAAAGGATGACGTGTGGTCAAGCCATAGTTATGCTATATCGTGATTATTGTATTAGGAATGCAGTGTTGCAACTCCTTACGAAATTAATCAAGGTCAAGGATATGAATTAACCATACATAGATAACAATAATGTTATAATTTCAATAAGGAATTCCAAGTAGGAATTGAACCCACAACCCTCCCCTTGATATGGGGTTGCACTCACTACCTGCACCATTGTATCTTAATCTCATCTGGTCAATAATCTCAAATAAGTCATAGGGTTATAGGTAAACATTATAAAACAAATAAAATATTTAGTGAAATTATTCATACTATTGATGAAGTATGAGAACAAGTAAAGTAATTTCTTGGATTATTTTGTACATACCTGCAAAGTCGCCACATCTTCGGTTAGTCGCAAGAAGATATGCATCACAATTTCTGTCTGCATATGACCCTGCGCACAAGCGCCATTGAGCTCCGCCAGAAGAGTAGGCCAGTGTTGGGGCCACTCTCTTTTTATCATCTCTACAATAACTCGGGCAAGTGCATTGTTTAAGTGGCCAGTGTCCCATCCACCCATGTAAAGCAGTTTCATTGAGTTCTCCTGGGAAATACATATATGTACAGATGTTTAGCTTTAAAGAATTGTAGGTAGTTTGTTATGTGTGTTCTCTTTCATGAATAATAATAATTAATTAGATTGTTTTACCATGTGATTTCTTCTTTGATATCCATATTAAATAAATGATTCCTCTGGAATTATTTTTTGTTTTTATTGCGTTTATGAAAAAAAATCTAATCTAAATATTTATAATGTGAAGAACTAATCTGCAGGTAAAATAGAGTAGAAAATGCTCATCTTGCTTTGTAAGTAAAAAGTATTTGCATAAGTGTTTCTTTACTATGACTGTACCTTAATGAATATCTTTTCAGCTTGTGTAATGTGTGGCCATCGGATTTGTATTGTATGTTCCATCAACTTGAGTCCAAAGTGCTTGACAACAGGCGAGTATTGATTGCCACTGGCTAGAAGTAAACCTGCCTGAGCACACCATGGCGAATGATCTTTGAAACTGAAAATAAAGTAATTTATCTAATTTATTTTCTAAGATCTTATTTTGGGCTTGTTTTTTCTTATCATTTTTGTATTAAATAATTAAATCACACTTGGAAAAGGTTTCTATATACAAATCAATTCCAGAATATAAAAAAATCACATATTGAAATAGGCTTACAACTGTTGAGCACCTGTGTCTAGTGGATTTAACCATGCCTAGTGCTGACAATGTTGTGGTTTCAAATTCTTTTTTTTAAGTAAAATGTAGTTAAGATACTAGTTAATATTCTAGCAGCAGCAATGACTAGCAACTGTCACTTAGGGAGTTCCAACTATTGTAAAATATAGGTATGTTCCAATAGTAATATAATATTTGGACATACCTCTGACTTACTGTTTCTTGGTATTAAGATATCTGAGGCAATATTTACTGTGCCTGGTGATCAAAGTCATGAGGCTATTTTTGTTTTTGCTTACAACTGAGATCCTCAGCATTAAAATTAAAACTATGATATTAGAATAAATTACATTAAATTAAAGTAGACATCAAAAATATTACAAGAATAGTTTCTGATAAAATTTCTTAAACTGACACACTAAATTGATTTCTGTTTTCTTTGGGAATTTACCTTTCACAGACATTATAGGCTTGGATACGTTGTTCATGTGAAACTGTAGGCAGATGCGTGAGTTCCACAGCACGACTGAGTTCATCAGCTAGCAATGCCACCTCGTTTGGAATCTCACCACCGACTCCACCCACGTTCATGGTGTTCTCTTTAGTCTCACTGAAAACAGTAAACACAAAGATGCAACAAATAAGTGCATGTACAAAATGATGCAAGAAATATGACAGAAGTTCTCTTTGTTTACCTCGAAGTGTGTTTGAGTTATCTTCATGTAACTAGACCATACAATTCATATTCTTTACACGTTTAACTGCAAAATATAAATAACAAATTTGGAATAAAATACTCGGGAGGAAAGTGCGGAAAAATGTAAATAAAATAAGACCCGGTGCTATGCTGGGCGTGCGTAGATTATAGTACTATTTCTGATTATTATTGCACAGCAAAATATACCTAAATATATAACTTATTTCCACTCTCGCTGTGATAAAATTTAAGATACACTGTCAGTAGGAATACAGGAATTTCTAAATCAAAACATTGAAATTTATACCTCGTGTTAACTTCGCGACATTTTCATTTTCGAACTAATTTTATTTAGTCTGTGGGTTGACTCTGTGGCATGCAGGATGTAGGCTATATGCAGGATGTATGGATCATGGAGGTACTATATACTGGAGGGAGCGATAAGACTAACATCCTTTTACAACTGTGTATCAAACAGTGATCATCTATCTTTGTTCTTCCCATGTAGCCTAGCTACGAGTAAAAGAAAAGAAGATGTAACTTCACTCACTCCATCTCACTCACTCACTGTCTGAGTAAATCGTGGCCGTCAGTTGATGCAATGTTTTGACGTTCTAGAAAAACTCGGTAGCAACATTGCGATGTAGCGAGAGAAATTAGGAAAATATTTAAAGAATTATTATTGTCTAGTCAAAATATATTTGAAAAGGTGAAAGTATGTCTTGTGAAGCTGTGATTTGTGTATCAAAAACAACAAAAGGAGGAGTTAAAGACCCGGAATTGTCATTTGATACGTAATATTCTTTTTCTATTTTCATGCTAAAAAAATACGTTTTTTCTCCCATAAAGACTGTAGGAATTACATTTTATTAGTACTAGTCATATTTTCCTATGTGAAAATGATGTAAACCCATTAATTATTGCAAAATAAAATGCATTGTTTTAGTCTTCTGTTCTAGAGATGTACTTCCACCGACCAATTTAGCTTTATCGATAATATTTAAGTTTCCGTTTTTGATATGAAATATCTAATGCGGTGGGTAAGACCGGCTGTTCTGTTGTAGTTTCAATTTTTCACACCTTATAGGCGTCTCACGAGGGATCAATTTTTGTTAAATTTTACATTATTTTTTTAGGTTCTTAAATGCCCAGAATGAAAACGGGAGTGGATAAAAGCTGTTAGGCGTGAAAACTGATAGCCTACAAAATGTTCTTATGCATGGACGAAATGGCCATAAGAAATTGTATCGAGTGGGATGGACATCGCTCTCACGGTTTGGGCAATGTGGGAAACATTATTGACGATGATAGTGTTCCAGTGTCTATAATGGTTTTGGGCTTTCGCAATAAAAGTCAGCAACCAGTTAAAATTAAAAAGTTGGATTCCAATTAAAACGCCTTTTTCATACATTTCTATTTCTATCGATAGGTTAGTCATAGTTGTCCCTTCTCTAGTCACTCACGCGAATACATACAAACTAACAAAAAACGGACACGCCAAAAAACCGTAACACTACGTCTATATGATACTTAGTCTAAGGTATGGATGTACAGAGTACTCTGTGAAATCCAGCTTGGCAGAAAAAAAAAAAAAGGAATTAATCTTCGCCTTCAAGCATGGAGGTAGTATATACCTACTGATATGATACTTAGTCTAAGCCTTCAAGCTTAGACTAAGCTTCAAGTGTCGTGGGTAGAAGGAGTCGGACGTACGCGTCTGGAGCGGCTCATACCGTAGTGAGCCGTCAGTAACGGTTCTATTTCTTTTGGAGCGGCTCAACAGCTCTCATGCCAGCCTAATATAAATTTTATTCCTAGGTTGATAGGGTCTACATTAGAAAAAAGATATCCAGATCAAAAATTTTGCTAAATGAATTTGAATTGTTTCGTCTAGATAATAAGATCTAATTTCCAATGCTGCATTTTTGGAGCCGCTCATTTGTGGAGCGGTTCTCAGGTCTACTCATAAAATGTAATACACAACTCAAACGGTTCAAAGATTGGTTTTATGATAAACAGAACCCTGAACCGTTTGAGTAGAATATTTATTTTGATTCATTGGGAGGTTTACTACGTACTCGAACCGTTGAATCGTTTGAAGTAATATCTGCGCGGGTGAGTGGGTGAAGTTATGATGAATTGAAGGATTATGGTTCTTTTTGGAAAAGCATGTTTTTAAATGGTATGGGTTACGAATTTGAATTATTAACTTGAGTTGTTTTAGCAACAGCCCGTGGATGCCCTCGCGTTTTAGCGTACATATTTAAGGATATTTTGCGTTCTAGGCTCGTCATAATTTGCATAAATATTTTCCGTTTTATCGTTTAATCAAGTAAGGTTCATTTTGAATAGTAGAACTTTTACTTTAATTTTTTTTCATTCCGTCGTTCATTGTTAGCTATATTTATTAGTTATTTCTAACATACAAATTCACGGATTTTTTCCTGTTTTTCCTGCTAGACTCGTTTATTTTTCTACAAAATTATTTTTATCGTAGTATTTTTTTGTTTTGGCGTCTAGTCCTTTTGCCAAGTCTTATCGGTGCTTGCTTGGAGTCTTTGAAGGTACCATGAAAATAAATTGGTCCTGAAATTCTGAGCCGTTTGAACCGCGGTTCGGCTCCGGCTCGAGACTGTAAATGAGCTGATGCGCTGCAGATCATGTTTTTTGAGTGAGTTACCCATGGCTAGGCCGCAGTGTCATAGCATATAGTTAAGTCCATGCAGGGGCCCTAATTTCCGTTGACCAAGATTTTCAAGTTTGAGGTCGCCACCTTGATAGTTTTTGGCTATCTCGTTCAAAAAACTCACTTACGGCTGTTTCTGAAAGCTCGATCGAAACTAATCGAATGTCAAGTCACTCGCCATTTCAGCTATTACATCGAATTAGATAGAGATAGCAAGGGACTTGACATGCGATTAGTTTTTATCGGGCTTTCAGAAACAGCCGTTACTGCGCTTAAACTCTTGTTCAGTTCAGATAAGGAAAGGGTTAAATGAAATGATGGAAAGATTTAATGGAAGATGAGGTGGTATGGTCATAAGTACTCTAGCTATTACCAAATATAAAAAAAGTAATATTTGTTTTGTTGTGACATCTACAAATTAAAAAAAAGTTCGATTCGAAAATTTGAATTCAACAGACTAAGCGAAATCGAAAATATACGGAATTATTATCATATTTTGAATTATATTTATGCATAGGAAAGGAAAATACAAAGAAGGGACAATTGTTTGTTTGACATGGATGAAAAATGCACGTTTCTGGAGCCCACCTTGGAAAAGCAACTAAAAGGTCACCGAAACGGGATAACTTCGCTCTTTTTTAGTCCGAATGAACAACACATAGCCAGCGGATCATTAGATAACAGTGTCCTGGTAGTGTATATTGGACTCGTAAACCTACAATGTTATTATACATTTAAATGCACACAAGTAATTTTTCTGTAAAATATTTTATCCAGCTATGGGATCTTCGAGGAACAATGAGGAGCTATAGATTCCAGGGACATGACGAAGCTGTACTAGACGTGACATTCTCGCCTTCTGGGAAGTATATGGCATCGGCTTCTCGAGATAAAACTGTCAGGATATGGGTACCTACAGTAACAGGCAGTACAGGCATGTTCAAAGCACATTCACAGACAGTTAGATCTGTTCAATTCAGTCCCGATGGCGCAAAGGTAAGCTTGCATCAATGTAGGTTGACCTACTTATGTTGATTTAGAAAATGAAAATTAATGTATCACTATGGTACTTAATACACTTTTGTATTTCAGATAGTCACAGCGTCTGATGATAAAATAGTCAAACTATGGTCTACAGATAAGCACAAGTTCATATCCTCATTTGTTGGCCACACCAACTGGGTGCGTTGTGCTCGCATGTCTAATGATGGCTCTCTGATTGCCTCATGCTCTGATGATAAGACCACTAAGCTGTGGAACCCTGGGTCTGGGGAATGCATTCACACATTCAAGGACCAGAAAGGCCATGGACTGTACTTAGCCTGGCATCCATCTAGCTGCTATGTTGCAGTTGGTACATCCCATGGAAATGTTAAGCTTTATGACATTAGGACATATAATCTTGTACAATATTACAGGTAATTCAAGTGTACCAACCAACATCAGTTTTTTCTTATTAGGTAATTTATGTTATGTACTTTTTAATTTTCTTTCCAGCATTCACAATGATTCTGTGACACAGTTGGCTTTCCATCCTAGTGGAAGTTACATACTTACAGGGAGCAAGGATGGTAAGATGAAGGTATGTTTCCATATTATCACTTATTTCATAAAGTTTCTATTTCACTTAGAACTTTTAAAAACAGGAATCTGTTTTTTCTCTTTAATTCAGATTTTGGACTTGTTAGAAGGACACCCGCTATTTACTCTGACTGGACATAGTGGAGCTGTGAACTCTGTCAGTTTTTCACCAAGTGGTGATCTCTTTGCTACTGCTGGAGAAGATAAACTGGTAAGTTGTATGTTTATCTACTCCTCCAATTTGTCTTGAAAATTATGTCCAAGGAAAGGTCTTCAATTATTTTTTATTCCTTTCAGGTGTTTATTTGGAAAACTAACTTTACTGAGCTTTCAAGTGACTTGAAGGAGAATGTGGTACAAAACCAAACACCAATGCAACAGGCAACAAAACTAACAACAGGGAAGAAACAGGTTAAAAAAAGATAATAACAATTTGTACTGTAGAATATTATAACTTTTGTACATTACTATGGTAGCTAAAAGCAAATATAAGTATGATTATTCAGTAGTTCCTATATTCAAAATAAATTATACTTCCCATTCAGGTTAGTTCAATACAAACAGTTACAACTGAATACACAATAGCATTTCAAAAACTTGAATTTAAAGAAGTTTGTGAAATTCATAATACTGTGAGGCACTCCTACTAAATCAATAGGTACTAATGGATTTCTATAAATCAGGGAATAAGAATGTGGTACCTGTGCTATCACAGCACCAAGTATCCAGAGGTATCATTTGTCCACCTGGATGATACCAATGGTAATCATGAGTCTGTGAAAATAACAAGCTTTGAAGAACCTAATGCAAATAGCACTCTATTGAATCCTGTAGACCCTCATATAAGAGTTGTGCCATCAACCAGATCCTTTCCTGGTTCAGGGATTAATTTGGTTAGAAGTCATTTGTCAGAACCTAATGAGTGGCCCTCTGATGAACATTCTTCCCATGATATTGGTCATATTAGTCATATTCCTCGGAAACCTCCTTCTCCCACTACCTACACCATCCCTTCCATTAACAAGTCCATAGTAACAGAGCATATTCATGAAGAGGATTTATTTGGAATGATAAAACTAAAAGATAATGATGTGTGCTACACAAGTGGTACCATTGAGTGGGTTGGTAGAAAGCGCTGTTATCCTATTAATAGTGGTTTTAAAATTATCAATGAGAGCTTAAGACAAGGCAATGAGCCGTTACAGAAAAGAGTAAAGAGATTAGATAAAACCTTTACATTTCATGACAGCACAAGAGATTGTAATTGTGCAGATGTTTTACCTACGGTAAATGCCATTGTGGATCATTTGAATGCCTTGCATGAAGCTGTTGATATAGTGGACTTGAGGCTGAATACTCTGGAAGATGGGTTGGCAAAAAATGAGTATTAACTAGAATACATTCCATTAAAATATGAGTCTTGTGGTTAATTTTTTTAGATACTTACATGAAGATGGTGTGTAGAATACCAATAGCCTAAAATGGTCCAAAGCATAATATAAATAAATATTTCTTAGCCAGAGTAAAATAAATATTGTAAACATTAACCAAAACTTTAATAAAATATGAGTACAAAGTTTCAAAAATTTACAAAAAATATTCATTTAGTTGGTAGGTAGATGCAACATTGACAAACTTAGCAATCTGAGGATTTTAACACTAGGTTATGCACTGACATGGCAGGATCTTATAAATTGGTAATACTTTCTAAACCTTCACCTCAATTCAATCACAGTAATGCTACTGTGTGCCAACATAGGTTGTCTTTTTTCCAGTCTTCTTTATAACATCTAATAACTGATCAGCACTCAATGTGGAGGTAACAGAGACTTTTTGTTCAGGAAGACTGATTGCAATACTATCGACTCCTTGTCCTTTGAGCCTGTTTAGAACTCTCTCCACTGCACCAGAGCATCCTTCACACGTCATTTCCACGTTGAAAATATGAGTCTGAAAGATTAGCAACGAAACACTGTAGCAGTAGCCAAAATATTTTAAATATCTGCCAAATCACTAGTTTACGGCAACCTAACTTCTTGTCATTACACTACAGACTTACTGAAGACATTGTTTAGTTATATGTTGAATGGTCCTATTAAAACCGTTCCGCGGCTATACTGTATCGCGTTCCGGCAAGGTATAGTGCCTCCACTATTACAGTTAATCATAAATTGTATGTAAATACACGACAAAGAGTTCGTTCCCCTTCCTTTCCTGCCCTCTTGAAGCCAACACTTATATGAATCTAACAAAGAAACAGCTGTTTTTTTTGTTTTGTATGTGGGCGTATCACTGATCTCTACTATACAAGTACGCTGGATAGAAGATATCCATTCAAATGACAAGTAGCTTTTTGTGCCGATTCAAAGCGCCCCCACCGAGTGTCCCGCGTACTAAAATTTACTATGGCGGACGTTTGTTTACATTGTCTTTCATTGCAAAAAAGGAATTTTAGGAAAAATCGCTACTTATTGTGTCATTTGTGCCCTTTTCTATGTTTTGTGAATATTTTAGCGTAAGAGTTGGCTGTTATATTACATGAGAGTGTGTGTATTTTGTAAAACTCGCTACCAAAAGGGCAGTGGAGTAACCTTTCACAAGTAAGTCTAAAATCATAACATTAATGCAATAAAAAGAGTGAAAATCACGTTTCTATTTCTATCTGAACACATATGTATGATTTAACATGATTTGAGCCTAATTTTTATTCAATACTAAGAATATAATTAAAGAAATAGGGTTGTTTGTAATCTATCGACAAATCTATCGACACAATAGGAAACAACCTACTAATTACTACTTACAAAATTTTACTAATTACAAAATTTTTTTGGTTGCATTTGTATAGGAATCCTATATAAGAGTGCTTCCCAAGAATTAATAATCGACATATTCGACATAACCACAAAGTTAATTTGTCATTTTGTTTAAAATTCCAGGTTTCCAACTGACTCAACAAGGAAGTTAAGGCTGCAAAATATGAAAATTGATATTTGGAGTCCCAAAGCAAATGATCACTTTTGTAGTAAACATTTCACAGATGACTGTTTCATTTAACTCGCTGTACTTACGTGGACGTGGATGTGTACCTACATTTTTTTCTGGCACATTCATGTGACAACAATAAAGCCAAATGCAAGAAATCCATTTATGAATGCTGTCTTTATATACCTAGATGGTAAAAGAATCAGCCTGTATTGAGACACATAATGGCCTCTAATTTGAATTCTTGTAACTTGATATCATAAAAAGAACCATAAAACATTTGGCGAGCTATGCACTGACATTAGGGTTACATTTATCCAGGTTGTTTGCACTTTTTTTTTATTTTGTATTTAAGAAAAACATATTTTCAGATTCTACTTTGTCTACTGAGCCAGCTCACCGCTCAATGATGGCTGCCATGATCAGAAAGATAATGAAATCATCTTGGAGAGAGTTTCACACAGCTTCCCTGATCCAAGTGTTGATGAATTGATTTACAGGACCATTTCAAAGAAACATTGCTTTCGGATAATTTTACAAGTCATTCTCATGTATCAGATTATACAACAAAAAAATACTCTATGTATACAGGTGTTAGGTAAGAAATTTATTATCACGACAAATTATTTGGGCACGGCTATAATAAAATGTTAATGTCTATGTAATATTTTTGTTTTATTGATTCCCTAAGTAAGCATCCTAAATATATACATATGTGTACAAAAATACATCTACCATTATATAAGGGAGAAAGTAGGTAGGTGCGATGTCAAAAAAAATTTACACCCTAGCCGGCACACGTGGCGGCGGAAATCAAAGGATGCGCTGTCTCTTTCGCTCGACGGCGAGTCGAGTATGTAGGAATAGTGATATAACTGAGTTATGACATAGGTTATTAACCGGAACTACTTAAAGGTACTGTAATTTATTCTGTACCGGAACATCTGTTGTATACAATAGGAATTTTAAAAGAAAAATTGTAGTTAAAATTGTACCTCCTACGATTTTATGTGGATAGGGGCTTGATATATAATGTTGTTATTTTTGTTGAGCCCAGCCGGACATGTCCTAGAAATATTATGCACTATTTTGGAATTACCTTTTATTGTGCAAACATTCTATCGTGGCTTTTTATCGATGCTACTATTGTTATCCCATTACCCCATCACTAACATTAGTTCCGTGGACGTTCACTGACGCTCTCAGCGCCAAAATGGCGATAATCAAATGGGAACATAAAAACGCCGACAATCTTCTATCCAGTGTGTAATAGAGATCAGTGGGGCGTATCTTCGCTCCTGTCCTGCCTGTCTGTCAAAATCAATCTGTCAATTCAACTACGGGTTGTAGTAACCGTCATTTTGATTCGTTTTCTGGCATTTTGGGAAGCAACATGGCTTTTTCATTTTAATTGTTTTTTTGAGTTGTGTTGTGTAATTTCGGTGGTATTTTAACCGCATGGATTTTTATTTTTTTTTGGAAAAAATATATGTCAGTATAGGGCATTTATAGGTCCCCAAAAAAATATTAAAAAAAATTTAGAAGACCATGTAAAAAAGATACAAAGGTAAAAGTAATTGTTCCAAATATGGAACGCCATGCGTTCTAGTTCTAAAACTCAGACGTTCCAAATTTGGTACAACATGCGGTGTGATCGAATTATGTATAACATTGAAAAACAGGAATTAAAAGAAACAACGTGAAACTATGATGCTATTTAATTAAAGAAATTATGTGTGAAAGTTTTTAAAACAATTGCGATCTTTGTTGAAACAAAGATAACAACCACACTTTTCGCACATAAAAGTATAAAAGATCTTACGCTGCATAATGTTCCCGATTCGGAAATTGTAAATGATTGATTGGAGCGCATATTGTTCCATATTTAGTGATAAAGTATTGTGGTCTAACACTGCATAATGTTCCGGATTTGGAACTTACAAACTATTGACTGGAGTGCATAAAGTTCCATATTTGGTACTTCAAAAAACATAACAACTGCATGGTGTTCCAAATTCGGAACATTAAAAAAAATGATAATATTCACTACTTATTATGGTTTGAACTTACTTCTTTTGCCGTAAAAAGCCTGTGGGTCCATTGTTGTATCAGGTGAATCATTATTTTTCTTCAGATATTAACAAAAAACCAATAAAAAATCGTATTGAAAACCAGCGAATTGACAATCTGTCAAATTTTGGAAACCAACTGACGAAATAGTCGATTTTAGTTCCTAGGCACCTCTGTAGAGGCGCCACTGGCGCATATTAGGTGAGTTACACTCCCTACATACGAATTAGTTCCAAGAAAAGATCATAGATGTCACAGGAATAAATATATTATACCAAAAGCTGAATGTTCCAAATTTGTGACAATATGCGGTAAAGGGTTAACCAACATTACTTGAGGTCTTAGCACAAAGTGAAAAATTTGGAATGAAAGTATATTATGTGATATCCTGATTTGACTGAAAATGTTTCGAATGTTTTGAAGAAAACCGCCACCATTTTCTTCAAAACAAATGACGGCCGACTTGACTATGGACTGACTAGCGATGTTACGACTCGGGTTACCAACCCGGTTCAACCCGGGTTGAGCTTCAAACCGTTCAAGTCGGGTTGAACCTATGCCAAACCGATCTGGACGAGTTGAGTAAGCGAGCGGTTTGTTGATCGCTGTCCCTCTTCAACTCACGCACGGTGCGGCGCGGAACCGCGAGTCGGTACTTCGGGTCGGACCGAACCGAAATATGAAAACGAGATTGACTTGACAAAGTCGATTCAATTTGTTCTTGGGTTCTACGGATGAGTTAAATTTGTATTCATACTGGATTATGAATACAAATTTAACTCATTCGTTTCGGTTTCCATAACATAAAATTCTAGCATGAGCAATACAAATTGGTTCGTCGTATTGAATTTGTCATTTCGGTTTGTAGCCCGGTTTCAAACCGGTTTACATAGATTTTTGCGGTTCGATTTACAAGTTGGTTTGCTTATTTTTCAGACCGGTTTGAGTCGGTTTGAAAAATTTCGAGATCGCTACATCGCTAGGACTGACTTGACTAAAAAGTATTTAAACGATACAAATCACTTGACACTGGCAAGATTGTCTGTCGAATGACAGACAGGAGCCATAAATGGAGAAAAGAAGAAGAACCGTCATTTTTCTTTAGCTTTGATCTGTACTGTATCCGTGTGTACATACGGCTAGGGGCTATCTGGCGCTATTTACCCTATCCTCTACTCTGGAAGCTGACACTTCCAGGTCACGAGAATTGTTTCTTCTGTTTCTTGAAGAGTCACCAATATAAGATTCCTTTAGTTGCCTATTTCTCACGATCTTAAAAATATTTTTGAATGTTCGTTACATTCGCTGTTCGTGACGATGTGTGCACCATGTGTTCGAGTTATTTGGACTTTTCCAGACAATAAAGGCGATTATTAAGCAAATAAGAACACGAACAGCAATGTTGCCGCATGCAGTCTCGGCGAGAAAACGAGACCGCTCGAGAAGTGTGAATGAGAGGTTTCTCGCGGTCTCATTCTCGTGCTCGCCAGGGGGCTTATGCTCACTTCGACCGAGATTATCTTACGGTGGAGATGACATCATATCTCGTTCGATAACTATTAAATTCCCATTCTCACCATCTCACTCCCCAATTTTCTCATTCAAAGTTCATGCGAGACGCAACGTCAACGAGTTAAGTGAGCATAAGGCCCCTGGGGCCCCAGGGGCCTTATGCTCACTTCGAGGGAGATTATCTCACGGTGGAGATGACGTCATATCTCGTTCAATAACTATTTATCCCCATTCTCACCATCCTACTCCCCAATTTTCTCATACAAAGTTCATGCGAGACGCAACGTCATATCTCGTTCGATAACAATTTATCCCCATTCTCACCATCTCACTCCCCAATTTTCTCATACAAAGTTCATGCGAGACGCAACGTCAACGAGTTATTGAACGCGATATGACGTCATCTCCACCGTGAGATAATCTCGCTCGAAGTGAGCATACGAGAATCTCGGCAAGAATCTCAGCGACAATCTCGGCGAGAGATTTTTTGGGTACACACTCGTAGTTCTCACGCTCGGTGACGATGGACGCAGAAGTAACTGCTGCGACAAGCTTATTGCTATATTTATGCCGGCTTCAAAGGATTTTTCAGGCGCAAAAAGAGAACGCTATCACATTCTAGTAAGATAACACGTGCGTGTTTGTAAAATTGTTTATTAATAAATTAGAATTCAAGTCAGCCCGCACAGCTCAGTTCTTGGCTCAGTTGGTATTAAATCTGTCTTATGCGCTTTAGGTTGTGGGTTCGATCCCCACCAAGAACAAACATTTGTGTGATGAACATAGATGCTTGTTCTGTATTAAAGTTTAATAATAAGAAGTATACGCGAAACTTCTCGTCAAAACTTCTCGTCAAGAGTCGCGAGGGCCTATGTCAAGTGCTGCCATTAACCATTATACCTACCTACCTGTCAAATTGAAAGTGTCAACAATGTCAATAAAAATGTCAAATTGTGTGAGTTAGTGATGGCTGGACTAATACTGACTGACTGTCGTGCATGTGTGACTGTGAGTTGTGCTGTGTTTCGTATTTTCACTATTATTTTCAGTTATTTTCATGCAGACATGTTGTAAATAGGTAACTCTAACTATGTCAATCCTAGATAGTCTCAGAGAAATAGGCTGGTAAGTAGAAAATCATATAAACTCAGTTAAACAGAGATTATTTTTATGGCTCTCCCAATGAGCTCCCAATAAGAATATATTTATTACAGGCATCTTAGCCAGGAAGGACTGGATACTGTTAGTGAAAACGGGCAAATACAAGATGTAAATATCCTTGGCAGAAAGGCTTTAGATGTAAGTGTTGTTCTCCGTTGATATTTCGTTATAAAAACAAATGTGTTGAGATCATTGATTTACTGTTATTTCAGTATGATTTGAGGGATATTGGAGATGGCGCATTTCCCGAAGACTTTACCAAGGAACCAACAACTTTAGAACGACCTATAGTTGTTCAAATCCAGAAAATAAGGAATGTATCTGCACCAAAGGCCAATGAAGACTCAGCACATGCCCCTAGAATGCTGAAACTGACAATACATGATGGGAAATCCACTTGTACTGCTTTAGAAACTAGTTCAATCACATACATTAGTATTAACACCCCACCAGGTACTAAGTTGCTTTTGACTAATGAGGGTCTGGAGGCTTGCCATGGCATACTGTGGTTGACTCCCAGTGTTGTTACAATATTGGGAGGAAGAGTATCTCATATGATTGAAAAATGGGAGCTGAATCGAAGTCTTGCTAAGCATACAAGAGGTAAGAATTAGCAATTAAATATTTACAGCAATTAAATAGCATTATTTGACATAAAAGATTGTAATTCTATTTGTATTTTTTTTTGTAGATATAATAATGTTTTAGATATGTATTACTTTGTGGAAGTCCATTGTTTATTGCGTATTTAACTAAGTGAAGCATGAAACAATCATAGTTAGAACTGTATCTTAATTTTATGAAATCAGGTGGAGTTGGAGTGGATGGTGGCCCACCTCCATGGATACCATTTGGCAGGCCACTGGAGGCTCTCATTGAGAAGCAGTTCAAGAGCATTCAGGATCAAGCCAGACAAGACAATGCTGAGTTTGAGGCCCAGAGGAAGGGTGCCATTGCTGAGGCACAGAGAATGGGGTCAGGGGTGAAAAAGGTATATGATGATTATGTAATATTTGATGAAGCTGAAACTGGCAGCCAAAAAGTAGCAGCCAAACGTCCAGGGCCGGACTAAGTGTGAAAATACCATTTCAAAATTGAAATTTCTATAACTATATGTCAGCTATAGTATCTTAATGATGTATGGGTGTATGGTTATAGTGATGCAAGAGTCCAGGAAATAGAAAAAACGTATATTTATAAAAAAAAAATACTTTTGGTTTTGATCGCGCTCCCTCAAAATGTATGCTTCTATCTATAAAAGACGAATTTCTATCTAGAAAATTCTATCGTTGCAGGAGTCCAGGAGATAGTCGCAGCCAAATCGAAAAATGACCTTTTTTTATATATTTTATAACTTTTGTTTTTGATTCCGCTCCCTTAAAATTCATGCATACATCCATAACAGACCTCCACTGGAAGGTCTCCAGCAATTTTCAGAAAATTCTATCGTTGCAGGAGTCCAGGAAATCTAAAAAACCTTTTTTTTTTTAATATTTTATAACTTTTGGTTTTGATTCCGCTCCCTTAAAATTCATGCATACATCTATAACAGACCTCCACTGGAAGATCTCCAGCAATTTTCAGAAAATTCTATCGTTGCAGGAGTCCAGGAAATCGAAAAAACTTTTTTTTTTTTAATATTTTATAACTTTTGTTTTTGATTCTGCTCCCTTCAAATTCATGCTTTCATCCATAACAGACCTGTACTGGAAGGCCCCTAGCAATTTTCAGAAAATTCTATCGTTGCAGGAGTCCAGGAGATAGTAGCAGCCAAATCGAAAAATGACCTTTTTTTAAATATTTTATTTTTTGTTTTTGATTCCGCTCCCTTAAAATTCATGCATACATCCATAACAGACCTCCACTGGAAGGTCTCCAGCAATTTTCAGAAAATTCTATCGTTGCAGGAGTCCAGGAAATCTAAAAAACCTTTTTTTTTTAATATTTTATAACTTTTGTTTTTGATTCCGCTCCCTTAAAATTCATGCATACATCCATAACAGACCTCCACTGGAAGATCTCCAGCAATTTTCAGAAAATTCTATCGTTGCAGGAGTCCAGGAAATCGAAAAAACCTTTTTTTTTTAAATATTTTATAATTTTTGTTTTTGATTCTGCTCCCTTAAAATTCATGCTTGCATCCATAGCAGACCTGTACTGGAAGGTCCCTAGCAATTTTCAGAAAATTCTATCGTTGCAGGAGTCCAGGAAATCGAAAAAACCTTTTTTTTTTAATATTTTATAACTTTTGTTTTTGATTCTGCTCCCTTAAAATTCATGCTTGCATCCATAACAGACCTGTACTGGAAGGTCCCTAGCAATTTTCAGAAAATTCTATCGTTGCAGGAGTCCAGGAAATCGAAAAAACCTTTTTTTTTAAATATTTTATAACTTTTGTTTTTGATTCCGCTCCCTTAAAATTCATACATACATCCATAACAGACCTCCACTGGACGATCTCCAGCAATTTTCAGAAAATTCTATCGTTGCAGGAGTCCAGGAAATCGAAAAAACCTTTTTTTTTTTAATATTTTATAACTTTTGTTTTTGATTCTGCTCCCTTAAAATTCATGCTTGCATCCATAACAGACCTGTACTGGAAGGTCCCTAGCAATTTTCAGAAAATTCTATCGTTGCAGGAGTCCAGGAAATCGAAAAAAACCTTTTTTTTTTAATATTTTATAACTTTTGTTTTTGATTCCGCTCCCTTAAAATTCATGCATACATCCATAACAGACCTCCACTGGAAGATCTTCAGCAATTTTCAGAAAATTCTATCGTTGCAGGAGTCCAGGAAATCGAAAAAACTTTTTTTTTTAAATATTTTATAACTTTTGTTTTTGATTCTGCTCCCTCAAAATTCATACTTACATCCATAACAGACCTACATAGGGAGGTTTCTAGCAATTTTCAGAAAATTCTATCGTTGCAGGAGTCCAGGAAATGGTTATAAAATATTTAAAAAAAAAAAGGTTTTTTCGATTTCCTGGACTCCTGCAACAATAGAATTTTCTGAAAATTGCTGGAGACCTTCCAGTGGAGGTCTGTTATGGATGTATGCATGAATTTTAAGGGAGCGGAATCAAAAACAAAAGTTATAAAATATTTAAAAAAAGGTCATTTTTCGATTTGGCTGCTACTATCTCCTGGACTCCTGCAACGATAGAATTTTCTGAAAATTGCTAGGGACCTTCCAGTACAGGTCTGTTATGGATGCAAGCATGAATTTTAAGGGAGCAAAATCAAAAACAAAAGTTATAAAATATTAAAAAAAAAAGGTTTTTTCGATTTCCTGGACTCCTACAACGATAGAATTTTCTGAAAATTGCTGGAGATCTTCCAGTGGAGGTCTGTTATGGATGTATGCATGAATTTTAAGGGAGCGGAATCAAAAACAAAAGTTATAAAATATTAAAAAAAAAAGGTTTTTTCGATTTCCTGGACTCCTGCAACGATAGAATTTTCTGAAAATTGCTAGGGACCTTCCAATACAGGTCTGTTATGGATGCAAGCATGAATTTTAAGGGAGCAGAATCAAAAACAAAAGTTATAAAATATTTAAAAAAAAAGGTTTTTTCGATTTCCTGGACTCCTGCAACGATAGAATTTTCTGAAAATTGCTGGAGATCTTCCAGTGGAGGTCTGTTATGGATGTATGCATGAATTTTAAGGGAGCGGAATCAAAAACAAAAGTTATAAAATATTTAAAAAAAAAGGTTTTTTCGATTTCCTGGACTCCTGCAACGATAGAATTTTCTGAAAATTGCTAGGGACCTTCCAATACAGGTCTGTTATCGATGCAAGCATGAATTTTAAGGGAGCAGAATCAAAAACAAAAGTTATAAAATATTAAAAAAAAAAGGTTTTATCGATTTCCTGGACTCCTGCAACGATAGAATTTTCTGAAAATTGCTGGAGATCTTCCAGTGGAGGTCTGTTATGGATGTATGCATGAATTTTAAGGGAGCGGAATCAAAAACAAAAGTTATAAAATATTAAAAAAAAAAGGTTTTTTCGATTTCCTGGACTCCTGCAACGATAGAATTTTCTGAAAATTGCTAGGGACCTTCCAGTACAGGTCTGTTATGGATGCAAGCATGAATTTTAAGGGAGCAGAATCAAAAACAAAAGTTATAAAATATTTAAAAAAAAAGGTTTTTTCGATTTCCTGGACTCCTGCAACGATAGAATTTTCTGAAAATTGCTGGAGATCTTCCAGTGGAGGTCTGTTATGGATGTATGCATGAATTTTAAGGGAGCGGAATCAAAAACAAAAGTTATAAAATATTAAAAAAAAGGTTTTTTCGATTTCCTGGACTCCTGCAACGATAGAATTTTCTGAAAATTGCTAGGGACCTTCCAGTACAGGTCTGTTATGGATGCAAGCATGAATTTTAAGGGAGCAGAATCAAAAACAAAAGTTATAAAATCTTTAAAAAAAAAACTTTTTTCGATTTCCTGGACTCTTGCAACGATAGAATTTTCTGGAAATTGCTGGATACCTTCCAATGAAGGTCTTTAATGGATGTTAGCATGAATTTTGAGGGAGCAGAATCCAAAACTAAAGAATTCCTAAAAGAAGACAACTGTTGTCGGAGTATTTTGTATTATGTAAAGATTTTTGCTCCTGTCGGGGCATAAATAGTATCACAATTGTTGCTAGAACTGACACCTAGCGTTAAATAGATAAGTTTAGAAATTTTAATTATAATATTCGTAAGTCTTAATTCGGCCCTGGATTTTTATGTTTGGCTGCTACTATTTGGCTGCCAGTTTCAGCTTCATAATATTTGTTAACCAACTGTACCACAAGTAAATTGTTTTTGTGTTGATAAATTGAATTTTTTGTACCAAAATTTTTAGGTATTTGGAGGGGGCACCAAACCATTATTGGATGCCAATGTCCAGAAGATAGTTGATGCAGGATTCTCTGAGGAGCAAGCTGAGAATGTTCTTAGGTATACCAAGCACAATGTTGAGAGAGCTCTCAGAATATTAACTAAGCGAGATAATTCAGAAGGAAGGTCCAAAGATAAAGTGCAAAAAGACCCAGAACAACCACCTAAGGGGCGTAAAGGTCGCACAAGGGAAAAGGATCTTAATGATGATGAAATGCTTGTGAAACCCACCGCAAAAGTTTCGCTTTTTGATTTTCTTGAAGACAAACTTCCCAATATGCCTGAAAGGGATAAGCGACAGTACAATAACAGTTCTGAAGACAGAAGTGAAAGGAATAACCATGGAAGAGATAAACATAGTGCCAAAAACTCTCGCCAGAATGGTTCAAAGTTTGATAAAAACAGATCTGACAATAGAGGTCATTACAATGAAAATCATCACTCATCACACAGAGACGATAGAAAATATCAGCAGCAAACAGAGAAACCTCCTCGTTTCCAGCGGAAAATAGAAGAGCGGAACAAGCAAGCTCAGTTGCAGCAACAGCAGCAACAACAAAGGCAACAAATGCAACAACAGCAGCAACAGCAGCAAACCAATAGCAATGTTAATATCAACATATACAACACCTATCAACCTAGTTATCATGACATGATGAATGACATGAGTGTGAACGAGAGCATGCAGCAAACACATCAGCCAAGTTACAGAAATAGTATGGATGGGTTGACAGAAGCGGCAGCTAACCTGATGCTCTCTAGTCCACCGCGAGAGACAATGCCAGATGTACAGAGATATCACTCTCCACCTGATCCATATGCACAGTCTTTACAAGATATTCAGTCGTACAGGTGAGTTCGGTGTACTTATAATTCACTCACAGTCTTCACAGACAGCCTTCACAGCTCAGTTGGTAGTAGCTCTGCCTTCTGCGCCGTAGGCCGTGGGTTACAAACATTTGTGTGATGAACATAGATGTTTGTTCTCTGTCTGGGTGTTATATAATATTATAAGTATGTATTTACGAAAAAAAAAGTATATTAGTAGTATATCAGCTATCTGGGTCCCATATTACAAGCTTTGGCTTAGTTTGGGGCGAGATAGTGCTGTGTGGAATGTCCACCAATATTTATTTATTTATTTATTTTAGTTAAGAGTGAGTTTGGTTAAAAATAGTAACATCCTAGATTTTAATACAATATAACGCCCTTACCGTTGGTGATTCAATCTTTGGCTGCACTATATCCTTTTTACGTCTTTGGCTTAATTCACAGACGTCCAGAAGTAGCTAAGTACCAGGAGCAGTACCAGCGGCGACAGAACGGCTACCTAGACGCGCAGCAGGTGGCCCAAGCCGCACAAGCTGCTCAAGCTGCACAAGCCGCACAAGCCGCACAAGCTGCACAGGCCGCACAGCAAGCGGCGCTGTATTCCGGTCTGGGGTATGCGCCAGCGGCGGCAAGCTATGCGACCGCCAACCGGCAGTATGCTACCTATCCTCGTCAGGTTTGTTATTCTTTCCAATAATAATTGAGTTAATGTAAATTGCTCGCCATCGTTGCTCTTTGAGTCAGCCCCTGTTGAATCGTTTAAAGTTGTTATCCTTCATTATCAGAGTTTATTTTAGCATACACCATTCTCTGCACTGAAATAAAAGAAAGGAGAGGGAAGCAATTATGTAATGCTGATTCTAAAGACATTCTAAAGACCTGAATCAATGAACTACATGTAAAATACCTGGCTAATCCAGTTCTGTGTTAGAAAATGTGTAAAATGTTACAGATTTAAACTAGTAGTTCGCCCCGAACTGAGATCTCGTGATGCGACCCGACGAACGCACCAAAACTTTGAGTAGGTGGTAGTCAAAGGCAAGTCCAAACATTATGTTTGGACTTTTTTCTGACTACCGCCTACTAACTTGGTACGGTAACCAAGTTTCAACTCTATTGGCCTATTTATTGAAGAGTTCCGTTGAACAGACCTTGGCTCCATCATCAGACCTGGTCGTTGTCACCATTTTATGAGGACTGAGTACCTCCATAATTTATTTCAAGAAAAAAAAATAAGAAAAAGCAAAGTAACTGACCGACCAGTAGAAAAACCTTGATGCCAACGAAACTCTTAGAGATGGGAGCTCTTGGGTCGCTGGTTATCTTAATTTAACTTTTTTGTTGTATCTCAAAAAGTGAGCGTCCCAGAAAAAAGGTAAAAATTGTTTTGGAATGTCCAAACAAAGCCCGTTCGTATGACATGTAACTTGATTTTTTTAAGTCACTTTTTTTATTTTTGCCCCCTTAAAAAACCCCATATCTTAAAAACCCTTCATCCGATTTTACTCATATACTTACCAGTAAATTTCTCAAGTACAAGCTGTCGTCTTATCAAATTTCATGCAGATCGGATCAACGGTTCGAAAGTTATGGCCAGACAAACATACATACATACATACATACATACATAAAATGCCAAATCGCCCAAGTTGAAACTAGAATCTTCGTTCGCTTCGCTCACTCGATCAAAAATCTAAGAGAATCTAAACTAAGAGATCTGAGGGTCTATATCAACCGTGACTGGGAATCAAAGTCTTAAAGCTGTTTCTGTTTTTTTTTTCTTTAGTAAAGACAAATGTGACGGTGACTTTTATGTTGTTGATATATGCAACAATATGAAATTATTTCGTGCATTAACTGTACATATTTGTGTGAATTTGACAGGCCTCTTAGCTCAGTTGGTAGTAGTTCTGCCTTCTGCGCTGTAGACCGTGGGTTCGATCTCCGTACAGAACAAACATTTGTGTGATGAACGATTGAACATAGATATTTAGTCTTTGTCTGGGTGTTATAATATTATAGTATACTAGCTGGTGCCCGCGACTTCGTCTGCGCAGATAATAGATTTTTTCCTATTTACTTGACACTTATCGTCATATTTTGGACAATTCACACAATATCTTTATAAATTTTAGCCTATGTGTTATTCTGATGTATAAGTTATATATATTACTAGCGACCCGCCCCGGCTTCGCACGGTTATTATGGGTTATCCCTAAGAGATTATGCTTGTATAATACACTAGCGGCCTGTCCCAGCTTCGCATGGGTGGTCATAAATTTTTTGAACATATTAGGATAAACTTAGACCGTGGGTTCGAGCCTCGCGTCTACTTATTTCATACATTTGCACGCCAGAGACTGAAATCGCACCCCGAGCGTGACCCGTGGACCCGTTAACGTTTTTAATTTCGTCATATCTTTTGAATGGAATGTCCGATTTGAAAAATTTAAGAAGTAATCGATAGGTATTGAAACCGTCTTAATTATGAAAAGATTTATTTGGATAAGGATTAATACCAAGGTATAAATAAAGACCCTTTTCTAGCGGCGGCATTTCAATTATTTTTTTATAATAAAAGAACACTTATTGTGACATAAATTTAATAGTTAGACATATGCTGTCGCGACATTTTTTGTAGATGATGACGTGTTCTACAAAATCGTAGTACATTATTTTGTTCTATCATCAATAGTTTTCGCAGCGCACGCGATGTAAGGTTTTTGGTTTCCACCTTGGGTTACATTATTGGAGTTTTAGTAAGGATCCCTGATTTTTTTGAAAAAATAATATAGCCTATGTTACTCAGGGATAATGTAGCATTCTAATGGTGAAAGAATTTTAGAAATCGGACCAGTAGTTTTTGAGCCTATTCGTTACATACAAAAATACAAAAATACAAAGCTTTCCTCTTTATAATATTAGTGTAGATTGTAAAGTTTCATTAAAATCCATTCAGTAGTTTTTACCTACGTGTAAGAGTAACAAACATCCATACCAACATCCATCCATCCATCCATCTATCCATCCATACTTACAAACTTTCGCGTTTATAATATTAGTAGGGTATTTACAAAAATAATATATTTCCAGTCCCCTTTAGCTTTGCTTAATTTGAGGCTAGGCAGTGCTGTGTGGAATGTCCAGTGTCCACCAATATTGATTGATTGATTGAATTGTAAAGGTTCAAGAGTACGGCAGTAACGGCGGAGCGGCACTGTTCCCGGGCTCGCTGCTCGGCTTCCAGCACGCCGGAGTGAACGAGCAAGCGCGTGCCATGCTCGGCGTCGCAGAGATCAGCTGGCACGTCGGCGATCGCTGTCTCGCTCTCTACTGGGAGGACAACAATGTATGTACCTGCGTTTTATTTATTTATTTAACACTTTAGGGTGTTATACACCACTAATTTGTAATTACCAAAAAAAAAAAAACCGTATGCTCAGTGTCAGTTACTGATCACATTTATGTAGTTAAAACTCAATTTTTTTTTTTAAAAAGAATATCCCAAGAAAAGGATAATAACTAGTTACCCATTATCCGTACGTACCTACTACAGAGTCTTCTACCCGAGTCTCATTCTCATCCATTCATAAATTTTTGTCTCGTTCGAAACGAAACAAAACGCGCCGCTCGCGCCATACTAACTATTATTTTATCTATGGCCGGCAAACTCGTGTCGAACGAAACCCATACATAGGTACTCTAAATTAGATGCAGGTCAGTGACATCCGTAAAATAAAAATTGTACGCGGGTAGGTACTTAATTTATTGTGGTTTTCACGTTCACGATAGCTTGTCAGTACACTGCCAGGCCAAAGAATAACGCATACATGTTACGTACGTATTTTTAGTCTGGGGAAATGTGAGTGATTACCTACGGATGTACCGCGAATTGTACCCAAACAATCGGCAACCAAATTACTCCACGATGTCCAGCATATTATACCAACGCATATTGGACCATGGCTCTGTTTACGTGTCGTCGCATGCGCAAGGACGAGGAGGGCCTGCATACTCCCGAAACTTCTACGATGACGTCCTAAATAATTTTGAAGAAGATCCTCGGAGGAGCACGCTTGACGCGGCACGTCGCTTTAGCACAAGCCAGTCCTGCGCTTGGAAGATTGTGCGCTCAGCTGAGATACACTACAGGAAGACCCAGGAGCTACTAGCCATCGCCAGGCTGGAGGATATTCCGTTAGCAACCTGGCGGGAGCTATGGTTTCAGCAGGACGGTGCGCTACCGCACTACCATCGCGCAGTGCGAGAGTACCTATCTCAGGAGTTTAGCACCCGATGGATTGGTCGCGGTGGCCCAGTTGCCTGGCCTGCGTGCTCGCCCGATCTGACACCCCCAATCTTTTTGTGGAGCGAAATAAAAAGACTAGTGTATGTGAGTGCACAGGACCTAAAACAGCGCATTAGACCCTTTTGATAGTGCAAAGACTAAGTATTTCTCTGAAAACAATTAGTTAAAACGTGTGTGTGTTTGCATTGACAATGAAGGTGGACATTTTGAACAACTTTTAAAATACTTGTAGGTTAGTGGAAGTGTAAATACGTGCGTAGTTGTAAGTACATACTGTAAATAAGTATGTACTTACAAATAAAAGTATTAAAAAAATCCCAAAAATAATGCCTTTTTTATGATACTTACCTACCTACCTACCCATTGAATGATTTATCTAGTGAGCGAGAGAGAAGGAATACGATGAGTGCGACAAGATGATGTGACGTAGGTAGGTACTATACGACGAGACGGTAGATGGAAGGAGTCATAATGAATGGAGTGTTTACGATGTTGACTAGCAGTAGTATTCCGTAGTATTTTCTTGTAGTGTGTCCATAAAATTGTGCAGGATTTTGGTTGAAAACAAACCTCGATAACTTGGTAAAAGTTAAATATTAAAAAATCTTGACAGTGCCAATAGCATTAGTAGCCTCTGCTGCAATTGTCCTTAAAATTTTTTTGATAGTCACAAATTAGTGGTGTATAATATTATAAGTATGTATTTACGAAAAAAATATATTTATCAGCTATCTGGTTCCCATATTAAAAGCTCTGGCTTAGTTTGGGGCTAGATAGTGCTATGTGAAACTAATATTTAATATTTATTGCACAAAAATAATAAAATTTATGAATTGGATCGCTTGGCAATAAAAAATATTTAGAGTTGATTAATGGTTTTTTCGTACAAAATGTATGGGAAAAGTTTTTGGCGATTTCTGTCATTTCTTGTACTCATACCTAAAATGATCTTATAGAGTATTTCGATGCTTACATGAAATAGGATAGATAGGCATAAAAAAATTTGATGTTTTAGCATTTTTTTCGCTGACTGTACATTTTTTCCTAAATCTGTGAATGCAGTTCAGAATATCTCAAAAAGTTATGGATGGTCCATGATGTCCTCCGAACGTTTTCCTGTAACTATAACGGTTACAGTACCTTCCCCTTTACTGTCCCCTTATAGCCTAGCGTAGCGCCCACATGGAGGTGATATCGCCCATTTTGAGAAAGCCTTTGAAGAACAAGGTTTCGCATTTATAACATTGAATGGGTTATCTAACACATTGGAAATTAATTCGATAATTGTTTTTTTTTATTCAACTAGCTTGTGGAACAAGCAGATGCCCACCTGATGTTATGTGTTAACCATCACCTATATCAAAGCATTGCCTCGTAAGTCACGCACAATGGGAACGTGCCCTACGATGCACTGCCCTGCGTCCATCAACTTGAGGCATACAGATGTTAAGCCTCATGTGCATGTAATTACACCGGCAACCACACTCTTCAAACCGAAACACAGCGTTGCTGCTTGGCGGCAGAAAAAGGCGTTGTTAGAAACCAATGCTTGATTAGCGGAACAAGCTAGTGTATTTTTCATGCAATGTAAAATTAAAAGGTTGTGAATCTTTATATTACCCAAGTTGTGTTTCTTTCAGTACTACGAAGCTGAAGTGACTGGCGTCTCGGCGAATACCGTGGTAGTTAAGTTCTGTGCGTACGGAAATCACGAGGAAGTTCTCAAGACGAACTGCTTGCCGTTCCCTAATCAAGGTAAATACCTGCAGATGACTCCAGGTAGTGCCTGGAGTCATCGCCATCTGATGTTGGTCCATATTATTAAAACAAATGTAAAAAATATTATAGTTTTTATATTGATAGCCCTCACATCTAATTGGTTTTGCGCCGTGGGCTCGATTCTAAGAGAGAACACACATTTGTGTGATGAACATAGATGTTTGTTCTCTGTCTGGGCTAAGTAACCGCCACATCCATGCATCCAATCAGCCCACATTCACCCACTGCTGGGTGAATGTGGGCCTCCAACGGTATCCACGGTCCTAACGATATCATCAGATCACCTGGCCGGTGGTCTACCTCGTGATCTATGACTTTCACGTGGCCACCACTCAGTCACTGTCTTTGTCACCGCCACATAATGACATAAAATGTCAGCATGTAGACCGACTGGCTGATCACGTAACTTTGTTGCAATCAATTTAAATCATTTTCTGTGTGTAATAAGTGAATATGAAGGCTATATACGGTTACATTTTAGCTACAGTTGCTATAACAAAGTTAGATTACAACTGGTGTTTCTATTGATTGATAATCGCCAAACTTTCATATTGTTTTATATTCTTATTGGTTTCATATAGAAACTGATTGCAACAAAGTTACGTAATCACCTTGCTCGTCCGGGGAAGTACTAACACCACGCCTTTTTCTGCCGCCAAGCAGCAACGCTGTGTTTCGGTTTGAAGAGTGTGGTTGCCGGTGTAATTACAAGCACATGAGGCTTAACATCTGTATGCCTCAAGTTGATGGACGCAGGGCAGTGCATCGTAGGGCACGTTCCTATCGTGCGTGACTACGAGGCAATGCTTTGTTATAGGTGTTGGTTACCACTTAACATCAGGTGGGCCATCTGCTTGTTCCATCAACTAGTTGTGCTATCCGGTAAAGCAACAGACTATCACATTCTTAACGCACCGAAACAGCCGAGCTGTTAGCTGTGAGCGAGACTTGTAAGTAGTGGTAATGTTCCAGGAGCAGCGATGGGCAGTGGGTACACGGCTCGCGAGGCGGCCTTCGCGCGCCGGCCGTAGTGCCGCGCCGCGGCGCAGCGCCTCGCCGCCGCCGCCGCGTGATCGCAGCCGCCGGGCCGGCCACTGCCTCGGCGTCACCGGCCGTCCCACTCGTGTTACTGATGCGTCACCTGACACTACGCACCTCGAAACTGGAATCACTGTGTTATAGATCTCTCGCGTGACACTAACTAAAACTGGAATCACTGTGTTATAGAACCCTCGCGTGATACTTCTCTCCATGCCACCGGAATCACTGTGTTATAAAACCCTCGCGTGATACTTCTCTCCATGCCACCGGAATCACTGTGTTATAGAACCCTCGCGTGATACTTCTCTCCATGCCACCGGAATCACTGTGTTATAGAACCCTCGCGTGATACTTCTCTCCATGCCACCGGAATCACTGTGTTATAGAACCCTCGCGTGATACTTCTCTCCATGCCACCGGAATCACTGTGTTATAGAACCCTCGCGTGATACTTCTCTCCATGCCACCGGAATCACTGTGTTATAGAACCCTCGCGTGATACTTCTCTCCATGCCACCGGAATCACTGTGTTATAGAACCCTCGCGTGATACTTCTCTCCATGCCACCGGAAACACTGTATCAAAGATCCCTCGCGTGACACTACTCTCCATGCCAGCGGAACCACTGTATCATAGATCCCTCGCGTGACACGACTCACCGTGCCACCGCAATGACTGTGCCACAAATCCATTACGTGACACTACTTTCCTGGAAACCAAAATGTCTACACCCACACTCTCAAAGATCCGATGCGTGACACGGCTCCATGCCACTGGAACCACTGTGTCATAGATATCTCGCGTGACACTACTCTCCTTGCAACCGGAATCACTTTGTGCCTCTGTGTTAACGATATCTCGCGTAACCCGACTCTCCATGCCACTGGAATCACTTTGTCATAGATCTCTCGCGTAACACTACGCTCCTTGCAACCGGAACCACTTTGTGCCTCTGTGTTACTTATAACTAGCGTGACACGATTCTCCACGCCACCGGAATCACTGTGTCATAGATCTCTCGCGTGACACTACTCTCTTTGCAACCGGAATCACTTTGTGCCTCTGTGTTACCGATATCTCGCGTGACTCGACTCTCACTGCCATCGGAAAAACTGTGTCATAGATCTTTGCAACCGGAATCACTGTGTGCCTCTGTGTTACCGATATCTCGCGTGACATGGCTCTCTATGTCATCGGAATGTCTCGTCCCCCTTGTGATACCGATACGTCGCGTTACACGACTTTTCTTTCTTTCTTACAGATTCGTCGCTCTACTCCCACTTTGTCACAGATCCCTCACGTGTTAATCACTTTGGTTCTCTATAGTTGTCGTAAAACAGTGGAAAATGGGCGACGAGAAGACTTATTTATTTCTACCATTGACGTTATCCTAACACATAGCTAACTTGACGTAGTTTCGTAAATGCGGCCTAATAGCTCGCTCGTCTGGATTCCTTAACTCAAAGTTGTGTATACCTACGTTTCTGTCTGTCCGAAGTAAACATACTTCCTGTGTACAATATCGAGAGTTATTTCGGCGACAGTGGTCGACTGGGACAATGGGAGATTGAGATCAAAATCTTAGTTAACATCTAAGTCCATCCCAGGGGCATTATTCTCTATGACATAGGAGATTCCGTGCCATTACTGTGTGACGTCACAGCGTGGTCTAAACGCAAACGCGATTCATAAACCAAAAAATGAACTATGAATGACAACTAAGTCATAGGGCATACGGTTTTTTCCGATTTCCCGCCGCTGTCTAGTCGTATCTGTGTAACGCGATTGCATTGGCAATAGAGAATAATGCCCCAGGCCAGGTCCCGGCCAGGTCCCGGTCCTACAAAACACTGAAAAATGTGTTGTAACTACTTCATTCAATATGTAAAAGTAAGTGTTACCTACAGCTCTTTACTATGTCCTGTGTAATACGCGATGTAGGCGTCCGTTCTTGAGTGAGACATCTGTCTCGTGCGAGATCCTCCCGATTACGTATCGCATGACAGGTCTGCGACTAGCGTAAATAAACAACCGTTGTCAAACGTCTTTTTTAACTAGTAACATTTTTATAGTGCGTTTTTGTTTTAAAAAAGTGACGTTTGACAGGAATTATTGCCTATAGAGATGGGACATCGGGACGAGATCGTGTCCTTCTTCCGTACACGCTTTACTGAAAATATTTTAGTTGATGCCAAGCCAACCGGCATGTTCTAAGCTGATTCCTACTGCAATATTTACCTAGCTGTATGTCAATTGGAATATTTTCCAAAGTTTATGCCAACTGAAATATTTTCTTAAGTTTTTTTCCAACTTGAACCGAAGATAATTACGGGGATTTAACAATCTTACTAAACTGATTCTAAATGGAACATTTTCTGAAATTGATATCAATTGGTTTTACGAAAACACATAGGAAAATATTTCAACCCTTGTTTCTAAATAGTAAATTATACAAACATGTATAATTACAGGGAATAGAATGATAAAGAGTCAGCTACGTTATTGCAAAGGCGTTTACGGTGATACCCTTAAATCGATATGCTGAGTGAGTATAATGTAGCATTTTCTAGATCTTTACAATATTATTGTGCAATATGGGACAATAGATAATGAATGTGAGGGATTTCAATGTGGCTCCGAAAGTTTTTTCTGAAAGTTATATTTCAAATGTATTTAGATAGTATTAAGATGAAGTATTGTGGAGTAAGATGCGAGCACTGGTGTGGAAATTTGACTCTTAGCCTTTTGATCCTATGGTCAAAACTAATAGATTTTTTCCACTAAAATTTCAGAAATATCAAGTAAGAACCAGTGCATAACCTTGAAATATTTTTGATCTTTGAAATGTTTATTTTTTCCAGTTTGAAAGTCGGTCGGAATCTCGTACGTATATTAATCGCTTATGCATTTTGAATTTAACATTTTTAGCTTTTGTAACTTTTTGTGATTGGTTCTTCTAAGCTTTTATAGCTATGAATAAAATAAAAGCAACCACGTTCGGAATTTATTTTTTAAATCATAATTCATTTAATTATGGCTGGTTCTTTCTTGGGCGTCCTACTTGATTGACTATGCAACTTGTGGCCCATGTCCGAATCTTGGTTCTGGGTTTTTGGTGTGCGATCTTCAAAAACATTTGAACTTTTAGTGAGAGCGTGGAAGTGCAAACCTTGAAAAAACTAAAGATCTGCGCAGCTGTTCGCTTATAAATAGGTAATTTAATTGTATTATTTACCTCGCAATTGCTCTAAGTTAATACAATTTTAGCATAATATTTACCTTGGTTGTTTTTAAATTAATATTTTACGTTCAGTCCCTTCTCTAGTATTATTCTCTGTATGGAAAGGATTAGGACTTCTTGCGAGAAGAAGCGCTAGTCAGCACGAGACACAGTAGAAAGTCTATACAAATGTTTATTATTCGGTATAGTTTACTGTGCCTAGATCATAAGAGTAATGCATTTATTCATCCTGACCCATCCGAGAACCTAGCTAGTACCTGACTTCACCCGAGTATGATGTTTTTACGGTTTTACTTTACGAGTAGTTTTATTAACTTGAGCCACCCTTGCACGAAGCTGCTGGGTTTTTGAGTGTCTTTTTAATCATATGCAATGTATTGACGGCCCTCAATAAACCTCCTAAGCTTATTACACCAACTGCATTCAGTCAGAGTTGAATGAATTATGTAACTTTGAAACTAAAGGGGCGTTTTTAATATCATGCTTAGGTCACGTACGCGGGTTTGACACATATGCATGCAATTTTACGCGTTGTTATTTCGCGTACCGAGTGTATAACACACATACATGTTTTATTATATGCTATGCTGTCATTTCAGAGCATATCATAACTTAAAGTGGTAATATGACATCATCATCATCAAGCATACATGTATGAAAAAGTGCTACGCATGCGCGCCAAATCCGCGAATATGAGCAATTCCGCCCGCATGATTTGGTAAACTGGGAATTCACAACTTATTCTTTAATAAAAAATATTAACTTACGTTAAATTAATAGATTGTGTGTGACTGACTGTGTATAATTTATTAATTTTCGAAGCTGCGCAGGCCGCTACCTAATGAGATCTAATGGAAGTCTCAATTCTAGAATATTTTAATGTACCTACATATGTATTAAAATTATAATTATCTTATTTACAGTAATAATTTATTGTCTGTAACATGTAACCGATGGCGGTAGTGTGTAGAGTGTAAAATGTGTATCATATTTCCTAATTTTTCTGTATTCATAGAACGAATGAATGTAGTGTAAAATTTATTCAGATTGAAAAGTATATTGTTTTATATAGTTTGGTTTCGTATGGTACCTAAACGTAATATTTTAAGTTATCAGTCGATCTGTTTCACCATCTTTTTAAAGTGTTATGTATTGATTAAAATTAGTTGATCAAACGATTTTTAAAGACGAACTGTAATTGAATCCACACCTCACAACAAAAAGGTCTAAAATGTTTAATACACCTTGTTTATTGGCAATGATTTTATAATAATGTGATGTGGACTTTTATTTTGGAAGATGTTGAAGCAGACCCGTTTATTTACACGAGCAGTTCCTGTTATTCCATTTTATGTGAAATATTGTGTAAAAAGAGGGGTACGTCCATCTGTGGGCTCCCTCTATAAACCAAAGCTCAATATAATAACATTTAATAGTAAATAGACGACACGGAAAAGCTCAGTGTTAGTAAGCAAATTATGAATTTTATAATATTCTGTTTTGTTGAGTTTTAAGTAATTGTTTATTAACAAAAGCTAATGAAAAGGAAATAAAAATCTTCTTAACCAAACTTTGCTTACGTTACCCAATTATAGTTAGAGTACCTTAGGAGAGTAAGGAATTTATGGAAAGTTGCTTTATTTTTCTTTAACAAAACGAAAATCTTACAGTTAACTTGGGCGATTTGGCATTTTATGTTTGTATGTATGTTTGTCGGCCTATAACTTTAGAACCTTTGATCCGATCTGCATGAAATTTGGTAAGTTAATAGGTTGTACTTGAGAAATGTACTTATATGAATTTATATGGGTTTATGAATTTAATTGGACAAGGGGTTATTGAGATATGAGGTTTTCAAAGGGAACAAAAAAAAAATTGTTACACAAATATACCAAGTGAGGTGTCACATAAAAGGGTTTGGTTTGTACCTACATCCCAATATTATACCATTTATATTTTTATTCTAGAACAAATGTATGAAATAGGTACAATTGGTTACCCCGGGGGCAGTCAGAGGTCAAATCTCGAGTTTAGTATGAATCTCTAATACTATAAGAATCAAAGTCCTGACTGACTGACTGACTGACTGACTGACTGACTGACTGACATATAGACAACGCACAGCCTAAACCGCTGGTCCTAGAGACTTGAAATTTGAGGAGTACATAGGTCTTATGGCGTAGAGGTGTACTAAGAAAGGATTTTTGGAAATTCAACCCCTAAGGGTGTTAAAAGGGATGAAAACGTTTGTATGAAAAATAGTATTCCTTGAACCTACAAACTTGAATCTTGGAGTACATGTACTTTAAAGCTAAAAAATAGGAAAGGCATTTTTAGTTTTTTAAAACTACCCTTAATAAGTGTGCAAAGGGATGTAAAAGTTTGTATGGGAGTTTTTTGACCGCTGGTCCTAGAGACTTGAAATTTGAAGAGTACATAGGTATTATGACGTAGAGGTGTACTAAGAAGGAATTTTTGGAAATTCAACCCCTAAGGGTGTAAAAAGGGATGAAAACGTAGGTATGAAAAATTGAATTCCTTGAACCTACAAACTTGAAACTTGAAGTAGATGTACTCCAAAGCTAAAAAATAGAAAAGGCATTTTTAGTTTTTCAAAACTACCCTTAAGAAGTGTGCAAAGGGATGTAAAAGTTTGTATGGGAGTTTTTTGACCGCTGGTCCTAGAGACTTGAAATTTGAAGAGTACATAGGTATTATGACGTAGAGGTGTACTAAGAAGAAATTTTTGGAAATTCAACCCTCAAGGGTGTAAAAAGGGATGAAAACGTAGGTATGAAAAATTTTATTCCTTGAACCTACAAACTTGAATCTTGGAGTACATGTAGGTACTCCAAGGCATAAAAATAGGATAGGCATTTTTAGTTTTTTAAAACTACCCTTAATAAGCGTGCAAAGGGATGTCAAAGTTTTAATGGGAGTTTTGTAACGCGTTGCGCGATTGACTTAAAACTTAGGTAGAAACTAGAAACAAATAAGTACATATTTTCCGTGTAAGGTTGTCTTTGTTGTATTTGTCATGTTTGTGCTAAGCTCAGTACCTATACCTACCTACCTAATATAGGTAATGTACGCCTCTAGGTATCTCTTATACCTACGTAGGTATTTAAGCCGCGGGAAGCCACTAGTGTAAGATATAACGAGATCTCAGTTCGGGGCGAACCACTAGTTAAAGTAAAATAAGGCATTTTTTTCATATATATTGGGAACCCCTGCCAAGAACACATGAAAATAAGTACCGTGTTGAGCGGTAACGTGAGCCAGAATGTAATTCAAACAATCATTTACACATTCCACGAAGTACACCCACCACTGTCATCGTCACCGTTGCTAAGGAGAAGCGTCACAATAAAAACTTATCGCACTCCATCTGACCCGGTTTGGAAAACTTGCTCACAAAGCCTTCGAAGGCCCTAAGCGCGTGTGGTCACATCACGGCCGGCGAAGCGCGGGGGGACAGCGGAGTCACACACAAGTTCACAACCAACCAAACAAACCAAGCTAGTTGCATCTCGCCCACCAAGCGAGGCACCTGTACCTATCAACCGGCGAACCTAAACGAACCAACATTATTCAATAAACCAGCCGCGATACCGTGAACTCGCAACGTGCTAGATATGTGAGAGTGATTGTAAAGTGAAACTGTATGCAAAGATATCGAAGTGAAATGATAGTGCTAATTTGAAGACGAATGTTTTGCTGCGAGTCACCTTTACCGCGAAATCTGGTGGAACCAGTTGAGGTATTCCAAACATACCGATACCGTTCATTCAGTGCTTAAAGGTTTGTCAAGCTTGTTATAAATCAAATGTTACTTTCAATTGGTTACCATAGTAAGGAGAATGGCTTAGATGGACCTTGCCTTACTGCAATTGGCTTACCTTGAGTTGCGTCCGCGCAATACGAGAGCCTACCTACCATTACTAATGGTACTTACCTACTTGTCTTGTACGTGACTAGCGTTCGTCTATCTACGAACTTATATTAATGAGATAAACCTTCAAACTTAATCAGATAATCACGTCCCATAATTAAAATATAGCACGCGACAATCTATTTCATTAGAAGTCATTTGAGAAATAATAGTATGCCTACATACACTTCCGTCCTTACTGCCGATATTCATCATAATATAGGTAAGCTACATACCTTCTACCAATCTACTACACGCTAAGGTACATGAGTGAGTACCTACTTATGTAGATTGAATGTTTCATGGCAGTCTAGATAATGAGTAAACTAGATATTTTCTTGATAAGTCACAGACTTAACCAATCACTATGCATTGGTAAATAATGCGCTTGTAAAATTTATGAGTTTTCTCTGTTATGTTCATTAAAAACAATGTCCAAAAAGATCTGTTTGAACCACTGGAACCCGGTAGATTAGACAAGGGACCTCTAATTCGTCTGGCAGAATTAATAGGTATTTATGATGTTAGACGACTCATTGAGCACCCGTAGGTGTCTGTACTCTAATTTGCGTTTACTGGTAGGTAGGTACTCGGAAATACAATTTTAGTGACTGGTAGTGTAGTAGTAAGTTACTACTACTAGTCACTAAAATTGTATTTAGGAGTCCATCTACCTACTACAGTAGTACCTAGTAGATGGACTCTTAGAAAGAGTAGTAGTAGGTACTTTTATAGCATCCTTAGTGCTTAGAGGAAGGTTTACTTATCTGTTCACAGTTTCCACGATTTTTAACTTAGAAATATCTCCATTTGCAATACAATGTTGCGCTCGAGAGTTTTCTTAAAATAATGATTGTTTCTTTTCAGAGTGGCAATGGGTATGGGAGGAGCAATGGACAGTTGCGGTAGATGTATGAAGTTCTCGCTAATATGCATCAATGTTGTCACACTTGTGAGTAAGATCCACGTCTCCATAAACTATAAACCTTAGCTAAGCTTGGCCACTTGAGGCATCATGCATGCCTATGATTTTTCTTTACTTACACATTTTTTTTTGAGCTGAACTGATTTCTCATTGTTACTTTTTACATTTGGACTGCTCCGTTTTTCTAAGGGTTAGTAGGTAACGTACAGAAACTGTTTGGATTGTTTTATCTTAGATATTGTTTCTTTGTTGTTATTGGATGCTCCTAATAAAAAGAATGAGTGTAACATATCGTTTTAAAGGTGGCCGGTGCAGTAGCGCTGGGTGTGGGGCTATGGATTTGGACGTCGCGTGCTTTCTCCAGCACTTTGATGAGCAACAACATGTTTATCGCGTCTGTTGGCGTAGTGGTTGCCATGGGAGCAGCGATCATGGTGCTTTCCATTCTCGGCTGCTGCGGTGCTGCTAAGGAGGTCAAGTGCATGCTACTGACGGTAAGCCTATATTAGATGTATATAGGTAGGTATTAGAGTATTACGTACTGTAGGGGTATCTATATCTACCATCACTCATAGATATGCTGACCCATTAGTACCTAAAGTATCAGGATCCTAAAGTACCATTAGGTATTTTTACCTACATTTAAGGATGGTCAATGAATAATACACAAAACTAGACTAGAACAAATTAAGGTCCCTGTGGTCATCCATTAAAGGCTAGGTACGGGCACTGAACACTGCACAAGCAAGGTACCTACTAGGTACAGGGGATTACAATTGGCGAGTGAATACCATCTTTTAATGGCATAGAGAAAATGTGGCAACACACTTTCTTCAACAAAGCCATTGTTAAAATTAATGTTCGGCAAGTTCATTTAATAGACGCGTCAATCATCTATCTTAAGATGCAGACAACCGTCAAAAACCTCTAAATAGAAAGTTGTCTAAATTCGAGTGTTTACTAGTCTCAAATAACTATATTAACAAACAGTGAACCAAAAATATAATATTAAAAATATCATTTTATCTTTCTAGTACTACATCCTAGTTTTCATAATCTTCGTCGCGATGCTAGTCGGCGGAATCCTCCAGTTCGTGTTTAGAGAGAAGGTGGTCAGCACATTAGACCGCGAGCTCTTCGCGTCCATCCCCTACTACGGCGTGAAGCACGAGTACACCAAGGCCTGGGACGACACGCAGACTTACTTGCAATGCTGCGGCGTCAGGAGTTACAAGGACTGGAACGATAACGTGCCTAATAGCTGCTGCAAGGAGGTTTATCCTGGACAGGTATTAAATTGTTTTAAACAAGCTGGTGCCCGCGACTTTGTCTGCGCAGGATTAGTCACACAATATCTTTGTAAATTGTAGCCTATGTGTTATTCTGATGTATAAGCTATATTATTGTAAAGTTTCATTAAAATCCATTCAGTAGTTTTTACGTGAAAGAGTAACAAACATCCATCCATCATATTCATATTTACAAACTTTCGAGTTTATAATATTAGTAGGATTAGGTACTATTTTATTAGACGTACTAAAATAAGCCTGCTTAATATTATTTACTTATTTAAATGATGAAAGAAATCTTAATTATAACTACTATTTAATAACTTATTCTATAGTAAATAATTAGTGGAAGAAATCTTGACATTGAGAACGCGTCTGGTGAATGAAATACAGGCTTTATTTTGTACATAACGCATTCGTAATTTAAATCGAAACTAAAGTGAAATTATTCGTAAAAGTAATAGGAAAACAAGTGTTCAACTCATTGTTCCTACAGGTACCTGAAAAGTAAAATTTCCCTACCCTTCAGACTTTTAGGATCGGAAACTGAGATATATCGACTCTCGTGTGCTTTTGTTCTAGCTACTCTAAGAACTTAACATCGTTACGTGGTAATTCTTATGAGGTGGCAGCTAATAAATAATAAGTTTTGGTGGACATTCCACACAGCACTATCTCGCCCCAAACTAAGCCAAAGCTTATGATATGGGAACCAGATAGAAGATATACTACTTATATACTTTTTTTGTTGTAAATACATGCTTATAATATTATATAACACCCAGACAGAGAACAAACATCTATGTTCATCACACAAATGTTTGTTCTCGGTGGGGATTGAACCCACGGCCTACGGCACAGAAGGCAGAGCAACTACCAACTGAGCTGTGAAGGCTGTCGCAATTAGCAGTTTATAATTACTAAATGGTAGCTTATTTTATCTCGTTTGATTTGTAATTATGACTTATTTGTTAGGTCTAACTACTGTTTATTTTTAATTTTGCACCCGAACCTGTCTCTCGTTACCTTTATGGCAAGGAGAAAATATGACCCATTTATAGAGAAAATTGACCACTATTGTATTTTATAATTATACATAATTTTCAGAGATTAGATTGCAAGGCGTCTCCGAATCCTACCACCATGCACTTAGACGGTTGCCTCAGCAAAGTAATCGACTTTCTACGAGAAGACGCGATATATGTCGGCGTGGTAGCAATTGTCGTCGCTCTGATCTTGGTGAGAAATGCACTAGATCATTTGTAGGGTTACGTGCCTAAGTTAAAAACTGTACCCGTCTGTGAAAGGTGTTATGCTATAAGGACTACCTACAGTAACAACAGCTTAGAGCTCTTTGTGAAGGGCTCGTCCGGGGTAGAACTACCCCCATGTCTATTTCTGCCGCCAAGCAGCGTTGCTGTGTTTCGGTTTGAAGTGTGGTTGCCGGTGAAATTACAGGCACATGAGGCTTAACATCCGTATGCCTCAAATTGATGGATGCTGGGCAGTGCATCGTAGGACACGTTTATATCGTGCGTGACTTACGAGGCAATGTTTTATTACAGGTGATGGTTACGATTCCGTTGGTCCACTGCTTGTTCCATCAACATAAAAACCTACTCAATGCTTTAAAATATATGTCTTATTCGACAATCTTTTACGGATTTAAAGTTGTTGCAGTACATATAGAAATATATGTACGGTAACATGGTAGACATCTCCCGAATGTTGTACTTTACAGCCGTGTTTATAAAAATAGACACATAAAAGTATTATACTCATTTAAATGTAAATTCATTTATCGTATCGCTGATGAGTCTGATGAGTGATACTATCCAATTAGAGCAAAGCCACACGATCCGTATTCTGATCTAAAACTAATGCACGAATCGTGATCCAAACCTTTTTTTGCTTTTTGATCTTGTGTTTTTGTCAATCGAGTCACATGAAAAACTGGATAAAACATTAGTAAGTAGGTAGGTTGATCTATTTTTTACTATGACAATGAATTGAGTAGGTTACGATGACCCCAACTACAGTCTCAGAACAGCTATGCATATCCTTTGGACGTAACTCAGTTAAACAGACTAAAAACAGAAGCAGGCTCACGACTTTGATCCACAGCCACTGTAGATATCCCCTCAGATTTCATAGTTGGTACTCCAAGATTCTGTGAGGTTGCCTAAGGGGGGTAGCCAGAGTTACGTCCAAACATTATATGTGCCACATACCCACATTTTGTAGAAGTTTGTACTCCATACGTAAGAGGTTGCAAGCCCATATTGGCATACCTACATTTTGCAAAAGTGGGTAGCCCAAGGCAACTAGAATTAACTTCAAATTATTTTTCTTTTCAGTTGTTGGCGCTTATTCTATCATGCGGGCTATTCGTGAAAATTGAGTGACGTAATAAACGACAGTAATTTATGTTATGGTAAAGTGTGACAAATTCATTCATTTACTATTGTGATTGATTGGCTACTTGATTGGTTAGAATCTCAGAGTGTTTTTGATTTTTTTATTTATTTTTCAATAAAACGTGTGTATATGAATTGGTATATGAATTTAATCGGACAAGGGGCTATTGAGATAAGGGATTTCAAAAGGCAGCAAAAAAAAAGTTGTAACACAAATACGAGTAGGTATACCAAGTCTCTGTCAAGTATCTGTATGCCTCAAGTTGATGGACGCAGGGCAGTGTATCGTAGGGCACGTTCCTATCGTGCGTGACTTCCAAGGCAATGCTTTGTTATATATTGTGCTTTGGAGATGGTTACCACTTAACATCGGGTGGGCCATCCGCTTGTTCCATCTAGTTGAATAAAATAAAAAAAAGTGGGGTGTCATATGAAAGGGTTTGGTTTGTACATCTCAATACCATTTTTATTTTTATTCTAGGTCATATGTATGATTTTTGAGATACAATTGGTTATCCCAAGTAGGTAGGTAGTCAGCGGCCAAATATCGTGTTTGATATCAATGTAAGACTGGAGCGGACATCACGAGATCTCAGTTCGGAGTGTGCCACTAGTAATGAAACCAAGTTAATACAATTATGAATAGTTGTAAATCCATGTATAATTTGACATAATAATTACATACTAATATAATAATTTTTTGACATAATAATTACATAATAATTACAATGATTGGTTTATAGAGAATCACTAACATAATTTGGTAGCTGATCCCCTTCAAACCATTTAAAATGGTATTGGTCATTTTCCAGTACCCAAACATTATTTTATGATTTTATGACTTTTCCAAAAGGTACAAAATATAGTTTAATAGATCACTTTTACAAGATATAGACTTTGTTAGCGTCAAAATTTCTAATTTTTTTTCGATTAATAGCTTCTTTCACATCAGAAGTTTAATGTGTCTGACAAAATGTAAGAACCATCGAAACTGTTTGATTACTGAGAAAACATATTTCGATATTTCCTATAACATATACAAGGTGTTCCATAAGTTGTGTATATAAACTTCAGGGGGCTAAAGTACCCATCAATATGAACAACTTTTTCTAAGGAACCAACACTGTGAACGCGAAAAAAAACAGCTGTTTCATACAAAAGCTCGAAACAGCTGTTTTTTTTGATGATGATGGGTACTTTAGCCCCCTGAAGTTTATATACACAACTTATGGAACACCTTGTATAAAATTCATCTTTTACATCAGCTTTTATATTATAACGTAAGTATAATCATAATTTAAGGGTGTCTGATAGGGGGTTGCATGCAACTATACTGACGGCCGGTTTCTGAAAGCTCGATCAAAACTAATCGGATGTCAAATCACTTGCTATCTCTATCTACTTCTGTAATAGCTGAAATGGCGAGTGGCGTAAGTGTCTGACAATGGACAACGTGGTTTGTAATATCATTCCAAATAAAATATATAAAAACTGAGCCTTATACCTTGATGAATTTAATGTGCAATTTTATACACTTTTGCTTCCAGAATTTTCAAAGCAACCGTGATCCAAACTTCATAGTCGGGGATCGTTTATACCTGTATTAGGGACATACACAGAGAAACTTTCAGGCTTTATAAAATAACGAAGGTCTGATCGTCGCTGGCTCTTGCTCTATAAGTTATACAATACATCGCTAATATTTTTTTTAAGTAATAGGATTGTGTTACAAAAACGTCTTTATTTGTAAAATGACAAGATTGTTAATAATTAAGTAAAGGCACAAAACAGTCACTTTTTCTCTCTCCGTCGCGGCGGGAACTTGATGGTGTTAGGGCTGCCTTCTCGGTACAGGCCAGCGCGCGTGTACCACCCGCAGTGGCGGATCACGCAATCGGAGGAGGTGGTACCCAGGGGCAGCCCTAGGGCGCTGATGCGTTCCAGCGCTTGCGCAGGCCCACCTATAATCTATAATAATAAAGCTATTGTAACTACCATGAAAATAAAATAATAATAAATTAAACCAGCCGGGTTTAATTTATTATTATTTTATTTTCATTTATATTCAAGAGGCTGACAACCGTTAAACAAATGTTTGCTCGCATATTTAAATATTAAAACCAATATTTAAACCAAGTTTCGTATAACATTACAAATGTTTAGCGAAAATATTATTTTGATGCAAACAAGTTTTCCTACCAAAATCTTTGCTGAACTAGTTGGGTAGAAAAACGTCCACGGCTGCCAGTCTCTTAAAGATTTTTTAAACAACAATCAATGAAGCTAAGCTTACCCTGCCAAAAACGACATGCTTTCTATCGAACTGCGGCAGCGGTTTAAAGATTATGTTGAATTGTCCGCACACCTCGTTATCAGAAGTCACCACCATTGACAAAACTCCTGTAATTTATAAAAATAATATAGCATTATCGCACCTCAGGTTACATTTTATATGCTTATCGTTAATAAGGCAACAGTGGGCATCTATAGGTTGCAGAAGAGAGATATTCCATTGCCATATTGTGTTTATATTTATTTTTTATTTAACCTATACTGTCCCACTGCTGGGCAAAGGTCAAATTGTGTGTTGTAAGTTAGTTAAAGTTAGGTTAGTAATAATGCTCTGTACATATTTACTCTGTGAAGGTTTTCGAATACGTCTTTTACTTGGTGTATAGTGATAAGGCTGTATACGGGTCGGAGCATACCAGGTATGCAAGTAGGTACGCAGGTTCAAACATTTCTCAACAAAAACAAAACATTAATTTTAACAGTGCACAAAGTTTTGCTCAATCTGCGGTTATGGCTTGCCTACGATTACCGCTCACCGGGAACAGTGTGCTTGAGGGAGAAGCTCTCAGCCCCCATGGGCTCAGTCTCGCCCTCGGGCAAGTAGCATCCGATGCCGTTGTCCTTCGTGACATCCCCGCAGCGGCAGTACAGATCCGGAACCACTCTACACAAACCACAAGTATGGGCAGGCAATAAGATATTAAGAAGTCAGCTTCTAGACATAGGCAGATTTCTGATTTCTGATTTCCCATAGATTTCCAGGACGAATGATTTTAATCTTTTTCCATCCACTCGATTCTCGCTACTCTTACAACAACGGTAGATCTAGTCGGGAATCATCTTTCCGGTTTTTCATCTCCATTCAAAAATCTATAATTCCCTAGAGGTCGTCACTAACGATGGGATAAAAATAAGCGAAGAAGCAATGAAGAATCATACTAGCTCCTAAGAAGAATCATACTAGCTTCTTTTGGGTGATCAGGGATTAAATAGTAAAAAAAAAATACAAAAGAAACCTGAATATTCTGGCTCCAGTATAAGCATGTCCGAATGCGTCTCCGCGGACAAGGGTCAGGAATAACTGGCAGGTCTTGGGGACCAGGTCATTGAATAGCTCTATGATGATTTTGCCGATCTTCGAGCCTCCAATAACCCATATTTCCATCGCGACCCTAAAATGGTTTATCTCAGTTTGACATACAGATTGTATTCCGTTATCCATAAAAAAACAAGTTAAAACTCAAAGGTTAACAATAGTTTACTTCATACTTGGTTCGTTGGACGTTGGGAGGTTTATCAAACGCCGGATCACGAATATCACGATCAATTTTCTCAGTTTTAAATAATATGAAGGGCAATCTGTAATACAACATATTTATTATCATCATAGACATGAGGACACGAGGCCTCCCCGAATATTTCCAATTGGGGAAGTTAGCAGTACCTAGTCAACACGATTGATAGGCGGATTGGTATTATAATAACATTACTGTTACATAATAGTATCAAATAATTAATTTGGAATCGTAGAATAATAAACGATGTTTTTCCACACTTACGAAGCACCAAGTATCAGCTTGTGTTTTGTATCCTTCCATAACGCCTCCAATTCCTTAGTCAGTGGTTGTTCAGATCTCTGTAATCAAAAGTATTCCAAGCAAAAAAACGAGTGTTGTCAACAATGCAAAGTTTTACAAAAACAATCATTTGCACGAATTTTAAATTTACATGCTAGGGTTTTGCCAAAAACGGAGTGCTACGAATATTCGTAGACATATCGTAGCACATATTGTATGTAGGTATCTAATACGAATTTTAGTCTACGTTTTAAATGCAAAACTAGGTTTTTTAGGTGCCTGATTTAAAAGTAACTGCAAATGTTAAGCTGTAAGATAAGATACAAACGGCTTTCAGTAATCTCGAGTAGAAGTAAAGATTGGCTTTCTGTATTTCATTGAGCTGTCGTTGCCTCTGCTGGCATAGAAGTTTGTTGTACGTATTGGTGGGCTCCGGTCGCATCCAGCAATCCACAAAACCCTGAAATAATAATAATACATCAACATTAGGAACATTAAAAAAAATGTTGAATAACAGAAAAAGCGTTAGCGGTGGTCCAGTAGACAGTACTCTGAAAGATATATCTTAATGAATTCTTTGTATTGTTGGACATACTTTGATAAAACTTAGGTACTTCTTGTGTTTAATACCGCTGCATTCTATTAAATAACAAGGATTGAAAAATCTCAGAAAATAAATAAAATTTACTTTATTTTTTTATGTCTGTGTATGTGTTATGGCTCAAAATGTAATTATATTTAGGAATACTGAAACAGCTTTACTACTTTGATCCCTGGGCACGGTACATATCCCCTCAGATATCTTAGTAACTTAGTCAGTCATTACATTGCATACTAAGTCAGAGGTACGTCCAAACATTCCAAAAATGTGCTTGCTAACTATCAATAAATAATTTCCATTTAATTTCACATACCCCAGTGCGCTGAATGAGGTTGATTCTCTTCAGCAGTTCCTTGTTAACGTTCATGTTCTCCTCGAGCTGGCGCGCGTAGTAGTCGAGGCGGCGCGGCTTCAGGTACAGCTCCGGGAACAGCCCTGGAGGGTGATTGTCTACTTTGGCCTTGGCCATTTGCAGCTGGAATCCATACTTTAGTATCGTTTCATTTTTATATGTGAATGTGTGTTTACTACGGCAGCACGTCGTGGAAAAACATTAAAGCTAATTTTAAAGAAAATTGTAACAGAGACAGCTGAGATATCTGGAGAAAACCATGATACCAAATTCTAATATAATAAAAAATATGTTAGTCCCACTTGAAAATGAAGCCCAATAGACCGACGATATTGTTATCTAATATCGTGTTATCAATTTTGTAAATAAATAATAGCACGGAAAAACGAGGTCTATATTTCCCAGCAGTATAAAATTTCATAAATAAAATATCGATAAACTAAGAAAATTTAAAAAAACAACATGCCTCTTTTTGGTGGTTGCACCAGCATGAGTAGAACTCTACGGATAGCAGCGGAAATCTCGGTGGCTGAAAAAAAGGTTCTTGGTCAGTAAATTGGAAAACATGGTTTACCAATAAACTTGATAGCGATAAGGTTAATCTATTAATGGCAACAAAAATCAGCAGGACTATTTTCTAAAAACAATCTGTCGCGATAGCAATTGCAATAAAATGAGCCGTTGTTGATCAACAAACAAATTTCAATGCTATAGGTGTATGTTGTGCCAGTCTATTATCTTGTTAGCAAAAAATATTGTCTTTTAGAGAACGATTTAGTCAGAAAATTTGTAATCAACATGCAACTACTCATTTTATTGCTGCTATTGCAACTGCTATCGATGCGCTGTTGCTTGTTTCTCTAGTCTCTATGTGTGGCAGTTAGTCTGAGAGGTCTTACAAGTTTAAACTCCCTGGGCTTGCGGACTCGTGGTGGCCGAGGTCTCTCGGGCTCCGGCGGCGGCGTCCGCAGCGCCGGGTTCTCCAATAACTCATCACAGGCGCGTTCTCGAAGTGGATGCATGACCCTGTGAAATCCGATTATGTGGTTCCACTCAGTGGAATTTCAATTGTATGTTTATTAAGATTTATGGAGCATCAAAAACGCATGAAAACTTTCACTCCTCACGTTTGCAATTTTGATTGTTGTGTTTAATTTTTACTCATTCCGCGAGATTTAATAATTTCCAGAATTCCAAATATTCGCGGCAGTATGAAATATCTGTCATGTTTTTTCAACGTAGTGATTATATTAAGCTGTGTGATGTTTTTCTAAGCTATTTGCCGCTCTATCAATCTGCTAGGAAATCTGGCACGAAGTGTCTGAATTCTTTTTAAAACATTCGTGACAAGTTTTTATTCTCTATAAGCTCTAGCTTACCCAGAAGCTTTTCACTTCGCTCTCGACTTAGATTTCGAGGTTTTTTATTTTATTAACCTAAAAAAAGAAATGATAATAATAATAATAATAATCTTTATTTCAGAACAAGTTCCATATTTTTACTTACACTAACACAAAAAAAAAACTATTAAGCTGTTGATTATGACGGCCTAAAACCATTATTAAGTTTTATTTTGAGACTGTAGAGTACACTCATCTGCTAGCGAGCGCGTTTATGTCTTTTGTATGAAGAAATAAAATGAGTCGATTAATAATGTAGTACTGTAGTATTAAATTACAAATTACTATTTTTATTGTCAACCAAATCGAGATCATTCAATTAAATGCTAGCGGAAACAGCGTAGCACTGTGTTTAGTGGCGTAGCTCGTGTAGCACTACGGCTGTGGGGGGCTACGAGACCACTACGAGTCTACGAGTATTTTGGATAGAATATTAGTCATTTGGATTCAGAAAAGAGTGATTTTTATGAAAAGTACCGACTTATGAACATCAGGTAAATAACGCTTTTTTTAAAACCTTATCCATATCTAACTTTTTCATAGGCTATTGTCAATTTTGTCAGTTTTTAAAAGTCCAGCTGTATTTTTCATAATCCGTAAAATTATTGACCTAAATAAAAATAGAAAAGATAAAATTACTCAAGATGAGAAGTAGCGGTTTGGTGTTATTTGTATGTGCTGGATTGATGCTTGTAAGCACTTATTGTTCTGAAAACAATAGATACACCCTATGCTCACTATACATACACCCAGAAAGTTTTAAGATTTGTTCGAGTAGCTAGTAGTAGTAGATACCTTTGTGATATCTCTTTGAAAGGTACTACCTCCATTGCTTATTATTGTCGTCAACCAGCGTTGCTGTATTTCGGTTTGAAGGGTGTGGGTGCAGGTGAAATTACAGACTTATGGTTATGAGGCTTAACACTTGTATCAAGTTGATGGATGCAAAGCAGTCCGTCGTAGGGCACGTTTCTATTGTGTGTGATTTGATTTGGTTTATGGTTACCACCTGACTATCAGGTGATCCACATCTGTGCTCCATCAAAAAGTAGGTAGGTATATATATAAAAAAGAATTAAACCTAATTCTCTGTTATTATCAGTTATCTCGCACAGCAGTAGTTAGCAGTAGTGTATATTATGCTTATCACAGAGTGGAGGCGCCATTCTCGGTGGGTCAGCAGCATGGAGTCTTCTTCGTATGTCCTACTACTTCTGGACGTCAGACCTGGGGGTGGAACTCGGCGCTAGCGTGCTATTCGTGGCAGGCGCGCTGCTGTGCCTACCGACATGCTGGCTTGCGACGATCGTACCTTACCACGTGAAATCGATTTCTCTTCCCGGGACGGTAAAACTATGCCAATAGACATATACTTCTGGATTGTGGACCCTATTGATAGCAGCATCACATATATTGTTACAGCAGGTGTAGCGGTATGCCTTCTGATATCGTAGACATAACATGCATCAAACTCTAAAATTACCGTTGAATAAGAAGGAACTACTTCTAGATTTTAAACCGACTTTAAAAAAAGGAAACCGACTTCTTTATTTTTATGTTTGTTACGGCATAACTCCGTCATTTATGAACCGATATGAAAAATTCATGTTTTATTTGAGAGGATATACTTTCAGATTGGTCCCATAAATTGTATCAAAATCAGTTCAGTTGGCTTTTAAATCAAAATAACAGGAAAATTTTATATCTTCCAAGTAAATGAAATCGCGTATTTTGCTGTTTTAGTTTTCAGTGTATTTGAAGTCGGTTTTTATGAATAAAAGTTATGAAGGCACTAGAATATTTAAATTCAAGGTAAACCTCGTCTTCCACCATATATTTTATTTAATCTATGATCAACCCAATATCAGAGTATTTGTTCTGTGTCCAGCTGATGGCCCTGGTCATGGCGTCGATGCTGATGCTCTCCCTGGGCGTCTCTTCGATCTCAGGGCTGTCTAAGACGGTCCGCGAGCCGGCTGCGCTTAACGCCAGCATGTTACGAGCTATGACGCATGTGGGCTTCGACCCTGCCGTACGAAGCTCCTTCTCTGCTATGCAGATTGAGGTTGGTTTATCATTATTTTTAATAAGCTACATATTGCACTCCCCCGTTTATTCTGACTACCCTTTATAGAAACCATAGACAATTTGAGAGAATATACACCGTGCCTGGGAATCAAAGTCGTGAGGTGGTTCAGTTTTTTTATATTGCTCATATAGTAGATCGACTGAGACTATGATTAAACTTACTTAGAAAACAGCATACAGCTTATTTGAGATGTTATGCCGCAGCAGCTTAAGGGGCTGACAACTATCAAACAACTTCTCGCTCGCACGTTTCGACATGTTGAAATATATAAAATAACTAAACACATTTTCGAAAAATCGAAATCAACCATTTTGTGTGCAATCACATTGCACACAGTTTAGTAAAAATTTCATTTTGATGTATACATGTTTTCCTACTCAAAAGTTAGCTTTACTAGTTTTTGTACATAAGCAAACTTTTAAGTAGGAAAACTTGAATCGATCAAAATGATTTTTTTACTAAACTGTGTGCAATGTGATTGCACACAAAATGGTTGATTGCGATTTTTCGAAAATGATTTTAGTGATTTTATATCTTTCAATATGTCGAAACGTGCGAGCGAGAGTCACATTAGCTCTTGTCTTCGCCTTAATGCACGGAGGTATTAGGTAGATCCTTAGGCACCTATATGTTATACTACATGCATTTATTGAAAATACTGTATCCAATATTACATGGCATGCACTAAACCATGTTTTTCTGTATACTATGCAAAATTTATCTATTTATTCTCCAACAACCTAATGACCCATTTTATTTCAGCTGAAATGTTGCGGTGTTCACTCTTACAGCGACTGGTATCAATATCGCCGTAGTCTACCTCCAGCTTGCTGCGGGCGGGTATGGAATGGAAAGGTACTAAAGGTACCTAGTGTATAGGTACACATTCAATAGTTACAAACTTTACATTAACAGTATAATTCGATGATCAGGCAACAAAAGCTTTTTAAGAATTTTCAGTAACATGCAGAAAGCTTACAGAAATATACTAGATCTTTTTTACTTTAGCGAAGTGACCACTGCCACGTGCCGTTGTACACTACCGGCTGCTTACGTCCTGCCCTATCTGAACTGCGCAACTACTCCAATTCACTCTCCGTGCTCGCTTCCGCTATCATCCTCGTTTTGGTAAGTCTTAGTTAATCAAAAATATTGTAATTAAATATGAAGAAAACTACATAGGATTATTAAAAACTTTAAAAGAGTAGTCATAAGTTACGTCCGTTTTATATGATAACTAACTAAACGAAATAATCGGATGTCAAGCCACTCGCCATTTCAGCTATTACATCGAATGAGATAGAGATAGCAAGTGCCTTGACATACAATTAGTTTTGATCGGGTTTTCAGAAACCGGCCGTAAGTATACCTATTAGACCTATTACTAACCCATTAGTACTAGTATTCTCTTATCTGTGCCATTAGCTTTCTTCTTTACTCCCTTGCATTATGGTTATCAATTTTGGGTCATTCGTTCGTTTCCGGTCTGTTAGGTCTGATTCTTATATTGTACTGATCTCATATTGAGCAATAAACAAGAGTGGTACCCACTGACAGGCTGTGACGCTGTTTGCGGCTGCGTACACCCTCGTGGCAGGCGTGCTGGAGCGTGGCGAGCCGCGCTTGAAGCCACAGCCGCTACGCATTGCCTGCCTGCCGCACGCACCTGCCTCGCTGCAAATGCCGCCGCTCGTCTCTCTACCCTCACCGCTCGCGCAGGTCCATCAAGTATAACTTATTATGGTCTCTACGTAATTTATATACTTTATTCGCCTCTATACAGAACCTTTTTCTTCGATATTGAACAGTAGTTCGGGCCTCCCCGTAGATTTTTTGATAACTACGTAGTATGAGTTTGAGTGTGTAACAGACTAAATATTGGGTTTTATGTTTTAAAATTTATGGTAAATTCAAAAAAAATTGTGCGTGAAATTCAATTCAATTTTTTTAAATTCCATGACCTTTTTGAACTTTATGTGTATATTGAAAACCAATCTTAAATCTGTTTGAATGAAATCTTTTATAGTCTACCTTCTATATTGAGGTAGGTACTTAATTAATGTTAAATGTACCAAAATTGTAAGTGTTAAATAGTTAAGATATTTATTAAACAAAATCAATTTAAAATGTGTTTAGCAAATTTTTTTTGAAATAGTCACATATTCGTTATGAAAAAAATATTTTTTTCCAATCATCCAAGCGAGGTTTTCTATACCAACTTGGGCCATTTAGCGTGGTAGGATTTTTATGGAGTATAACAGTCCAGATTCTTACCTAAGTAGACCTCTTGAATATTAGACGAATCATATTTATATAGGTATCTATCAGCAGGCACTTTTACACAATAACCTAATATGCTTAAATCTATTTATTTATTACTTTTTCTTTATTTATTATTAATTAGGTTAATAATTTATATGGCTTACCAATTTTTTTTTATCTATTTTTTTTTTTATATTAATACAAGAGTTCTATACGAGGAAACTATTTAAGACTCATTCTTTCTACGCCTACCTCTATGTTCATCTATTTTTTTAAGCTGTTGGTTTATATCCATGCCTCTAGCTTCCTTCCAATGAAAAGGTAATGATATAGGTACCTATATTATCTACCTGCGCGCTAGAACATGGTATACCTACAGCCAGGGAGAACTAAAACAAGCATGAAGTTAAATCTTTTTTAATTGTTATTTTTTGAACACAATACATACAACATGCAAGCATTAAAATGCTTTATGAAATTAAGAAACAATTATAATTCTTTCTATATTTGGTACCTATTTGGTTATTTTCAAATTATACAGAAAACAATCTATATTTTTACAGACAAACATAAACTATAATATATTATGAAAAATTTCGTACAACAGGGCGACATCGCGCGGACCGGCCGCGGCGCCGACTCTACTCTACTCATGTACAGGACTATAACTAGAATTAAAATATTACGTAATATAATAATTGAAGAAGCCGCCGAGTGCCGCGGCCCTCCGCGCTGCATCCTAACAATATACACGCGCCCCCTCGGCCACCGCCAGCCTCTAGCCTAACTTATATTCACAACAATAGCTAACTAGTACCGTTACCAATCTAATGTTAATTATTTGAAGCGTTCGGCGGATTGGAAAATTTAGAATTTGAAAAGTATCAATAAATAGCTAGCGGCCGCGGCGGGGGCGCTGGCGGATCGCGATCCGCGGCGGGGGCTTCCGTACGCTTGCGAGGTGAGCGGGTCTCGTCGTGTCGCGCCTCACTCTACTTATCATTAGTAATACAATTTCAACTCGGACATCAGTCTACGGCTGCAACCTCGCATCGAGCCGGAAGCAGGGTGCTCCAATTTCATGGGACACTAGTGCGCGTCTACTGTCGATGGATGAGGAACAAATTTATAAAACGCCTAACGCAATCGTCTAAAAATGTCGCATGAATTCAGAGCACTAGGAGATAAAAGCGCACGGCGCCCGATTCAGTCGCCGTATCACGTGCGGATTACAAAAACGCGGTAAGGCAACCTAGCTACGGAACAATGCTAAGACGACGTGGCTACTTAAAACGGAGCTAATTCGATATAGACGTCGTCGGTGGATCTCGCGCCGTCGCGGGGCGTCGTCGGGCGCCGTGCGGGCGGACGCGGCGTCGCTCGCTAAGTTAAGGCCGTCGAGCGCGTCGCGCGTCCGCCTCAATTGGTTAACATTAGAACTATCTAGAATAAATAAGGTGTGCGCGTGGTGCGGTCAGGGCGGCTCTAGCGCCGCGCGCCGCGGTGCTTGCGGTGCGCCGCGCGGCCGCGCCCCCACCACAGCGCCAGCAGCGCCGCCAGCCCCGCCAGCGCCGCGTCGCGCCGCGCTCTGCATCGACAACCGCACACTCACTCTCCGCCCTCCGTCCTCCGTCCATCGCCCTCGTCCGACACCAGCGAGCCTTTACACGCTCGCTCACCTAAGACCCTGTCCAGAAGAGACGAATTCGCCGCGAATCGATTCGCGCGAATTCACGCGCGTTGGCGAGATACTATAGCCGCGTTAAACTCTCGCTGCACGCTCGGTCATAAGTTATCGGAACGACCCAGCAAAATTGCTTTCTCTCTCTCTCTCTCTTTCTCGCACTTAGGAGAACGGACGATCCTTTTGTTTAAACGTGTGTTAAGATGATTTATGACCGAGTTTGCAGCGGGAGTTTAACGCGACTATAGGCGACAGTCGAGTCACGCGCAAGTCGAGAGCCTGGAGAACTGCACGCGATTTACGCGCGTATTTTGAATACGCGCGATTTTTGTGTACGCGATGTATTGGCACCCAGTACATCGCTAACGCGCGTATGTATTCGCGCTAAACCATTCGCGGCGAATTCGCCCCTTCTGGACAAACTCTTATCATCCGATAGAGCGAGTTTGTAAAGGTGGCTCATGCCACGCGTCGGGCGCCATAGGGGCAACTATTCTACTTTTATAAAAGCAGATCTGAATTGACTACGAATTTTAGGTATGTTTACTACGACTAAATAATTAATAAATATTGCCTGCTAGGGAACATTTGTTTACAGAGACTAGAGTGTTTTCTACTTATCCTAATTGGAATCTTGTGAGAAATAAATTAAGAATGAATTGAATGTTTTACCTCGAAGCGGGCTGATTTGCGCTATAATGCTTTAAGAAGCTTTGTGGACTCCACTGAACTTTTGATGCAACAATTTCACCACGCTTAGAGAAAATTTGAAAATGATAGAACATGCAACACAAAACAATATCTGAAATGATGCTAGCATTTAATTCAATCCAAAACATTGATAGAGAGCAGAATATTTGAAAGCATTTAACTTTTGTTTTTTTATTAACGATTGAATTAAAAGCATGACCATCAAAATAAACACGTGTTAATTATAGCAATGTATGAATGAATAAGAAGAGTGGGGATGGTTACCGATGCACACAACACGCGAGATTGCTCACCAAAGTAGCACACTGCCCGCCCTGCAACAAGCGGAAAAGGCGCTTTCACACATGGACCGTCCAAGCGTTACGGTTATATCTTGAAATACCTTGCTCCCAGAACTCCCAAGGGAGTCAATGGGTATTAAATCAGCAAGCCTGTTACTATGACAATACAAATGGGACCATTTTTTTAAATGTTGCAAGTGAGACCCAACTTGATGTATACTGGCACCCCAACGTGGGGCAGTAATTTTAGCTTGTTCTCTCATTCATTCTATGGAATCATGAATTATAAATGTTTATATGGGTTAGTTACAATGATAACAGATCCATTTAAGTACTTTGGCAACCGTTTAGTTCGCTCAGTAAGTTCTGAGTTAGGTCTTGTGCGTTTATTTAGGCAGGGTGCAAGCGAAGCGGCTTCCCATAGGCGCGTACGTACCATGCAGGCGGGGCAATGCGGCGGCGCGCAGCCGGCCAGCTCGAGCTGGTGCGGCGCGCGCGCTTCCCCGCCCCCCTCGCCCCCCTGCGCCCCCGGCCCCGCCGCCCCCCCGGCGCCGCAGCACCCACCCGCCTCCTCGCACTCTGGCTCCCAACAGTCTACTTCGCCGAGCTGGAAAGAAACAACACGAATCAGCATAACCCCAGGTTAGAAGCAACTCTGTTCGATCAGAAGAACACCTCTGCATACTCACGAGGCATTCGCAGATCTGGCATTGATAGAGCCACCGCTCTCCACTCCGGAACGTCACGTGGTGCATCTCCTGGTGGCGGCAGTGGTAGCGAGCTTCACAGTGCGGGCAGCACGATGCAGGCGCCACTGTCACCGTGCTGACAGTACTTAGTAACTGGAAAAGATGGAAATTATAAATCCCCAATTATTGACATATTTAGTCGGGACTTCTCACGGAAAGACCCTACTAGATAAAAGAAGACCTTTAGGAAGATTGCTCGGATTCGTTAGGTTTGCCGCAGCCCGAGATGCTGATAAGAAATAAAATAAACAAAAGCAAACCACGTCCTAAAATTCCGTATGATATAGGCGCCTCTGTTTCTTTCCAATAAGTTACTGGGTTTTTTTTAAAGGGCTCTCTTTCTATAATCTATGCTGGCGTGCGTGCAGAAAAGAGACGAGTAGGTTCCCGGCTATTCGGTATTTAATCATAAGAAATTGAACTTGACTCTTTGAACACCAGGATCCCACTAGGACACACTAAAATTTCACTTGTTCTTTGCTCCATTTCGAGCCAAAGAATTTCCACAGGTTAAACGAGGATCATATTGATTTTCGACCTTGATCAACTCTTTTGAATCTTCCTAAAGATTTTTGTTCTTACCATAGAAGTTTGGTTGTCATGCGCGTCGCAAGAACAGAGCGCACGATCGCACGAGGCGACGCCAGCTATGCACGTGCATGCGCGGCATCCACCTGCCTCCGTCCACCTCGCGCCATCAGACATTATCCTTCCTTGCCATTCACAACCTGGAACAAAAAAAATACTCATGAACTGTCACTAACTAAGCCACTATTGGGATAGCGGATCAGCTACTAAAATACGCGGACTGAGTATACAAATTTTCTTACTTAGTTCACAGTTTTCAGTTTCACATTCACATCTAAAGCTTCCATCTGTGTTGACGCATCGCGCGCTAGGATGGCACGTATGGCAGCCTTCCAAGCACTCGTCTATATCTGTAAAAACAAATACTTATTTATATATTCAAAATGAAGGCGTGATCCGGCTCAAAGGACCTTTTGGAGAAACCTCTTTTTTCAAGTGGATCGTACATTTTTTACATTTTATTTTATATTCTAACCCTTAGATTAGACCTTAGATTTAAGTTCTTAATTAGGCAACCAGTTCTCCCAAACTATAAAGAAATAATAGTGAGAAAAAGTAATTAATTCTTGAAGCAAAAATGGATGCCTGCTAACAATTTTTCGTTGTTTCGGTAGTTGTCATTGACGTTGGCTACAATTGGTTAGTTGAATATTTGAATGTTGAATGAATAATAGTTGAATGTTGCATCTTCTAAACATCTCCAAGGATTTAAAGTTTCAGAGAATTTGAGACAGCGTCAATTAGTATCCGTACCAGGACATGGGCAACACGCGTGCATGGGTGAACCTATTTGAAATCAAAACGGTATTTATACAGCTGAAACGTAATAAACTATGTGAATCTAGAGTCAATTCGCAGTATAAGAAGGTTGCGTGTTCAAATCACGTCGGGGTCACCAAAGTAGGAAACGGTTCTGCGATGTCTGAACGTCCTACTATTCTTGTTGCTTGTGTTACGGAAGTGTTAAATAATAAATTGTTTCACAGGGTACTAGGTTTATATTTCCATAGGTTTTTACATGTCCGAACCTATTGAGTGAGCAGTGACGACTGGCGGGCGCAAGACAAACCTATGCGTCAGCCCAATTCCTGTGGCTAGCTAGCCGCCACACGACCAAAGCCAGGAAGGACAGGGAAGAATTTAGTTGTTATAAGAATGTTTAAAGTACCTTCGCAGTCATCCGTGTGTTGGCTCGGCCGGTAGCCCTGCGCGCACACGCAGTAGTAGGAGCCGGGCGTGTTGACGCAGAGCGCGGGCGGGGCGCAGGCGCGCGGCGCATCGCGCGCGCACTCGTCCACGTCGCGCTCGCAGCGCGCGCCGCTGAACCCGCGCGCGCACGCGCACCGCGCCGGACCCGCGCACGCGCCGCCGTTCAAACAACCGCCAGCGCACGTTGCTGCAAACAAGGGACTAAACTAAGATGGCGCTGATTAGTGATGCTAAAGTGTACCAACCAGCAGCAGTGGCTTAGTACAGAGTTAGCTTTGATATTGGATACTACTCTTCATCTATACCTATTAGATTAGCACGGACACTTGCCACCGTCCAGCGCGCAGTGGACAAAACTCAAGCTGTTAATATTACGGCTTTCGACTGGCGAGACAAAAAATGAATCGAAGACGCTCGAACGAGACTTTCTTGGTTACTACTTTGATGTTTGTCTAACCGTACCACTTTTTTATCTTTTGAAATTAGAGGGCCCTGTAGCACACGAATGGCATCGTACAAATCACATTTAGGTATATAATTGATGACGACATCTTGAAAACCATCCAGTACGGCAATAAGAGATATATGAAAAACAACCAGAATCCAAATGTTCTGAATTGAGCAAGCTTACTTACGAGTGCACGTATAGCCGTCGCCTTCGTACCCGTCCTGACATCGGCACGTGTACGAGCCGGGCGTGTTGCTGCATTCTGCGTCCGCGTGACAACCGTGACTCTCGCCGATACACTCGTCGACCTGGAACATGCCAAATAAAATTCTTATACTTACTAGTTCACAAAAACTTCTGTAACAATACTTTTTCGATGTGCAAAGTTTACTTTTGGTTTTACCATCTTTGTAAAACGCTAAACGGAAGACTACTTTAAACTTGTCAAAAACAAGGATTCAATATTTTAATCTGAGGAATACAGTTAGGCCGCGTTCATATGACGCGATTTCAACGCGCGCTGAACGCGTTCGGGTAGCTTTTCATCAGCGCACGCGTCGAAATCGCGTCATACGGTCTCTTACTCTAGGATGGTAAAATCTTTTGCTGGCTGGCTTCTTCTACAATAGACTTATTAGTATTTGAGCTTATGTTTATGCAGTGCATAGGCATTTTTCTTGTGCAATTTTCATGATAGTAAATTTTTAGTAGGTAAGTAGGTACTAAACAGCTTGATAAGGAGTATTTTTTTGGGAGTGTGAAAATTTAAATCCAGAGCAAATCTCGTAAATTATGCGAGTATCTAACTTTACCTTTGGTATGAGAACTTACCTCAACACAGTTGAATTTATCTCGTCTGGTATATCCGGGTAGGCACTGGCACACATAGCCACCCACCACGTTTACGCAGCGGGTGTTAGAGTGGCAGTGGTGCCCGTTCACATCCCCAGCTTCTTGGCACTCGTCTACGTCTGAAATCAACATTGGTAGATATTCCACACTGCATTCCACTTATTTCTATCTATCCCGATACTATAAGCAAAGCTTGAACTATGGGTATCAGATAGCAGCGTATTTTAAAATGTAAATTTAAAATTTAAGTTAAGGGTTAATTTATTAACAAGTTGCAGTTTTTGCTGTCAATGTATCCAGTTAACAGCAACAAAACTAAGTGTTGATAGAATTTTGTGTTTTCTATAGATTTTAGATTTTGCTTCTATGTTTTAAATCATTCGGAAAACTTTTCTATCGGTAAATTCTGAATTTATCTCTTAAAGTCATCAAAATCAAAACGTTCTTTATTCAGTACAATCACAAGGATCATTTTGAAACTTCTCTCTAGCTCTTGTTTTGTTAGCATATAAAAAAAGGCAGAAACAGACGTTTCCGGGAGATAACGTTTGCGACTTATTTAAAACAGACCTACTATGCTGCTATCCTTGTATGATCCATGATCCAGATCAGTAGGTCTGGATCATACAAATACGCCTGTTAATTTGCTTACCTCGACATGTAAGACCGTCACCGTGGAAGCCCTGGTTACATTTGCAAGTGTATTTGGTGTTTAGATTCATGCAGGTCGCGTTTTCATCGCACGAGTGACCCATGCTGCAGTAATCCACGCCTGTTACAAAAAAAACCTTTGAATACCCCACCAGCTATTGAAAGGAACACCTAGATTTTAGATGTTCTACTTCTTCTTCTTGTTGTGTCACTAATATCTGTCGAAACAGTGTGGTGAAAGGATTTTAAGTGCGCCTCGAAGAGGCTCCTTTCGAGCTCTTGACCATGTTTTAGAATTTTTTAGGTTCTACGACATGCCGGTTTCCTCACGATGTTCTACTACAATCTACGAAGTAACTTTATTTGTTTTTAGTGATAAAAGTTCCGATGTCCGCTCAAGTTGCTCACGTATATCCTTTAATGGGACAATGGGGTATGCCTACACACGAAAACTATACCTCGTGTGCCTAATTATATTGCTTCCTGTTGATTAAAATTTTCCATTCTGGTGATGAATTGCGATTATTCAATATCCTGTGCTGTCTTCGGACCAGATGGAGTTGGAAGCAAACGCATTAAACTGGGCTCCAAAACCATTTCCCATTTATGTTAGTCTTATAGGCACAAGTATTACCTGGGCAGAACTTGCAGCATTCTCCAGGCACGGTGAACTGGTCGGAAGGGTCACACGGTAGCGGCGGACACACCACCTTGGGATCCACTCGGATGCACACCATGTTTCCATCGTGGCACACGCACTCGGAACATTCTTTGGGTGCTGATCGCTCGCCGTGCTCATAGAGATTGCCTTGCAGAAGACATTGTTCTGAAAAAATTTAGGCATATTAAAATATATTCATAGTTAACATAGTCCAACAAAAATGTAAATCAGTGTATCAGTATCACTTACTTAAACATTTGGGACAGCAATCGCCTGGATGTAGTACTGGATTTTTGCACTCTGCTCTGTCGCACTCGACTGGCCTGCACGTTATCTCACCGTGCTGAAACATTAACAACTCTATTATATGTATTTACAGAACTTTTTTTTTGTTATGTAAACGGTAGACAAACATAATATAGTTTTACTAAACGAAGACATAGGTGAAGTCTTACCACGCAGGAGCAGCGATTGCAGTCCCGTTGCCACGAGGCGCCATCAGCGTGCACGGTACTGTTTGAGAAGCACGACTTCTGACAGTCGCACTGTTCTAACCGCGCCAGCCTTGCTTCAGCACCTACTAACTACATGAAGAAAATGGGCTGTGTTTACATTTTGTTCCAAGTAACTATTGTCTCTGCAGCAGAAGGACAGATAAGCTTTTAAACTAAAATAGCATACCTTGAGTGATAGATCATGGATATGTGTCGTAAGCTCTTGGACGGTTGCCTGCAGCAAGGAGAACTGCCCGCAAGTTGGGCACTCCGAATCTAGGCCGGGACATTGTGCGAGGTAACCGTGGGGTCCGCTCACCAGTCTTACGTCTTGTATTGTGCCCTGAAATCGTCAACCAACACAGTTATAGGAGAAATTAAAAAAAAAATTGATCCCGTATAGATAGATAGATAGATAGATAACTCTTTATTGATTACCACAACAAATTAATATACACATTTTTACTTAAAAGCTAACAATTGTAGTAATACAATGGGCGGCCTTATCGCTAACAGCGATCTCTTCCAGGCAACCTTGGGATGGACAGGACTGAACATAAAAAAGAGAAGGGGGAGAGTCTTGTGTGGGCTTAATTAATATAGATACTCCAATACCCCGTATACTCCAATACGTTCAACTATCTGCTCAACCAGTTGAACATAAATTCGATCCTAGAGCAGGGTACGTTTAGGTTTGTATTATTTTGACATACGTCATAACATAAAAAATAATGTAATAACGAGGGACTTACTTTAAATAATGAGTGTTTGCTGTTCCTCTGTCCGATCCAGAGCGAGAGCATGGGCATGGTGAAGTTCCTGTCCGGCGGCGGGACGAGGCGCCGGTACAGCGGGTGGCAGTCCACGAGCAGCGTGGCCTGCGCGCCCGACACGGCCAGCGCCAGCCGGTGCCAGGCGCCGTCCGCCAGCCGGAAGGGGAAGGTCTCGACGCGCGGCGCGCTGCCGCCGGCCGCCACGTAGTGCAGCCGCACCTCGTCGCGCCGCCCGCTCGACTGCACCTCCAGGTACCTGCGCACCGCCCACTGATGCACTACACATCGCAACAACGCCGCAGGCGCAACCCAACTGTTCCGAGGTACACAAACAAAGCAACCAACAAACAACATTCCGACGGCGACGAGCGAGCGGACCTCGGCTCGCTCTACATCTCAATATCGCTCGGCCATCATGGGAGAGCATGTACCTCGGAACGGACCGCGTTCGTTGTGGGCTCGCTGGATGCCCGCGATCGAGAACGCGCGCGATTACCGACTATTGACTTTATGGAGAGAGATCGTCGGACGCCGGACGACTCCACGCGGACTCGGAGCCGAACGGGGAGGGACAAAGTCTCTCCGGACACTGCGCGAGACAGAGCGGGATCCCATGTCGCTTGGAATGCAAGTGCGGACCGGCCCGGCGAAGCGCGGTATCCCCTCGAGCGCGGGCTCGCAACCGATCGCGGCACAACATTACAACATCGAGTGAGAGAACATCGAGGGACGGGGCGTGAAGGGGCTCGGACGATACAGAATGCAACACGTCAAGACACATAACACAAGACGCACTGGCGGAGGAGGTGCGGCCGCATGCAAGCCGTTCCATCCGCACGCACATACTTCCATGCATAGGTTAAATAGTGATCCCGAACGGTCAACGAATGGATCGAGGAGGACATTCCGAGGCACATGACATTCCAAGATACATGATACTCCCTATGTGCGCGTACGCATTGGCTTATGAAGCTCAATGCAGACGCGCACAGCGATGTTGAGATCTAGAACTCACCGTGGGGCATGCTCCCACGCCGCTCGCAGGTTGCTCGTTGCCCTCTCTTTGATAAGCCGACAGCCCCCGAAGCTCCTCTCACCGATTCATATTCAGTTCTACTCAAAGTACATTTTTAGAATTAATTAAACGTAGAATAATTCAACGATCAGAGTTGCATTTAATACAAATAAAAAACGGCCGACAAACAACACACTAACTCCAATGCTACAGCAGCGCGTAGACCAAATGCTACGAGAGCTTAAGCGCTACGCCCCGCGCCGCCGCCGCACCGTTTCGTAGGCCTTTAGCATAACTATAAATATGATGTACATTGAACGATTCGTTTCGGTTTTGTTTTGTATGACAATGTTGGCTGGTCGTTCTAATTCCACTTTACACTCTGATTGACAAAATAACTATTGATTGCTTTACACATTACCTATTAGGAAACGTAGATGCGTACATACCTGTTGTACCCATGTGAAAAAGAAATAATAGTGCCGGAGTTGGCTGGCTCCTGGCGAAGGGTCGCCAGCACCGTGAACTCCGGCGAGCGCCGCAGCAGCTCGGCGGAGCGCTCGAACGCATCACCCTCCACTTGGAGAGAACGAGAATCACCTGAAACATCACATCATAAATATCTATTATTGTAAAAACACAACATTACAAATAATTTAAAATATCCTTAAGATCCTTGAGATCTCAATTTTTATACCCTGGGGTAAGAGTCGTACTTAAAATTCAACTTATTAAAAAAAAATGAATTAGAACCTACTAGTGGAAAATCAGTTGTTGTCACGCAATAGTCTCAATAATTGTATGAATTGTGGTAATTATACTTTCAAGGCTAAAAACAATTTCTTCCAATTGAAATTGTTTGAGGTTGTTTCAATAAATTTTGATAATAATCAGAATTTTTATCCATGCCTACCAGTAGCGAGGATAAGAGACCTTGGCCCGTACCCACCGTAATACCTATTGGCAAGCTGCCAACTAAACTTCTGTTATCTTGAATGCCTACATTCGGTGCACCAATTAGGTACCTACTTAAATATTTACTATATTGAAATAACTCTAAGATAAACCGAAGTTAAGTTAATAAGAAAAACTATTTGGCCACACCCAAATGTTAAAACAAAGTATATCAACATGGTCCTTTTTATTAAACAATTTGGGCGAATCGGCACTGTATGTTTGCATATAGGGTAGGTATGGTTATCCCAAGCAAAACTGTCGATATGTTAATCCGATCTGCATAGTGCTCGACAGATAGTCGTCCTAGGGCGATAAATTTGGTGCTCAGAATTTGGGTGGAGACTGCCAAGGGGTTGTAAAGATATCTGTCTAAAATTTGAAAAAACAAAGTATAACTGAACAGTAAGTATGGAAAAAGGAATTGTACAAAAAACTTTGTTCATACATTTCAAAACATTTGTATGTTCTACTTCATTTTTTTATAAAGTTAAATAGTTTTCGGGATACCTTGAAATTATGAAATTATAAAAACCACTTCGTAATTATTAAGGTAAAAACTAGGTATAATTTTAATATACATCGCGATGTCTGCGATACTATATCGCGATAACTGGATTCGAGGCAAACTACTAGTTTTATTTATTCCACTAACAGGGCGTCCCATACATAAGTACTTTAAAATTAAATATAGGGTAAGAAATAGTGAGCTATTTCAACTTATATTCAGCTTTGAAAGTTGGCACTACTTGGCAAGTATTCGCGATGTTCGTAGGTTAGTCATCTCGCTCTGAAACCGCTTGTATGAGCACCTAACAGAATATTTTAACTGCAATGCGGGGAACTCGTGTAGGTACCAATCACTCTAATACCCCAGGAAGAATTCGACTATCTCAGAGTAACGCTATACGTTAGATAAAAATACTTCTGTCTTTGTTTTTGACAAGTATAAAGCAGAGGCAGAATAATTTAACACCAAGTATAAGTTTCGTCTTCGTTAACAATTAAAACAAAGCTTTCACGTTTTACGTCTGCAAGTAGAACAGCTCTAACAAAGGACAGTCACGCAGGTGGACATGATGTCTTATGGTGAGAAATAATTTCTTGTCAAACCTCAAAACCTAAACTCAAATAAATAACTGAACCAAACTTGGTGACGATTTTGTAAGAAAGAAGTCCCATACCTTTAATAAGAATTATACGATGAGTAATAAAAAAGCTCATAATTATTATTGCACGTGAATGATACGATGCGATTCAAATTAAACGAGTGAGTAATAAAGTGAACAATATAGTCAGATTTAAATCACTGAGGGTCGAGCAGGGATGACGAAATAATATCTCACATGAATGTCACATCCTCCCCTGTGGCGAGGGTAAATTGCGTGGAAAGGGCCCGGAGAATCGAGGGGATGTGACCGCGCGACATGGAACATAATATTTGCGAGTAATTGTTTCAAGCGAAAAGTCCAAAGTGATTTGTCGTCCTCGAAACACATTTAAACCGCCGGGAAAATCAGACTTTGTTATGATAAATTACTGTTGTGTAATAAACAACGTTGATCAAACAAAATGATAGATCGACGGCAATTCCAACAAAAAAAAAATACATTCAATTTCGTTCCTTCGTGGTGGATAAATGCGGAGTTGGACTGAGGAGCGATGACGCTATCGGATCTCGTGACTATTGTCACGAAAATGAAAAATACCTGCCTTGTTGAGGGTTGCAAAGGTCGATGTACTTCGAATTTCGTAGGTGTGGGGATGATTATCTTTCGATATATTACAACTTCTGAAGATTTTATTTTTAGATAGAAGCTTTGACTTTGTGACACCCAAGCGTTCATTAAAACCTTCATAAAAAAATAGGTTAGTGTTAACCTCGCACAACGACGGTGAAAAGTACCTATATTCAAATTATTTTACTATTGTTCTTCATACAACGAATTGAAAAAACAATTAAGAGAAAGTGAGTTTCTCGTGAAACTCTAATCACATAATACTACGTAAGCTCGATGTAAGGAAACGATGAACGTGAGCAATTAAATTAATCTCAAAAAATACAAACACCACTAAAAATACTTTGTACACAGAATAAATGTTTTTAAAGTAGTTTACAACAACAACTCACGAGCAAAAACTCCTAATATCTTACCGCAGTTGAATCATTTGCATTTGAACACAAACTCAAAAGAATGTTGACCCAGCTGTTTAGTTCATTGATTTTTCACGAACGATAAATAATTCATAATAACTTTTCCCTGCTTTACTTATCTCCCCTTGCCAAAGGTTAAATATTAAACAACTGTGTTCTTTCTGCTGGCAAAGGTACGAAGTTGAAAAATCAACCAGCCTTGTGAGACCCCATCATCTGGCGTCAGGGTTTGATGTTGAATGTGTTTTTTTACTTGATAACTTGGTCGTATAACAAAATCGGTGATAATGTTTATGATGCCTACTTTAATATTTTCTAATTTGCAACTTTGAAAAACAATTCATAAGTACTTACTTAATTATATCTGTGGTTGAAAAAATAAGCTGTTTTTGCAATTTCAAGAGTGAATAACAAGCAACCCCGTTAACGTCTCCTATTCAAATCTTCAGAATATATTTTGTAATCTCAGTCGTCCATTTATGCAGGTGCTTTTACAGAATTTGAATTTATGATCAGCATCGAACCCTAACATTATTTTGGTTTAATTAAATCACCCTTGCGAATATCAATTCAGTGACGTACAAATATTTGCTGGGCTTTGTGCAAACATTTTATTGTGTGACTCCCCGTTATGGGTTTATTTTATTGCAATAGTTCACCATTATTGTACCTGTTTTTGTTTAATTGCTAGATTTCCAACTGCCTATATTTGAAAACTTTTTTTATTCAATTTCTTAATTAGGTATTTAGGATTTTATTAAATAAGTAAATCTTTCGTTTTTGATCGAGTGAGCGAAGCGAACGAAGGTCTTAGTTTCAACTTGGGCGATTTGGCATTTTATGTATGTATGTATGTATGTATGTATGTATGTTTGTCTGGCGATAACTTTAGAACCGTTGATCCGATCTGCATGAATTTTTATATGTCGATAGCTTGTACTTGAGAAATTTACTGGTAAGTATATGAGTAAAATCGGATGAAGGGTTTTTGAGATATGGGGTTTTTTAGGAGGGCAAAAATAAAAAATGTTACATAAAAAAATCAAGTTATATGTCATACTAGTGGCTTCCCGCGGCTTCGCACGCGTTGAAGTGGTGAACCGTGATTGAGCCACAAACATCAAAACATCGTAACTTTCGCATTGATTTGTATATTATTAGGGTAAGATTTTAAATACCTACGTAGGTATATGGGATACCTATAGGCGTACATTACCTATATTAGGTAGGTAGGTATAGGTACTGACTGAGTTTGGCACAAACATGACAAATACAACAAAGACAACCTTACACGGAAAATATGTACTTATTTGTTCCTATTTTCTACCTCAAAAACAAACGAAACGAAACAGCGAACAACGAACACCCTTTGCAGGGGTAGTTTTAAAATAGTGAAAACGTGATTTTAATCTATTTATTGTGGAGTATATTTACTTCAAGTTTGAAATCAATCGCACTATGCGTTAAAAATCTCCCATACTAACTTTTACAGTCATTTGCACCCTTTGCGGGGGTAATTATCAAAACTTCAAAGTGTTATTCTTAATTATTTATTTCTTAGTATATTTACCTCAAGTTTTAAGTCAATCGCACCACGCGTTAAAAAACTCCCATACAAAGTTCGACATCCCTTTGCATACTTATTAAGGGTAGTTTTAAAAAACCAAAAATGTTATTCCTATTTTTTTAGCCTTGAAGTAAATCTACTTCAAGTTTCAAGTTTGTAGATTCAAGGAATAAAAATTTTCATACCAACGTTTTCAACCCTTTTTAAACCCTTAGGGGTTGAATTTCCAAAAATCCCTTCTTAGTACACCTCTACGCCATAAGACCTATGTACTCTTCAAATTTCAAGTCTCTCTAGGACCAGCGGTCAAAACACTCCCATTCAAACTTTTACATCCCTTTGTACACTTATTAAGGGTAGTTTTAAAAAACTAAAAATGTGTTTCCTATTTTTTTGCCTTGAAGTATATGTACTCCAAGTTTCAAGTTTGTAGGTTCAAGGAATACAATTTTTCATACCAACGTTTTCATCCCTTTTTACACCCTTAGTAGTTGAATTTCCAAAAATCCCTTCTTAGTACACCTCTATGCCATAAGACCTATATACTCTTCAAATTTCAAGTCTCTAAGTCCAGTGGTCAAAAAACTCCCATACAAACTTTTACATCCCTTTGCACCCTTATTAAAGATAGTTTTAAAAAACTAAAAATGCCTTTACTTTTTTTTTGCCTTGAAGTATATGTACTCCAAGTTTCAAGTTTGTAGGTTCAAGGAATACTATTTTTCATACAAACGTTTTCAACCCTTTTTACACTCTTAGGGGTTGAATTTCCAAAAATCCCTTCTTAGTACACCTCTACGCCATACTACCTATGTACTCCTCAAATTTCAAGTCTCTAGGACCAGCGGTCAAAAAACTCCCATACAAACTTTTACATCCCTTTGCACCCTTATTAAGGGTAGTTTAAAAAATTAAAAATGCCTTTCCTTTTTTTTTGCCTTGAAGTATATGTATTCCAAGTTTCAAGTTTGTAGGTTCAAGGAATACAATTTTTCATACATACGTTTTCAACCCTTTTTACACCCTTAGGGGTTGAATTTCCAAAAATCCCTTCTTAGTGCACCTCTACGCCATAAGACCTATATACTCCTCAAATTTCAAGTCTCTAGGACCAGCGGTCAAAAAACTCCCATACAAACTTTTACATCCCTTTGCACCCTTATTAAGGGTAGTTTTAAAAAACTAAAAATGCCTTTCCTTTTTTTTGCCTTGAAGTATATGTACTCCAAGTTTCAAGTTTGTAGGTTCAAGGAATACTATTTTTCATACAAACGTTTTCAACCCTTTTTACACCCTTAGGGGTTGAATTTCCAAAAATCCCTTCTTAGTGCACCTCTACGCCATAAGACCTATGTACTCCTCAAATTTCAAGTCTCTAGGACCAGCGGTTTAGGCTGTGCGTTGTCTATATGTCAGTCAGTCAGTCAGTCAGTCAGTCAGGACTTTGAGTCTTATAGTATTAGAGATGAAAGGGCTTTGTTTGGACATTTCAAAACAATTTTTACTTTTTTTTTGAGATGCTCGGTTTTTGAGATAAAACAAAAAAAGTTAAATTAAGAAAACCAGCGATCCAAGAGCTCCCATCTCTAAGAGTTTCGTTGACATCAAGGTTTTTCTACTGGTCGGCCAGTTCCTTCGCTTTTTCTTATTTTTTTTTCATGAAATAAATTAAGGAGGTACTCAGTTCTCATAAAATGGTAACGACGACCAGGTCTGATGATGGAGCCAAGGTCTGTTCAACGGAACTCTTCAATAAATAGTCCAATAGAGTTGAAACTTGGTTACCATACCAAGTTAGTAGGCGGTAGTCAGAAAACAGTCCAAAGATAATGTTCGGACTTGCCTCTGGCTACTACCTACTCAAAGTTTTAATGCGTTCGTCGGGTCGCATCACGAGATCTCAGTTCGGGGCGAACTACTAGTGATACCTTCAAAAGGGGTCACAGTTTTCAGCTGACTTCGCTTGTAGCCCCGAGTTTAGTCACGTGGCGCACCAACGAGCAAATCAGTGCACCCCTATCGAGCGAGTAAATATGATAAAACCTATACATAATACGAATGAACGAACCTATCACGTTATTATCTTGTTACTCAGTGCTTGGTTTACTTTAATGAACTCTATTAAGTGACTACTGAAAGCGTGCCCGACTAAGCGCATTTCCAACTTTACGGTGATATGTTACGTTTAATAAAACCTTCATTTAATTTTGTTTAAATCTATTAATATTCAGTCACACCGTCATGTTGATCTAGCATCGTTTATTTGCTGATCAAATATGCATGCATGTCATGTCAACCACAGAGGCGTTATTGATGCGCCACTTATGTCCTTGGCAGTGACAAGCCTGGCAAGGCTTTACAAACACGACACACCAAGTGTGTTAATAATTCTGCATGTGTCTGTCGCAGGCAAGCGACCACTTATGATTAATGTTTCAATGAAGCATGTAGCAAAGTGCTCTATTTTTAAAGCCGTTGGGGAATATAGTGTCTAGTTTAATTCCTGCGTATTTTTACTCAAGCAATTGTCTTATTTGCGTTTAACCTTTACAATTTTTAGAACATACTATGTTCCCATTAAACCCTTCATGCTTTAGACAGGGGATAGTACCTACTTCTCTACATTTTGCTTCGGGTATAAGCACTACTATTTGTTTCCATTCAATCCTCAAAAAACTCACCGATTTAAACACCTTTGACGTTTGACACTTACTGCGGGACGGGAACGAGACAACAAGCCCCCAGAGCCGAGCTCCCCAAAAATTAGGGTTGACACCCTACAACAATGCGAATGAACGCGAATGCGAACGCAATTTGACTAATGGCCTGGATTACGTTACGAGTAAGTGAAACGCGACAAATGTTCACTTAAGTAGGGTCATCGCTCGGAAACAAACTGTCCTGTATAGATATACAATATTTATGCATGAAGACTCCATAGATTCAAATAAAAACAAAATATACGGCGCTTTTTAATAAACCTAACCTTTTGTTTTGTCTGTTATTAAAAGGAAATTAGTAAGGATATCTATAATTAATATGAATTGAGCTATAAGTAATAGTCAAAAAAATATTTAGCAATAATAGATGAATACTGGGGCAGCCCTGTTTTTCTTGTGGCCAGGAAAACGTCGAGGCGAACTAATCACTCCGCGTTGTGGGATTGCGGACATTTGCCGGTGGATTAATGTCCCGTGCCGATAACAGGGCTCACCCTAGCAACCCTAGACGCATCGACACTTGGGGATCGCTTGATTGTTATTGACTTATTTTTTTTGTAATTTAAACCTTAAAGGCCTGTTTCATAATCCCCGTCATTTTATAGCGGTTTGTTATATCACTTAAGGTAAGATGGCTCTATGCTCTATATTTACTATTCTAACAGCGGCAGCGGCAAAGGGGCTGCAACCTGTCACGTATGGAATACTAATTACTTCAAAATGTATGGGTATGTGCCAAATGTTATATTTGGACGTACCTACTTCCAACCCTTAGACTATTCGAATAATCTTGAGTTGTTACTTGGTACTAAGAGATCTGAGAGGATATCTACGGTCTACTGGAAATCAGAGAAGTAAGGCGGTTACAGTTTTCCCCTTGGGGTAAATAAAAAGTCCTCGCTGTTTTCTGTTTCTATGAAGTAAACTTGTCACTGTCACATTCATGTCAACGAAAAAAGATGGCAACAGTCCTTACGGCCATTTTAGCTAGTGGAGTCTTCAGCGACCATTATGAAATCCATCATAAGGGTTTTGAGCGATTCTATATAGTCAGTAAAAAGTGGTACAGTTAACACACTTAGTTGGTACAATTGATAGACTATGCCAATAGATTTTCCATCACAACCTTTCCCTTTAACCACCCACCGTTTCAGTATTTCTTGATATGGGTAGATTAATGAGCCTATCCCTAATAGATCGTCCTACCGCTCACAGCGACACTTGGGGATTACGATCAATTTGCGCGATCGAACCGATTCCGGCCAGCCGGGTAGGATTACAGAGCTTTGTGAATTTAATTAGCCTCAATTACATAGCCTGTTCAATGGGATAACTTGCGAATAAACCTTTGCCTTTACTGAGTTTTGTTCATGTGTTGTACTTCCACAAAACTTAACATATTTTGTAAAAAAAAGGTTTATATAAAATTTTATCTGTGCTCCCTTAAATGATTTTCCATTACTTCTTCCATGTCTTAGATCCAAAATTTGAGGCGGTTGAACAACAAAAGAAGTATCCCTCGCCATTTACTCTGCACTCTTGTCTATTCAACCTACGGGTTTCCTGTAAATCACCGCAAGTTTCATCTTCCTCGTCTTTTTTTGCCAAATTGCAAATGTCAAAAAGGGAAGAACACAATAGGCACGTGCGAGTGACGGGCCCTCGGAAGCACGTTCAATGTATTTTTAAGGAAATAATTGAAAAATATGTTTTGATGTGTGTTCTGTGTAGATATCATACAAGTATGTACCTAGTACCTACTTACGCTTTACAAAACGTAATAGAAATACAAATTCAAATTGAGAGGCTGAGAACTGAAATGTAATATTTAAATTTAAATTCTTAGAGTATTTTACATTTTACAAGAGAGATTTTAACCTATTCGAATCGGTCGGAAACTCTGGTCAATATCAAACCCTGCAATGCAATATGAACCCGAATTTTAGACACAGAAAACTTATAAATGATCAAAATGTTAAATTTTATTAGTAAGTTCAGATAGTATATTTAAACTAAGTATTTTTCATGTTGCAACAATGATCAGTATCCCTTCAAAAAAAAGTTTTCGAAACTGATGGTCCTTAAAATGAACATCTACCTATTGCAGACATTTAAGTATCCAGCTGGACACGCTATGCCAAAGCTACTCTGAAACTTATTTATAATTCCAAAAACTTTCCTCCGGTTCCGTAAACATAATTTCATAACGATGCATCTTTCATTACTTTATTGATAACGATCATTGCTACTCGGTGCTTCGAACAGTTATTATTGCCTTACAAAACAGTAATCACGTTTAAAAGCCACCCTCTGATAGCATACGCGACACGTACGCGAGTGACTTATTACGAAGTGCATTAAAATGTAAAGCGGCGCGCCTCCCTTAGGCTGCGTCCTCCCAAGGGTGGATTGACGAGCGATTCTTGAACTATGAATCATTTAAGTATTGGGTGTGTACTGTAAGTGTAATACAGACAGACACTAGAATCTATAAAAAAGGAAATTCGAGTATTTCTCGACAGCCATAAGCTCAGGATTTGATGGATCTGATCCTTCAAGAAATAACCCCGTCATTGAACTGGATGGGTGAACATGATGCCTTAGAAATAGAGAAACGTTCGCTGGAGCACCTATTTTATAGGCCTGAGTACCTACGCCGAACTTGCTTATAGTGAAGATCATAATAAAAATAGGAAAAAATATCCAAACCTGCTTAAAGTCTGAACATCGATCATAGATTCAAATAGAACAAAAAATAATAGAGTAACTGCAATGTATGTGACATGAACGGAATTCAATCTGCAAACTTTCTTTAACAATAAATGACTGTCTGTCTATAAAAAAAACTGATTAGCACACAGCATTTAAGTATAATCAAATCATTTATTGTTCGTGAATCTGGGTTTTACAAAAAATAAGATGGTTGGTGTCGCGTATATATCGCGCCTCTTAACGCTCTGCTTATGACAGGTACCTTAAGCCTTTCACTAATGGACGAGCCGTCTGCGAGTTCGAACCGAACCTGAAAGTACTGCACTTCCGCGACTCACATCCATTAGTGTGAATTGATACCAGTTCGTATTGAGAAAAGTTTATCGATTTGACGCAGTTTTGTATGCACTTTGAATAAATTGGCTGTAATATCGGCAGTCTATTATGTGGAAAGGGTTCGGTTTGTTTTGTTTTAGTTTGTTTTCTCAGCTATGAGTACATTTTTATTCAATATTGAAATACAAAAACAGATATAACTGAAAGATTCACATATCTATAGAGTATAGCTTCAATTAAGAGAAATTTATACAAAGTACATAAACCGAATTATATTTGCATAGAGCTTAAAAGAAGAAAAAACTAACATGTAAATGGTCTTGAGGTAAGTAATTCGCATTTGCTAAGTTACATATTTGTGGAATTTTATATTATACAAAAATTATGAAAATGTTTTAAACTGTTGGACTCCTAAAACTTCGGAATTTAGACGGGATGCCTGGAGAGGTTATAGTCATGAAACTATTATTTTCTATACGCAGCCGCCCACGGCTTCGCCCGCGTGCTAGCGGTGATTAATTAAGACCGTTTCTCTTTTTGAGCTCTTATTAATAAATTTGGATAAAACCTGGTTGTACCTATGTTAAACAAACATTTTTGTGTTTGTATAAACTATGTTTGTTATAAGTTTGTTCCAAATCGGTAGTATTCTAACTATTGGTAGGGCGTTATTGAGCCAAAAAGAACCATACATTATAACTTTTGCATAACTCATATCATTAGCATAACACGTCAAATTAAGTATGGGTAGGAAGCATGATAAGATATTATTGAAATTGAGATGCGATAAGAAGGTAGATATATTACCTGTCAACGTATAAGCTATCCGCTGCGTTTGCATTCCTGGCGAGAGAGAGACGCCGGTCCGCGAAGTGTTGTGCAGGGACAACGCGCCCAGCAGGTCTAGCTCGGTGGCTGTAACAATAACAATATTATATCATAACCTGACTAGTGAAATTATAATAGGTATATCAAACGACTCGGCATATAATTATACTTGCAGATAATCTATATAGTTTTTAGTAAATACAATAGTGTGTCTGCCTGTTTGTTACATTTACACGGGTAGATAAACAACTAAAGTGATCCACAATCTGGACTCTAATTTAAAAGAATATAAAATACCATAATCTTAATATAAATAATATTTTTATAACACTCAGATAGAGAATAAAAAAATATGTTTATCACAAAAACATTTGTTCTCAGTGGATATCAAACTCACGGTCTACAGCGCAGGAGGTAGGCTACATATAAACCAGACTATTTCTTCTCCCAGTTTGCCGAAACCGTGACAGTAAACCGGTGCGTATTTTCAAAAAAAAACGTAGAAAAGAACCTTGTAAATAATGTTCAAACATTCGTAGCCCATATTGAAATGCAATAACAATAATTCGTAGCCCTCTCGTTTTGTCTGCTACGAGCACATTACATATTCCGTAGGCGTGCTACGCCATCCCTAACTTCGTCCATCATACTTAATAAAACACGCACTGACTCAATATTGTTATAACGTCTTGTACATAATGTACGAGCACTACTCCCATTACGTATATGATCGTATGAAAACTATTGCAGTACTGAAAACTAAGGCAGTAGGGCAGGGGCTGATTCTTGAAACTATTCCTACGAGTTAGGGAAACTCATTAGGCAGAATTAACTCCGAAACTTATCAAGTCCGGATTGTCCCCATCAATGACGGATATAACCGGGATATTATTGTTTTGGAATGCAATGAATATTTACGAGCCAATAAACTGGTAGTGGCCTACATTTCGCCAATCAATACGATGTAAGGGCCTTCAAAAAGTGCCTTGCAAAATTTTGTTTCCGTATCTCTTCTATTTAAAAAATAATATACAAAGTTAATGCACTGTCATAAATTAGAAAGGCTAACGGCCGGTTTCTGATAGCTCGATCAAAACACATCGGACGTCAAGTCACTCGCCATTTCAGCTATTACATCGAATTAGACAGAGATAGCAAGTGACTTGACATCCGATTAGTTTTGATCGGGCTTTCAGAAACCGGCTGTTAGTGAGGAAAATAAATAAAGAATTAGGCAGTACACCATGTTGAAGGTCATGAAGTCACGTAATTTAGAAACGTATGCAGTCGAAATATTTTTTTTAGGTTAGATTTGCCAAGAAATCTTCGAAAACGCTTTTACGCAATGCAAAATTCTTCTCGACACAAATCTATGTTGAAAGCATTTCCACCTAAGAGCTAATTCAAATAATAGTTTTCCGGAGGTTTCCAGCTACATCCGACAGCAACATCCATCAGCTGATGTAACCCGGTCACGAACCCGGCCGCAGAGTAAATAGTAGTTAGTAGTACGGGCACGGCTCGATACGAAGTCAGACAACTAGGCTACGGGATACAACCAAACCGAATTATGTAAGCTGAATTTAGGTGTACGTACAATGTAAGTACTCACGTTTTACTGTTATGTAGTTTCACACATGGATTTAGAACATATTTTAGCTGTATAAAGATATTTTGATATTTATGGTAGATGTTAATTTATTTATTTTTATTAAGTTATTTATTTAGGTTATGTATTATTAAGGTTATTTGTTTAGGTTGTATTTGTACACCAAAATATGAAAACATTTTCTAACAAAGTCGTATTCCATGAATTTTCATTTGGCATTTGTTTTCATTTTCTTTCGTTTATAACTTTGTTCTTTTTTTGAATAATAAAAAAAGGTCTTGTTCGTTTTTTTTTTTTTTTTTATACCATGAGCTAATGGAACAAGCAGATGGCCCACCTGATGTTAAGTGGTAACCATCACCTATAACAAAGCATTGCCTCGTAAGTCACGCACGACAGGAACGTGCCCTACGATGCACTGCCCTGCGTCCATCAACTTGAGGCATACAGATGTTAGGCCTCATGTGCCTGTAATTATTATATATTTTATTTTACATGTTTTATTTACACAGAGTTTTTATTCTTTTGTTTTTTTCATGTATTTGGTAACTAAGTAGGTTAATGGGAAGTTGAAAATTCTTTTAGAAGTCAGTTAATCAGAAATATCCTGTTCATGACAATGAAATTAAAGCGACAGACAATAGGAATAATCTTATTTTCGAATACATCAAGGGTTTTTCTTCGTTTTTAATGATTCTGAAAATGCGTTAAAAAGTTCAATTTAAAATTAAGATTAAGATTTGAGGCGTTTACTCCGGAAGACTCTTTAGTCTTGACTTCAATTAAAAACCGTCAGATTGTGTCAAGAGCTCTCGCGAATCTTGAGTAGAGCACAAGTTCCAATTTACGACGCCTATGCTTACAAGCCTGTGACACAGAACCTCATAGGGCTGTGCTGTTTCTTTAAGTTCATGTTTAATCTGATAATGAATAATAAATAGCTTAAAAAAAAACATTTTCTTAATTATGAGTCTATTATAGCAAATTTAGAATTTAGAGTTAGGTACTTATACGTACTATTTAGAGAAGCTAACTTAGATCTATAGATGCTACCGACACTCGATCAATCCAATCAATCCCAGTCTCGATTTGGTTTCATTTTTATCAGAAAACTTTCCAGTTTGCCTTTACAAGCAAATGTTTTTTCTTTCTCTCCTTTTTCCCACAAACAAAATAGATAATATATGACTGAAAACGTCACAGACTAGAAGTCAAGAAATAAAATGCTTCTAAAGAGTTATCTAAGTTTTTTTTTTAATTTAATGATCTAGCTAGACGTTTGACTGCCATCTCTGAGTAAATATGTTTACATATCTGACGTATTTTATATTATAATAAAGGACAATGTAGTCGCTAAACGACAAAGATTTCAAAACATACCAAAAAAAGCTCCAGTTTGCCTACTCCTGAAAAAGTTTTGATGCATTTCTTTTTCTTCGTCATTTCAACAAAGAATCTTGCTAGTGTCAAGTGAAAAATAAAGACAGCGCACAGGCGTTGGCATTCAGCGCGGCACTTGGGGACGCTTCTGATTGGCACTGGATTAGATCAGTACAGCAATCTCTAGATTGTTCGCAATGGTCTGCAGATAGCTCAACTGTTTTATGTGTTTTTTATATTATGTTAATACTTGTGTTCATGGTAATTTTCCATGCAAATAAATGTTCTTTATTTGTAAAAAAAAGTGAGAGTTGTACTTTTCAGCCAAAATATATAAAATACTTTTTAGCATAGTCGGCCATTATTTGTTTTGAAAGTGGTGGCGGTTCCGCAAATAGCGAAAATCACATGTGCGATATATGAAACTGTCACTGTCAACCCTGCTGAGACAGCCCGAGTAGCCGGAGAAATAAGACCGGCGCGGCGCCGCCTGGGAGGCGCGGCGGCCGTCACGACGCCAGCACGTCTCCTGCTTCCGTCTCCCCTTACTTAATAAAATGCTCCAGATTGCCTTGTCAACGGTCCATGGTCCACAGTTTCGTAAGCGCAGATTTTTTCGAGACGAGAAAGTTCACCGTTATAATAAAAGTTAAAGTTTGAATGTACCTCTAGTGACAATTTGTTAAGACTAAGTATTGCGTAGCGTAGGTACAAACAGGTAAGAAGTAATAATCTGGGTTACCTAACTTAAGGTTGAATTCATATTTCTTGTAAAGCTTAGAGTGTTTTCACTCCACTTATAACTTACATGTTGGGTTCAGTTACACCTTTCGTCTGCGCAGGATTAGTCACACAATATCTTTATGAATTGTAGCCTAGGTATGTGTTATTCTGATGTTTAAGCTATATTACTGTAAAGTTTCATTAAAATCCATTCAGAAGTTTTTACGTGAAAGAGTAACAAACATCCATCCATCTATACTTACAAACTTTCTTGTTTATAATGTTAGTAGGATTTGGTTATATTCCATAATTTTTCCAAGGACTATTTCGTGGCACAAACTCGTTGGCATACAAGATTTATACCGAATATAAGGGGGGGACTTTAATATGTAGCACATTCGTACGGCAATTAAAAATGTCTTTCCGAACTGTAGGTTTTAATGTCTCTTATTTACAGCTAGGCTATAAACCGTATTTACCACGCGATCGTAAACACTTCCGTACAATTCGGCTTTAATGGCATTTCCTAGCTAGATCCTACGTTGATATGTTGCAAGCTAGACTTAGTCTACAAACGACCAGATTTCATATCCGATTTCAGGGCCTGAACCCTAAAAGCCAATTAGGAAACAGTTATCATTCAATCGGCGGTAAAAGTAAATAATGTTGAATCTTCTTCCTTGTCTTCCTCTTCTTGTCGTGTCACTAGTTTATTTTGAAACAGTGTGGTTAAAGGATTTTAAGTGCACTGTATGTATAATGTTGAATGAAAAAAACTACTGTTCCAGTAAAAAAGTACAGGACCTTGCATAAAGACAATTTATGTGTCAGATCAATCTTAATGTAATTTCTTGGAAATAAATAAAAAAAACCGGCTAAGTGCGAGTCGGACTCGCGCACGAAGGGTTCCATTACCTATAAAAACGGTACAAAAACATGTTCGTTGTATGGGAGCCCCCTTAAATATTTATTTTATTCTATTTTTAGTATTTGTTGTAATAGCGGCAACAGAAATACATCATCTGTGAAAATTTCAACTGTCTAACTATCACGGTTCATGAGGTAAAGCCTGGTGACAGACGGACAGACAGATAACCCTAAAAATCATTGAAATCGCGGTAGATATATATCTACTTATGGGTATCCTACCCTAAGTACTTACTAAAGTTTATTTTAGGTTGTCTAGGAGGGGTAGTCAGAGATACCTCCATACATTTAGCAAATTTTGCAGAAGTTAGAAATTATAGGAAAATAGCGGCCTGTCCCAGCTTCGCATGGGTGGTCATACATTTTTTGAACATTTTAAGATAAACTTAGACCGTGGGTTCGAGCCTCGCGTCTACTTATTTCATACATTTGCTCGTCCTTTTCCCTGAGTGAGGGAAATCGCATTGCGTGACCCCGTGAGTGACCCGGGGACCCTTTAACATTTTTAATTTCGTCATATCTTTTGAATGGAATATCCGATTTGAAAAATTCAAGAAGTAATGTATAGGTATTGAACCAGTCTTGAATATAAAAAGATTTATTTGAATAAGGATTAATACCAAGGTACAAATAAAGAGCCTTTTCTAGCGGCGGCATTTCAATTAAATTTTTATAATAAAAGAACACTTATTGTGACATAACTATAATAGCTAGACATAGGCTGTTGCGACATTTTTTGTAGATAATGACGTGTTCTGTAAAGTCGCAGTACATTATTTTGTTCTATCATCAATAGTTTTCGCAGCGCACGCGATGTAAGGTTTTTGTTTTCCACCTTGGGTTACATTATTGGAGTTTTAGTAAGGATCCCTGATTTTTTTGAAAATATAATATAGCCTATGTTACTCAGGGATAATGTAGCATTCTAATGCTGAAAGAATTTTTGAAATCGGACCAGTAGTTTTTGAGCCTATTCGTTACATACAAAACAACAAAAATACAAAGTTTTCCTCTTTATAATATTAGTGTAGATGTAGAGTCGTTCACACATTGCCATATTACTTTGTACTACAAATTTGCTATAAGTAAATACCATGTATGGTTCGGAAAATATAATAATATTATGTACACAAGAGTAGTTTTTAGAATAGTAGAGCTTTTTGTGAAGGGCTCGTCCGGGGAAGTACTACCACCACGCCTTTTTCTGTCGCCAAGCAGCGTTCCTGTGTGTCGGTTTGAAGAGTGAGGTTGCCGTTGTAATTACAGGCACATGAGGCTTAACACCTGTCACGTTCCTATCGTGCGTGACTTGCGAGGCGTTGCTCTGTTATAGGTGATGGTTACAACTTAACCTTTTTTTGCTTATTCCATTAGCTAGTTGTATAAAAAAAAACATTATACAGAGATCTGAGGGGATATCTACCGTGTCTGGAGATTAAAATCGTGAAGCTGTTCCAGTTTTCAGTTTTTTTTATACAAAGAAATTAAATATTCTTATTAACTCACAATTATGTAACTACATATTAAATGTTCGAAAAGTGGCTAAATACTAACTAAATCAGCTGATCCACTGAGTTCACCCAATAACACGTATTTTTCATATATTTATTGGAATAAGAAGAATTTGACGAAGACGTAGAAAAAATGTTATCAATTGCTTTCTGTATAGCTAAAACAAATCACTATACTTAAGAATGGCAACTTTCCTTAGATTAACCGCTAAGTGTCTAAACTGGTAAAAGTTAAACTAGGCAGAACTATTTCGGTTTACCGACGTCAGTAGCAAACTAGTGGTTAATTAATTACGTTACCCACAGAATAAACAGCAATTACTGCGTAGACGGGATGAACCCCATTTCAGGAATCCGTTCGTATGATGGGGTTCGGGCATGCGTTAGAATTAGTAGAATCGTAACGAGTGAATTCCGCACGTTGGTAGTGTTATGTTATCCCTGCCGAAGCACATTTTTTTTATGATAGCCACGTGCCGCGACTTGCGAACGCCGCCGTCCGCTTTGCCTGCTGTGGCATGTTTATATATATGGTCCAACTATTAACTTTCGTAGAACCGTCCGGTATGCAGACGGCATCAATTATAAATTCATTTATGGTGTTAGGCGTTTCATTGTTATGAAACACGAACCTCCGTCTGTATCGGGAAAACGTTTGACGACTCAGCAATTCCTTCAAATTGAAAAGTAATGGAATTGCCTACCTGCAGGTACTGGAAGCATTCTCGAAGGTCGATTATCCATCGCTGTATAGATGTTGAAGACAATATTTATTGTATTGGCCCGTCAAGCCAGCGAATAGATGCGGTAGATTTTTAATACGGGCCTTCGGTTTCTTTTTATAGATTACATGGCCGTTTGATAATTTGTTTGAAACTTTTCAACCTTTCATAGTATTACTTTTATTAAATAATTGAACACAAGTAACTATATTAAAAACTAAAAAAAGGGGTAAATTTAAAAATTAAAAATAATCTTTACAATAATATTTTCTTCCTGTGTTAACATACTGTTGCCAAACATGGGCTCTTACTAAAGTGCATAGCAAAAAGCTGGAGGTCTGCCAGAGGTCTATGGAAAGAAGTGTGCTGAGCATAAGAAAATCGGATAGAGTAAGGAATACAAAGATAAGGGACACAACCAAAATAGAAAATATAACTAGTAGTAAGGAAAAACAATTGGAGATAGACAGGTCACACTCTAAGAGGAACCGAGAGATGGAGCAAAACAATAACAAACTGGATACCTAGAAACCAAAAGAGGAAATGTGGTAGACCATTTAAAAGGTTGGAAGACGATTTAAAAGCTACTGCTGGAAAGCTGTGGTTGAGAACGGCTATGGATAGAGACAAATGGAAGAAGTTAGAAGAGGCCTATGCCAAACTAGGGCAAACGGAGGATATTGAAGAATTAGCGTAAGTTTAAGTTAGCATTAAGAAAAAACTATTGTACCTACTTCCGAATAAAGACTACTATTATTATTATTAACTATATTAAACCTTCTAACTTATTATTAGTTACGATAGTGAAATATGGAATAGGCTCATACTCGCATACAAAGTCGTGAGGAATTTACCCTTTTTAAAGTATTCTACCCAAATTAAAGGAAAATTCAAGTCTCGCGATAAGTGAAACTTAATTCAGCATGAAATCGAAAATGCTTTCAAGCTTTCAAGGCTAGGGTTTTAAAATGTTCGGAAAACTTGCAAAAACACTCTACCTCTTTCTGCTTCCCCGAATTCGCAAGTATTTACGCCCCCAAAGCGATGGTTCATGTTATCCGAAATCCGACTCTCTGTGAAATTGATCGGTGCCTACTCGATCGGAAAGTAATACAGGGTGTTACAATTAATTGAAGTCCCTGAGTGCAACCTGAGACGATGGCGCGTGCCTGCTCAGTCGGCTGGTCAATTTGACCATCTGGATGGTAATGAGGGCAATTTGTGTTTACCTCAAAACAAGGGCTAACATACCTACAAGAATGTCTCGGTTACAGCGGGCTCAGTTTAATTTTACAATAAAAATATCGTGACAGCGATAATCTTTTGAAAACCTCAATATTCAATCTATCACATATGAACATAATTACAGTACGCCCATTTTATTAAAATACCGTAGTTAAAGACACAAGAAAACAAAATATACTGATGGAGAGACTTTACACGTAGAATAAATTATATCCATAGTTGTTTGGATGGGACAAGTGAGATAGGGAGATTCATTAGAATTACACATCTCTAATACTATAAGACTCAAAGTCCTGACTGACTGACTGACTGACTGACATATAGACAACGCACAGCCTAAACCGCTGGTCCTAGAGACTTTAAATTTGAGGAGTACATAGGTCTTATGACGTAGAGGTGTACTAAGAAGGGATTTTTGGAAATTCAACCCCTAAGTGTGTAAAAAGGGTTGAAAACGGTTGTATGAAAAATAGTATTCCTTGAACCTACAAACTTGAAACTTGGAGTACATGTACTCCAAGGCTAAAAAATAGGAAAGGCATTTTTAGTTTTTTTTAAACTATCTACCCTTAATAAGTGTGCAAAGGGATGTCAAAGTTTGTATGGGAGTTTTTTGACGCGTGGTGCGATTGACTTAAAACTTGGGGTAAATATACTACGTAATAAATAATTAAGAATGACACTTTTAATTTCTGATAATTACCCCTACAAATCACGCTCACCACTTTAACGCGTGCGAAGCCGCGAGAAGCTGCTAGTGTAAAATAAATGGCAAATTAGCCGTGGGCACTCTGGTCACTGGAACGGAACCAATACAAGACAAATCGTCAACTAAACTGTGGCGCTGAGTGCTGAGTCGGTAAGAAAGGGTGAAGCCTTTAGGGCACCCCACTCGTCCACTTTTACATTTACCACATGTTACGCGCGTGCCAACTAGTGTTGTAACCGATTTTTCCGTATACGGAAGAGACTGACACCAGTCAAACAATTTCTCACTCGCACATTTCAACTATTTGATGATAAACAATAAATAAAAAATAAGTGAATTTGCAAAGAACGAAGTTTCGAGGAATTAAACGTTACAACAAGCAAAAATATTATTTGGAACCAAACAAGTTTTTTTGCCAAAAAAATTGATTTAGTACGAAAGCTAGTTAAACAAATTGCCAAATAGTTATAAGGTACATGGTTTGGTTCCTGCCTAACTTTCTTGACCTACCTATTTTTAAGATTCATGAAAGCACTTTAAGACAACACCTTATACATTCACCAATTTACAGTAAAGACTATTAAAATCATTAAAACGTGATAAAAATATTTTAAAATGCTTTTGTAATATTTTCATAGTTTTTTTATAGTTCTGAAATGCGACAAAGATCCCTTGTAATTTCGCCATGTCTGTCATGTTTGTGCTTTTTTTTATTTATTTTTCTTGGTATGTTTTTTCCTTGTAATAAAGTGGGGAGGTTTTTCTATAGGTATATCTCATAATAAATCATTATCAAGTTCTTTCTAGTAAAATCTCGTAAGTGAAGTAGACTTTTCCAGATTAGTATACAAGGTGTTCCATAAGTTGTGTATATAAACTTCAGGGGGCTAAAGTACCCATCAATATGAACAACTTTTTCTAAGGAACCAATACTGTGAACGCGAAAAAAAAAACAGCTGTTTCATACAAAAGTTCAATACCTACCAGGCTAAAATGTATGAAACAGCTGTTTTTTTTTTCGCGTTACTTTAGCCCCCTGAAGTTTATATACACAACTTATGGAACACCGTGTATATACATATGTATATACATTCACACTACAAAATCCGTATTCGACAGTATTCTCAGATGTTGCACCACCCTGGTAAGAGCCCTGCGTGTCAAACTTGGGGTAGGCATAGCACACGGCAGTCTAGCCCGGCCACACCAACGATGACGTGTCCAAACTAAATAAAGATACAACTTTAAAGTTCTGAAGTTCATTATAACCTTGGCATTTTATTCATTATCAATTTAAATTATGTAGGCTGGCTTTGCCCTTTAGAGTTATGTAACTTTAGCCAAGAACTGAAGAACTCTAAGAGCTGATTTCACCATGCGCTGTTAGATTAACAAAAGATTAAAGCACGGTAAATATGTCAAAATGTACGCGTTTGACATCTAAGGTTAGATTTAACGGCCTGTTAATCCTTGATTAGTAACTAACAGAGCATGGTGAAATTAGGCCTAAGGCTATTTATAATTAGCTTATACGAGAATAATTATCTATTTATATGTCAGTAATTAATTAATCACTTATACATAATCAACACATAATGCGTGTGTTGATTATGCATAAGTGATTATGCACCTCGCAAGTCCTCCTCAACATCAGGTGAGCTACCTACTTGTTCTATCAACATGAATTAAATAAAAAGTATGAAAAAAATTGGTCACGTAATACAAGATCATCATAGGTAGGACACTACCTAAAGTATTATCTATCATATAGACTCACTATAGTATTGATTGATAAAGGTAGGTATCTAAAATTGTTTGGTAACATCAGAACCGATGATGTTACAAAACATTGTCGCGTGTTTAACTTTACCGTCAGCGAAATACACATCGTACGATGTTTTTGACTCATTATTTTGACGGATCGTTCGATATGACTCTTCTAAGGGCCCGGCTACATGCTTAGCTAATATAATATGCACAGAAACGGTGTTGTTCAATGTTTTTCAAATTATTTTTTGTATCAATTTTTTTGCAAAATTTTCTTATCATTGTTTGTAAGTTACTTACCTACTAATTTCTAGATTACAGCACAATATTGTTGACATCCCTTAATAAGAAACCATTGTACGGCCAGGTAATTAATTAACTTACAGGAGTCAACTAACAAATTATAGAACCCCGTTTCAAAATAGCGATAGACCACTGAAATAACATGTAGGTGCAAACGCTGATTCGCTTCGCGCCGGTTTCTGAACGCCCGACCAAAACTAATCGCATATCAAGTCACTTGCTATCTCTATCTAATTCAATGTAATAGCTAAAATGGCGAATTACTTGACATCCGATTAGTTTTGATCGAGCTTTCCGTTAGACTTGCTCAAGCTCAAGAAAATAGATCCGTCAAGAAGACGGCAAAAATTACCGCGCATTGCTTGTTTAAATTCTTTGCCCAAACTGGTGCACAAAATTTTTGTATGCAAGTCAATGTGTGTAGCCGGGCCCTTATTCAAAATCAATACCCATCTCGACTCCGTATCGGCTAATATTGCTAAAATATCTTTCAATATGTCATTAATATCATTAAAATTATTATTTTTGTGTGTATGTTTTTCGGTAGGGTACCACTGATTAGAGTCAAAGTCAAAAGATATAAATTTAATTGCATCACTTTGAAACGTCTTAGAGCAAATTGAATTGCCTAGCATAAGTTATCAGTCACGTTTATTAAAGTTAAGTAATCAAATCCTGATGGTCATCAGTGATAACCATCGTTGATCTGATTACCAATTTATAAAACAGAATTTTTACAATTATATGACAGTAAAACAACTCCTGCATAAATTTTAACATTGAATATGTTGTTCAGTGCTTTATCTTCAAGTATGTAAAATAATGCAGTATCAAGTCCAAGTGGAAATGGTAGGTATTTAACCTGGCAAGATGATTTAAGTCGGGTTGCATTATGCATGCAAGATTTTGGAATATAAAGGTCGGCTAATAAGCCACTGGCAGCGGCATTGCCACAGAAAGAATAACAGTAAATAACAGAAGTTTCACTCCTACAACATGCAAGACTAATAATAGGTGTTATAGGTGTGCATGAAAATATGAGGCGCATAAATATAATATTTAATAATATTTATTTATTTCATTTATATAATATTTCTTAGAGTTGAGAGTAATAAAATCATACGCGGTTTAGGGTAGATACTAGGTACTAAGTTGTCATAAGTATATCTGCTGATTGGCTGTTAGCCAGTTGGCACTATCCCCATAAAATACAGCTTATAATCAGCTTATTAAATAAAATAAAATAATATTTATTTTATTTATATTTATTTATGTAATTAAAAGAAACATTGTTTCCGCTACAGGAATTTACGTCTCAGCCTACGAACGAGTTTTTATCATACAATTAACCGATGGAACATGCAGATGGCCCACCTAATGTTAAGTGGTAACCATCACCGATAACAAAGCATTGCCTCATAAATCACACACTATAGGAACGTGCCCTACGATGCACTGTCTTGAGTCCATCAACTTAAGGCAGATGCCGCCAAGCAGCGTTGCTGTGTTTCGGTTTGAAGAGCGCGGTTGCCAGTGTAATTACAGGCACATAAGGCTTAACATCTATATGCCTCTAGTTGATGGACGCAGGGCAGTGCATCGTAGAGTACGTTCCTATCGATCGTGGTGATGGTTACCACTTAACATCAGGTGGGCCATCTGCTTGTTCCATGAGCTAGTTGTAAAAAAAAGATGTTAAGCCTGTAATTTCATCGGCAACCCACTCTTCAAACTGAAACACAGCAACGCTACTTGGTGGCAGAAAAAGGCATGGTACTTCCCCGGACGAGCCCTTCACAAGCTCTACTACTCTTACGTAATTAACGTACGTGAGTAACGGAGGTGTTTAAAATATTAAGTGGTACAGGGTTTGGTAGCGGCACCGGCTGGCGGGGTGGTGACCGGTGTTCGGTACGAACTACGACAGGTGGTGGACACGCGCCGTTGGTCACCACTCGCCCCAATGCAGAGCCATATCGTACCGACTATATTAGCTTTTATTCTAAGCTTTTGAAGTAGACTGATATTATGAATGACATAAGTAGCTTTATTTCTATGGAATCAAAAGGTGTGCATTTAGGTAAAAACTTAAGGGTACCATTAGGAAGAGCGATAAGGTAGAGAAGACTCCCTTTATTTTTTATTATGTTCAAGTCTTTAAGTTGTTAAGTTATGTTATACTTTGTTAAACGATTACACAATTTGCGATGATAGTAGACGAACAGATTTCCTACAGAGTAGCCTAGGTAGTAGTAGTACATACACCACTTATGTAAAATTATGTTTCTCCATTTTATAATCTATTACCAAAATTGTAACAGCTCTTTTATAAATTTAGAGATTTAAGAAACAAATAAAGATTTTTCTATCAAACTCTAATCTAAAATAAAAAATATTTTATATGTAGGTATAATACATTCTGTAAGTAATCTATTGGCCTAGTAAGTGAATGGTAATAATCCCCATAACAGACCCTCACCTTATCACACCTAACGCCTATAATCATTCTAACATCCTATTTGTAATTCCGATATCGCTTTATCCTTCAAATATCCTTCACTTTACCTTAGATTTGCAAATAATATCCGGTGGATAAACCAGTGCTATAAATATGAAACGGTATTTATATTCACCGACAAGTAGAATAAATAATGATCATGAGATCTGAGGGGATGTCTGCTGTGCCTAGTGATTGCAAACGTGCATGAGTTGTAGTAACATACAAATGGTTTGTATGTTACTAAAACAGGCCTTAGCATTTTGGGAAATTTTCAATGATGCACCTTTTCATCATTATCGTATTCCATCGTATTCGTATTCCCGTATTCTGCTATAGCTTGAGACAGAATTTTAGATGGAATAAGCATACTCCAGCAACCTATACCATTCTCACAGCTTAGTCGGCTTAATCCTTATTCTTAGTCAGCTCCGCCATGCTGGCCATGTATGTTATTACTACACAATCAATCATCATTTTCTAGCACTTCATGTATATCAGCCTTCATCTCAGTAGTCACTCCTCTCTTACACATGTCATCTTTCACACAGTCCATCCATCTGTTTTTTAGCCTATCTCTACTCTTATATTCATCCACACTCATACCTAGCATTTTTCTAGTTACATGACATTCTTTCCTTTGCATAACATGCTACGCTAACCTATTAATCCTTATCTATTCAGTCACTGCCGCCACTTTCAAACTGCACCTAATCAACTTTCTTTACAGGAGTATTTCATTTCTTATCTTATCTCGTCACACCACCCATCGATCGCAACATTCTCATCTCCGCTACATGCACTCACACTCCCTACTTTCATCCGTCCCTTTGGTAGCCCAGCACTCCGAATTCCGATCCATTCAAAATTTTTACGATATTAGGTATATTACTACACAATTTATAATATAACTATAAAAACTAACATATTATTGAATGTGTGTAGTGTTCTGCTTTTCCAAACTAAACCTGTAAGGATATTGTATGGGCATATTTCAGAAAATATCTCCGGTAGTATCAGTTTTCTTTACAACGCTGAAGGGCACGTGCAGCAGAAGTTCATCTTCCACATTTTGCGGAGCATTGACCCTTTCAGCTCGACCTTCAAAACATTGTCTGGACATGTCTTTGACATTTTGAACTTGACAGTGGGCCACTTTGCTAGCGACAAGCTTAATCTGAACAAACAGCACGAGAGATAAGAGGCATCGTACCATACCGCGCACGTGTGTGCGCTCACTATGCTCGCCAAGGCGGCTACTTTATCGTGTTTCCTGCAACTTACACGACTTCATTGTCAAAGCTTAAAAAAATTATCACTACGCTATGTACGATCATAAAATTAGTAAGTTTATGATGTAGACAATCATCCCCGTCACTTTTCAATAAAGCTAATGGGATCAATGCATTCTATCATAGTCACACACATTGCATCATTGCAGATAAAACCGTACCTACTTCAAAATCATACATTAAGTCTTATTTCAAAACAAACAAAAGTAGCAAACCACGCACCCTAAAATTTTCCGAAAAAATAAAAACAAAATAAATATAAGTATCTGGAGAATATAACAAGAAACATGGATAATGTGGCCACAGGCGCCTACAAGCCGTAACCATCCGCGCCTAAACGACTACATTTAAATAAATTCGAAGAACCCCATGCGCACATTAAATCATGAGACGGCATTATTAGCTTGCGCAATTTATTGGTCGTCAAATAAAATGATTGTACGGGCTGTATTGAACAAACATGCGATACACGCCGGTCGGTAATCGCAGTGACGAAGGGTGGTGCAACCTGCCTCGTAAGTCGCGTAGTTGTAGCCCCTGCCAAAAGTCACTTTATCTGCACTAATATTATAAAGAGGAAACATTTGTATTTTTGTATTTTTGTATGTAACGAATAGGCTCAAAAACTACTGGTACGATTTCAAAAATTCTTTCACCATTAGAATGCTACATTATCCCTGAGTAACATATTCTATATTATATTTTCAAAAAAATCAGGGATCCTTACTAAAACTCCAATAATGTAACCCAAGGTGGAAACCAAAAACCTTACATCGCGTGCGCTGCGAAAACTATTGATGATAGAACAAAATAATGTACTACAATTTTGTAGAACACGTCATCATCTACAAAAAATGTCGCGACAGCATATGTCTAACTATTATAGTTATGTCACAATAAGTGTTTTTTTATTAGAAAAAATTAATTGAAATGCCGCCGCTAGAAAAGGGTCTTTATTTGTACCTTAGTATTAATCCTTATCTTTTCATAATTAAGACGGTTTCAATACCTATAGATTACTTCTTAAATTTTTCAAATCGGACAGTCCATTCAAAAGATATGATGAAATTAAAAACGTTAACGGGTCCACGGGTCACGCTCGGGGTGCGATTTCAGTCTCTGGCGTGCAAATGTATGAAATAAGTAGACGCGAGGCTCGAACCCACGGTCTAAGTTTATCCTAATATGTTCAAAAAAATTATGACCACCCATGCGAAGCTGGGACAGGCCGCTAGTGTATGAAATAAGTAGAAGCGAGGCTCGAACCCACGGTCTAAGTTTATCCTAAAATGTTCAAAAAATTTATGACCACCCATGCGAAGCTGGGACAGACCGCTAGTATTTAAATAAAGTAAGCACACTAAAATAAGTTCAGCATTTACATCGTCTATCGCTAATTCAATAATACTTACCTATAGACTGTACTATTAGGTAGGTAAGCATTTTATAAAGGTTATGAGGATTGTATATAGGTAGAGCTAGTTAGAAGCTCTTTTTTTCTTGTCGTCAGTAAGCGTAAGAAAAGATGCTTACTTGCCTATATCCACCCAGTTCAATAGTTTCTCATGGTGATTATCTGAAATTAATTTTGCAAAATAGCTACCGAACTCTTTGGGGGAACGGTGAAACCCGGCCTTGAACCCCACTGGGAATAAATTACGTCAATTTGGGAGCCCGATAAATGATTCAATTTCAGTAAACGAACATTACTAAAGTGTTTTTCCCGAAATATACATTCGTTAAAGATAAAATTTGTGTAGCTATTTCAATCAGTTTCATTAACATTATAATATCTAAACATTTAAAAATATTGTTTTATACAGGTAGTATCATTATTAAGGTACCTATTCTGTCTCTGCTAGGACCAATACATAAAATAATGAGTCCGTGCATGGTTGGGGCGAAACTTCCTAACCTAATTATTATTGAGGTCTGTACGCGTGAATATTTTATTCCACACACATCATTTACACGTAGCTCGTATTGCTGAACAAGTTTTCATCTTTAATTCATACGAAATAGGGCTGAACATTTTGAGTAATTGTAGCACAGGGGGCTGTAAACCGGCTGGTCGATTGTACATTTGGTAACACGTGCACCCGTCGCCGAGCAACGTAATGTACGTACCTAAACACGTGTAAATCATATAAGTCCTTGCTAGCAATGCTACGTTTTTATAAATAAAGTCATCATCATCACTCATACATTTCAGGATCGAGCTCGGTTGAAATAATATTGGTCTTGGTTTTATTCTCAAATGACATCGGCTTTCATAAGCTTTAACTTTTTTTATGGCCGTGTATCGAGGTCATGGCAGATTTGGTGGAAGCGCGCCGCAGTGCGCCCAATGCGACACCTGCAATGTATCTGCACATTATCTCAAAACAATACGACGGATCAAGTGATATTGGCACGCACCGACGTAATGAAATTTGAATGTATAAGATGTAAGCAGGTGGTTTGAAAAGGTAGCTGTGCATACCTACCTATAATAATGCCAAGTCTTTTCCCAGACTATAATATTTTTTTTATTTATTTTAATCGTATCTGGTGACGATTTTTCTATTGACGAATCGAAGATAAGTGATCCACTACCATAGCTTTCGATAGAATATGAGAAAAAACTAGACGATAGAATAAAGAGGAAGGTTCATAGAACGGGCGCAAGGACTTTTTATTTACCACAAGGGCCTTACTATTCAATATAAAATAAAAAAATATTTATTTATTGTAGACAGTCACGCTAGTTTTATATTTATTAGTTGATTTGAAAACTAATAAAGGGTAGGTTAATTACTGTGTTAATAAATATTAGGAAAAATATTTATTTTTTCGTTTAAAGTCACATTTAAAGACTGCTTGTTTTCTTTAAATATTTAGAGAGAAGTTGCGTGTTTCTGGCGATAAGGTTAACAAGCGTGTCAATCATACGTTTCAACATAAGAATTACCGTAAAACTACGGTAACAAATACCCAACATGCCTTCAGGGACCATTAATAAAAGGTAAGACAGAGCTACTAAAATAATAACAGGAAACTGCTCCACTGAGCTCAATTTACTGGAAAATACCCAAGTTTTTATATTCTTATGGGAACATTACTCGCCTACGTATGAACCTCCTCCTTAAATATTTTACTAGCACCTCAAAATGGGATAAACTTAACGAATAAAAAAGTTGCAACGAAGCTTAGCATGGTTTACCGAATTACTAACTCTCCAATAATTATATTTTATAGAATATAGTCGGATGCTTTCTTGCTTTTAACTCTATGTTAAAAGCAAGAAAGCATCCGACTATATTAAGTTTTTGAACTTAGAGGAAAAACGAAAGTAGGTGTCGATAAGATAGGTATATTCCATGAATTCATCTGATTTTATTTAGAAATGATGGTCAGGCAAACGAAAGCTTTAGCACTCGCTTATGTCTAGGTAGGTATGTCGTTTTAGTATCATCGTGACTGGCTTGAAATTAGCCAGTACCAGCCCCATCATATAATTTCGTCCACGATTTCTTATCAAATTTACTCACATTTGTTTTGTTTTGCTCGGTACTAACAATTATTATTTTTGTTCTCACATAAGTCTATACGATAAGTCCATATAGGCAACGAATGAATGATTTCAAATTGAATTATAACATACTATTTTCTTTGAAGCAGAAATGTTCAGTGTAGAAAGAGAATGTACTTTCCTTCGGCGAGCACTGTATCCCTCGGGTGGGCGATAGGGGTTGCCGGCACGCGACAGCTTTATTATTATTTCCACACAGAACGATGAACTTCTTAGATTTTACTTTTTATGCAACGGTTTACTTGCGGCGGTGAAATGAAAAAATAAATGCTGATTTTTACTACGGACAGTGATAAATTTATGTGATCATATTAATCTAATCCGTTAATATTATTTCAGAGGTGAATAGTAAATAATTTGGTACAAGCATTTTTAACTGGAAAATCGCATAATGATAATTATTTTTTCAAGCTCATAACCTTTTATGAAGCTTATTAAATTTGAAGTTTTTCACGTTCTCGTATTTTACATTTTCCACGGCTGGTTTGTGTTAAATCTTGTTAAAGCTACTCTTTTAAATAGTTCAGGAAACACAAAATCAATATAAGAACTGTTTTACTTTAGAGAACCGGTGGTCTAGTGGGAGTTTCCCCGCCTCCTGATCGTAAGGTCGTGGGTTCGAATCCGGATCTGAGGGAACATCTACCTGCGGATCAAAGTCGTGAAGCTGTTTCAGCTTAAATCTCAGTTTTTAAAGGATTGAAACAAAAATATATAAATATATGCAAAATATGGTTTCGTAAACGAATATTAGATACAATAAATGATTATGAAATGAAATATCATGAAACATTAGTTCAAGGCGGCGGAATGGAGACCCTTCAAACCTATACATAGGTTGAGAAAATAAACAACGCGGTCGATCTGCTTTTCGTAGTTCGTTAATCTTGTCCGTAGAGCCCGAGGTGTGTCAATAGATCGATAGCCTCACAGTTATTGTATTTGTATTTATTCTGCTCGTTCCCACGCCCGCCTCATTCTAGGAAAATGTTTGACTGGAAAAAATAAGGCTGCGCTCATCTTAGTCAGCCAATTAAAAATTGCATGTGAGTAGAAGATACAATCACGCTTTTAAAACAAAATTGGGTTTGTAGGCTCTATGTCCTATGGGTTCACAATTCCCTTCTTTCGCCACGTCTACGCGTCTGTCGGTTTTTACTCCAGTGTGTCTCAGAGTTTTCCTCGCAGACTATTATTAGTTTTATAGATGCAGTTTTTTTTTAAATTTCCGATTTTTTTAAGTTAGTCTCTTCTATGTAGGTAAGTAATAAGTTTTCTTTTTACCTTATTGTGTGGTTTATCGTTGGATGAATAGAGAAAAAGCAACAATCATAACACACATCCCGAAGTGTGTCCAGTCCACCTTGTCTGGGGATAAAAATCGTGAAGCTGATTCAGTTTTTTTTTAGCTCGAAATAAAAAAAAATATATTTTTTTTAATTTAAATAGCTTTGTTGAATGGCCAAACATAGGTACCTAACTACCTACTAATTAAAATCAAATGAAAAAAAAATACCGAGAGTATAAATAAAATAAACCAACCTTTTAATTTTCATTATTCCCTCGGTTTTGGTTTTATTGTACTATTGCTGAAGAATTGTTTCAGATTAGTAAGTTTCAATCAACTTAAACAAATTTTCGAGTACAATTAGGAAAGTAGGTTCTTAATCGTTGGAGTTTCAAAGATTTCGTAAGATTGGATATAACAAGATCGCAGAGTTCGCGAGATCTGCGTTCGGGGCTGACGACTATATAAAGAAAAAAAAGATACATTTAGGAATCATATCGCAGTTTAGGCTAAGTTTATTAAAGATCAAGGATATTATGCTAATTGGGTAGGACTTATACCCATTATCATGACTCCCAAGAAACATGTTATTTGTACGGATATCTTATCTATTAAATCTGTTTAGAGAGAATAATCCGTAGCCTGATAACATTATTGTACTTGACTGGAAATAGTTGAAACAGGTGACTTACAAATATTAAACAACGTTTTATCAATGTAAGCATTCAGAAAACATACCTAGTTACCTTTTGCCCTTAGAGGGTTAACACATACTTACTAATTCAATATCTTCGAAATTAGTAAATCGATTAATTCCAAAGAAACTTTATATGCTTGTAAAATATTTTACATACATAAGTTCATAAAACAGTATTTTTTTATTAAAAATCAGTCTTGCGCTTTTCGGAACACGCCAGACAGACAACGCACATAGCTTTAAAAATAAAAAAAGGTTTTTTTTTTAATTGAGTTTCTTAAAACGACGTATGTAACACTATGAGCACTTATGCTAAGATACATAACTTGGAATATACATAAGCGTACAGCCTTTAAGATGAGAACATAGCATTCAAAAATATTAGTCTCCGCAGCAAAAGGACAACAGATAAGCAAATCCCGGAATAGCAAAATCCCAAATTAGCAAAAGGACAGATTCGCATACAGGCAGATAATGTACTGTCGTGTAAAAAATATAAAAACCCTATAACCTTATAATCGTTAATATAACCTATAACCTCGTTACTTTTATCTAAATGGCCACTTTTAATTGTCATTAGGCACCTTCATCAAAAGCAGGGCATCGAAAACTAGTAGCAAAGTTATTTTGTCATATTTTTATTGATCTTAAATCCTTTCACCACACTGTTTCGAAAAAACTAGAGACACGACGAGAAAAAGAAGGTTGATGTAAAAAACAATACCCCCCCGGAATACTGCTAACTGTTCGATGACACTGCTATAAGTTAAGAGGGATTTGTGCTGATCTAATAAAAAATTGATGGACATTCCACAAAGCACTATTATTGTAATTGTGAGATAACTATTGGCTACTTCAAAGATATATCGATTTGCAACGGGCCTGTATTAAAAAAGATCCATGATAAGAATATTGTTAAAATAAATATCCGACATCTCAATCGAAAAGGTTAAAATTATTCTAAAAAATATTTTTGGTAATATTTTACTTTTAGCACAGATAAGACTTTTAGTACCATCATGCATAAGGTGTACGGGTTTCTGTAGAACTTCGGAACCCTAAAAAACTCTAAAAAGATGTATCTATCGATGATGAGGTAGTGCCGTAACTTTTTAATAATTATCAAATAATTGAAAATTCGCCTGAAATCAAACAAACCATTTAGAAATAGGTGAAACATAGGTACCTACATTTTTGATTAAAAATTATTTGGTAAGTCTGGTGTTTTTTTTTTCTTTTTTTAAAAGACCAACAGCTCTTTTACGCACTATATTATTTTTAACTCGCTTTTATTTTATCTAATCTGGTTTTGAATGGTCACAATAATTATATAAAACACAAGATGATTAAAATCTTTCACGGACTACGCTGCGAAGCTTACGTAAGGCGGGCAAAGTACCTACAAAAAGCTATCTTCTTCCAAGACTGTTTTGTTTGAGCTACATTTGAGAACATTTTTCGTTCATGTGCGATTATGAAACATGAATTTCTCTGTTTTATTTTGGAATGAACTTCCGAAATTTCAAAAAGCGTTTGTACAATAATAGTGTAGCGATTATAATATTGAATGGAATAGTAGAATTTTCCGGCTTCGTCAGATGCTCCACTTTGATAAATTCGCTGGTCACTGACACCTTTAAGGCTGTTGTACGGGGTTACATTTTTGAGGAAAGCTGAATACTAGAATATACATTTATTCATATATGTTTTGGTTTATGTAAAAATGGTGTGGTAAAATAAAATGGTGGTAAATAAAATAAGTAGAATAAAATATAATGTGGTAAAATAAATAACTTGAAAACGTTATTTTATTAATGACAAGTTGACCTACCAAAACCCATGCATGTTCAATCGTAAGCTACACAAAACCTTGTATTTTAAAAGTAACGCGTTGAAATCTTTTGTATGGGAGATTGCATAGTCATAATTTGACCCCTGTACGACTAAAGTTGGCTGTCGCGAAAATTTCAAACGATTTTTTTTTAATAAACTGAACATCTACTTCTGCTATTCTACGACAGTATTTATGGTGCTTAACCCACACAGTACATTTCCGGAGGCAGGTGGTACGTTATGCATGCCTGCACTGTAATCCTCGCTCACTCGGACCACGAGTAGCGTAGTTATGATCAATATTTACAAAATGTGTCACTCTGGTCATCCTATTACGTAATGCGTCGGTTTGTTTAGTGGCTAGTTTAGCCCGAGCCAAGGACGAGCCCTCAACGGAGCAGGTGCCGGCTGGAGACAAACCCGGCCGGCGCAGCGCGCTGGCAGCGTGCCGCAGTACCTACTACGGTTTACCAACTCTACGCTAACGTCTCTCATTGCCTTCATAATAATTACCCAGCAAACACTATGCTGAAAATAATAAAATTATACCCGTAGTAAAGATAAGAGCGAACGAACACCAAACGATCAAGAAACTATCAAATTAAACTACTAAAAGTAGTAAAACGACCACGAGGGAAAGATCGATTAAAATAATACAATTAAAACAAACATCAACCCTCGACGTCATTACACTCCAGCACCCAGCGAGGGGTCGAGGATAAAGAACACACGCACCGCCGCCGTCGTATTCTTTCAAATGCTACGAAAACGTGAAAGTTAGGCTTCAGAGGAATAAACCGCTGCGCGATCAGCTGATCGGCGAAAATATAGGGTAACCGCTATACGAAAATCAAAATAAAGTAAGCACTTACCGGCTGCAATGGTCAGCCACCACCAGCTCCAGCATGCGGCCACGAGCGCCCGAGCGCCGGCCATATCTAGAGGCAGCGCATGACACGCGCGCTCTCGCCGGCCGCCCCGGCGGACTGCCGCCCGCTCGATCGATGCCGGCTCGCGCCTCTCGGACACGCACCCTCCCGAGTACCGGCACCGCCCCCTGCCCCCCGCCGCCCCTAGCCCCGCCACAATTTTCCGAGTTTCCTCGGCGAGCGCGCGCGCTGCCCTCTTTTCCTACGATCGCTGACCGCCCCTAATTGATTGGGCCCGTATGTTTGGCGAACAAGTTTTAGGTCAGTTACGCCGCAGTCTCAAACTTCTACAACCAGTTAGAGCCAAACTGCTACACGTTCTACCCAGGGTGGGTGGAACGTGTATGGGTAGAACGTGTAGCAGTTTGGCTCTGCCAACCCAAATAATAAACGAATCTCTATGTCGTACAAAATAGCTCTATATCTACAAAATGCGAAAACACCACTTCCGAAAACGGGAAGTTGCACAGTCAGCTCTTTATAGGCCTTACCTCAACACAAACCACTGCGCTGGAGTCGACACTGATATGCGTGATAAGTTCGTTCAAATCGGCAAAAACGCCTGCTTTTGAAATTTAACAAAAATATACCAAGCATTCTTTCGCTTTTTTCCATGTTTTGAGAAGGACCTATAGTCCTTTCTATTCCTCGCTACCCTTTTAGGCTTCCGCTAAAAAAAGTGCGGTTAAACCACGCTCAAAAGTCGTTAGCTGTTGCGTTAGCTCCTTGTACTTACCTAGTACCTACCTATATGTTATTACCGAAGGGAACCTACGGAACATCGGAATCTCATTGCGAACCGATTGACTCATGTAGCAGTACAATACGTAGGAATTCCTTAGCACTAAAGTTTGATGAAATATTTCAAATATTAGGTATGAATGAACCAACCAAAGTAATTTATCAAAATAAATAGGTAATAAAGGTGTCAAAGTGTAAAATAGAGAAAGAACAGGATAGAATAGAAGATAATATTTTATACAACATACAATACAAACATGGGCACAGTTCTCTTATCTGTGGCACAGCATAACGAACATAGTTTAACAAAAAAAACTGAAACATAACAAGAAAGTTATTATAGTTCATTTAAGTAGGTAGGTACCTAGGTAGTAATCCTAATAAGTAACTGGATAAATAGAAGTACTTACTCTAAGAAGTAAAGGATAGATAAATAGTTTAGTGTTTGGAAAATAAACTCATAAAGGGTTAAAAATTTAGCAGTTCCTTTTAATGACGGTTTAACTTGCTATGAAGAACGTTTATTTTGCGAGCTAAATACCTATCTCGAAACCATTGGTAAAAATACCAAGTAGACAAAAACTTGACTTTCTAGTATAGTAGGTACTAACAATGCTATTAGTTCAGTACCCCAAGTCTGAGTTTTGTTTCCCATTTTTCGTAACGTCGTCGGACCTTTTTTGTATGGAGATTCGTTAAGCGCCTGTCGGGCGTGCTGAGAACTCACGAGGCTCCATGCAAAAAAGGCCTGACATTACGAAAAACTAAAAACAAAACTCAGACTTGGGGTAATGCTAGATCAGAACCTCGACGCGTGTGTTTTCTCCAACATGCACGCACAGTGCCGTAAGCTAGTAGATCCTCTTTTTAAATTAAACTAGTGGTTCGCCCCGAACTGAGATCTCGTGATGCGACACAACGAACGCACCAAAACTTTGAGTAGGTGGTAGTCAGAGGCAAGTCCAAACATTACGTTTGGACTTTTTTCTGACTACCGCCTACTAACTTGGTATGGTAACCAAGTTTCAACTCTATTGGCCTATTTATTGAAGAGTTCCGTTGAACAGACCTTGACTCCATCATCAGATCTGGTCGATATCACCATTTTATGAGAACTGAATACTTCCTTAATTTATTTCAAGAAAAAAAAATAAGAAAAAGCAAAGGAACTGGGCGACCAGTTGAAAAACCTTGATGTCAACGAAACTCTTAGAGATGGGAGCTCTTGGGTCGCTGGTTATCTTAATTTAACTTTTTTGTTGTATCTCAAAAACCGAGCGTCCAAGAAAAAAAGCAAAAATTGTTTTGGAATGTCCAAACAAAGTCTTTTCATATGACATGTAACTTGATTTTTTTATGTAACTTTTTTTATTTTTGCCCCCTTAAAAAACCCCTTAACTTAATAACCCTTCATCCGATTTTACTCATATACTTACCAGTAACTTTCTCAAGTACAAGCTATCGACTTATCAAATTTCATGCAGATCGGATCAACGGTTCGAAAGTTATGGCCAGACAAACATACATACATACATACATACATACATAAAATGCCAAATCGCCCAAGTTGAAACTAAAGATCTTTGTTCGCTTCGCTCACTCGATCAAAAAAAATAGCAAGTTGAAGTTGCTACTAGGTCCTACTAGATTAAAGTGTACTAGGCAATTCTTTATTCGTTTATAGACGATACATAATTCCTACATGATAATTGATCGAGTGAGCGAAGCGAACGAAGATCGTTTTGGCTCTTAAGAGACTTGCGTAATCAGGAGAACCCTCAGCTACATGCACATACACAAACACTCACATACACTCACATACATCCCCACACAAACACACCCACACCCCCCACAAACACACATGCACACGCACTTTCTGTACTTATACATACACACAAACACACGCACATACTTTACATACCTACAATACACACATTACTCAAAATTTTACGCTATTATTTAACTGCCATCCGACGGAGGGCGCTATGAACCGGGACACAGATTATCTAGTCTGGTTCGTAGCGACTCTCATTATAAATAAAATAAAATAAAAACGTAAAAAGCGGCTACTAAATACTGACAGTTTTACCCATATTTGTATTATTTTTTGCAGCTGTTCAACGTTTTGCATTGTTTTTATTGTTTGTGAACTTATGTTTGTGTTCAAATAAATAAATATTTGATAAATATTTGATATATCTTAGTTTCAACTTGGGCGATTTGGCATTTTATGTATGTATGTATGTATGTATGTATGTTTGTCTGGCGATAACTTTAGAACCGTTGATCCGATCTGCATGAAATTTGATATGTCGATAGCTTGTACTTGACAAATTTACTGGTAAGTATATGAGTAAAATCGGATGAAGGGTTTTTGAGATATGGGGTTTGTTAAGAGGGCAAAAATAAAAAAAGTTACATTAAAAAATCAAGTTACATGTCATATGAAAGGGCTTTGTTTGGACATTCCAAAACAATTTTTTGGGACGCTCGGTTTTCGAGATAAAATTTAAAAAGTTAAATTAAGATAACCAGCGATCCAAGAGCTCCCATCTCTAAGAGTTTCGTTGAAATCAAGGTTTTTCTACTGGTCGGCCAGTTCCTTTGATTTTTCTTAATTTTTTTTCTTGAAATAATTTAAGGAGGTACTCAGTTCTCATAAAATGGTGACGACGACCAGGTCTGATGATGGAGCCAAGGTCTGTTCAACGGAACTCTTCAATAAATAGGCCAATAGAGTTGAAACTTGGTAACCATACCAAGTTAGTAGGCGGTAGTCAGAAAAAGTCCAAAGATAATGTTTGGACTTGCCTCTGACTACTACGTACTCAAAGTTTTGGTGCGTTCGTCGGGTCGCATCACGAGATCTCAGTTCGGGGCGAACTACTAGTTATTAGAATGTGTGAGTCATCTACTCTACAGATCGACTCTACCAGTCTATACCGTCTTGCTTTAGAAGATTGGAGTATGTAGGAGTCGAACATATAGCATTATTTCCTCAGTGAGACTGCGGCTGGTAGGCCACTGGCCACTCAATGGTGGCGTATGTATGGTACATACGGATCGGATACGCATCAGACTAAACACTGCTCGCTTTTATGTTCATGTAATGTAGTCATTTTTCTGTGACTTGTGTAGTTTGATCTGTATCCGTGTGTACCGATCACAGAACACTTATATCCGTACCGATATGGTAGACTCTGTTTGTTCCAGAAGCAGTAGGTAGTATAGCGAACAAGATAGCAAAACTAGCTAGATATCGTTGACATCATGGAGGTACTTAGTCTAAGGTTGACATAGTGTTATGATGACTTTGACTGACTGAGATGCAACAATGTCACTTGTCAGAGTTGTCAGTCAGTTGTCTATTGTCAATATACTGTTTTGTTTTTGTTAAAAACATAAAAACTCATTTTCTAACAAAAACAACAAGTAGTGCATAATAGGGCTTTTTAATTTTTTTACAAATTATTATTGTTAAAGCCAGTCATGACGGCATAATATTGAAAAAAAAATTCAGAGTTTGGTTGTTGGACAAAAGTGGTTTGAAAATCTTTCCCAGACTGACAATTATGATTGTGTAAATTCCGACTAATGAAACCAAAACGAGGCTATTACGATGTTTTTATACGAACCTGTGCCAAATACCCATCCAGCACAGCCATGAGACATTACGACAATGGTGTTTACAAAAAATACACTTATTCTGAGCTGTATGGGGTTTGTGAATACCTAACCCAAAACCTCCTGCAACTAAAGTGTAACAAGGGTACTATTGGGCTAATTTCTGAGAGAAATATCATAATTCCTTGTGTAATTGCTGCGTAAGTACTCACTACTAGAACTAAACTACACTTGATTATCTCTTACTGAAATGTTGCAATCTACATGTTAAATGTAGGTAGGTACCTACTTATTTTACTTATTTCATTACAGGGCCCATAAATGCTGTACAACTTTCATGTTCATAGATCCATCTCAAGATATAAAAGCAATATCTGATGCTTTAAAATTCAATATCATAATCACAATAAACACAAAGGACAACAATGCCACAGAGTTATTTGGGAAAAAGCCTGATAAATCCTTATCAGTATTCAACTTGGTGATTAATTTTTACTGTTGTGACATGCTTGGAGACCAAGGAAACAGACATGTGAACCAGCATTCATTTATAGCCATGACTTCGGGCAGCACTGGAGAACCTAAGCACATACAAGTCCCAATTCAATGCATCCAACCAAATATAGATGATCTGACCAAACTATTCAACATCACCCATCAAGATATAATTTACTTCTCTACACCTCTCACATTTGATCCCTCAATGGTAGAAATACTTCTTGCCTGCTTGAATGGTGCTTCACTACTTATTGCACCAGAGAAGGCTGAAATCCTATTCCCAGTTAACCAAGAAAATGCAATTACTGTATGGCAGACAACGCCATCAAAGTTTTTCCAGTATTCAAATGTTGATATCAAAAACAAGATTCTGAGTGTTAGTTCAACTCTCAAGATTTTAGCTCTAGGGGGTGAGCCCTTGAATGGATTGAAGAGATTAAAGGAATTAAAAGACTGTGATAATAAAACTAAAATATTTACATTGTATGGAGTGACTGAGATGTCTTGCTGGGCATGTGCTGCAGAGCTGGACTTGAACAAAACAACCACAGAAGTGCCTTTGGGCAATTGTCTCTCCGAAACTGAAATAATGATAGAACCAGTAAAGGAACATATTAATTCTGGAAAGATTATATTAAGTAAGGATGAGGATAATATCTACTAATTCCTTTTTTTTAGGGATTTTAAGATAAGATAAGCTAATTCCTTTTATACTGAAATTCCCAACTTTATACTAAAATTTAGAATTATTTCATTTCAGTTAGCAAAACACGGCAATGTTTTATACTCAACAAATCAAAAGGCTTTGAAGAAGAAAATTCCCTGAAATTTGTTGACACTGGAGATTTTGGTGAAATAAGAAGTGGAACTGTATACTACAGGGGCCGCAAGGATGATGTCATAAAAAGATTTGGTCATAAAGTGAACTTACAGTTGATCGAGTCCACTGTAATGCAGTGCCCAAGAGTCAAAACATGCTCTTGTGTTTGGCTACCAAAGCCTTTACTGCTAGTAGTGTATTTCTCATCGGAAACCCTCAACAGTCAAGGGCTATCAGACTTCCTCAAATGTAAACTGGATGACAAACATTGGCCTGACAAAGTTCTGAGAGTAGACAATCTGCCCACAAATTCCCATGGCAAAATATCAAAACTACTTATTTCAAAAATGTTTGACAAAAATTTAGAGACACCTCAAAATCTGGACACATTGAAGTCAAACTTTTTGAAAGAACTGAAAGTGGCAATGTGCAGGAACTTCACCTATGATCAGATAAAGGACAAAGATTTCTTCTCAATTGGAGGCACATCATTCCTTGCTGTAACAATGTGCAATAAGATTTCCTTTATGAGTCCACAATTTGGTAAGTTTTTGTTGCCACACATAATGTCAAGGCACAAAATTGGAGAAATATTACTGATGGCACAAAAAGAAATATGCATTGAAGAACCCAAGCCTAAAAAACGGATGAAAAGGTGTAGGTCGAACACTGAGAGTTTTAATGATGGTGTATCCAAAAAGACTAATAATGAGACTGTACCTTGCAACCCTGTGGAATTCATAGTGGTATGGACATTTGACACTGGAAAATGTGTTGATGCTTCACCCACCCTGTTCCAAACAGGATTGTAAGTATTTATCAATGAACTCTTTCTAGGCTTGTTTGCCCACAAGCAACTTTACAATCCTTGATTATATTCAATAATTATTTTATTGATTTGTAATACAACAGTCATCAGGCATACACCTATTCATTTAACTGTATTATTTCGGCTGTGTTTTTATGTAACCAGCCAGCTAGATAAAATGGCATATATAGTAGGAAGGAGGTTTTAGTACTATCTTTTCTTTTTTTCAGCAATTTGTATGTCACAGTTGCCAGCCATTCTGGTAAAATCATTGTAATGGAGGCCATTGGAGGCCTAATGCAATGCTTGATAACAATAAAGTCTCGCGTAGAGGCGTCAGTTATGTGCTACCGGGACTCGATGACGTCACCCCGTGGGGTCGTTGGAGCCTACAATGGAACTGTCGTGTGCTTCACACTAGAAGACTGCAAGGAATGCTGGCGGATAAACATTGGATCGATGATTAAGAGCAAAGCAGCATGCTGTAACAGACTTGTTTATATCGCCTCATATGATGGAAAAATTCGATGCATCGATATAGCGGTATGTATGTACCCTTATTCAATTACAGTTACCCGACACTGCTTTAGATCGTCCCGCCAGCTCTTTCAGGCCGACCACGAGGTTGCCGTCCGCCAGGAACCCATTTCTTGTTACAAAATAATTTAAGTAATAATGATTACAATGAAGTTCGAATATGGTGCCAATCAATCTTAGTTGTTATTTGACAATGCTGCCAGCGCCTAAGAGCTTGGAATTGATTTGGATATCAATGATTTAGTTAGCAAGTCGAAGTGGCGGGCTGGTCATATAGAACTGACAATCCAAAGGTGGAATAAAAAATGGGGTGCACGAACCGGTAGACAGACAAAGCGCGTGACGGCCTCCTACCTGATGAACTGATGACATTGTGAAGACCGCGGGAAATCGGTGGATGGATAGGGTTCAGATCCGTTTTTTTCTAGAAATGTATAGAGGAGACCTATGTCAAGCAGTGGACTTCTTCAGGCTGATGATGTTAATTATAATTAAATAATTTACCAGGTAATCTTGGTATACCCACACTCTTATTTCCATGTGTCTTTGGGACCCTTCTAAAAGTTCGTATGATCTAGTGGCAAATATTTTTGATCTAGGCCATCATTAGATTATATTTTCCCCAAAGTGGTCATGTTTATTTACAGACGGGCGCCATTAAAGACACTATCCCCGTAGTCGACCAAGCGATATCCGCTGATCTAGTAGTCGCCAAAAACGAGTACATCCTCTTGGGAACTCTCTCGGGTGTATGCGCGAGCATCCACGCGGCCACCAACACTGTGGCGTGGCGCGGCACGCTGAGTAGTCCAGTATTCGCGAGCCCGGCGCTCTATGACGGCGATAAGTATGTGGTGTTTGCAGAGGTCAACGGTGAAATACACTGCATGACTGTTGAAAAGGGCATCAAGGTGATTTGAACTCAAAATGAATTTAAAAAATCTAGGTGGCGTGCTTTTATGTGACAACGAAGTCTAAAGTCAAATAAATCATAAGGATCACTTGGAAATCGTCTTAAAGCTAGGTGAATTTAAGTGCCAGTTCCTCTCAACCATAAATTATGGCATTGACTAACTTATATCTATTTATTGCGTCTTTTGTTATCATCACTGATAACGGTACTGCGTGATAGGTACACCTGCAAAAATATTTTTTTCCATGAGTCACCTCACCTAGGTAGGTGAGGTGACTCATGGAAAAGGTCCTGGGTCCTGGGTCCTGTTAGCCTGCATAGGTATGCAGGCTAACACTATTACAACTTAAAATTTCAGATCTGGAAGTACCAAGGCGCAAAAGGAAATATTTTTTCATCGCTGTACATAAAAGAGATCGAAAAATTTAAGTGGCAAATGGTATTTGGATGTCATGACAGTGAAGTGTACAGTATTTACATAAAGAATTTCAAACCCAGCTTACATTGGAAAGCAACACTGACCTCACCTATTTATTCCACACCTTGTGGCTTGAATGATAGATTAATATTAGCTGCATCAAATAATGGAAAGCTCTGTGTTATTGAATCAGACAGTGGTGTCTGTTTAGCAGAATACCCATTACCAAATGAAATCTTTTCCTCCCCAGCCGTTTATGGTGACTATATTTTCATAGGGTGCCGTGATGATCATCTATATTCACTCAAGTATGTTTTAAACCTGTAGATTCAAAGAGTTATGTTTATTTGGGATGAAATGTTGACTATTTTTGAATTTTAAATTAAGTTTAATTTATTATCAATACACTATATTGGAAACATCCATCTTTGTTTTTTGTATATGTACCTACCTGCTTAGGTAGGTATTATTATAATGACTATAGTTTAGCTAAAAGTCGTTCTTATTATTTTGGTAATAATAAATTGTATTCGGGAATAGGTACAAAGAATAAGCCTATTGCTGGATCCAGCAGTGGTCTTATTCAGGCCGCCCTCATAAGTTCCTATTAAGAACGGTTTTTAGCCTTCTCCATCCAGAGACTCCCCGCGATACTACAACATCATCTTTCTTTCTTAGGCGACCTATCAGTTGATTTTAGGTAATAGTGACATAACAACTACAATCAGCGTCAAAAGTAGCTAATCAAAAACTAACTTCCAAATAATTTTTTTGACAGCCTTCACAGCTCAGTTGGTGCGCCGTAGGCCGTGGGTTCGATCCCCACCGATTCATTACAGAACATACATCTATGTTCATTACACAAACATTTGTCTAATGAACATAGATGTATGTTCTCTGTCTGGGTGTTATATAATATTATAAGTAAGTACCTAGGTATTTACAAAAAAAATGGATTTATGTATTACATATATCAATCAGCTATCTGGTTCCCATATTACAAGCTCTGGCTTAGTTTGGGGCTAGATAGTGCTGTGTGGAGTCTACTAATATTTATTTATTTATTATATAAATGTTCTCAATCAATGACTCTTCTAAATTTTACAATAGTAACCTGACTTATACCTACTTATTTTACATTCTAAACACTTGCGAGTAGTCATCTGGACCGCGCCAGACTGGACCGAAGCGTTTAATCCTTTGAAGGTAGAGGTGAGGTCTAAAATAAAATCAAACAACATTTTATTACACTGTAACTTTATTTTCATGATCTTACACAGAATATTTAAGGTATAATGAGCATTCATTAATTTGGACAAAAGATGATATGGTTAAAAGATCAAAGAATCAACCAGATATTGGAATGGAATGCATTACAAATCATTTTCCCATACAAAATTGTAAACCTACCACTTGTGCAGATCATCTTATTTCTTTGTATACTTATAAAATAATAAAAGCAACCTTATAAAAAATGAAACCTTTTACAATAACAGTACATATTCTTTTAAATAAAATATTAATTTTAGAGCAATATGTATAAACTTGCCTAAATAATTAAAAGGGCATTTTGCATATTATATTTATCTACTACACTTTTTAAATATTGACCATTAACCTTAATGATTTCTAGTTCTTTTTAGACAGAAGTCCCTTTACAAACATCAATATAACAAGCAGCTGATAGTTAATTATAGAGCATCTTGAGTATTTCTACTGCTCCTCTTCTCCGAGTTCCACTTTCACCTTAGAGAAGTCAAAATCTTCATCAGTGCCCCGCTTATAAATCTTAAGGACATCTAAGCAAGTTGTCTCGAAATGAGAAGTAGCATCATAAGATTCAGATATAAAAATCTGACTCTGGCTGCCATCATCAATTGGTTCATAATAGTCGGAGACATGTATAAACTTCTGCTTCACAGGCCCCAAAAGTTCTAGGCCTGGCTTTATCTCAGACTCGGGATCATTAGTCTCCACAGTAGTGGAAACCATTGCAATGAACCAGCCCTTAGCTGCTACCTGGTGGGTGTAAGACACCAGTGACACATAAATGTCAGAGTTCCTGCCTACTTGCTTTTGAGGGATGATGATCTGGGTAGATAAGGCATCCTTGGTATTAGCAATTGGATGATCCAACAGACAAATACAACGGATCACCCTAGCCTTCTTACGCACACGGTCCGGAACATAGCTGGGGTCACAGTACACCTGCTTGCATTTTGCAACTTCATTTCCAGATCGCACTCCAACTACTTTACCATTTTCTCCCAGTACAATTTCATCAATGGGCTTGTCTAACATGTAAGTCCCTCCATAAATGGCCGAGAGACGAGCAAAGCCTTGAGGCAACTCCCCCAAGCCATACATGGGATACAAGTAAGGTGACTTTCCATACCGAGCTAGTGAATCTGAATAAAGCTTGATGCGGCGAATAGTTTGTATAGCTGGTTGTTGAAGATAATTATCATCAAGGTATAAAGCCAAAGCATGGCCAGTAAAATCTTGAGTGTTTTTGTCAAGACCAAATTTGTCATACAGAGATTGCATATTAGCAGTGTTGGCATCCAAATCCTTCCATGTTTTCGAGTCTTCCTCTTGAAAATCTTGTACATAGATCAAGAAATTGCGGAAACGCCGCTTTTCAAACATCCCCATAAGGTCAGACGCTAGCGCCTCCTTCTGATCAACGGGTACCTTTGATATCTTTCCGCCTTTGTATACATAGCTACCTTCGATAGACTTGAACTCCAAATATCGGGTAACGCCCGTGTGGATGAGCAGTTTCACAAGCAACCCGTTTGCCATCAGGAACTTTGGAATCAAATCCACATTCCAGTCGCGTCCGCGGCCATATGTCTCGTCAGGTGCTGGAGCATTGAACTTCGCGAATAATTCTTCTAACGGGGTAATTGACGCAGATTCACCACCATAGTACTTGTTACGATCAATGTGTAGCACCTTTTTTCCGGAAACGGAAAGCATTCCACTGAGGATGCATTCTTTCAATCCAGTTCCCAGAACAATAGCGTCGTATTCTTCATCCATGGTGAAGACTTCAAATAGAAGAAAACAACTAATTACACCTACGAACGAATAAAGGGATCACCGGGAGATAAAGTAAGGTGTCAAAATGTCGGATAGAAATCTATGAATTCTATCTACTATCTATGATGATAGACTCGACGCTAGGGATGCCCGATCTGCATCGATATCTTACAAATTACAAAATCGATTTTCACTTCACCCAGATCGAATCGAATGCGGAGAAGATGAAAAAAAACTAATGAATTATCAATTATCATCATAGAGTAATGTTATCATAATGTTTGGAAATATCATGGGCATGATATTTTGTTTATTTTACTTCCAAAAATATCAGTATTTCATAAGTTTAGTGTACTTTTTTATAAAAAAGGATAAACAGCCACAAAAAATATATATAGTAAATAAATAAATAAACCATCTCTACAAGTAATGCAAACCGTTTATGCTATTGGTAAGTTTCTCTAAGGCGAAGATTTCCGACACCCTTATTGGTATTTTATGTCTTAAAGAATTATTATAGGAAAATAGGATTTTGTTATAAAACGTTCAAAAATGTTTAATTTTAAAAAAGAGGCCACGTTATTCTGTGGGGTACATAGTGACCAAACATTTAGAGTTTCAATTTTGTCCCCAAGTTTTGTATAGCACTTAAGAAATGAGAAAAAAATATAAGATATCATTGCGCTTTTTTTGTCTAGTGTGTAAATCAGATAATTATTATTATAATCTCTTCTTAATACTGACGTTTATATCCTTGAAAAAATATAGTCTCTAAAAAAAAGAACTTAATCATGTAAAAAATGGGATCATCATAACGCGTTGTTTAGAACTAGGCATGCCTTCCAGTATGGAATTGACCAGCCTTCGGCCGATCGATCTTACAAAGATCGACAGTGGGATCGATCGTGAATCGTGAGTTACGTTTTATGATCCGTTGCGATCCAAACGATCGATTCAAATTAAAAGATCGGGCATCCCTACTCGACGTCGTCGAAAAAAAGTATAGTACTCTGTGGATGAGAATTAGCCGTGGGTACTTAGAAATCTATGCGTGGGTAGGAGTCAGACAGACGTACAGTATGAGTCGCTGCAGACATGCAGCGACTCATACCGTAGTGAGTACGTCAGTGTCAGCTCTATTCCTTTTGCAGCGACTCAACAGCTCTCATGCCAGCATAATAGCCACTCAGATACCAATCCGTATTTGAATCAACTCGAGTGACTGAATCAGAAAAACTCAACACGTCAATCACTATCGTCATCGTCGTCAACCAACAATGACGTAGCAAGTCTAAGACAACCACAGAGCATATCCATTGCACCGCACCGGCACCGACGACGTGTTCTCTGGATGTCTGTGCAACAGACTATGTAGTGTTTCTCAGTACGAGAATGCATGTCCGCAGGGCTATTGGCTATCTTTTTCAGTGCCAGCATTACGGTATTAGACAAAACCAATAGTAACAAATTATGCAAAGTGCTGTTATTCAATGCCAATAATTATAATATAATCTGAAGGAAGGTATTTAATATAAGGTCACGGGGCGCGTTCACACCCAGCGCGGGCCCGGGCAAGGCGCGAGGTAGAAGGGCGTGCAAATGACTCGAACCCACCACGGTCAAAGTTTATCCTAAAACATTGAAAAAAATTATGTCCACCCATGCGAAGCTGGGACAGGCCGCAAGTAAAAAATAAAATAGAAACCTATCAGCTAAACTATGCACAAACGTGTAGATAGCGGGAGCTGCCTACTTGGCTAAACGTGAGGAGGAGTCATTAATACATTTACTGCAAGAGCAAGTTTGACTATACGAATGTCAATGTCTAATACTTGCCAGCGAGACAACTTTTGCTTTGCTGTCAAATAATAAAAAAACTGTCAATTTTGGTCAGTTAGTAAAACGACCCACGGCTGTATGGGCCTCCTGTTATTGCTATTTGATTATTTCATTCATAATTTTTCGAGTTATTGTGCAAACAACTGTTGCGTCGCGCCGCGCCGTGGCACTAAGATCCCAATCAACGAAACATTTGAAACGTCCTAAAAGAGTCCTGTGTTTCTAGTTTCATTCCAAAGTGTAGTGTAGTGAAAAGAAAACTTTGTGCAAATGACTATTGTCCATATGTCCCGATTACTATGGCACAAACTCCCAATATCATCTACCAACACGAAAGAAACAGCGCAACAACACAGATAACGCAGTCATAAATGAAAGGGAAAAGCAAGTCGCTCACAGTTCAAATGTTTAGAAATGTCAACAGAAGGAAGCGGAGAGACTCCACCGACTATCCCTTGTTTACCAGGGGCACCGGAGCAGACGTACTTGTTCCCGAAAGGGAAAGGTCACTCGAGGTCGATAAGTCATGGAGGAACACCTATGCTGGCGGCAAACGCTGCGGCGGCGCGACCGCCCCTCAAGTCAGCACTGCGTGGGCACCAGCGAGCGCTCTCGCACGGGCAGATTGGCGAAGGCGGGCCGCGCGCAGGCTCCGGTGGCTCGGGACACAGCCGCACCGGCAGCCGCACCGACTTCATCCTGCCGCCGGGGCACCGCGAGCCCGTGCCCGCCGGCGTCGCCGCGCTGCCGCGCCACAGCTCGGTGCGCATGCAGCACTCACGGCAGGCGTCGCGCTCAGACTCCATCTACACGATCCGCCGCACCTCAGTTGTGGGCCCATGGAGACGAGCTGCCTTTTGGCTCATGCGCCGCCAACAACCCGCTGTTGATAATCGACACATCATAGTTATTCCAAACCATTTAGTGCCTGAAAAAACTCCTCCTAAAGACCATCCCAACGGACATCGATGTGACAATAAAATCAGGACTACTAAGTACACTTTACTCTCATTTCTACCTAAAAACTTATTTGAACAATTTCACCGGATTGCAAATGTTTATTTCATATTTATAGTGCTTTTGAACTGGGTACCAGCAATCAGTGCATTTGGTAAAGAAGTGGCAATGCTGCCTGTGTTGTTTGTTCTTGGAGTCACTGCTATCAAAGACCTGTTTGAAGACCGAAGAAGAAATTTGTCTGATAAAAGGATAAACAACTCATTCTGTCGAGTATATAAAAAGTAAGTGCCTGAATTAAAATTTTAGCTATAGCAGCCTAGCTAGAAATAATTTGGTCAATTTTTCCTTTTTAAAAATGTGGACTTTTGACTAGTAAAAATTATAGTGCCATGAGTAGAAAGTAGATATTTTATACAGCAGAGAAAATCCCATTTAGAAAAGACCAGAGAGTAAGTAGTACAGCTCTTGGTGGAGGGCTTGTCCAGGGAAGTACTAACACTATGCATATTTCTACTATAAGGCAGTGTTACTGTTTCGGTAGTTAAATTATTACCAGCCGTTCAGGAGTAAATTGTTGGGGTGTGCATACATTACAAAAAAATGCACTGCACATGCACTGATTGTATGCTTTGTAGACATACAATTGGTGCAAGAGCTCATGACAACAAGTTTGGCATAAAACCCTGCCAACCAATCAAATGTTTATACTAGTTATAAATTTTCAATTTATAGTTTAAATGGAAATCTGATTCATGTGAATACCTATGAAGACATACTAAATTATGTAAAAAATGATTAGGCACCATCAAACAACCAATCTTCCATTCCATTGGCTCATACTTTCTAGTAGTACATTTCTAAGTAACAATTTTATTTTGCTGTGTATTGTTTTAAGATTGATTGTTTTTTTTTAATTGCTGACAATGACAAAAGAATCACAAATAATACTGGTATCATTTAAAGTTTTTTGTTTAATGCTAAAATGTGACAACACCTTATACCTAGATATCCTTCTGATTGTGGGTTAGCTTAGACTTAGGACAGATATTTTTGTGGTGAAGATAAATGTATGTTTAAGTGTATGGGTGATAAAATGTAATTATAAAAATTATTATAGTAGGTAGTAATGATAACGACAAGTTACTATATGGTAGGTAGGTACCTACCTATCCTAATTATTTAGGCTGTTGAAATTGCCTTAAATGCCAAAATGTTTTAGGACTGGTAAATTTACTATACATATACCTACCCACTTATTATGTTCCAAATTAAGTAGGTAGTTCGAGAAGTACATACCTACCAACTAACAATTCCAACTACCTAAGTACCTACCTAGGTAAACATTACCCAATGTAGTTTGATTCATGTCATATACTCAACTAAATATGTTCTTTATTTTTAACTCTATGTTCCTTCCTATCATATTCATGAAGTGGTAAATACTTAGATAGGTACCTACCTAATTGTAGCTCGTAAATGCGCGATGATTGATGCTTTTCAAATGTTCCACACTTGGACAGTAAATAACACAAGAGCGTCCTCGAACTTTTCAAATAGGTAGGAGGTGCCTAGTAGGTTGGTAAGTTTTTCCGGAAAGTTTGGTTCGTGTCAGTGATTTTGTTCGATCGGGGTGATTGACGACCAAAAGGCCATGGACAGGCCGAAAACCTGTTACGTACCTACTTACTATGTCCTTAGAACAACTACTTTCTATGCTTGTGCCTACCTAGTAGGAACTACCTACCTACCTACCTATAAACGTGATGGTAGGTAGCCTCAAGCGTAATTAAGTTTTGTTCTGACCCTCAGAAGTTAAGACCCACCTATTTTAATTGATTAATTTACTGTGTAAGTAACTTTTTTAACGTCAAAAAAAATCTTTTGACTATTTTTAATTACATTGAAATTGAATTTCCTTTTTTAACAAGGAATTAAATTCCTTGTTAAAAAAATATTGTTTATTCCAATTTTACACAGACAAATTTTATTTTTGAAGAGAGCACAGCAGCTTACGCAGTTCGATACTAACAGACCCTTCAAAGCAATTCTCGCTCGCACATTTCAACATTTTGAAAGATATAAACTCTCTGGAACTTATTCTTATCAAAAATATTATGGTTTAGATTTTGATACGATACCTGTGTTCTTTCGTAGTACCTACCTATACCTACCTATTTAGTAATAACGTGCCGATAAATATTGAGTGAGGTGTCAGATGGGTCGGAAACTCGGACCAGCTCCGAGAAGTAGGTCAAGGCTCGTCAAGCAATACACAAAGAAGGGACCGACCATTCAATAAAAATGTTTTATTTTATAATTCGGCAGGTAAAAAAATGTTGGAAAAGCTAAATAAAAATTTGAAAACAACATCCTCTGTCCAACATCTTCTACGATAATAATGATAAGAACTTACCTAATCCATTGAAATCGCTCGTAAAGAGTACCATTACCTATTTATTCTGCGGTGAAGATTACAATTTATCAACCAGAGATCTCTTCTAGGTCACCTTGGTGAGCGGACTGGTTTCAGTTTCTAGTTCTCTTAATAACGCCCAATCCAGGCAATAATAAAAGAAAAGTGAATGTTAAAGAAAAATAACAAAAATATTTTAAGTTTTTCCTTTATTTCATTAATGCTCTAGCGAAGAGCTTCGAGATTATTACTAATTTGTAGGTAATATGTTCATATCAAAATAGGTGACCAAGGGGTTTAGACAAGATTCCGTCGTCCGTCTGTCCGTCTGTCTGTCTGTCACCAGAGCTGTATCTCATGAACCGTGATAGTTAGACAGTTGACATTTTCACAGATGATGTATTTCTGTTGCCGCTATAACAACAAACACCTACTAATAAAACAGAAAAAAAAAAATATTTAAGGGGTTTCCCAATTCCCATACAACAAACGATTTTTTTGCTTGATATTGATAACGGCAACAGGTAGGCTCTTGAAATATTTCGATAAACTATATTCACTTTAAAAATAAATAATTAAATTAAAATAAATCAAATATTTAAGGGGGGCTCCTATACAACAGACATTATTTTTTTGTCGTTCTTATAAATAATGGTACGGATCCCTTCGTGCACGAGTCCGACTCGCACTTGGCCGGTTTTTTATATAACTTGCCTAATGGAACAAGCATATCCGGCCCACCACTGATGTAGAGTGTCACCTATAACAAAGCTTTGCCTCGTAATCACGCGCGATGTGAACGTGTCCTACGATGCGCTGCCCTGCGTCGAATAACATGAGCGATTAAAAAAAAAAATATTATTTTGTGTCACAAAAACATAGGCGAAATACCTATTATAAGGAACAATATTGTGACAACAAAAGCGGTCGTTACTCAGCTTTATGCTGTAATAGTCTTTGATGCACTACTACAACGCTGGTCTTCCGAGACGCCGGAGTACAAAACTGCCGCGCTTAACATAAGAGCGGTAACCAACACTTTTTCGAAATTTGAGTTAGTAGCATATTCGGAATCAGCGCATCGAGATCTACAACTTTTAGATTGACAGTTCTTTAAAAAAGTGCCTCTAAGTGCTATTTTAGATTTTGATAAGCGCAGTAACCATCACTAGGTTTCTTAATATTCTTAGCATTACAGCCGTAAAAGCACATGCTGCTGCTGAATACTTTTCTTTTATAATTTTGGCCTGTAGTTTCAAAGCAAAAGCGCAGTAACTGCTTTTAAAGACAAATTTATAAGGAATATATTAAAATTTATGACGAATTCCTTATAATAACCGTGGTAACTACCAATTACAGCTGTTAAAATAAGGAAACTGAATCAGCCAACTCTAATGAGACTTGTGATAAGCGCCGTGAGTGAACTCTGTGAGTGGCTCTTATTACAAGAAGAGGTATCCCTTTACCTAAATAAATCCTACAAATAATCGCCGTTATTACCAGTTACAACGCTTATACTAATGAAAATAAAAAATAAAGTCTTATTTTACTTAAAATTCTGCCGCGTTTTATATTATTATGTTTTGTATTTTTAACCATAACAGCCGCATCTTCATCACATACGTCTGTTATGTTAAGGGATACTTACTATAAATCTTATGCTCATCTTAGATTACTGCAAATGTTACGGCGCTTATTCATAGTAAGTATAGGCTAGCCAGAAGTTTCTCAACTAATTTATCTTTGTCCTATCATTATCACTAAGTACGTTCTAAATATTACATCTGGAGATTGTTTAAATTTGACTATAAGGGTTATCAAAATAAATCAACTTGATAAATTTAAAAACGTTTATTAAAAATTCTGCACTTTTATTAAAATTATCATAAAGGAAACGTTAAGTTTTTTACCCTGCATAGGTTCAATAACCTATCAATTTTAATTAAAAATCACAGTTATTATTATTTACAAGGATCAAATGGCACATTTTTAAGATTACCTTGTTATGTTATACTTCTTAATATCAAATTACGTGCTAAATCAGTCGTCAAACTAAAAAGTAAATTTATAAAATCTACTTCAGTCTTAACCAGTGACCATGACTGTCACCATGTACGTTCACCTAATTAAAAATATAATTCACAATAAAATACTACCAAACTAACTTCAAGGGACGTGCCTATGTTTTCATTATAAAATTAAAAAACACTTCTAAAAACAAACATTAAAACAACCAGTCAATATAAATCGGTCTTAACTTATACTAGTAATAGTTGCAACTTTGCAAATGTTCCCGAAGTTAAGTGGAGTGAGTTAGAGTCGTATATTTTTAGTTGTTATCTTCGAGCAAGCTTCCTACCGCATCATTAGTTGAAAGGTTAAGCCAAAAGGCTCTTCTGTTTTCAGGCATAAGGGGCAGCGATTTATTTATAATTGCAGATTTTCTCTCTTGTGTGATGCCCCTTGCGCACTGTTTAAGCTTTAAGGCAGGAAATTGCTGTGTTTTACTAACTTTTACTTGCAAGGCCTATACAAATTGCTACACTGTGAAGATTTTCACCCAGAGCCCTTAGACTTTCTGCAAGTAAAAGTTAGTAAAACACAGCAATTTCCTGCCTTAAAGCTTAAACAGTGCGCAAGGGGCATCACACAAGATAGAAAATCTGCATGCAATTTCCTTTATGATATTTTTAATAAAAGTGCAGAATTTTTAATACTCGTTTTTAAATTTATCAAGTTGATTTATTTTGATAACCCTTATAGTCAAATTTAAACAATCTCCAGATGTAATATTTAGAACGTACTTAGTGATAATGATAGGACAAAGATAAATTAGTTGAGAAACTTCTGGCTAGCCTAGTATTCTCTTATCTGTGCCTATACTTACTATGAATAAGCGCCGTAACATTTGCAGTAATCTAAGATGAGCATAAGATTTATAGTAAGTATCCCTTAACATAACAGACGTAAGTGATGAAGATGCGGCTGTTATGGTTAAAAATACAAAACATAATAATAGGTTTACTTAATCATAAGCGCAGTGAGATGCAAAAGAGCGGTATGTGTGTTGGTTACAACGCTTATGGTTAGGAATCGTAGGTATTATACATTAGGCTTCCTAATAATAAAGTTATTTTTAATTTTTTCATTATTAAATACATATTGTTGTGTTATTTTTCTTCTCGGATATAAACTACAACATGTTATTTATAATTTAAAATAATCAGAAGTCAAAAATTGCATTTTTTGTAGACGTGGTCGTCAAAAGTAGTTTGAAAACTTTAAGCGCGATTTACTCGAAATAAGCTGGCACGTACTTACCGCTCTTAAGGGGCTGACAACTATCAAACAACTTCTCGCTCGCACGTTTCGACATGTTGAAAGATATAAAATCACTAAACTCATTTTCGAAAAATCGCAATCAACCATTTTGTGTGCAATCACATTGCACACAGTTTAGTTAAAATTTCATTTTGATCGATACAAGTTTTCCTACTTAAAAGTTAGCTTATGTACGAAAACTAGTAAAGCAAAGTTTTGAGTAGGAAAACATGTATCGATCAAAATGATTTTTTTACTAAACTGTGTGCAATGTGATTGCACACAAAATGGTTGATTGCGATTTTTCGAAAATGAGTTTAGAGATTTTATATCTTTCAACATGTCGAAACGTGCGAGCGAGAAGTTGTTTGATAGTTGTCAGCCCCTTAAGAAAAACGCGGCAGAAAAGATGTTAAGCTTGTAATTTCACTGGCAACCACACTCAAAGCGAAACATAGAAACGCTGCTTGGCGGCAGAAATAGGCATGGTGGTAGTACTTCCACGGACAAACCCTTCGCAAAGAGCTCTACTACTCGTCAAATTCCTATCAAAAAGTATATACTTACCCAATTATTATTTAGTGGTTATGTTGCATAACTAAAGAGGCACATAAGCAAGGTAGAGGTAAGTAAGATTTCACAAAGCACGTGTGACTATGATTATGGCTTCATAGGATTTTGCAAGAACTAAATTTAATCCTAACGGACTGATATTATTATTATTATAGCCTTTTATTTCCATCTCTTAAGTTAGGTATTACAAGTTTTTAATGTTAGTTAAGTATTAGTATTTGTTTTTAACCTAGTTGTTAGTGATAATGTTAGTTTACTTAAATTTATGAGATGTGAACCCCTTTTTGGGTAAAGGCCTCCTCCGTCTTCTTCCACATTTCCCTGTCTGTTCCTGTGGACATCCAATCCTTCCCAGCAATTTGGATAATGTCATCAGCCCACCGGCTATAGGGTCTACCAACTTTTATTTTGCCTGGTGGCCCTTTCCACTGAGTGGTACGTTTGGTCCACCTGTCGGTGTTGCGTGAGATGTGGCCAGCCCATTGCCACTTGAGTTTAAGGGCTTTAGTGAGTGCGTCGGTAAGCTTGGTTTTTTGTCTGATTGTATCACTTCTAACTTTGTTTATTTTTCTAAGTTTTAGTATGCTCCTTTCTATTGCTCGTTGAGTGGATCTTATTTTATGTTTTGTTTTATTTGTGAATATCCATGTTTGGCATCCATACAGTAGGCAGGGCAGAATGCATGTGTCAATGACGACTTTTTTTAAATTCAGACTATATTTTCCTTTCATAATTTCTTTAAGTGCCCAGTATTTATTCCAGGCGACATTCACTCTTCTGTCTATTTCCTCTTCGTTGCTATTAGGTTGGAATGACACTTGTTTTCCAAGGTATATATATTTGTTCACATACTCTATTGCATTTCCTTCTATGGTTATGGTTTCCTGTTGGTTATTTGTCATTATCTTTGTTTTATTTAGGTTCATCGATAGTCCTACTTTGTTGCTTTCATAGTTTTAAAGTTTGTATCATCCCTTCTAGCTCTAGTTTTGTTTCTGAGAAAATAGCAATGTCGTCTGCGAACCTAAGGTGACTTAGATGTTTGTCGCCTATTCTTAATCCCTTCCTCTTCCAATTTAGTTCACGAAATATCATTTCTAGTACGGCTATGAATAATTTTGGTGAGAGGGGGTCACCTTGCCTTACTCCTCTACCTATTTCTATTTCTTGGCCCTTGCTTTCCAGCCGTATTTGACTCACATTTTTACTGTAGATATTTTTTATTATGTTTATGTATTTACTATTTATGTTGCTTGCTTTAAGTGCTTTCCAGATTGAGCTGTGTGAGATGCTGTCAAACGCCTTTGAATAATCAATGAATGCTATGTATAAGGGTTTATTAAATTCTTTGTATTTTTCTATAATTTGTTCAATGGTATGTATATGGTCGGTTGTAGAGAAGCCTGCTCTGAATCCTGCTTGCTCAACCGGCTGCATGTTATCAATAAATGAAGTTAGTCTGCTTAGTAGTATTGATGTAAAGAGTTTGTATGTATTTGATAAAAGGCTAATTGGTCTGTAATTTCCTATGTCTAGTGGGTCACCTTTTTTAAATAGTAGGACAATGTCAGATTTGTGCCATTGAGTGGGTATATTTCCTTGTTCAAGTGCGTTGTTGAAAAGTTTCGTTATGGTGTTGATGAGGATTGGTGCACCTATTTTTATTGCTTCATTACTTATGTTGTCCGGTCCTGAGCTTTTGTCCGGTTTTAGTTTATGTATGTGGTTTTGTACTTCCTTCTCCGTTATTTTGGGTATTGAGCGTGTTTCTACCTCCTTATTTACGCATTCGTCCATCTCGTTAGCTTCTTCTTGTGGTCTTCTGAGGTCTCTATAAAATTCTGTTGCACTGTCTATAATTTCTTTTCTAGTTTTCATTACTCTTTGGCCAGAGTTTAATTGAGTCACCCAGTTTTTATACATTGATAGTTCTTTAAAAGCGCGCTTTGAACTACGGTATCGTGTTATATTCTCTGCTATTGTTGCTTTTCTGTGGCTATTATAGTCTTCTCTTATTGCTTTATTGGATTGTTTGAATAGATCCCTTAGTTCTGCATTCATTTCTTTGCATTTGTTTTTGGTTTTTATTAGCTCAGCACGTTTTTCTACCAATTCTAGTGTTCTTTCACTTAATATTTTATGTTTCTTGTTTGTTCTGTCTTCTTTTTCTAATTTAAGGCTCAAAAGTATAATATTCTCTATAATGTTGTAGTGTGTTTGAACATCTTCTGTGTTTTCAAGGTCTGTATGGTGTTTTGCGATATTATCTTGAAGGTTATTGATGTACTTCGTTATTTCTTCCTGCGTTTTAGGCGGTCTTGGTATTGGTTTGAATGTCTTCCTCGCTAGTTTTAGGTTTAGGCAGTAACAAGGTGGCTCTAACTAATCGATGGTCTGATGGAAAATTTAAGGTATTAAGCACTTCTATGTTTGTAATTTGTTTTGGTTTATTACTCATTATGAAGTCTATTTCGTTTTTTGTTTTTTGGTTCGGGGAAATCCAAGTCCATTTTCGGCTTTGTTTTTTCTTGTGATAAGTGTTCATAATAGAGAGTTTATGTTCATATGCATATTGTATTAGTCTTTCACCTCTTTTATTTCGCTTTCCATATCCATATTTACCCATAATTAATCTCTCTTGAGGTCTTGGGTAACCAATTTTAGCATTGAAATCACCTATTACCAGTATGTTTTTATCAGGCGTTTCATGAGCTTTCTCAAGATCTTCATAGAAAATTTTGAGTTCTTCATCATTTGAGGCTTCTGTTGGTGCATATGCTTGTATCAGCGAAATGGAGTGCGCTTCGAATTTCAGGCGCAATATGGCTACTCTTTCTGATATACCATTAAAGCTGATGATATTTGCCTTATAGTCTTTTTTTATAAGGAATCCTACTCCATACATTCCAGCTGTCTCTCCTATGTAGCAGAAGATATGCTGCTGATGTTCTTCAATATCACACCCAAGTCTTCTCACTTCAGCGAGTCCAACAATATCATAGTTAATTTTTTCCAAAGCATGTGTGAGCTCAATGAAACGTTCCGTAGTTGATAGCGATCTAGCATTAAATGTGCATATTTTTATAGTCTGGTGGCCATTTGGTTTTGTTGTCTTTTCTAAGTTATTTTTGGGATGTTGGTTTGATTTGGTTGGAGGGTAGTGGTCTTCTTGCCCCACGGTGACCGGCCGGCTTGGGGTGAATTTTTCATAAGTTGTTCTTGATGTGGTTATTGTGTTTATTTTTGTTTTTGTTTTTGTCCGATTCCGGGTGTTGGGGGCATATACTAGTTTTTTGGAGACTCAGATAGTGAAGATGACCTTACTCGTTCCACATAATTAAGTATGTTAGGTCTTATTATGTCTTTTGCTGCGGTCTTAACCTGTTGGTATGGTGAATTGGTTCTTACGGTGACTTTCTTCGGGTTTAGAGAGTTAGGTGAAGGGGACCCCGAGTCTTCCCTCATCCTTTTCCCTCCATTTTTTTTCCCTCGCCTGTATCACTACCAATTTATCATATTTTATGAAAGCAATGTTCCCTTTCTTTTTTTTCCGCTTCAAGTTGTGGCTGTAGCTGTTTCCTCTTTTCTAATGTTTCCTTAGAAAAGTCTTCTTTGACATACATTCCAGGTGGGAATTTGGATTGATTTTTCAGGATAAGATGCTTTTTCCACAAAGTCGTGAAGGAAACTACGACAGGGAAACGGACTGATATACTACCTACTAATCTTAGCTGTTTTTAGTGTTCCGAAGTCTGACAAAGGAACCCTATAGTTTCGTCATGTCCATCTGACTTTGAATACGTACCTACGTGCTACGTGTATGGTAACCTAGGTTAAAGTCGCGTCCTCCCTACAATGTCTTAAGGGAACACCTTCTAATACAGTACATAAGCTATATTATAATATTTTAGTCTGAATGATAGCGTTAGCATTTTATAGTAAAACCCTGATCCACTGGCTAAAACTACTTTAGACTCTTATTCTCTGTTCCGTGTTTAGACTAGTTAAAAGAATGGTAGAGATGGTATATTTTTATCTGACTGATAGCAGCGGTACTCTGAGATTGTAAAACCCGCTCTAATAGGGTTAGTTTTTTAACCACCTCTAGTCTCTCGTTTCGTCTGTTTGGAAATTCCCAATCTTTATCATGTGGGTAGTATAGTTAATCAAATCCCAAGTCTTACGTAGAACATGCGTCAGTGTCTTTCTTACCTATTTGTATTGCCGTATTCTGCAATAAACTCGATTTATGGAGCTATTCACGATTTGTAGGGGGTTAGTAGTACGTAAAGCAACATACCTACCCACTCACAATAATACCGTACACAATAAACAGGCCTTTGCGTCTAATTATATGATTAATTCGGCGTTAGGGCCAACTTTCTCACACATGCCCCTATTTACGTGGCGCTGTAAAAGAAAGAAAGAAAACCTAAAGAAAAAATAAATATACAAAAAAAAAACTTATTAACATAAATAAAACAAACCAGTATACAAACTAAATAATTAAAAATAATATAGGTATGTATAGGTTACATTCAGTGGTGGTGAATGGGCAAACAGCTTAGCATATGCTACTATTTATAATGTTGCCATACAGTAGCGCTGGTCTTCTGCGACCCGGTATTGGCCTCACGGACATCCAGGCTTTAGTTTGGCTCGCCGTATACTATACATGTTATATCATTACCTAAAAACTACATTTCAGATATACTAACAAAAAACAATAATAAAACCGTAAACTATTAAATTAAATATCTACCTACAACTAAATGAGCAGATAGGATAGCGGAGAGGGGGAGGAGCGGGGTTCCGCTATGCCAGCCAGGGTTGGTTAATTTGTTTTTCAGTTAAAGTTTAAACCTAAACGAGTTCACATTAATTGCTCCACATGTTGGTGGAGTGATAGAATTCCAAAACTTGGTGGCGGCAAAGCGGAAACTGCTTCCGAAGGCTGCAGATCCATGTAGCGGTGTAGCTAGTGAGAGGTCTGTACCATCTTAACTTCTTAAACAGATATTCTGGTTTACGGTTCTTAATGACTCCAAATAAAAGAGTCGCAAAATGAAGATACCTTCTCTTAGACATTTTAAGTAACTTTGCTTTATTAATAAAAGCTGTAACGTGTGATCTGGGAGGTACTGGGAAACAGAACCTTGCACCTTGCTGTAGTTCCTATGACACGATTTTAGATGGAGTAGGCTTGCCCAGTACCTAAACCATCCTTTCAGCTTAGTCGGCCTCATAGTTAGTCAACGAATGGCCAAAAAGGGGGTGTTGTGGCCACCCTATAACCTTTTTTTCGAATGGACTTAAATTCTGGTATAATCGTATGACGATTGCCGACAGCGTTACCGGGCTACTGGCGAGCGCAGAAGGCGCTCTGCCATACAAAAGGGTTTTTTGGCAACAAACGCAAGGGCACCACTTAGTAAAGGACCTCGGCTTGGGCTGTTGGGAAGAGAGATGACGGAGAGATTCTTCGCCCAGAAGGGGCGTTAAAGGGGAATGCGTCTTCGACCCCTCTCCTCCAGAGGGGTCGAAGACGCATTCCCCTTCGGTCAGTGTAGGTGTGTAGTATTGCTTGTGTCCGGGTTCGATGTGTCTGTTACCTCCGCCTATAGCGGAGGTGATCGCGTCATCTGGGTCACTTAAAACGTGTCTAGGTCTACGGAGGGTACCTACTGAGTTTAACTGAGTAATCAGGTAGTTCGATCACTAGCGGGTTCGGGTGGTGGGAGGCCGAATCATAGCACGCCTTAGTATCTGGCTGACTTTTTCCAGGGAATGGGTTCATCAAAGAGAAAGATGGTTCTGGGAGAGGCATTACCCCTAGTGAAGTACACGGCGGCACTTTTCGTAGGGTTCACCTCTATGCGCCATTTGCGGAACCATGCACCTAGTGCATCGAGAGCAATTTTTTTTTTTTTTTTTTTTTTTATACTACAAGCTGATGGAACAAGCAGATGGTCCACCTGATGTTAAGCGGCAACCATCACCTATAACAAAGCATTGCCTCGTAAGTCACGCACGATAGGAACGCGCCCTACGATGCACTGCCCTGCGTCCATCAACTTGAGGCGTACAGATGTTAAACCTCATGTGCCTGTAATAACACCGGCAACCACATTCTTCAAACCGAAACACAGCGTTGCTGCTTGGCGGCAGAAAAAGGCGTGGTGGTAGTATTTCCCCGGACGAGCCCTTCACAAAGAGCTCTACTACTCTTAAGCCAATTGCAGCCTTATCACTTTTTTTTTTACAGCATTATCACACCCGACCGGAGTTCCGACGACGACGACGATTCATAAACGACGCTAAAACGTAAACATAGCTTAAAATTGGGCCTGCTATTGTTGTAACCCTTGTTATGACATCTCTTATTCGTTTGCCCTAAGCATTACTTTTCTTTTGAGAGATCAGATTTTTATAAGTTAGCCTAATGTGTAGGCATTAGGTACAGGACCAGTCGATTCTCTTAACAACTAAATCACAGTGAGTTTCACCTATTGGATCCGCGCTTACTTCGATCACGAGTGTCGCCTCACCCACGTTGTCATTTCTACCGCCATAACACTAAGGGTGGCGCTAGAGATAGGTGAATGATTTACAGAATGCCAAACTGCAGATTCAGCCGGTCACTTGGGTGAATGTTGTTGACGTAATAGCACTACAGAGGCTTTCACCACAAGTTTACTAAGCCATCAGCTTGAAGCAATATGTATTATTTCAATTCATGCCCTTTGTATATTTGTCTTCAATTGAGTAATCAATTTATGATGTCGTCACCGAAATCGCTTTGTCAATATTAGTAAAGTACCTAAGCAAGAATAATCAAGGTAATATAATTTTAGCTTAAGCATTAGAGCTTGAGCCCACTGTTCAGGTGTGGTTCAGATCCAAAGTTTGATATACATTTTCGCACCTGATATCACTAAGTCCGCCATTATTCCAAAATTGGTCGAAAAGTATTGTGATTACGGACAATTCCTCGATCAAACAAAATAATGACAGATATACAAATACAGCTGTACGTGGGGACCTAGGGAGGTACCACGTAAATGCTTAATAAGAAGCCACACCAAAGAGCCTACCTACTAATTGCGTGCTCCGCAACGGCCTTCAACTGAGTGTGAAGGGAGTTAGACTATTTCCATCTAGGTTTTCCCTTCCTTGGTCAAGGTTAGCCAATCGCGCGATCATTATCTCCCAAGCGCTTATTTGTATTGACGCTTGCTCTACTTTTGAAACGATTTGAAGGAAATTCATGAAATATACTTTACCCTCGCTCGACTTTTTTATGTAGGCATTCCTTCACATCTTCAGGGTGTCTACGAGTTAAAAACATAATTTAGCAAATGTTCACTTTTTTGCACAGTGGTGGTTACTTAGTAACTAGCTAGATACTGTGCAAAAAATTCAAATCAAGTAATCATACGTGATTTCACACGTTTTAATTGGTAGACAAGACAACGTCCTTGTGTGCATAATAAATCTGACCCCAAAAACAATAATTCAAGATCATTCAGCGCCTTCCGAGCTCTCCTATACCGCGTTCAGTGAAGCCAGAGCAAGTCACTAGTTATTTTAAATTTATGCGTGTTTTCAAAACATAAAAGTACTTGTACAGTCTAATTTATTTTAAACACCCGAACCTTTTTACTTGCCCATAGCCGTTTTAACGTTGCGTAAAATTATTTCGTGGCTCTCGGTTTGCGAAATCAGTGCGAAATTTAAGTTTTTGTTAGGTAACTAGGTTTATTGAAGACAATCGAATGTAATAACGTCAATTGATACCAATTGAAATCAATGTAAGAAAGGATCGAGCGTAAAATAAGAATAACGTCAACGATCTTTAAACACTTTTATAATAAAACGGTATTATAATAAAAATATTCAATGCTAACCAACCAGACCAGAACAAAATAGAACAATGATGGTCACGCGCCGATAAATCATTACCAGCCGGTTCCGTATCCGGATTACATTTACATAGGTCTAGGCAGATCATACTATGCTTTTCAGCCCAGTTATGTTTCTCCAGCCTGAAATGCTACTGATATACACAATACAGCAGTCAGCACCCATTCTATTTATGATGGCATGTGTGGGATAGCGTCCTTTCCTTACGTACCTATCCTTACAGACATAACAAATCACATTATAAATTCGAGATATCACTGTATACAGGACCTGTTAAAAAGTTTCGGGATAATCAAGCTACGCAACTAAAAAATAGTAATATAATCAGAAAAGCATGGCATTGAGAGATTGCTGTGTTTCTTCAATAAGAAATATCTATTTTTGCAACGTATTTTCCCGTCCATCCCTCCTACTAACGAAATATAGCGTTATGTTTTAGATTAGATTGTAGAGTAGGTAGACCACCATCAGTTGCGATTGCACTCATCTAATAAAGGCACGACTGTAATCTATATTTTGGTTATTTAGTATTAAAAGTGAGTCAATTTAATAATTTATTGTTTTGTTGCATCGTATAGTCGCTCGATCGCCCTGTTTGCTTTGATAGAACGTAACTTCAACCTATAACTTTTCCTATTATGGTAATGCGTGGTAATACAAAGTAATTAGCGAAGAACGGTGGGTTGAAACAATTAACGCTTCAGTTAGTGCACAATTAGCGTAGCTACAAACATCTTTACAGCCATATGAGGATTGAGGAAATAACAGAGCTTGCAAAACAACTAAATAGCATGGCTATTAGTGGTTGAACATAATATAATAATGTCACCGTCGCACATTATTAAATGATGTTATGCTTTACAAACAATTTTCAACAGTTTAAAACTATTGTTGAAAAATGACGATACGATTTATAGATAAACCATACGCGAAATTACAAAAAATATCATACCCACTATTAGCTATATGCGAATGGTGGATTGACTTTCGGCTCGAGGTAGCCTTATTAGCTTAGAACCACCCCGATCAGTATTGAGGAAATTAATTTGGTAGTACCCCTACGGGGTAACATTTGGGTGTGTTTGTGGATAAACTAATAAACAATACATCTGTTTCCTGATAAATTGCGTGTAACCTTAACTAAAGCTCCACTTTTTCGACCCAAGCTGAAAAACAATTTTATTGAACACCTGATTGAATCAATTGGTGGCGTCAACAAAGTTAAATATTTATGCGAAACGACCGGCCGAGTGAACGGCAATCACGACGCTCGGTCAATGTCGAATCGACATCCATCGGTGGAGGTGGCGTGTCTCATTCATCCATCAATGATGATGACCGAGCACTGCTATTGAAAACATTACTTCCACGGCGAAGTATAGATTCGTTATTGCGTCCCAAACCTGAAAAACCTAGTAAGCTTTATTTTTATGCGTTCCTTACTGGGTACTTTTTTTGGGATTTGTGTATTTTATGAATTTTATTTCAATTGCGTTTGCTTGATCATGACGTGACGGATATCTCATCATCAGCTTAAATTGATCGTGCGTATTTATAAAGATAAAAATGGTTACACACGTTGTTTTATTAAATTATCTCCACTTGAAGTAGAGCACTTTATTTTACTGTCCGTGCTTTCGTGTCATATTATTTTATCGAGTGGTTAGGTAAGCCTACCTACCTTCATTTACAAGTTACGACGTTAACTTGTTGAAGGTCTTTTACCCCTTTTTTAATGGCATTGCATTAAATTGATTTATTTCCTCTTAGCATGTCGAAGCTTTGTTAATGTACTCATGACATGGGGTCTAGCTAGATTCTATGACTTTTGCTTCAAAGTTACTCATAAATACTGTAGCTTCGTAGCTCTCAATAATGCTTTAATGCGCGTTGTAGTGAAAATCAAAATTGGCTTCTTTCCAATTTCTGAGGAAAGTTAGTTACTGTTCATCTGCATGTAGATGGATAATAACTTACGATTAAACGAATTCAGTTGTCTGGTACATCTAATGCAAGTGCAAGGCGCCACACCATGCCAGCGACCTCTAAGTAGCTCTACCGTCTACGTCAGACAGATATCAGCTTAATACTGATTCTAGATCAGACATATCATAAATTGAAAGCAATAAGTAATAGCTTTCACTTTAAATGTATCTTTCTTTGCATTTCACTGTATAATATACAATATTATTGTATTCACAAAATGCATCATGCCTGTTGCAATTACGTTCTAATTGTTGGAGGAAATAATTGCTGTTTCGTGCCAGAGCAATTTACCTAATTGTGAAATTGTTTTTTTCAACCTTCGTCTTATTCGTATTGATTTACGGAAAGAAAAGTCTTTCGTTACTAATCGGTGTAGGTTTTTTTGTAAAACGGCTTTCCCAAGTCAACTTGAAAGCTTAAATTTAGAGTAGATAAAGTGTGTCAGTGTCACGCGATTTAAAATCTAGCTTATTCTCATCGTTAGCCTTGCCTGCATTCTATTGTATGTCGGAACTAGTTCCAAGTCCCTGAGGCACTTGAAGGTCGCACTGCATCCGGTTTGGAGAGCAGTACAATAAGTCTGTAAAGTGGGTAACAGGTGTCGAAGTTTTTTGCACACAACTGTGGTAAGACGGCGGTGTCAGCTGCGAATCGATAGGAAGTCGCTCGACTGACCTATCACTTCCTACTCGACTCGATATGACTACGACACCTTCCTTAGTAGATGTACTTAACCACAGAATGCATATGATATAATACTAACGTAGGCAGCTCAACTTCACATTAACTTGGACTTTGACGATGTTTTTGCCAACAGCGTAACATTGAGTAAGTGGGTGTTATGTGGGTCAACGAGTATGTTATTTAATGATAATTAGAATAATGTGAATGTACGAGTGTGTAATGTAATATTCTCTGTCAGCTACCACCGGCGCGGCTCCTACTCAGTTTCCCAGTCTTTCAATTATCTTAAGCCGTGCTCATAGATATGACAGATGGTTTTATTTTGCTATGTAAAAATCGTTTTCTGTAAACAATGCCTCTGCTCCATTGATATGTCAAATTTAGACGCGTACTTTTAAATCCATTGTTCGCAACAATGTCTTACTTTCTTTTTTATTATTATTGTCATTTAACGATAAAATATTTAGTATCTTGATATATTGTAAAGAGTAGGTAACTTTAAATTTTCTGTACCTAAACCTAGCACTCAATCTTGTCGGCTTGAAACCTGGTTCCAAGTTGCAACAATAATCAAATAATCCGGATTCCTCTGCGATACCTGTATTACACTAAGGGCGGGTTTTATCGTCTCAGAGTACCTACTCTATAAGAATGGAATATTTCCGGCTCTACTTTAAACGTACCAAAAACGGATCTGTCTTCTTCTTCTTCTTGTCGTGTCACTAGTTTCTTTCGAAACAGTGTGGTGAAAGAATTTTAAGTGCGCCTATAGAGGCTCCTTTCGAGCACTTGACACATGTAATAGAACTTTTTAGGTTCTACAAGAACCGGTTTCCTCACGATGTTTTCCTTCACCGTTTGAGAGTACTGGCATTGTGCACATAAATTTATGAACTCATTGGTGCACGACCGGTTTCGAACCCACGACCTTAGGATCGGAAGGCGGGGCCGCTACCACTAGACCACCAGTGCTCGGATGACGGATCTGTCTGACAGATAGCTACTCTGAAACGGTAAAGCTCGACCTAATTTAGGTATTAATATTAACATTCCGACTAGTGTGGAGTATGTTTTTTTGACGTTAACAACAGTTAGAAGCTATTGTTTCAATGTCATGCTGCCGTTTATTATAATGATCATTCTTATGTCTGATGGGTATTGATTTATTCAAGCCTTGAATGCTCATTTCTTCAACAGTTTTCAATGCCAATAGGGTAATTCGAGGGCAGTTAAGGCTTGTTGACCAATGATGGGGCATTTTACTATGATCAAAAGTCATTTTATAATACGACTTGCTTACGGCTTCGAGTTTCTCTCGCACGTGCGTCACAACACCGATAAAAGAAAGTGAATAGATAACGGTACTGTAAGATACACCATAATTGCTTATACCCGTACATTATTATTATTGTAGCTTGGTTGCGTACGCCTACATTTTGTTATTAGTTTGTTTACAGGTACGGTAGACAGTAAGTAGGTGTTTCTATATTGTTTTTTTTATAAAAATCATTGATGAAAAACCACTGAATGAATTATATATAACAGCTCAAACATTGGACGTTGTTGAACTCTACAAAGTTGACTGTTGACATGTTGTCATGTCTGACTGGCTGTGATGATAGGAAATTGACCATTCTATTTAAAAAAATATTGGTATATGATAATCGGTATGTATATAAATAATTGTCGGTACAAGAACTTTTTATTTTCGTACCTAAATACCTACAAAAGTACAAAAAAATTAACGTACTGTAGAAATCCCTTTTCTTTGTCATTTTTTTAATTGTAATTATGCTGTTCTTCTAACATCTATACAAACAGACGATGATCTAGATAGACGATATGACTCGTCGATAGATACTATTAAAACTGAAATCCATGTCACTTGGGTGATCGTGATTTTTCAAAAATAAGTTACACGGATTTTATATCTCTCAAAATGTTGCAGTTTGCGAGCGAGTAGTTGTTTGACGTTTAGAAGCTCTAGAATTCAACAGATTTATATAAATACAATCAAAGGGAAATTCAACAGAATACAGGAACCAGATAAGTACCTACCTTGTGTTCTCTGGGATTTCCTAAGGGTAAAAGCCCTTAGGAAATCCCAAAGAACACAATCTAGAAAAGAACCTGTAATCAGTTTCAAGAATAACAAGTCAAGTAAAATGTTTTCTCCGTATTTTGTCTAGCGTTACGGTATCATAACATAATATATCATACCTGCTTACCATACACATACATATAATACATACAATAATACCCTGACTACTTTTACATTTGCATGGCTCTACAGAGACGATCTCATCATGTCGACTCACTTTTTCGGATTATAACATCCATCCGTCACTAGGCCCTTTTCAGGGCCACCACCAGTCTGGTCACTGTCCTAACAGAGGATTAACTAAGAGCCAGTGTTATGCGACTCTGGTTTTCACCTCTGTCAATGTTGATTGGTAAAGAAGATTCTACTTAGCGCATAAGATGCTATCCACACACTTTAGTGCCACAACTTACAATAAAAAGTAAACGCTCGGCGAAAGAATATAATTCATTGGCTAACTAGTTTTCATATTCAGTTTTCCATAATGCGTGCAATATCCTTTACTCATGTTGCTGTCATCCGATGGACCAACGATATGGTAAAGATAGCTGGTTGTAGAGGACTCAAAATAGTTCGTGACATATATGGCGCATGTCCAGTAGTGGACTTTTTCAGGTTGATGATGAGTGCAGTCGCAGCATATGATTTTGTTTGGTTTAATAGAACCGATACCACACCACGAGCTGTCTGGCCTTCACATTGGCATGGCACAGTACGCATTGATGTAAGTTGACACACTTCTTTGTGGCGGAATAAAGCCGCGCTCGCCTCTCTTTTTCCGACTTCAAAGTTCGTTTCTCGCGAGGAGAAAGTGACCTCTTCGCCTAACGCAATATAATTTTAAATGTCAATGCTCTCATTTTGACTCAGTAATGAGCAAAAATATAGAATATGCATTTTGTGCATTTTAGGAATCGCTGGTGTCTGGGGCTAGGGTTACGGTCAAATTACATAATATATCACTACATAGTATAAAACAAAGTCGCTTTCTCTGTCCCTATATCCCTATGTATGCTTAAATCTTTAAAACTACGCAACGGCTTTTGATGCGGTTTTTTTTATGATTCAAGAGGAAGGTTGCAACAATGAGAAATTAAAATAGAAAACTGTTGTACTTACCTCTATATGAGGTTGCTCGAACGAATTAGGTCAAATTTGAGATCTTTGTTCGCAAACAATGTGTGATTATTCCACGAAGTGCCTACCACTTGAGGTTACTAAAATTAAATAATCAATACTCATATCATACAAATAATCATGTTTTTTTTGAGTCACATTCAAATACACTCACGCTCTCAATTGACTGGCAGTCAATGTATGTATATGTCTTTTGGAAGTGAAAATGAAATAAGGTGTTCCTTTATTTATATTGGTTCTGTAGGTAGTGTACCAAATCTAATCAATGTTTTGGTTTAGTTCAATAGGCAAAGTGTTGAGTAATGTGATTTCGTTGTTTTTATAACTGTGAAATTTTTGAAAACTCATCGAAATATTGTTACCTGACCTGCCAGTATAGCCGGACCCATATTATACAAAATACGTAGTTTCAAAGTCAGCTTAACAATTAAGTTCAAAAATATATAAACCTAAGCTGTTAACATTATCTATGTATAAATAACTAGTTTTCAATCATTATTCCTATAATCCCTAATTTCAGTAATAATGTCAACAATTCACGGAAAAAGATGTCGACCAGGCAAAAGTATTACTATATTTATTTTGGCGATTTTAGAGCAGTGCCGTGTTGTACTTTAAAATCTATACTTTATATAAATGTTTTTTTTTACTAAACTGTGTGCAATGTGATGTGCATCGCTAAAATTGCAATGGATGGAACATTGATAAGAAACTCATGACATGAGCCAGGCTACTATTTACTTACAGTAAAAACACGTTAATTTTGTTATAAAATTAAAAATTAGTGACAAGTAGTACAAAAAAGTTAGTCTTATCTAAATTACCAGATCGAAAATAAATTAAACAATTAAATACCAATTTGACTATGTATGTAACTCATTTGACCAATTTATACATATCTAATCCGTTGTTATGATGTTATTAGAGCCAATCTTCCTAAAACAAAACAAAACTATGGATAGATAGTTGTGAAGAGTTTATTTAAATTTAAAACACTTTCATTATTTTAAAAACCAATGATGATTAATCAATCCACAATAATAGTACCTATTTATTTCTTCCTTCATTTTAATAACCGTCGCTTGAATTATGAAGGCACTTGAATCATCTATCGTTATGATCTATAAATCATCGTAAAGCCATTCATTTTGCTGCCGTACATATAGGTTATTTTTGTATTAAAAAAGCATCGCAATTGTTTGAACAGAAATCATTAAAAACATCGAAAGCGCTCAACATACTTCTATCTCTTTTCATCAGATCAGCGGAGAGATACGTGCGAGTGAAATGGCGAGACGTGCGCGTCGGCGATCTAGTCCACCTGTCGAACAACGAAGCAGTGCCCGCGGATATGGTACTGCTGCATTCCTCCAACCCCCTGGGGATCTGCTATTTGGACACCTGCAACTTGGACGGAGAGACGAATTTAAAACAGAGGATAGTTGCTCCAGGATTTAGAGATAAGGTAGCCCCTTTGAACTACATATTAGCAAAGGAAAAAGATAGGCGGTATTCCTTGAAAGAAATTGCAGGCATGACTGGGAATTTTTCAGTGCAAAGCGATAGACAGGATTAAAACTATTGGAGGAGTTGTTTTAGAGGTGACCTTTTGCAGCAATGGAATCATTGAATTAATAAAATAATTAGGTAAAGGAGAGTTTAAATGGATGTTCGTTATTCAATTAAGCCGGTTACCTACATACAGTCAATTTTTTTTCGAGTTTCGTTCCGATACCCCAGTTATTGTTGACAAGGGCAGGAAGATATTGATATTGTTCCGAATTCATAATGCTAATGTAGTGCTAATGTTATAAAGTGAAGTGAAAAGAATAAAAAAAATGTATAGTACTTATGTAAATTACAGTTAAAATTTAGCGTAGTTTTTAATACGCGTACATCGCGCGACCTCCTCTTGTGTTTAATCAGTTGGTGTATCAGAGGTTTTCATTTGCATAGCAAAATTAACGATTGTTTCAGTTCAAGGTATCTAACTATCTACATGCCTTTTATCATGTCCAGCTAAACAATGTCAACGCAATAAAATTCATGACTAAGGCCATTTTCTTAACTCGATAAGCATGATACCGACATTAACATAGTTGGGTTTATTGTCCAGAGCAGCGTGAGAAACTTTCTCTGTTTCACCTGAACCTTGATAAATCGGTTTTCTCTTTCACAGCAATTAGAATTCAACCCACTCAAGTTCAGAAGTTCGGTGGAAGTAGAACGGCCATCAACGAAAATATATAGATTTACGGGCACGATCTTACATCCGGACGGAGCGCGCGTGCCGCTCACCTCAGAGAATCTTCTCCTCAGGGAGTGCTCGATCAAAAACACAGACTACGTCGAAGGCATCGTCGTGTACGCCGGACACGAGACCAAAGCGATGCTCAACAACGGCGGACCTAGATATAAGTGCTCTAGTTTAGAAAAGAAAATGAACACAGATGTGATATGGTGTGTCTTAGTTCTATTATTTCTCTGCTGCGCCGGCGCCGTCGGCTGCAAAGTTTGGTTGGACAATTACCTCGTCGGTACCATCATCAACAAACCTCCATTCCTGCCCACTGCAAACAGGCCCGCGTACGAAGGGTTGCTCATATTCTGGACTTACATAATCGCCTTGCAAGTCATGATACCGGTATCGTTATACGTTACAATAGAAATGACGAAGCTGTTGCAAGTGTATCACATCCACCAAGACGTAGAGATGTACGACCCTGAAACGAATATTCGAACAGAGTGTCGCGCCTTGAATATTACTGAAGAGTTGGGTCAGATTAGTTATCTATTCAGCGATAAGACTGGGACGCTGACGGAGAACAAGATGGTGTTCAGGCGGTGTACTGTCAACGGAGTGGATTACGACCACCCTCCCGGCCCGCCCGCTGAGCCCTCGTCCGATCTACCGCCGATCGTCACTCCGATCACCAAAGTATCACCTAACAGAAGACTTCTCCAGCATTTATCTGACAATAACGATGCTAATCACACTCGCAAGGTAAACAAACTACGCTTTTATACATTGTTATCTATCTTAGTGTTTATTATAATTGCTGATTTGTTATTTCGATTGTCAGGTCCGCGAGTTTCTCCTGATGTTGGCGGTTTGCAACACGGTGGTCGTGAGTCAGCCGCACGTGGACAATATGCAGCTCAGCGTTTCCAATTCTGGCACAGAGCAATTCTCCAACGAAAAACCTTCACGCTCCAACGGCACTCTGCGATCTAATGATAAGTAAGCGTTTGTCTTTATACAACTAGTCTCAAAATGCAGCTCTAATCATAAAAGTATTATTCTTGTAACTTACGTGTAATACTTTTGCTATACAGGAAGCTATGTACATAATTAATATTATAAGTACCTAGCTCCTCAGTTTTTATTTTACAGATTTAGGTACCTACTTGGTACTACTTTGGTATTGTAAAATGCGTCGTTAACTCGCGATAGCACCAGCACAAACCTTAGTGGTTTTTTAGATGCTATTTTTTACAAAATGTTTGCATCCAGATGTTAAATTGTTAATAAAAAAAAAAAACTAAACTACATATAAAACTAAACCTTATGTTGATCCATGTGTCTAGGTTCTAAATAACGCTCTGAATTCGTGCTATATAAAAAAATGGGTTTGCAAACTGAAATTATCTGCTTTGATTATTTCCTCTCTAACTATGTAACAAATATACATTATTATATTATCGTTAGTTCATTGCACCAATGTACCAACATTACATGTTTAAAGTTCCTCCTCGATATTTCCTGCATGATAATAAAAGTATCACATTAACTAGTGAAATAAAATACGGCATGTCATATTTACAGACAGACTTGCCACTTGTACATGTAGGGAACTGATAATGAAATCTGTTTTTTGTAGCATCATTAGTCTGTGACTGTAAAGAGATTGAAAGTAGAGGTTTGAAGGCCGTTTACCACGCAAGGACTAGCGCGATAACAACAGACGTATTTGTGAGCTACAGCGTGCGAATAACCTGAGTCATTATTCTTACATGTGAAAAAAATACATTCTCACACCGTTCGGAATAGTTGCAATGTTTATTTATTGAAACGCTTTAAGTAATTATGAAGCGCTGGCGCAGCTTGCTTGGTAAATTTCTAATCAAGCAACGTTTTGCTAGGTCATTTGGGTTGAAGCACGTTTGGATGGGTGACCGCTAGTGGCATTTACATCTGAACGCTTTCCTGTTTTCGACTGACCCTAAGTTAGAGCTTCTTCTTCTTGTCGTGTCACTAGTTTCTTTTGAAACAGTGTGGTGAAAGGATTTTAAGTGCGCCTCAAGAGGCTCCTTTCGAGCACTTGACACATGTTATAGACCTTTTAAGTTTCTACGACATGCCGGTTTCCTCACTATGTTTTCATTCACCGTTTGAGAGTACTGGCATTGTGCACATACATTTTTGAACAGAAAAACTCATTGGCGCACGACCGGTTTCGAACCCACGACCTTAGGATCGGAAGGCGGGACCGCTACCACTAGACCACCAGTGCTCTGTTAGAGCTGATATTTGCGTTTAGAAAGAAAGAAAGAAATATTATCTAAAGAAAATAAATTTATTGATACCAAAGATAGTCGAAGTGGTTAGTAGGGTTCATGTTTAGTTTTTTTATTTTTCGGTTATTGAAAGAAACATGGCTTTAACGTTCTAAGGTGAGCGGTTAATAGAGCCCGAGGTAGTGGAGTTCGCGCAGACAGATAATATGTCACAGACTGAATATAAGTATCACCACAGAACAAATAATTGATGTCACTTACATTATTGTTTGAACCTATAACTACTAGCAAAACAAAGACGTCCTCCAAAGAGAACAATCGTGATATTATGAGAAAATATGTATTTATTTTAATGTTATTTACAGGTATTCACGATTAACTGAGTCTAGATCGACGACCCCGTCGCCGCCGCCGTCAACCATGTCCCCTTTGAGGATACGACTGCCAAAGCTGCCTTTCGGAAGTAAGGATGACAATACTAGCAGCGAACCGAGCACTTCAGCGGAACAACAGGTATTCATTTAGATTTAGATTGTATTATGTTCAAACCCTTTAGAAGCCGCTTTGTAGCGTGTGAATTCCCCTCTCGGTCGCACATTTCAATATTGTTGAAGATATAAAATCACAAGTTGAAGTTCTCAAAATTGCAAACAACCAAGTTTCGGTAGCACGACAAAGGTTCAGCAAAGGGTGAAAGGATAGGTCAGGGATGGCGAACCTTATTAAATAAAAGTGCCATTTCTTCTAAAAAAAAAATATATGAGGCCATAGACGTCAAATAATTCTAATAATAATTTAAACGAAAATTCCAACCGTTGTTTCAAGAGCCGCAGCAGCCCCGAGGGCGATTCAGCCAAGTAGTTTCTGATCGGATTGGGCAGGGGCGAGCTGAGTAGCGTATAGTTTGAACTAAAAATGTAAACCGCTTTGATCCGTGGCGTGCCCAAAATATTGTGTCGCGTGCCATCATTGGCACGCGTGCCATTAGTTCGCCATCCCTGGGATAGGTAATAACGCCTGTTTTATTCCTAAAAAACGGATATACCAGGATATACTCTTAGATTTCTCGGAACTTGTCGAAAGAATATCCTTCAACCCCTTGCATACACAATTGACTATTGTATGCTGCATTACACAAAGTTACGAAACCATGTAAATACCTACCACTTACTGTCGGTTATCTTTAGTGTATTGTGAGTATGCATCGTTTTCAGTAAAAATAGATCACTGAATAGCGAATACGACGCGTCACAGATAGCGATTTGTATTGCCTAGAAAGTCTTCGAGACGTGTCGATAACTGTAAAGTACCTCATGCTATGAATAATAGCGATAAAATGTTTTTTTTTGTACCAACTCTCTGTAACTTCGGGAATATAGAGCCAATAGAACTAGTAGTTCGCCCCGAACTGAGATCTCGTGATGCGACCCGACGAACGCATCAAAACTTTGAGTCGGTAGTAGTCAGAGGCAAGTCCAAACATTATCTTTGTACTTTTTTCTGACTACCGCCTACTAACTTGGTATGGTTACCAAGTTTCCACTCTATTGGCCTATTTATTGAAGAGTTCCGTTGAACAGACCTTGGCTCCATCATCAGACCTGGTCGTCGTCACCATTTTATGAGAACTGAGCACCTCCTTAAATTATTTCAAGAAAAAAAAATAAGAAAAATCAAAGGAACTGGCCGACCAGTAGAAAAACCTTGATTTCAACGAAACTCTTAGAGATGGGAGCTCTTGGATCGCTGGTTATCTTAATTTAACTTTTTAAATTTTATCTCGAAAACCGAGCGTCCCAAAAAAAAAGTAAAAATTGTTTTGGAATGTCCAAACAAAGCCCTTTCATATGACATGTAACTGGATTTTTTTATGTAACTTTTTTTATTTTTGCCCTCTTAAAAAACCCCATATCTCAAAAACCCTTCATCCGATTTTACTCATATACTTACCAGTAAATTTCTCAAGTACAAGCTATCGACATATCAAATTTCATGGAGATCGGATCATCGGTTCTAAAGTTATCGCCAGACAAACATACATACATACATACATACATACATACATACATACATACATACATAAAATGCCAAATCGCCCAAGTTGAAACTAAGATCTTCGTTCGCTTCGCTCACTCGATCAACTATATATTCACTGGAAAAGTAAATTTGAAGCTCATTTCAATTTCTAAATAGTAGTTACTGAAGACTTTAGACTGAAATTCACTGAAGAATGAAAATTCAATTTGTAAAAAAAAACAAATGTAATCTACTGATAAACATCCTTACGACTTTATTATGACCTTAATAAACAGAACATAAATCCCATGTCATTACTCGTTGATTTATAATTGAACAATATTGCAATAAAACTGTTGATAGGCTATGTCCACACTACGTTCTCGTCTACATTTCATATTGTGACTTCAATTCATCTGAAAAAATTACAGAAACAGCTTTGCCTTTTTGATCCCCGGCACGGTAGATAACCCCTCGAGATCTTTTTACACAAGTAACAAGAATAAGGGGGGGGTAACACACTCTCCAAATTTCAAGTCTCTAATAGAATCAGGGTTTTATGCTTTTTGTTGTGTTTCAATCATTCAGTCAGAATGTTTGCAGCCCTTCAGATATCTTGGGTTAACTTAAGGCGAAGACAAGAGCTAATGTGACTCTCACTCGCACGTTTCGACATGTTGACAGATATAAAATCACTAAACTCATTTTCGAAAAATCGCAATCAACCATCATGTGTGCAATCACATTGGACACAGTTTAGTAAACATTTCAGTTTGCTTTACTAGTTTTCGTACATATGATCAAAATGAAATGTTTACTAAACTGTGTGCAATGTGATTGCACACAAAATGGTTGATTGTGATTTTTCGAAAATGAGTTTAGTGATTTTATATCTTTCAACATGTCGAAACGTGCGAGCGAGAAGTTGTTTGATAGTTGTCAGCCCCTTAAGGAACACGTGAAATGAAATTGAAAGCGTTTGACATTGCTATCAAGTACATTTCCACCATCAATTTCCGTACCATTTAACTCACCAGGGTTTGTTGATTAAGGGTAATTGGATTCGACAGATCATAATACTCATAGTCAAACCATAAAGCGTTATGACTTGCCATTTAAATATTGTTTATTTTATGTTTGTACAGTCAGCGATAAAAGTTAACCTCATCTATTTAATGCAATTTTTTATCTATATTTAGCCAATTGTAGATTCCGATTCCAGATTTTTATAGAACAAGGCTTCAGTTTTAAACATCACAAATGTTCATCTAGTTTGTATCTGAGTACACATGTCTGTTACTTCCAGTTGGCCCGTTTCGAAGCGGAGAGTCCAGACGAGCTGGCTCTAGCTGAAGCGGCGCTTGCCTACGGCTACGAGCTTCGAAGCCGTTCTCCCGAGGACGTGGAGATGGGCATTCGCGGTGAGCTGTCCAAGCTGAAAGTGCTGCGGGTGCAGCAGTTTGACAGCAATAGGAAGTGTATGTCGGTTGCTATGCGGACGGCGTCTGGGCAGGTAAGAATTATGATAATACTTTAAGACCCACCTCCACCCTGAGACGATCAGCGCTTTGATTCAAACACGTACACACGTACATTTCATATACAAATAGATTATTTCAGTACACTAAATCTAAGCTACATTCCAGTAGTTTGGGACCCTCTTAAGTATGAAAATACTTGTGTTGTTGAGATACATTAGAGATCTCGCTCTTATATAGTAAGATCAACAATTCTTCAAAGGTGTTGTAGGTTGGTAGACAAATGAATAAAAGTAATATAAACTCTCATGTAGGAAAACACTATAAACGTATGTAAAACAAAACAAGTTTACTTATAACTATACAAGGTGTTCCAATACTTGTGTTTAAAACTTCAGGGGGCTAAAGTACCCATTATTATGAATAACTTTTTCTAAGGAACCAACACTGTGAACGCGAAAAAAAAACAGCGGTTTCATATATTTTAGCCAGGTAGGTATAGAAATTTTGTATGAAACAGCTGTTTTTTTTTTGGAACACCTTGTATATTATCCATGTATGAGAAATTTTTATCTATGTCATGTTTTAAACGACTTATTTCAGGAGCACCAAGATACTTGTTGAACGCAGGCTGATCACGAATTAATTTTGAGACTTGTGGCGTTAACTTATCCTATCGATATTCGACCTTATTCTGTTGTTGTCAGGGATACGATTTGTTCGTGATTAGGCTACAGCTCAGTTTTGCTCTGGATTTCGTAGCGTGAGAGCTTCAAACCCGAAAATATCCTCAAACAACCTCGCTGAATGATAATGCGCCGATCTCTTGTTAGTCGGCCTAATAACTTGATCCTTAGTCAAGGGCAATTTACTATCTAGCTACGTCACAAGTCAGATTATGGCAGCGTGTAGATTTAAATCGCAATAGCGTTTGACAAGCCTTCAAATCGTCATCACACAATTTTATCAATTACGGAGTTTCAATCAAACCTTTTGACCTCGGGCTGAAGCCCTTCACACGTTATGCCATCTCGACTGTCAAAACAATTAAACTATCCTTAGAAGCATGATGAATTTACTGTACCTTGACACAGTATAAATCTCTAATACTATAAGAATCAAAGTCCTGACTGACTGACTGACTGACTGACTGACATATAGACAACCCACAGCCTAAACCGCTGGTCCTAGAGACTCGAAATTTGAGGAGTACGTAGGTCTTATGGCGTAGAGGTGTACTAAGAAGGGATTTTTGGAAATTCAACCCCTAAGGGTGTAAAAAGGGATGAAAACGTTTGTATGAAAAATTGTATTCCTTGAACCTACAAACATGAAACTTGGAGTACTTAAATTTCAAGGCAAATAAAAAAGAAATGCATTTTTAGTTTTTTAAAACTACCCTTAATAAGTGTGCAAAGGGATGTAAAAGTTTGTATGGGAGTTTTTTGACCGCTGGTCCTAGAGACTTGAAATTTGAAGAGTACATAGGTCTTATAGCGTAGAGGTGTATTAAGAAGGGATTTTTGGAAATTCAACCCCTAAGGGTGTAAAAAGGGATGAAAACGTTTGTATGAAAAATAATATTCCTTGAACCTACAAACTTGAAACTTGGAGTACTTAAACTTCAAGGCAAATTAAAAAGAAATGCATTTTTAGTTTATTAAAACTACCCTTAATAAGTGTGCAAAGGGATGTAAAAGTTTGTATGGGAGTTTTTTGACCGTTGGTCCTAGAGACTTGAAATTTTAAGAGTACATAGGTCTTATGGCGTAGAAGTGTACTTAGAAGGGATTTTTAGAAATTCAACTCCTAAGGGTGTAAAAAGGGTTGAAAACGTTGGTATAAAAATTGTATTCCTTGAACCTACAAACTTGAAACTTAGAGTACATGTACTTTAAGGCAAAAAAATAGGAAAGACATTTTTAGTTCTTTAAAACTACCCTTAATAAGTGTGCAAAGGGATGTAAAAGTTTGTATGGGAGTTTTTTGACCGCTGGTCCTAGAGACTTGAAATTTGAAGAGTATATAGGTCTTATGGCGTAGAAGTGTACTAAGAAGGGACTTTTAGAAATTCAACTCCTAAGGGTGTAAAAAGGGTTGAAAACGTTGGTTTGAAAAATTGTATTCCTTGAACCTACAAACTTGAAACTTAGAGTACATGTACTTTAAGGCAAAAAAATAGGAAAGACATTTTTAGTTCTTTAAAACTGCCCTTAATAAGTGTGCAAAGAGATGTAAAAGTTTGTATGGGAGTTTTTTGACCGCTGGTCCTAGAGACTTGAAATTTGAAGAGTATATAGGTCTTATGGCGTAGAAGTGTACTAAGAAGGGACTTTTAGAAATTCAACTCCTAAGGGTGTAAAAAGGGTTGAAAACGTTGGTATGAAAAATTGTATTCCTTGAACCTACAAACTTGAAACTTACAGTACATGTACTTTAAGGCAAAAAAATATGAAAGACATTTTTAGTTCTTTAAAACTGCCCTTAATAAGTGTGCAAAGGGATGTAAAAGTTTGTATGGGAGTTTTTTGACCGCAGGTCCTAGAGACTTGAAATTTGAAGAGTTTATAGGTCTTATGGCGTAGAAGTGTACTAAGCAGGGATTTTTAGAAATTCAACTCCTAAGGGTGTAAAAAGGGTTGAAAACGTTGTTATGACAAATTGTATTCCTTGAACCTAAAAACTTGAAATCTGAAGTAGATGTACTCCAAGGCTAAAAAATAGGAGAGACAGTTTTAGTTCTTTAAAACTACCCTTAATAAGTGTGCAAAAGGATGTCATAGTTTGTATGGGAGTTTTTTAACGCGTAGTGCGATTGACTTAAAACTTGAGGTAAATATACTAAGAAACAAATAATTAAGAATGACGCTTTTAACTTTTGATAATTACCGCTGCAAAGGGTGCAAATGACTGTAAAAGTTATTATGAGATATTTTTAACGCATAGTGCGATTGATTTCAAACTTGAAGTAAATATACTCCACAATAAATAATTTAAAATCACGTTTTCAATATTTAAAAACTAAGGGTGTATTTTAAACCTGCAAAGGGTGCAAAAGACTGCCAAAGTTAAAATTTTTGTATGGGAGATTTTTAACGCGTGGAAGATTTTTATAGTTTGAAATTAATTACACTACGCGTAACAGAAAATATGTTCTGTGGATAAATAACAAAAAGACAGTTTGATTTTCGAAAACAACTCCTAAAACGTTACCCTCATTCGTTGCGCTCGAATAAAAAGGATACAACGAGGCGTCAATGTTTATAAGAGTTTGGATGTTTGGATGTTTGTGGCTCAATCACGGCTCACCACTACGCGTGCGAAGCCGCGGGAAGCCACTAGTGTGTGTATAATATCTTGTCCTGCCGTCCAAAATGTTTATCGAGACCTTTTTATTTAGAATTTATAGGTAGTTTGTATATTTACACCATCACCCGCAGAACTTTTAATCGACACAGTAATTAACCTTCAGTCAGTTCCTCGATTCATTTCACGCATTATTTCCTGTGTTCTGCTTCCAAGGTTCGTTTTATTCGCCTAGTGTTAATTCCCAAATTGGCCAGCAATGAATCAGCGATTGACTTTTAAGACTTGCAAAGGTTGACCACTTTTACAAAGCGATACTGGCGATACCGACTTGTTTACGTTTGACCTAGTGAAAGTGTTATTTTATAGCCGCGCAAATTCAATGATACAATAGGTACAATTATAACCATATAAGAGGTACACAATCTCTAAACCTTTCACCCGTGCGACAAGATTATGACGTCAGGCCGGCCTTAAAGTTTGGCGTGTCCTCTAAATTCATGATAGGATAAGATTATACTGGTTGGGAAGGTCAGTTCACTACGTCATTCTTTAATTGTGCTGTTCATAAAAAGGGCGTTTGTGTTCACTTACTTTCAAAAGGCATTTTTAGGGCCGTCGCATATACGTCACTCTAGCGCAACGCAGGGTTCTTGAAAGAACCAGTAATCGTAAATAGAAGACAGCTATGGTAGTCGTCAAGCGTAACCAGAGTGGGTCAATGCTGATACGAACTAACTTTGATTGAAATCGTTAACAGGTGGTGTTGTATGTAAAAGGCGCTGACAGCACAGTACTCGGCGCACTAACACCTATGCGTGCCGGCTCAGCCGAGCTGGCCGCTTACGAGAGAACCCGCGCGCTGCTCAACGAATACTCGCGCGCGGGCCTTCGCACGCTGGTCATGGCGAAGCGGACTATGCAACCGGCGCTATGGGAGGAATGGCTCGCGTCGCATGCTCGAGCCTCGGAAATCGGAGAAGGTATTATTTGACACGCGATTTGTTTGCTTTATTTGAATTGGCAGCAATTTACGTCGGAAATGTTGTACACACGCCTTCGTGATACAGAATGTTGGGATGTGTAGAGAAAATAGAATTGATAATTGAATTATGTCCCTACATCTAAAGTTCTTTAGCTCAATTGGCTTGTGTTAGAGAGTAGTAGGATCTTTGTGAAGGGCTCGTCCGGGGAAGTACTACCACCATGTCATTTCTGCCGCCAAGTAGCGTTGCTGTGTTTCGGTTTAAAGAATGTGGTTGCCGGTGAAATTACAGGCACATGGGGTTTTACATCTGTATGCCTCAAGTTGATGGTCGTAAGGCACGTTCATATCGTGGGTGACCTACGAGGAAATGCTTTGGTGATTGTGATGGTTACTACTTAACGATAGGTGGGCCAACTGCTTGTTTAAAAAATACCTATAGTGGTTTGGGGACTTCCACATGGCTTTATCACTATCATTATCACTACATAGTATAAAACAAAGTCGCTTTCTCTGTCCCTATATCCCTATGTATGCTTAAATCTTTAAAACTACGCAACGGATTTTGATGCGGTTTTTTTTATAGAAAGAGTGATTCAAGAGGAAGGTTTATATGCATAATACAAGCATAATCTCTTAGGGATAACCGACAATAACCGTGCGAAGCCGGGACGGGTCGCTAGTTAACTTATAAGAAACAGAAATTATAAAATGAATCAAGACATCAACTCTGTGAACTCTGTCATTCTAAAGTACTTCTTTAATTCATAATGCTTCCACATTAGTCATTGGCGTTGCATGATCTGACAAAGGGTTTTCCTGTTAATAATAAATATACAACTTTATTATCTTTGAATTATGCACTGCAAATAACGACTCATGTTTAACTGTATTTAATATTTTATTATTTTACTTGGGCAGACAGTTTTTTGTCCTAAACGTTGTAGGTTATCGTGTTATCTTGAACTTGTTCTTATAACTTTCAGAATGACCAAAAAACGACCTCTTCTTTCTGTTAAGTGTTAGTAGATCAAAGTTAAAGGTCATTTATTGAATAAAATCATATCAATAGAGTGATTTTGTAAAAAAAACAAAGCATGAACTCGAATTTACTCAAGTGACAGAACAACATTCACTTGTCAAAAGAGTCATAAAAGGGCAATCCCTCTTTATGTTTTTTCTTTTAATATTTGAATCTCTTTCGGTCTTTGAGGTTTGAAATGTTTTAGCTCTTTCGTTGCACAAATACCCTTTTCTTTTAATATTATGTAAACATTTGACGACTTACCTCGAGATCTAAGAGACCTATTCAATCTTCTCTTGAAAACAACATCCGAATTATAGATATTCGTAAAAACAGAGGTAACGAATTTCACTCTTTAGCTGTTCGCATTACAAAAGTAATCAATGGACGACATCGTGTCGCAGGAAATACCTGAACCAGAGACGCACAGGACAGAGGAGGCTGGCAAAACATGAAAGTGGCAGGCTTATACCCAGCAGTGGGTGATACGTGGCTGAGATGATGATGTTGTTGATGATGATGATGATGATGATGATGATAGATACGAGTGATTAAAGGTTGTCATTGTATTTGTGATTTGATTGATAGTGATAACGTTAGTCGATTAGTTAATGAGTGTAAAATTTTCATGATCTTCATATTTTATTTTAATTCACGATTTGTTGTTAAATTATTTGTATATCATAGCGCTCTGTACCCCAAGTCTGAGTTTTGTTTACCATTTTTCGTATTTCGTTTTTCGTAACGTCAGGCCTTTTTTGTATGGAGATTCGATACAAAAAAGGCTCGCTGTTTCTTCTAAAAGAAACTTTTATTAATGTTAAAATATTATTATTACTATTATTTTTCCTTAGTTTTTCTTTAACTTCATTGTTTAGTATTTTTTTTTTATTTAACAAAATAAGCTCTTTTTAGTCTCACTATGCGAAAACGTTTTAATGGGCAATAGCTTTATATTGTTAATTACTACATATTATGTAGTTATTATATTGTTAATCACTACATAATATGTGATAATTAACAATATAAAGCTAGGTAACATATTATGTTACTGTTTGTTTTCCTAAAAAAATAAAAAAAATGGATAAATAAATAAATTAAAAATTAATGTTAAGGTCGCGATAAGCGTATCCGCGAGTCCCTCGCTCGGCTCGAGAGTGCTTTGACGCTGGTCGGCGGCACGGGCGTAGAGGATCGCTTGCAAGAAGGCGTGCCTCGCACCGTCCGGGCGTTACTAGACGCCGGCATCGTGGTCTGGGTACTCACGGGAGATAAGCCGGAGACAGCCGTCAATATCGCCTACTCCGCTGCACTGTTCTCGCAAACCGACCGACTGCTCTACCTCATGTCGAGGGACAAGGTAAGAGATTTCCTTTTGTTTGTTTAATCACAGTTTTCTGTGTTGATAAATAATTCAAGATTCACTGAACTGCGACTGTAGCAAATGGCATTCCACATTCTATGACGTTGGTGGTGTCTTAGAATAAATAAAATGTATGGAGTTGGCGTAATGCATGTCGCGTGGCCTAAAAAATCCTAGAAAATGTGAACCGACCAACAGCTTATACAAATGCATAAAGAAATTAAAGGTTTTTGTGGTTATGTATGGTATGAATCAACTAGGTAGTAGGTACTACTTCATGAAATAAAGGTCAGAATCAGGATTAGCTACTTTTTAGAGGATACTTTTTATCCCGAAAAATTTACGGGTACGGGGATGCTGGAAAAAATGCGTTACGCATTGCCCCCCATTGGAGGATAGGGGGGGAAATGTGGGACTCCCCGGTTTTTTTCCGCTAACGGTATACCCACTAAACAACCCAGCGGCACTCCCGCGTCGCCTATGTGGAGGGGAACTGGTCAAATGCTTGTCATGGTAGTTTTCAATGCATTTATAGAATGTGTAACAGAAAACCCCTATAAAGCTCTACATGCCCAAACCATCTTAACACACCTTTCTCTGCTCTCATCACTACGTCTTCTTTCACTCCACATTTGTCTCTAATCAATCACACAATATCTAATGAATAAAAAAAAACAGCTGTTTCATACATTTTACCCAGGTAGGTATTGAACTTTTGCATGAAACAGCTGTTTTTTTTCGCGTTCACAGTGTTGGTTATTCATATCGATGGGTACTTTAGCCCCCTGAAGTTTTCAGGAGTGGTATTTTTACACGTATTCGATGAACGTTTACAAATAAAGTGAGTGTGGTACAGGAGCACGCGGAATCAACGATCAAGAGCTACCTAGAAGGCGGGCTGGCGGAAGGGTCCGGCGCGGGCGGCAGCCGCGCGCTGGTGGTGGACGGGCGCACGCTCACCTACATCCTGGACCGGCGCTCGGGGCTGGTGGCGCCATTCCTGTCTCTAGCGCGCCGCTGCTCCGCCGTGCTGTGCTGCCGCGCCACGCCGCTGCAGAAGGCTTACATCGTCAAGGTAATACCCCTAATAATGCAATGCCTGTAAAAAATAAACTAGTAGTTCGCCCCGAACTGAGATCTCGTGATGCGACCCGACGAACGCATCAAAATTTGAGTAGGTAGTAGTCAGAGGCAAGTACAAACATTATCTTTGGACTTTTTTCTGACTACCGCCTCCTAACTTGGTATGGAAACCAAGTTTTCAATTCTATTGGCCTATTTATTGAAGAGTTCCGTTGAACATACATTGGCTCCATCATCAGACCTGGTCGTCGTCACCATTTTATGAGAACTGAACACCTTCTTAATTTATTTCAAGAAAAAAAAATAAGAAAAAGCAAAGGAACTGGCCGACCAGTAGAAAAACCTTGATGTCAACGAAACTCTTAGAGATGGGAGCTCTTGGATCGCTGGTTATCTTAATTTAACTTTTTTGATTTATCTCAAAAACCGAGCGTCCCAAAAAGAAACTAAAAATTGTTTTGGAATGTCCAAACAAAGCCCTTTCAAATGAAATGTAACTTGATATTTTTATGTAAGTTTTTTTATTTTTGCCCCCTTAAAAAACCCCATATCTCAAAAACCCTTCATCCGATTTTACTCATATACTTACAAGTAAATTTCTCAAGTACAAGCTATCGACATATCAAATTTCATGCAGATCGGATCAACGGTTCTAAAGTTATCGCCAGACAAACATACATACATAGAAACATACATAAAATGCCAAATCGCCCAAGTTGAAACTAAGATCTTCGTTCGCTTCGCTCACTCGATCAATAATAGATGGTAATTGGTGAGCGTACTGGTTTCCGCAAGTAGGCCGCTGGTGGGCCCTTTTTGCGTGACGGGTGGTGGTTGCTAGTTCAGCCACCCGATGTCCTCTAGGAAGGCCAGCAGCTCGCTTATGCTGGTGCAGGCTTCCCTAGGCGACTTCGGTGTTCCAAGATAAATAAATAATAAATAATAGATGATAGACGTACTTATCAAAAATTTGATAGATGATAGATGTACTTAACTTAAATAATAGATGTACGTACTTAACATAAGGATAGTAATGATAACGATATATTTTAGGATTCGTTTCAATAAACAGCAGAATAATGTAGATGTATGCCGAAGCAGTGATCACTCGCGTATATTTAGTTAGAGCGAGGTGTCTATGCAACGACATTACATATTGGCGAACTAGTGGCACAAAATATTTAGGGCACGCCACGGATCAAAACAGTTTGCATTGTTCGTTCATACTATCCGCTACTTCACCCGCCCACCCGATCCGGTCAGTGACTACTTGGCTAAATAGTGGGGTGTTGAAATTATTATAATAATCATTAAAATTATTATATTCTGATTGAAACTACATATTTTAGGGGTCTGCGACGACCTCATAATATTTTTTTTTTATTGCACTTTTATTGAAAAAGGTTCGCTACCCCTGCCCTAAGGGGTAGATAATTGGGAATTACGGCCATATTATTCCTGTGCCGACTAAACTTTTTTTTTTTTTTTTTTTTTTTTTTCGCTGGGAAAAATGCATTACGCATTCCCCCCCATTGGAGGATGGAGGGGATATGTGGGACTCCCCGGTTTTCCGCTCCCGGTATACCCACTCAACAACCCAGCGACACTCCCGCGTCGCCTATATGGAGGGGAACTGGGAAACTGGCAGAGCCTTTTCATCCAGTCCCCCGCCGGCGATTGGCCCGCCATGACAGCGGGGCCCCCTTAACGCCCCCGCCTTTACGGCGGGGCCCGCACGCCCCCCCCTTTGCAGAGAGGGACCCGGGAACGACCGTGAGTGCCCGGCCGTTCCCGCCCGACGGGGTGGTGAATAAGTGCAATGCGGGAGAAGGCCCCTCCAGGTCTTCTCCCGCTATTCACCACCATGAGCGGCGCGAGAAGTTCCGCGTCTCTCGCGCGCGCTCTACCGCCTGGGTAGACCCGTAGGTCTACCCTGCCTCATCACACTGTGCCCTCTGCTAGACAGAGGGACACGCGGAGAGGCCCACCGTGTCGGGTTATTAGCCACCATGAAACACGTCCGCAGTACTCTGCAGGCGTGTTTCATGGTGTTACCAGGGTGCACCACGAGGAGGTTACCCGACCTAGCACCCCATGCTGGGCAAGCCTACTCCATCTTATCTTATCCCAAGTACAAAATCGTCCCATAAATAGGAGTATGAGAGAAAGTTGCCCTCGAAGCTTCATTCTTCTTGATATTGATGGATGATTTCATCTACATTAGATGTAAAAGGCATTTATACTTTTACCTACGGCAGTTAAATCTTACTTTGTACAGTAATGGCTACAGCTGAAATGTTTATTTCGCCGCCGCCACCGGCCGTATTTACTTCAATTTGATAGCGTGTACATTAGCAGTACTAGCGTGCAATAAAATAGTTATGAAGGGGCGGATTGTATGACCAATACATGACTTCGTGGCGTAATGCGACATATCATAAACAGATCTCGATGGCCTTATAAGAAACTACATTTTTAAAAGGTTTTATAAAGTGCAGTACAGATACCCATCAGACTAAACAGTTTGGATTTTGAACTTTCAAGTTAAACGGTGCGAGATACAGAGTGTAACAAAAACCCGATCCTTAGGGCCGGTTTCACCATGCTCTGTTAGATACTAATCAAGGATTAAAAGACCGTTAAAACTAACCTTAGCTGTCAAACGCGTACATTTTGACATATTTAACGGCCCTTTAATCCTTTGTTAATCTAACAGAGCATGGTGAAACCGGCCCTTAAGGGCGTTCACCATGCTCTGTTAGATTAATTCCTTCCACCTTCCTCACCATCTTTTTGCACGCCCAGGATGACTGGTAGACAATGCTATTAGCATTAAGTCCTCCTAGCACTACATTATTTTGTGTGAAAGTTTTAATAAATAAATAAATTAATTAATTAACAAAGGATTAAAGGGCCGTTACATATATCAAAATGTACGTTTTTGACATCTAAGGATAGATTTAACGGCCAGTTAATCCTTGATTAGTAACTAACAGAGCATGATGAAATCAGCTCTTAGGGTGTTAGACACCCTCGATGTGTATCTGTCTGTACGTGGCCAACCTGATGTTATGCGGCTACTTATGAATATTACAATAATAATTGCATTTCCACACAGAGCATGTCTACCAAGGACGCGCCCTATGTGGCTTTGTACTGCGTATCACTCTGAGACGCAAATGTCCCAAGTGCATCCATACCCCTTCAAGTCATAACTAGGGGTCGGAATAGGTAGAGTTTTTAAGTACCAAATGACGTCAAAAACGCTACTACGAAATCTAAATACAGATATGTCTTTTTTAATCCCCGTGTTGGTAACGATTCGGGTTCGAAATCAAATGTGATAAAAACTGACGTTACCAATTCGAAACCATTCAAAATTATGTTTTAAAATAGTTCTGCTGTATGTGTAACGCTATTTAGTTTGTGTTTAACATAGGAAAAAAGAGTTTTAGAAGATAATAATATCAATTTTAACATTAGGTGCGCCATCTGCTTGTTCCAGCTAGTTATAAATATAAAAAAACCCATAAGTTTTAGAAAGCAATTTTTATTAATCCCCAATTCCGGGTTTAAAAGGCATATCCATGTTAAGATTGCGTAGGTAATTCTACGTCATTTGATACTTAAAAACTCTACCTATTCCGACCCCTGGTCATAACACATCACATCAATATCATATATTCCGTAAGTGACTACACAGCCGTCAATTCTGATTAGTTTTTATCCCTCCAAGGTTGCCTGGAAGAGATCGCTCTCAGCGATAAGGTCGCCCATTGTTTTACCTTAATGTATGCTTTAACCCTGTACTATGTTTCTGTGTGGTGAACAATAAAGAGTTATCTATCTATCTATCTATCACTGCTTGGCGGCAGTAAAAGGTAAGGTGGTAGTACTTCCCCGGACGAACTACTGATACAGTATTTGTGTTACAGGCAGTGAAAGAAGAATTGGGCGTCACGACATTGGCCATTGGTGATGGCGCTAACGACGTATCCATGATACAGACTGCAGACGTCGGTGTAGGTTCGTATTATGCTATTACAGGGTGAATTGTTCATGTGAGCGTGTATGGCCAAATCCGAAACTATGTGGAATTCCAAAAGTACTCTCGGGCCCAATTTTGATGAAAACTATAACTGCATCATTCGATTTGGACATGCACACCCACTTGAAAAAATCACCCCCGGTATACTACAATATTCATACTTTACTTATATTTAGGGCCAAACTACGTACAGTCGGCTGCACTGGACATTTCATAACTTTCAAAACATAAAAATCATAACTTAGAATAATGAAATCTTTTAGAGATTTCATTAATCTGAAATAAGAGGTTGTTTACCTACTTCAAACCCAGTCCGGGTTTGAAGTAGGTAATCAACTTTAGCGCTCCTATAAATTCTATTTTTCCTACTCCAGTAGGTACCTCAAGTTTTTTTTTCGTTTTTGGTGGAGATGCTTGAGGTTGTTTGTTTACCTACTTCAAATCAAACCCAGGCTTTAAGCGCTCCTATAAATTCTATCTTTCCTACTCCAGTACCCCAAGTTTTTTTTTTCGTTTTTTGATCGAGTGAGCGAAGCGAACGAAGATTCTAGTTTCAACTTGGGCGATTTGGCATTTTATGTATGTATGTATGTATGTATGTATGTATGTATGTATGTATGTATGTTTGTCTGGCCATAACTTTCGAACCGTTGATCCGATCTGCATGAAATTTGATAAGACGACAGCTTGTACTTGAGAAATTTACTGGTAAGTATAATTATGAGTAAAATCGGATGAAGGGTTTTTAAGATATGGGGTTTTTTAAGGGGGCAAAAATAAAAAAAGTGACTTAAAAAAATCAAATAACATGTCATACGAAAGGTCTTTGTTTGGACATTTCAAAACAATTTTTACTTTTTTTCTAGGACGCTCGGTTTTTGAGATACAAAAAAAAAGTTAAATTAAGATAACCAGCGACCCAAGAGCTCCCATCTCTAAGAGTTTCGTTGGCATCAAGGTTTTTCTACTGGTCGGCCAGTTACTTTGCTTTTTCTTATTTTTTTTTCTTGAAATATATTAAGGAGGTACTCAGTTCTCATAAAATGGTGACAACGACCAGGTCTGATGATGGAGCCAAGGTCTGTTCAACGGAACTCTTCAATAAATAGGCCAATAGAGTTGAAACTTGGTTACTGTACCACGTTAGTAGGCGGTAGTCAGAAAAAAGTCCAAACATAATGTTTGGACTTGCCTTTGACTACCACCTACTCAAAATTTTGGTGCGTTCGTCGGGTCGCATCACGAGATCTCAGTTCGGGGCGAACTACTAGTGGTATTTTGTTTCTGTATTGCTAGACTGGGTTTTGTATGGAGTCACGACAGTTCTCAGCACGCTCGATAGGGACGCTTATCGCATCACCATACCAAATACGGGCTTGTGATACAGAAAACAAAAAACAAAACTCGGACTACGGGTACTGGACCCATACAGAAACAGAAAATACGAAATCATTTTTAAATCGTCTACAGTCTGAACGTTGAAAGCTGGTCGTTTATTTCAACTAAGAGGTAGGTATATTGTCACGCGATATGGTATTTAAACATAACAATACCTAGCGTTCAATCAAGTTTCGATCAAGCCACGCCCACTGTGTAGGTCATTTTTTACAAATCCAATTGATGACATGTTGTTTGCATTCCTCGAACGTGGAAATCGACGTTTGATTAGAATTCTAAGCGTATGACGTGGCATAAATATTTAAATAAATATTGGCAATTCCACACATCACTATCTAGCCCCAAACTCCCTAATGCTTGTACTATGGGAACCAAAGCAGATATAATAATTATATACCCGCCTTTTTTGTATTTATAATACTTACATGTAATATATTATAACCACCAAATTGTATAATACAAACAAATGTTAGAGAAAAAAGGGGTGTGTTTTTTCTTCAAGAATGTTCATTGCTCTGAAGCAGCCTTTTTAAGTTATTGTTTCCATTTGAGATCCCAGATCCAAAAAATAATTGATCATTTGATTTTTATGAGCATTTATTTTTATTTCCAGGCCTTTCCGGACAAGAGGGCATGCAAGCGGTAATGGCCTCCGACTTCGCGTTGTCTCGATTCAAGTTCATAGAGCGACTGCTGCTAGTGCACGGTCACTGGTGCTACGACCGCCTTGCAAGGATGATACTCTACTTCTTCCTCAAAAATGCCGTCAGTATTATTATAGTTCTTGTATTTTGCAACCAACGGTGAATTTAAATAAAAGATTGTGTCACGAGTGGTTAAATTAACCTAGGCCGATTAAGTCTCGCCGTTTAGTACTCTACTTCTTTCTCAAAAATGCCGTCCGTATTATTATAGTTCTTGTATTTTACAACCAACGGTGAATTTAAATAAAAGATTGTGTCACGAGGAGTTAAATTCACCCATCCTGATTAACTTTCGCCGTTTCTTGCAAATTAAATAATTGTTTAAGTTTTTGTATTAAAGTTGCAAAATAAAGAATTGTATAAGTTTTTTTTTTATTATTTTTTTAAGTATATAAAAAGTCAATCGCATGAATTAGGAGGATTGCCGCGCCTCCAAATTATATTAGTATATAAATATTAGACTGATGGAAGCGAGTGTTAAACAAACTTAGTTTGACGCGATATTTTATAACTTTTTTGTTTCAGACATTTGTGTTCCTAATATTCTGGTACCAGTTTTACTGCGGCTTTTCCGCCATGGTGATGATCGACCAGATTCACCTGATGGCGTATAACCTCATGTTCACTGCGCTACCTCCTACCGTTATCGGTAAGTTCGATTTACTTTTCGCTTTTATTTTTTTTTGTTTTTATTCTTTAGTTTTTGTGTATCTTATACTATTTATTTCGTGCTCTCGGTGAAGGAGGACACCGTGAGGAAACTTGTTAGTATTTGAACAGCGATATTCTTGAAGTCACGTTGCAAATGGGATGAAAAACTGCAAAATGTGGGTATGTTCAAGTATAATGTTTGGACATACCTCTGACGTAGGTAGGCCAAAGAAAAGAACCTTTATTCCCAGGTCTTCACTTTCCCAATTTTGCTCAAGCCCCATTTTTTTTGCATTGCCAAATTTTCACATGCTCTTCACAGTCTCAATTCTTATCTCTGTTTTCTACACATTTTCAATTTTCCACATTACGAATTTATCAAATGCAGTTTCTCAATTTTCCAAATCTTCAACACCCCAACAAACGACAAGTACAGTTTTAGCAACAATGACGTGGGATAAGGACAAGAAAATTATGACGATTCAGTTATTTTACATTTTAAAAGGTTGTCAGTTTCTTTATAGCGTTATGTTTCCCCAGGCGCATACGACCGCGTAGCCCCCGCGGCGCTTCTAACAGAACGCGCCGGCTTATACAGCGCGTGTCGACGCGGCTTGGCGTACCGCGCACATTCCTACTGGCTAGTTCTACTCGAGTCTCTGTACATCAGCGTCGTAGTCTACTTCTGCAATCTGTTCGCCTACTGGGACACCACGGTGGACATCTGGGAGTTCGGAGTCTCTACCATGACGTGCTGTCTCACAGTCATGCTGCTTTACGTCGCTATCGAGACTAGGAGCTGGGTATGTATCTTTAAAGTTACTATTAACGATTCACTGGCTAGTGGTGCTGGAGTCTCTATAAATCAGCGTCGTGGTCTACTTCTGCAATCTGTTCGCCTACTGGGACACTAACGTGGTCATCTGGGAGTTTGAAGTCAGGAGTTATAGTATAATTTAAACCATAATGATGATATGCTGAAAATCTGGTAAGTCAATTTTAGGAGCCAACTTTGTATCAGACATAGGTATTTATAATGAAAATATAATATAATAATATATACATATATTTAATCTGATCTTCAAAAGTAGAGTTATGTAATAAAGTGCATAACATTTTAATTATTGGACGCTAAGTTACTTACCGTTTTAGTAAACTAGTGGTTTAAAGCCTAAGTTAGATTTGTCTGTGGTTATAGGTTCTCGATTACTTATTAAATGAGGTATTACAGGTGATAACACGACTGGTATCATTATTTTCCATGCAGCTTTTCTTTATGAAACTCGTAAGTGAGTGTGGGATAGAAGAGTGATTAATTACCTACTGATTTATTTTTATCATTATTATTTCTATAGCGGCACATGAAAACGGGTGATGCATTTTTTGAACTGATAACTTCACGTGTGATGCACATCGCACGGATGATTTTTAGAAAACATTTCCAGACCAAGCTAATTAAAACAAGCGAATGGATTTCCAAACAAGTGCGAGCGAGAAGGATGAGATTTGCCAGACTGCCTTCGCTTGTTTTATTTCGTTAAGGGCCGGTTTCACCATGCTCTGTTAGTTACTAATCATGGTGAAACCGGCCCTTAGGCCTGATTAGGCCATGCTCTGTTAGATTAACAAAGGATTAAAGGGCCGTTAAATATGTCAAAATGTAAGCGTTTGACATCAAAGGTTAGATTTAACGGCCTGTTAATCCTTGATTAGTAACTAACAGAGCATGGTGAAATCAGTTCATAGTCTGGACTTTCTTTGTACGACAGTTAGGGTTGAAACACCCGTGGTCGGTCCTTAGGGATCAACTGACCTTACTTAGTAATTACTCGCGTGGTCACCATTTGAATGAGTAGTTTGATTTCACTATAGAATTATTTACAAGTCTCACCCAGCATAGTTAGTTGTGGCGAAAAATTTTTCGCTGGTTGTGGCGAAGGTTGTGGGTTTTATCGATGACAACCATTTGTGTGGTGAACATAATATATGTTCTTAATTTTGCGAGTAGTAAAGCTCTTTGTGAAGGGCTCGTCCGGGGAAGTACTACCACCACGCTTTTTTCTGCCGCCAAGCAGCAACGCTGTGTTTCGGTTTGAAGAAATGAAATGAAATGAAATGAAATGTTTATTTGCGAGAAATATGGTTAGAAGTTAGTTCTTAGAAGGTAAGTAGTAGGTATCACATATTTCACCAAATCATTGGCATGCAAATTTTTACTTGGTACAATTAAATAATATTATCATTAAATTAAATTAAGTACATTATAATAAAGAAGTCCATAATAAAATGTCAATGAATCAATCAATTAGTAAGTCAGTGTACAAGTTCAATTATTCAAAAAATCATTAATATTATAAAAACTTTTTTCAGTTAGCCATAATTTTAACTTTTTTATAAATTGTCTCGTTGGTAAGTTTTTTATTTTATAAGAGTGTGGTTGCCGATGTAATTACAGGCACATTAGGCTTGACAACTGTATGCCTCAAGTTGATGGACGTAGGGCAGTGCATCGTAGGGCACGTTCCTATCGTGAGTGACTTGCGAGGCAATGCTTTGATATAGGTGATGGTTACCACTTAACATCAGGTGGGCCATCTGCTTGTTCCATCAACAAGATGTATTAAAAAAAAAATGTTCACCACACAAATGTTTACAAGTACACAACATAGTACAAGGTTTGCTTAGTTTGAGACTGGACACTGTTGGTTGTGTGAAATGTCCACAAACATTGATTAATATTTATTTCAGACGGTTATCCATCTGCTGGCGCTGACTGGCTCGCTGATATCATTCTTCATCTTGACCCTGATCTATCAGACTGTCTGCGTGTCTTGTTTCAACTTGCCGTCTACGTACCGCGTTATGCATCACGCGATCGCCAATCCTATCTATTGGCTCGCTTTAGTGCTCACCACGGTACTCGCACTCGCGCCTAGGTAAGTCACTAGCATTTATATTCATACTAATTTATTTGTAGGTCTAATTTTCAATAGAGAGAGAAATGATTTAAATCTAGGGGAGGCTTGCTTGTCTAGTTCGTAACTCATTTTTCACGTTCTTCGCTTACAAGCTGACCAGTAAGGGTCGGCTCATATAGTCAGATTTCGAAAATGGACATTCAACATGTTGTAAAATTTTGGTACCAAGAGCGCGGCTTAAGAGCTGATTTCACCATGCTCTGTTGATTAGGTAATAATCAAGGATTAACAGCAGGGGCATTCTCTATGACATAGGAGATTCCGTGCCATAACCGTGTGACGTCACAGCGTGGTCTAAACGCAAACGCGTTTCATAAACCAAAAAATGAACTAAGAATAACAACTAAGTCATAGGGAATACGGTTTTGTCCGATTTCCTGCCGCTATCTAGTCGTAGGTATCTGTGTAACGCGATTGCATTGGCAATAGAGAATAATGCCCCAGGCCGTTAAATCTAACCTTAGATGTCAAACGCGTACTTTTTGACATATTTAACAGCCTGGTGAAATCAGCCAAGTCGTACCAACCAACAAATAACATCGCCTAACTTCTAGAATAGTGACGAGACATGGGCTGATTCGACACACTTTTGCTGCAGCAGAACGCAACATACATAATATAATATCTGTTCATCCATTTCCTTTCTTTTATTGTTTTGGCCCTCTGGCAAGGTGGGACGATGATCTGTGAAATTTAGCTGGCAAACACTGGATGAGAAGAGCCGAAGACCGGACTCAGTGGCACTTCTTGGGAAACACCTACGTCCAGCAGTGGACAAACATAGGTTGATGATGATGATGATTGTTTCGTATGTGTGTTTGTTTAGCAAATAAATGTGCGGGGTCCATTGCATATTTAGATCCTTTAAAAAATATTTTCAGTTAAATAATTTTGTTTGTTTGTCTTAAGTCTAATAATTGTGTGCAGATTGGCGTACCATGCTGTACGAAACTCTATCAAGCCGGGTACTCTGCGTCGCGCGGTGGTCGCTCGGCGCCGCATAAGGATGCCTTACGCCGCACACTATCGTACCGACCGCGCTGCCGCACACGTCTACAGGTATACATTCATATATTTAAGGCGAAGATAACACCTTATGCTCACTTCAAACGAGATATCTCACGGTGGAGATGACGTCATATCTCGTTCAATAACTCGTTGACGTTGCGTCTCGCATGAACTTTGAATGAGAAAATTGGGGAGTAGGATGGTGAGAATGGGGATAAATAGTTATCGAACGAGATATGACGTCATCTCTACCGTGAGATAATCTCGCTCAAAGTGAGCATAAGGCCCCTGCTAATGTACCTGTAGCTCGCACACTTTTCAAAGATTTAAAATCACTGAACTTATTTATGATAAATCGCAATCAACCAAGTTGTGTGCACATTGCACACAGTTCAGCAAAAGTACTCGTAAGTTTGCATTAGTACGAAAACAAGTACTAAAGCAAAGATAACTTGACGGCAAAATCAGCACTCGAAAACAAGCCTACTATGAGATGGTCGACCAGATAATATAAAAAAGGTTAGACGTAGGTCTACACTTTGTCTGCACTAAGTTGGCTGTCTGTCCCTTGAAAATTGTTGAATAAAAAAATATTTTTAAAGTTCTTTTTTATACAATAGCTGATAGTACGAGCAGAAGGCCCACCTGATGTTAAGTGGTAACCATCAACTATAACAAATCATTGCCTCGTTAATCACGCACGATAGGAACGTGCCCTACGACTGCCCTGTGAGGCAGAACTTAAGACCGATGTTAGCCTCATGTGCCTGTAATTTCACCGGCAACCACACTCTTCGAACCGAAACACAGCAACGCTGCTTAGCATAGTGCTTACTTACTTCCCCAGACGACCCTATCCCAAAGAGCTCTACTACTCTTCATTAAGATTGATAATAATAATACATGATTTCCCTACAGAGCAACTGACGAAGACGGACTGGAGCGGACCCAATCGGACGTGACGGCGATCACTTGACGGAGCTCGCTCGCAGCTCTCGCTACTATATGGTGCTCCCCGGGTGAACCCATCACCAAGTTTACCTCGATCCGTTTACATTTACCTAGGCTGTGATCCATTAGAACTAATCTAATATAAATGTATAGTATATCGCTTTATACAGAGCGGGACCAATCGCTGAATGGATTGTGGACAGATTGTGATGGGCGAGCTTTAACTTCTTCGATTTAGGGAATATACTTGTCGAATATAGTACTTACAGTATTTTATCATTCCGCACGCTTCCACTAATAAGTAATGTATTTGTGATACTGGTGCCTCCTCCAATAAAATATAATTAATTCAAGATAAATATTTACCTATCAAACATAATATTCATTCATAAATATAGCAACTGTCAATTCATAAATGTATTACATTAATTACCTAAATATTAAAAACTGCATTCATAAATTATTCCAACATTTGAAAGAACTCTACAAATTGTTAAAAGAAACTGATGTATTCTGTCTAGTCTACAAAGTGCGCCCACCACTCGGAGTGTTCTCGGCTCTGCCAACTGTATTCTTAACGTTTGTGTGTCAGTATTGTGTATTACCTACTTATGCTGAGAGCATGTATTCTAACAGGTTTTTTGTAAAACAAATGAATGTTATGTGTTTAAAGTGCCTTCTCTATTATGAAAGGGTTATTGTTTCTCTGTATTTGTTAAATACTTCAATAGAAATTATAGTAACTTACTTTCTATTTGCCATTATATATAATTTTTAAATGTCTGTTTTGTTTTGGTGATACTCACACCTTTTAATTTTTATTTTATAGTGATTATTTGTATAATTTTCAAATCATCTCTAATGATTTAGTAACTCCTATAAGAGGAAAATATGTATGAAGAAATGTTTTAAATATTACACTTACCTTTATTGAATAAGTACCCGAATTTTCTTAGTTATATTAGAATCTGCCCATATCGGACATTGCTATTTAGGTATAACAATTCACTAGGGAGTCAGGTGTGAACCGACAATATCTGTATCAACTAATAGTTTAGATTATTATACTTAAATTTTAATGTATCGAGTATTTTTGTAGGTTTGTGATTGTATAATTGGCTTCCGTTATTCAACACTACACTATAGCGAGAACCGCTGCCTTGACAAACTGCCCAACTCTAGGGCGACTTGTAACGTACAGAGAAATGCACTAGCTGTAACTATTTACTAAATTCATATAAAATACAGCAAGTCCTATTAATTTACACCGTACCCGTAGGTCATACATATTTATGCCAAAGTTATTTAAAAAGTGTAAATAAATACTTTGAAACACAGGACTTTAGCTATTGTACTTTAGACATTGTTTTCACAGAAAGTCATAACAAAATGTATTTAGATTGTGCCTTGCCTTCGGCCTGTGTATTTCTCGTACGCGAGAAGTCTTTGATTCCTAAAAGATTTCACTATTTTTACTATGTACTGTTTCTAGTTTGTAAACAGAGACGAATATATATTTCTATATGAAGAAAGTAATTGTTACATGTACAGTAGGCTATTTTTTTATGAAAATATCTTCGTGTAAATAACTGTATATTCTAAGACTGTTGTTTATTTTAGAGCTTTTAATTCGTTTCAAAGTATGGTGTTATATCGTAAGAACTGATGAATCGTGTATTTTCCAGTCATCTGTACACGCTCAGATTCTTTGGATTGCTAATATCTCTTACTTTTTTATACTGTGTCTTGCCATAACGAAACTGTAGTTGTTTTTTAACATTTTAGTACAAGTTAGCTTTTTGTAGCCTGTTGCAATTTGGTAGTCAGGTTAAAGTAACTGTAGATCTCTGCGTTTATGCCGCCAATGAACGATATCAGTTGTCTCCTTTTTAAATTTTGAATGAATGCGTAGATACACTAGGTACGGTCGCCCTGCACTACTACAAAACATCACTTCATAATGTTTATCACTTTTGTTTTCACGTCTTACCAAATTATGGTAGATTTACCAAATTATACAAAATCCTTTTGTTTTTTATAATAAACGAATCGAATCGCTCCGCTTTTCATCATTATCTCTCACTCTAAATTATTGTTAAAAGTTTGTGTGTGAATGAGAGGTGCGATAAGCGGTGCCATTTTGGAAGCGTTTTTTTTCGACGCGGACTATAAAAGGTGTGTGTACACATTTGAATGCAGGCGACTGCTCCCACTAAGGTGTAACAGAGAAGACATTAATACTAGCATTTTGATCTTATTGTAGTAAGAGTCTAACCACGCCAATTGTTTGGGGCCATCTTACGTGTTATACTAAAAGTCTTATTGGCGTTAGAGCAGGTACCTAGATGAATTTTATAGTGAGAATTGGAAATACTTGTCTTACGTGTTTGTTAAATAGTGTAGGTGTCTCTCTAGAGATCTTCCTCTTTAGCTGAAGTATTAATTGCATGTTATTAGATGACGATGCAGTGTTGCTTCTCTATTTTGCTGTTCGACCAAAGGAAACTAAACTCAAATCATTGTCAAACAAAATTCTATGTCTGCCCATGCCAACTTCATGCTCACTGCGAAACATTGTAGTTTGAGTTCTAAAAATAAGAAATCGCACTGCATTTATTTGGTCAAAGTTTTTATTTAAGTCTTCCTTAATTTTGCATTTAAATTTTGTGATATTATCTAAATTGCTATTTTGACCCTTCCGAGAGCAGAGAAGCAAACACAGCAATGACTAGAAAATACATTCGTATTTGTGTTGTTTATAAATAATAACAAATTATTTAATTTCATTACAAACGTGTTTTATTTATGCACTTATAGTAAGGCTCATACAAGTCTACTGCGTACCTAAAAAAGTATGTCTATTTTTAAAGTATCTTTTCTAAGTCAAGTGAGGCTGCAGATACATAAGTCCGATATGCAATAACGGATTTTGATCCTCAGCCATTATACGAACTATTGCGTTAATACATCCTAAACAAACGCATGTGCGGAGAAGCCTTACAGCAACAGCGACGCGACAGATATTATTCCGCTGTGAAACACCCTTTTTTATTATTATATAAAAAGATATAGGGCATGGCCGCATCACGCGACGTAAAATGTTGATTTATTAATATGTCGCGCCGCCGCGCCGTTTGCCAAAGGGTCTACGTCCATAATCGAATCCGAAATGCAACCAATAAAAGCATCAACAGCTAAAAAACAGACATCTATTATAGTCTACGTTTCCCGAGCATTAGTAAATTGTTAACGAATCTAAAATGACGTTATTAATAAAAGCTAAAAAAAATGCTTGAGCAGTGTGCAGTTTGGTCTGCGCTGAACCTTAAAAATACAATCAAGTTAATTTTACAAAAAAAATAAACCACCTAATCTTCTATATCGTTGTTACTAAATAATATAATGTTTCAACCTGCTATGCCAAATTACAATGCTACATAATGTAATTTTGTTCATTTTATTTCAACGAAGTGTCATACCATTTTAGACGCCTAAAAGTAAATTAATTAAATTTAAAGGATTATCACTGATTCGCTGTCAAACAGATTAGTTATACTACATACCGACAACCAATTCATATAATCATCATCCATATAATCACAAGCTTTATAATATAAAGATAGATTCGTCTTAATCGAAACAGTCTTAAGAGACCTAAAGAAATTGCGACAATTACCTACTCGTAGTACAAGTATTTTTATGTTCAAGTTACATTGCGTCCAAATCGATACCTTACAACCTTTACAACACTTTGTTTGCGTCCCAAGCTATCACCGACATGCTTAGGTTGAAAAGCCTCGTGATTATGGGAAAGTAACTGCATGCACCTGTTTAACAGGTCCCAAGTACTTTGACTAGGTACCAAGTAATATTATCTGCATCTTTATAAGAACTAGTTAATTATAAAGGTAACATAATCTCTTAACAAAAATAAATATAAGCCTGTCTTTTCGAAAATACAACCCTTTCGTGCGAAACCGTGCGTCACACATAGTGTTAGCTTGTGGCAATGCAAATCTTCCCAGCTGCGCTAAGCAAAACAGTACAAATGAATATAACAAACATGTTCATATAATGAATAAACAACTCAGCTCAATGAAATCGTACACTCAACCAAATTAATTATATAGGTAAATACTTATATGAAATGTCTCGTCTCTAAATCACAGTAATTTGAGTATTGCATTAGGAATATCCATTGTTGAATCGTTGACTAATACAATGTCGAATTTGTTTATATAATTGTTTAGGTTCCCTTCTGGGTTTCGTCCTAGGAAGCCAATCTTGATGACAACATCGCAATGTTCCATGCCCTCAGCCATGCCGGCGTCTCCGATGTTATCGCCCATCAGAATGACGTTACTGCGATGCTTTACCATCTCGTAGTATTCCGTATTCTTTATGGCTGCTTCATTCTTATTGTAAGTGTGTATCACTTCACCCTTTATTCCTATTATTTTGTCATTTTCATCCATTGCCAAGAAGTTTGACACAACCTAGAAGAAAGATTATGTGTTTAGGTCACTATAAGTGGGTAGTTTTTAAAGTGTTAAGTATTAATAAAGGATATATGTATCGCAATTTATATTATAAATTCGTGATTGAACGGTTTTGGATGAAACTTGAAAGACTGATAGACCTAAGATAACATATTATATATTACATTTTTCCAGCGAGATTTTCTAATAAGCATCCATTTGAAGATTTTTGGACAGCCCACTGCTGCCTACCTAGGTACTGTTTGGGTAAGCTAGGCAACACGGTCTGTTAACGCGGTTTTTAGTACATTAATTAACTAGCTAGTACATAAAATTAGTGATGAAATCATTTCAAGATTTAAGTATTTAGGCAATATATTGCAAATAACCTTGGCTAAACATCTTATCTAAGTCAATATCACTGAATGAAATCCAAAAATTAGTGATGACTAAATTTCAAGACTAAAGTATTTAGGCAATATACATATTAATAACCTTGCATAAACATCTTAACTAAGTCAACATCACTGAATGAAATCCATTTATATGTGTAGACATGAAGGCTGTCTTTTATGATGTAGAACAACATCAATGGATTATTACCAAAAAAATTAGAACTACATTCATAAAATTTTCCAAAAGAGGTGGTTATTTATTAGGCCCATAATTATTCCTTAATAACTACTAAATAACTAACAATTAATGACAGTGGCCTAGCTGATAGATCTGATCTGAAACTAGTTTGATTTTGATAGCAAGAAGTGTATCTTCTATTCCAGCAGTCCACAACTGTTGGATGTTTATTCATTAGGTTTTTCATTTAAGCTTCTTATAAGCCTTTTAATTTCTTTTAAGCTTAACTTAAAAATGAAAGTTACTTTAGATTTTGCCCCCTTTGTCTACTGTTTTTTTTTTACAACAAATGTTTGTTTTGTTAAATGTTGGCTTATAATTATGGGTATTTTACCTTAACATTGGGTAGTAAATAGTTGGAAGCTTCAAGAGCAGCAATCACAGACTCGCCGAGCCCGGCTGAGAATACTAAGACTGGCACTTTATTCTTCTCACTCCACGAAATCAAATCTTGTACTCCCTCCCTGAATAAATTAACCATCATTTTAATGCTTAAACACACAGGAGCCATAAAAATAGGTCTAAAAAGTATAAAGTTGCCATTTTTGCAATTAAGTTAATAGTGGTTTTATACTTTAAAATCTATATTAGTGTAAGATTTTCTTCACCTGAAGCTTCCTGACATTTTGTGTGCCACATCCATCAACTCATTTCTTGGAAATGTAATGCCTCTGTGAAACAAAAGAGCAGGTTTTGCAATACACATACATGGTATATTAAAGATTAGCATTTAAAAGTGTCTTACTTGAGCAGAGCATGTGCAGCCACATACCAGTCAACCATGTGCTTGATTTTGTCCTCAGTTTTCATGACGGGATCACATTCAATTGGCTTATAGATCCCTGAGAGCCTGTTGTCTTCATCTCTGTAATATTGTGGAACCGAAGGGCATTCTCTGAACATTCCTGAAAAGTAATTCAAGTTTGGCAAGAAATGGGAGAATTTACAGAAGTTTAGCTACAGATATAAAACACACTTACCAAAACTAGTAAGAACAGTGTTCCCATTATCCAAAGAATGCCTGGTTAATGTGTGATCAAAATCAGTTACTATCTGCAAATTATTGTACCCATCTTTGATTAGTTTGTTCACTTTGCCTAGGAGCTCTGCCTGATTTCTGAGATGAACTGTGCTCTTCTGCAATTCAGGAACATCCTGGATGCCAGATAGTAATTTCATATCTGAAAATGTTTTCAACTTGTTTTACACTGAATATATCTTATGTAATGGGTATCAGTAATACAAATTAGTACAGTACAGCCTCCAGACTAGCGAGGACCAGATCATGCAAACATTAACTTGCGTCTCAGCCGGTATAACCTAACAATCAAACAAAATGATGTTCTTTTCCAATTTTATCACACACTGCCATTAAATATTATATATACCTGAGTGGAGTGCTGGGAGGCGTGGAGTTATGATTACTTATTGTATTTTATTCTGAACTAACAACTAAGCCAAGTGAGTGTAGGTTTATTTTATTGCACTTAATATTTATGAAAAATAAATATACGTACTCGATCACGATTACCTTTTTTTGGACTGCTTCTCAGGATTTGGATTAGTAACTGTAAGCAAATTAGCAAAATATTAAGAAAAGGGCGCGTGCGCTTTCTACTCCACCCACGCAATAAATACTTTCAGTTTATTTAAGCACTGTGTTTTGAATAAAATAGGTAAGTACAAGAATTTATTTCTTGTCTTACTTGCTGTAGAGTAGAAATTTGAGAAATTGTTAAATATACACACTGACATTGATTGATGACGTGACATTCATATGATGACGTTGACGGCTTGCTACCTCTTCTAAGATTCGTTTTGTCATTTTAAGAAGCAACTTAGCTTTTTTAATTTCAAATTCAAAATGTATTTATTTTCTTTTACAAAGTGTGGTGGTACAGTAAGTAGTACTTATAGTAGGCAAGAATGTCAGTACAAAGTACTCGGTGGTCAGTACCCACTTTGCCAAGGGACTGGAGCTCGAGAGGTTTAAAAAAAACCTGTAATACAATAGTTTAATTCTCATAATTTTCTAGTCTAGTTTTGAGTTGTATGTTGTGTAATTTCGGTGGTATTTTAGCCAACGTTGATGAACGTTGCTTAAGGTAATAGCACAAAATGTAAACATTTGGAATGAAAGTGATCTAATCTTGGAGGATATAATGATTTGAAAGAAAATGTTTCGTAAGTTTTGAAGAAAACCGCCACCATTGTCTTCAAAACAAATGACAGCTGATTTGACTATGATGGACTAACTTTACTTTAAAGTATTTTATAACTAGCGATCCGCCCCGGCTCGGCACTCGCACGGTTATTGTGTGTTTCTCTACTATATTATGCTTGTATTAGGCAACCTTCCTCTTGAATCACTCTTTCTATAAAAAAAAAACCGCATCAAATCGCGTAGTTTTAAAGATAAGCATACATAGGGATATAGGGACAGAGAAATCGACTTTGTTTTAAACTATGTAGTGATAGTGATTTGTAATTATAAGTATAATTAAAATTGTAAGACATGGACAAATAATAAATTAAGTCCAACAAAATGGGTTTACCAGCAGTTTACCGCGTTACGAACTTACGCACGACTTGATCGCAATAAATAAAATAATAGGTACTTACCTACCTCAAGCTCGCCAAAATGATTTGCTTCATTAAACCTAACAAATTAAAACACATTGTACTGAAAATACTCAAAGTATAATTTTATACATTAACATTTTTTTTGTTATGCTGGCTATTATTTATAATCTAATTTAACTGAGGTGAACAAAGATACCTAAGTACATAGATTATAAAATATTATGCAAGCCCAAATTAAATTTGACAACCAATAAAATATGTTTTGCAGGCTGAAAATAATATGTTTGCGCTATTACAACAAGTAGATACATCATAATGGGTACTTATGATATTGGAAATACTAAAAACCATCAATAAAAAACATATTATTTATGTTATTATCACACTACCATAACAGATAGGTATTCTGTGTCGCCACGCTAATGTAATTGTTTTGCCGACTTTGAATAAATAACACTTAATTTAAGATGACTATACATAAACCATCATCAAGAAGTCTCCTAGCTTTCGGATAGGTAACTATTAAGCTTGTACATGCACAATGACAGATGAACACGGCTACTCTCAATTTAATAGCCACCTATCTTATACCTGTCTTACATATCTTTCGCCAATTGCCAACATACTTGTAAGTACATTTAATCATTTCCACTCGCTCATCTCCTTGATTTGAATTTCGATTCTGTTGAACAAAGATGTACTTTTTTTCCAAGGCGAGTGAATCCCTCGCCTTATTTTATGCTCTGGATTCAATTGTATGTTCTCATAGAAATACACATAATCATACCCTTACCCTTGTGTAACAATCCAATATTGTAATTAGGTAGGTAGGTAGTACTTATCTATATCGTGCTGTCAAGACACAGATCAATATACATTAGATTATACATTTACAAAGTTTATATCTAGTGATGGCACTTTACGTCGCTATTCGTGTCTTCCTATTATTTTGCCAAAAACGACGATGTGTAGTGACATTCACAAACAAGTCGAATACGCAAATACGAGGGTGTTCGAGTTATTCGGACTTCTCACAATAAAGCCGAATAATTAGCAATTAAAAATGGAAATACCGAATAGCGATGTGAAGAGCTACCTTAATATGATAGATGTTTATAAACTTTCCATGAAAATATTTAAATATTACAAAAGTTACCCTATACAAAGAAAGACTATACTTATCTGTGATTGATCATACATCTAAATAATTTAATGTCAATTAAAACTGAATAAAACAAATTATGTACCTACCTATGGAGAGTTATTATAGAAAAAAATATGTCATATCAGTGTACATTATGAAAATTTTAAGTTATTTTTTTCGCTTTTATAATTCAGAAACATAAAATCTAGTTAGGCACTAATTGAAATAGTTTTTGTACCTACCTGATAATGTGATGTTTGGTTCAGATCCTAATCTTGGATAACGACCATTTAATTGATCTATTGTATTCCAGTTAATTATTACCTACCTACCTAGTATCTAATTAAATCTTTTATAATTCTGAATTGTAACTAAACTTAATTACCTTGATTTATAAAGCTAATCAGATAACGATTTAAATTAATTTTCATACATTAACAAAATAACAATTTAGGTAACACAGTGTAACCACACTAATCATATCGAATTTTTTTTATAGATATAACTTGTTTTCTTTCGGTATGTTGCCGATTGAAGCCAACTCTAGATGACCACCTGAGGTCTATCATGAAATCATTACACAAATTCGTATTAAGGCGACGACAAGAGCTAATATGACTCTCGCTCGCACGTTTCGACATTTTGAAAGATATAAAATGAACAAACTAATTTTCGAAAAATCGCAATCAACCATTTTGTGTGCAATAAAAATTAGTTTAGTGATTTTATATCTTTCAATATGTTGAAACGTGCAAGCGAGAGTCACATTAGCTCTTGTCTTCGCCTTAACGTTTTAAGTGCTCTCAACTCAACTGTGGAACTGTTATGAGTTGTCCCGCAATTAACACAAAACCCAAACGTCAATACAAAACTACAATTATCACTTTTCATGACAAATCAGCAGGTTCCAATGACAAGTGTGGCATCACCATTATTCATATTTTTTGTCCGTGCTCGTTTCGTCAATCGTCGCTAATGCGACGTTTTTTTGAAGATTTCTTCTTTTCCATTGCTTCCATTCTCATGTCTTCCAAATCTTCCATTATACCTGGAATTTAAAGTTGAATAAATTAATTGCGTTGTTGATGTTAATGATGACCTCACAACATCTGGTAGGGCCAGTAAGGTGCGGTATCCGTTTTAATCTTTATCTGCAAGTATGGCTTTTAAATTATACTCCGTTTACACTCAGCTCATGTCTGTGGAAATGTGCAGAGACTTGGGCAATGCGAGAATGCAAACAGGCCACTTCCATGTCCACTCGCATTGCCGGCGACGCTGCCCATATGGACGGCAACATTTCCGCCCACGCGAATGTCTAAATGTAAACGCAGTATTAGACTTTGCAAATGGCCGAACGCCGCCGTCCGGCTAAACGGAGCGAAGCGATGACTTGCGCACGGTGGCAGCTTGCAACTGGATCAGAAGAGCCGAAGACGCGGGTTCTGTAGCGTATTACAAGTGAGACCCATGCCCAGCAATTAGTATTAACTGTTTAATATTGTGTACTGCTGTAACTGACATACGATGGCGCCACTAAACATCAGCGCAGCAGGGACTTGGCCAAATGCTGAGAGGTAACAAAACAATGATAACGAAAAGCAGGTCGTTAACATTGTTTTGTTGTTGGTTTTTAGTGACGAAAATAATTCTACTCTATTCTATTAAATAGACTACAGTAAGTCGTTGATGATGATTGCGCCAACGGGTGTATCATACATCATTAGTCTTTTCTTTTAAGGGACCACTACGGCCAAGGATAGAACTGTTATGTTTAATCGTGCAAGCGGAAAATATGTACTACCAAGATAGTAATCTTACCAATCTTTTTGCTTAGAAATTCTTCGCGCTGCTGTCGAGCGAAACTCGACTCCATGTTTGGATCGTCGTCGTCGTCCACGTCTCGGTATCTAGGGTTAAAAATGGACATGTTTCAGAATGCATTACTTACTTATTCCTTTAATGAAAAAGAGTAGGTATAACATTGATTTTATAGTTTTGTGGGTTCGTCTTAAATTCTTTCTTTTTTATTATATTATTTTATTATTTTTATTTGATTAAAAATGGCCGAAAAGTATAGTTTTTAAGCTGAGACTAACTGTTACTCTGTCAGATGAAGCAAAAAAATAAATAAAAGGGATTAAAGTATTGGCGTTAAAAAAACACTAACCTTGATTTGTCATAGCCAAATATTTCCTTAATGTGTTTCGAATAATCAGTGTCCACTTCACCGTCGTCAATAAAGTCGTCCATCTCTGAATCATACTCGGACTCAGAATCCACCACGCGACCTGGAATTTTACCATTTTATAAAGGAAACATAATTATATGTATAACTAGCGGACCCGACAGACGTGGTCCTGCATGATATTTCAAACGACTGCAGCGCCATCTGCCGGGCTGATTTGTGAATCTAAACCATCCAGGGTGCCACCCAAACGCATACAAAAAAAAACATTCAAATCGGTCCAGCCGTTTAGGAGTTCAGTGACATACACATGTACAGTAGAATTATATGTATAAAGATATATCTTTTTTTAAATTACAGCTCGAGTTGCCTTAAGTCCTTTTTCCTAGTTTTGGCTGGCCCGATTTCGATGGGTTTTTTATTAATTTTAATTTGATTATAGGTTATCAGTCTAGTGATTTGGTCCAATTTCATGTCATTTCATCAAATTACCAATTTTGTTGTTTATATGAATTGTACTCACGATTTGGTTTCCTTTTGTCATCTGGGTGTGGTTTTCGTTTTACGCCCGAAGGCGGTAGAAGCCGCGCTCCATTCTTATTTGATGAGTCTGAACCTCCTTTCTTCAAGGAATTCACGTGTTTATCAAAATCAAATGTATCAGGCACTTTAGGTTTACTGGACCCAGCCTGAAGTTTACCAGGCATTCTATCATCAGGCCGTTTTGTAGGCGCTTTACTTTCTGGCAGCCGTTTACCATTCTCTTGTTTCCCATCACTATAAGATGGTTTGGTTCTAATGGCCGTTTTCATATCATTCTTTAACTGTTGGTCCCTATTTATTTTTGGCACTGCTTTTTCATGTCCATTTGTATCTCTATCAGTATTCCTACTGCCTAGTTTCTTATCATTAGAACTTTTATCTATCCTATATGTGTTCTGACTCTTTAAATCTATGTTCTTCTTTACAGTCTCACCAGAACTTTGTTTTTTATCAGAATATTTATCTGATCTCCCATTCTCTAGCTTTGATTTAGTCTTTTCAAGTCTTTCTCTATCTTTGTTAAGCCTTTCAATATCTCTTTCAATTCGTTCTCTCTCTGCTTTCAATCTATCTAGTTTGTCTCTGTCTGTCTTGTCTCTGTCTAACTTCTCTTTTTCTAACTTATTTTTTTCTCTATCTATCTTTTCTCGTTCTTGTCTAGCCCTGTCCTTTTCTCTCTGTAGCTTTTCATACTTTTCTCGGTCTGACGGTCTGGGACTATTGTTTCTGTCGGCTGAAGAACTATTTAATTTTGGAATTCGTCCAAACCCACTAGGCTCTGTTTTGCGCTCCCTTTCTACTGGCTTTTCTTCTCTTTGAGCTTGAGCTGAAAATAAAATACCATGTAAGGAAAATCTAATTAGAAAGGCAGATCCTACTGATGTTAAAAGTAGGCAATTGATTTGTTATTGAATTGATTCCATCTCTAGACTAGATGAAATTTTAAATAAAGACATACATAATTTAAGACCTTCCATCCCCGTATGGCTGGATATACGATTTCGGGGATGGAAACTCGACAGTTAAAATTAATATTTATTTTATAAGCTACTCACGTTTCCTGGCACCCGCTTTCTGAGCGTCCAATCGCTCTTGCCTGCGCTGGCGACGCGCCATTTCTTCTTCATACTCTTGCTTCTGCCGCTTTGTCATTAGCCGCTCTCCTTCTTTAGGTTTATCTTCCGCTTTTTTCTTTTCCACTTCCAGGGGCTCACTTTTCTTCTGTTCAGCCAATTTTAGCAGCTGATTGAAGTCTATTGGCGGCGGCATTGGTTTTCGAAACTTGGGTTTATCAGACTTTTGCTTTTCATCTCTCTTTTCCTTTTCAGGTTCATATTTAGATGGAGGGCTTTCATCTCGACCTAAAGAAGAGAAATTATTATTATACAAATAATAATACCAAACATGCCTGGCCATACTTAAAAAGTCTGTCAAAATATAAATAATACATAATACTTTAATTATTGCCATTTCTTACTAATGCATAGTAACTAACAGTGACAGGGCTAATTTTAAGCAGCAGTTATAAGCTAAAAGTTTGGAAAAATTTGTGTTGCATATTATTCCAAATTTTTTCTCTACAATAATCATCTCACTACATTATCACTGGTCACATGCGTAACACAGTACTTCAGTTCCAGTTCAGATTTTTTCAGCCTTCCCCCATAATTCCCAGATAACTTTTTACATAGCCCATTGTGCAACTTTATGCTTGTAAATGAGTCCAATAGTAAGCAACTACCATACCCTGCAAAAAAATTTGCATTTCTAATTTCAGCTTCGTAGAAAGTTTTCTGACGCAAAAAATACTAAAAGTCCGGTATCTATTAGGAGCTGTTAAAGCAATTATGATTTGCTTCATTTCATAATTCTTCTTGACGACATTGTCAGGATCGCGGGAAGTCGGTGGATGGAGAGGGCTCGGAATCGTTCTTCCTGGAAATTTATAGGGGAGGCCTATGTCCAGCAGTGGACTTCCTTAGGCTGATGATGATGATGATGATAATTCTTTAAATAAAACACTAAAATAATATATGGTAGATGTGCAATATTTATCGCAGGGTACCTACTATACATATTTTCTAATTATAAAATGTAAATGATAAATCAGAACATACCATCAGCACTCTTTTCACCATTAGTTCTCCGCCTTCTTTTATGGGGAACAGGCTCATCTTCATGCTGTAGGGCCTGCTTGACACGTTCCCTGGTGCCATTTAAGTCTTTTTTCACTGAATTGTCTATAACAACAAAAACTCATAAATGCAGCAGTATTAAGCACATCCATTGCCAATTTGGTACAGAATTTACTGGTAGAGTTATGATTGATTTTTGGGTAGTTCCCATATGTTCTATTGAACATGACATCATTGGACATAATAAGAATTTTTTTCATATTTTATAGTATGGTAATACTTTCATTTTTCAAATTATTCTATAGGACAAGGTAAATAAGACCACTTTACGATTATCTTATCATACTGGCCTCTAGAATAATAGTTATTTATTGAGGCACTTGTCAGTGTGACTAATGGAAGATTTTGGTAAAATCTGATTCCCATATTGTTCTATGGGATGAAACTTGGGTGAAAATCTAGCATGTAGTTCTATGGATAAAATAGGGAAGAAAATGTGTAAATTTGTCCGATGATGTCATGTTCCATAGAACAACAGGGAACTACCCTGTTTTTTTAAGAGACAAAGTAATGGAACAAGTAGATGGCATGACCCACCTAAACTTATGTTTTTTTTTATTATATGTTTAGTTGTAAGTACTAGTACTATTGCTCAATACAATGCAACAATGAATTCCAATCAAAATACATGAAAAATACTTACTGCTTGTAGGAAATTTTGGCTCATCGGGTATTTTGCTATATTTTTGCATCATTTTAGCATATATAGCTGCAGCTTCTTGTGACTCATAGCCATAATCATCTTGGTCAGGCTGCTCTGGTCCATTCAATGTGACAGCTGTATTATCTCGATCATAGGCATCATCTATCACAGATTTGTTAGCAGATTTGAATACTTTTAAAGACTTTTTTATTTTATTCATTAGCTTTGGATCCCTCATTTTTAGCAGCTCATCACGTTTCTTTTGAGCATCCAACTTTTTCTGTTTATCTTCTTCATCTTTCTTGGCCAGGAATTTTTGTATGTTTGCTGATAGTTTGTCCCTCTGCTTCTGTTCTTTCTTAGGTGGATCGAACCGTGCCTTGTAGTAAGAACTCTCCTGAAACATAAGAAAGTCATCAAAAGATGGCTTAAAACCTCAAAACGTGAGTGGTTACACAGTGTGCCCGGTTACAAGTGTGAGTGCAATGCACAGTAACGATAAATACTATAACATGATAGGATACTCGTTTTTACAAGCAAATTACATAGAGAAAACCACGAATGCCACTCACAGATGACTTGTGTTGTTGATTTCGCTGAGCAGCCAAAAGGGTCTCGCGAAACTCCATTTCAATGATTTAACGATGGACTATACTATAAAACTACTAAATACACAACCACATTTTATGATATTCACAAAATAACTCTACGATTTATCAAAATACGTGTCAGCAATCAATTCAACACACAACCCCACCATTTTCTGGAAACATACTGAGACTTTTTATAGTGTTGTACCAATGAGCTGAATGAACAAAGTGGTGGAACAAAATGAGCGAATGAATATTTGCACAGAATGCAGATACATAATATTCACCGATGTTAACCCGCCAGGCAAATATTGCGTTATCATTTAAGGCTGGAGCAGACCGGATGCGTATGCGTGACTACGACGTAACATAACAACGTCGTAGTCACCCGCATAGTTACGGCGTAACCCAATGTCACACCGGGTTACGCTTACGCTTACGCAATCGAGCTGAGAACGCAACGCAGGCCCCGTGCCCGGCTGCAGCAGCCATATTACTGTTTTTGACGCTGTTGTGCACGATGTCTCACGAAGATTGGGTATATGGTCCTCGTAGTTCATCTGACGAGGAAGAAGCGTTTTAAGAGTAGTAGAGCTCTTTGTGAAGAGCTCGTCCGGGGAAGTACTACCACCACACCTTTTTCTACCGCCAAGCAGCAATGCTGTGTTTCGTTTTGAAGAGTGTGGTTGCCGGTGTAATTACAGGCACATGAGGCTTAACATCTGTATGCCTCAAGCTGATGGACGCAGGGCAGTGCATCGTAGGGCACGTTCCTATCGTGCGTGACTTACGAGGCAATGCTTTGTTATAGGTGATGGTTACCACTTAACATCAGGTGGGCCATCTGCTTGTTCCATCAGCTGGTTGTATAAAAAAAAAAAAAGCAATATTACTACTATTGTGCCAGAATACTTCTGCGTGTGCAAAAAGAAAATGGGTCCATGATATAAATGAAAGAAGAGAAACACATAGTGAATATCATAATATTTGCCGAGAACTTGAATCGTATGAGGATCGCTTTTAAAAAAACCACTTTTTTGTAATAAAATACAACTGACTGCAATTTCGCGCGTAGGGCAACGCACAGCAAAGGTACGTGCGTGTTCAAATTTGTTCGGTGTGACGTCCAAAATGGCGCGCGATTGAATACAACGTCATCAACGCGACGTTGCCGTTCTGCTCTGCTTAAGGTACGGCGTAAGACACGCAGCCTGTTTGTGTCTTGGGAGCTGCGTTGCGTAGGGCTACGGATTACGTAGACGCGCACGTCTACGTTACGCAAGCAGTGTGTCCTGTCTCATACATTTCCATACATTACAACTCAGTGGTACGTGCACGTCTACGCTTACGTCTACGCATACGCATCCGGTCTGCTCCAGCCTTTAGACATGTAAATGTAAACGCGTTAATAGAGAAATGGATGAAAGACGCATTTTAATTGAAAATCAACTTTTTACTTTTAACTGGTTGCTGACTTTTATTGGGAAAGCCCAAATGCAATATAGCCACTGGAACACTATCATCGTCAAAATTATTTCCCAAATTGACATAGATGCATTGACATCGGGCATACAGGATGAAGCACCTTGGTGCATGCTGTTCGCCGACGACATTGTTCTTGTTGGTGAAGATGCGCTTGAGGTCCTGAGTAGGCTGGGAAATTGGCAGGAGAAATTGGAGAGTGTCGGACTGAAGATCAGCAGGACAAAAACCGAGCACTTGTTCTGCGACTTTGGTGGTCCCTCCAGTTTCACCTCTATTGCCTTAGACGGTGTATCCCTACCAGTCTGCTACGACTTTCGGTGCCTCGGCTCATCCATTCAGAACGACGGCGAGATCGACCGAGACGTGAAAAATAGAATAAATGCAAGATGGATGAAATGGCGACAGGTCTCAGGAACAACATGTGATCCACGAATGCCCCTTAAACTTAAGGGGAAAGTATACAAGACGATCATAAGACCTGTCGTGCTGTATGGATCTGAGTGTTGGGCAATCAAAGGGACGGATGAGAGAAGAGTGCATGCAGCAGAAATGCGAATGTTGAGATGGATGTGCGGAGTGACAAGGATGGATAAAATAAGGAATGAGTATATTAGAAAGAGAGGTAGGCCAAAGAAAAGATGGGTGAACTGTGTGAAAGATGACATGAGTAAGAGAGTGGAAGAAGAAAACCTGTTGTGCCGACCCCACCTAGCGTGGGATATGGGCAGGAAGATGATGATTGACATAACCGTGAGAGTGATGTCCATCTCGATACACTTTCATGGCCATTTCGTCCATGCTTATGAAAATTTTGTTTTTCTCCCAGTTTTCACGTCTAACAGCTTTTATCCACTTCCATCTTAATTCTGGGAATTTTGGGAACCTAAAAAAATTTAGCCATCGAGAGATGCCTAGAAAGTGTGAAAAATCGAAACTACAACAGAACAGCCGGTCTGACCCGCCGCATTTGATGTTTCACATCAAAAACGGAAACTAAAGATTATCGATAAAGCTAAATTGGTCGGTGTAGGTACATCACTAGCACAAATGCCTAAAATAATACATTTTATTTTACATTAAATAATGGGTTTACACCTTCGATCAACAATCAACCTAGATTACGTGTGGCGGGCTCAAAAACGGCCCGAGAAATAAGAGCACAAATAAATTTGTGTTCTCATTTGAGTTTAGTATGCTCCAACCACAGCCAACGTGCGGACGTGCTAAAATGCATCAGTGTGCTTTAAAACTGCGAAAATAACCCCTAAAACAGTAAGGTTTCAGTAGGAATGTCTTTTTTTCGGTAATTATATGTCAGTTTCCGTTTTGCGATGCTTAAATCATTGTTAACAATTATAAACAAATATTTTGTCGTTTATTCAAAGTCCGCCATCGAGGCACCTGTAGTGTGTGTGAGGAGTAGTAAAATACAAAGAAGCAAACAGAAACAAAACGAAACGAAAGTAATAATGGAGAAAAGTACTTTATTTGTTGCAACATAAGGTTCATTACACAATAAATGTTATTTAACCTATGTCTTTTAATTTCAAGGTGACGGCAGTAATTGACGAATGATCATAAGTGTAAGATAGTATTTTGAAGATTTGTGACTTTATTACAAGGATTTATGGTTGTAATTAGGTTGAACTTGAAACTGTTTAAAAACCTTTAAATCAGTTCGATGTAGCTGTTTATGTGTGTGTAAGTAGATGTTCAAGCGGACAGTTTTTAGCTTTGATTTTGTATGTGACACTCAATTTTCAAAATTTTCACATAGGAAAATATGATTAGTACTAATAAAATGTAATTCCTAGTCTTTCTGGGAGAAAAAACGCATTCTTATAGCATGTAAATATAAAAAGAATATTACCAAAGACTTACGTATGAAATGACTATTCCGGGACTTTAACTCCTCCTTTTGTTGTTCTTGATGCACAAAACACAGCTGCACAGGATATACTTTCATCTTTTTAAATATATTTTGCTTAAACAATAAGAATTCTTTTTATTTTTCACTATTTAAATTGGCTTCACCGCAATGTTTTGACAAGGTTTTGACCGACTAGAACATCAAAACATTGCATCAACTGACACGACTGCATCAACTGATACGATTACACAGACAGTGAGGCGTTGGCAAACTTATAAGGCAAACTTATTCTTTTCTTATACTCGTCGCTAGGCTACGTAGGAAGAACAACGGCAACGGCAACGGCAACGTCTTAAGACTCTCTCCATTTGATATTTCCTCCAAGCACAGGCACCGTAAGTAGCCCGTTTTGTTCTATGAAAACTTGAAAACGTTAACCACAACAATATTTTACACGGCGCCGGCGCGGCGTGACGTAACACTTTCTGATTGTTGTTCTTTGTTCTTTTAAGCCTATTTTTTCCGAATGCCAGGGCGATGGTTCGCTCACCCGAGGCCCATACCTGCAACTCCCATGAAGCTTCGTCCAAGTGTCGAACGAAGAGGATTGATTGAGATTTGACAGTTCTTACTTGACTCTCTCTTGACTTGACTGACATTGACAGTTCTATTGCTCGCTCGTTCCAAGCAGCTCACTGTCTGCTCTTTCTTTGTAAATCTTGACGGAAGACGAAAAATGGTTCGTGACAAATAATTGAGCTTTTATCAAAATTTATCCCACTAATCTTCTGTAAAATGTTATAAAGATGTTATGTTTTGTGCAATAGAAGTGCCAAATGTGTGATTGTGTGATTTATTTTATGAAACATTTACACACCGACACTTATTATTATATTCATGCGATGTTGTTTTCCTGCAGGCCACATCAAAGAAGAAGACTAGGAAGTTGAGAGGACACGTGAGTCATGGACATGGTCGTATTGGTAAGATATAATCTTAATATACTTACATACAATTCCCGAAAACTTTACTATCTCCATACCATTTACCAATCCTAACCTATGTAAATAAGCGGTAAGCTGACCTCTTCTGAGCGATCCACCTGTTAATTTTGTTTGAAGAATGAATATATGCTATGGATCCTGCACTAGAAATAAACCTATATCGCGGGAGAACTATACACTTACTACTTTTGTTCTTGTATTCACCATACTAATATCCAGGAAGACTGCAACAGATAAAATGATCCCATATCAACTACTTAACTAAACTTCCTACTAAAACGCAGAGTGAATAGAATTTGTCTTGTAAAAAGAACTAAATAAAATGTAAACTCTCCTCAGTAGGTTGGTATCTTTTCCCATACTATTCTAATAAATTTAATCATTAATTTTATACTAATGTTACAGTTGAGTCTGAACTTTTGACTAAAATTGGTCCTCAATTTGTTTTCAGGCAAGCACCGTAAGCATCCTGGAGGTCGTGGTAATGCTGGTGGTGAGCATCACCACAGAATTAACATGGACAAGTACCATCCTGGGTACTTCGGCAAGGTATGTGCTAAACTAAGTCTTTATTATAGTGGTGACTTACTGTAGAAGACAACAATGCTATTTTTGGGCTCAGTTTTGTGTCTCATTGTTGCTCAAGCTCTTAATAAAAGTGCATCTTAACCAGGGCAATAGAGCCACAGGGATATGTTACACTTTTTTAAATTCCACATTTTATTGATGCCTTGCTTTTTGGGAAACACTTTCCTTTTGGATCTGATTTAATAAGATTTTTAAGGGAGTTTTCCTTAACTCTTATTAAAACTAAATAGGTCTTATTTCTGTTTTTCAGCTTGGTATGAGAAATTACCATCAAAGGAAAAACAAGGAGTTCTGCCCTGTATTGAACTTGGACAAACTGTGGACACTGGTGTCTGAGCAGTCAAGGCTCAAGTATGCCAATGCTACAGATGGCAAGGTCCCTGTCATCAATATTGTCAAGGCTGTAAGTATTACCTTCTAATTCTAATTCACGGTGGGGGCATGATATCTGCACTGACGTCCTGCAGTGGGGTGTATTGTGCATTATCCCCCTGCTAACCTGTTAGCAGGGGGATAAAGTATTACCTTATACTTCACATCTTTTTAGTCATTATTTTGTGCAGTTTTCCAGGAAAATTTAATTTTAAAATATACTGAATGATTTTAAGCTGTGTGAAAATATCTATCAGTATTGATTTACTTATTCTACTTTTAAGGGCATGCATGCTCAAGAAAAGTGGCAATGACCAGTATGACTATTGCCCAACTCTTTTGCTATAGCTCTAAATCTGTTATTTACATGAGTGTAATTTAATTTCAGGGATACTACAAATTATTAGGCAAAGGCAAACTTCCCAAGCAACCCGTCATAGTGAAAGCTAAATTCTTCTCAAAAACAGCCGAGGAGAAAATCAAGGCTGCTGGTGGTGTGTGCGTCTTGTCGGCGTAATTTTTAAGACTAAAATAAAATACTTATAAAAATCAATGATTTTTTGCTTTGAATTCCTGAGTGGCATACCTCCCTAGAAAAAACTGTTAGAATGTGCAAATAATAATCATTGTTTCCTAAATCAATAAGATTATTGAAATTTGCAATGGCAATTCTCTCATCTCATGTATTGAGCTAGAAGTCAATTAGATCCATCTATAGTGTAGCTAATTGCCAATTTGTATTAGGACTGCTTGAACAGAGGAAAATATAATAGATTTATAGTAACTTTTTAATGTCTATGTAGGTTAATAACATAAAAGCATATCTTAGTAATCTAACTTCCAAAGATAAGAAGTTTACCAAACAATTAGGTAAGTATTACATATTTGAAGAGCTATAAAAAGCCAGCCCTGGCAGACCAATTGGCGTAAATCAACCCAGCAGATTATAACACCTGTCATTGGTTTAATAGGTATAGCCACTGTCTGATCATGTAGATAGCTAATCTATACATCTATCATTCAGAGATATAATTGAGAACACTAATTAAAATCAGATTTCAATATAAAATAAATAGTGAATTTAAACAAGAGATCAATTCATGTTTTTCATAAAATGTATAAAATAAAGAATTAAATTTGCCTAATCTATTTATTCGAGATTTGTCTGATGATTTCTGCTTGCTGCAACCTTAGTTACGTCCGTGAGTATGAGTATATATTGTAACATGTGCTGGCCTTATATCAGCAAATGGTTCCTGCTGAGTTTGTGTCTGGACAGAATCAGAAGGCCGAGCCTGCTTAGCCTTCTTCCGTGCTGCATCACTTTCAGCATAATACATACCAAGCCTAGTCTTTATGGCTGCCAATGCTGCACCATTGATCTCATCATGAAAAATGTTTGTGTATCTCCACTGTTTAACAGTAGGGCCCCTTTTGCGTTCTTTCTTAATTTTTTCTTCAATCTTTTCTGAGTCTACTTCAATTAAATCAGAGGTGTACCTTGTATTATCAATAGCTATCATGGTGTTTTGAGGTTCTGGTTTAGCTTGCAATACTATGTAAGCAGTGGCGGGCTGTGTGGGTCTTGGTGCAGTTTGCAAGAGTATACCCATACTCTGGCCACTATTTGGGGTTTGATAAAAATTTGTAGTGCCAGCAGGCAATGTGGTTTGATATTGATTCTGGAAATAATTTTCAGCAATATTCACCAGTTGACCACTACCAGGGTAGGTGACTGGAGCAAATGTTTCTTGAGGTGGAGGCTGATGTGGTTCAGGGTCACTTGACTGAACTAATTCCATACTCTTTTTAGATTTAGGCATTGTTGCCGAAATATTTTCAGGGTCATAGATTTTGATGTAATCTTTCCACATTTTAGAGATATTTATTTCTAAGCCAGCAATTTTGTCCAGCCTTATGAAGTCCTTGAGACGGTGTGTGTGTACAATAGAATAGATATGGTTTTTTATTTGCTCCACAATTCCAGCAGGTAAGCGTACCTCACCTGATCTTCGATGGCTGTTTTTCCCACGGTTGTCACTAGGGAACATAACTCCATCATCCATTTTTTTGCAGAGAACTCTGACCTTTCTCTCAGTTATAGCATGGATATTTTTAAATGCGGTTTGACAGACTTGAGTCTCTCTTCCTTTGACTCTAATGAAGTACTCAAAGGTGCATGTGCGCCTGCTACTTGATTTAACTCTTTTTCTTTTTACATCCACCTGTCTCATTAGGCCGAATAAATATGCATTTTGTTCATCATGTGTTTTCATTGAGTAGAAACCTTGAAAGGTTTTCACTCTAATTTCTTCTGGCACTTTTTGGAAGCATCTTCGTCTGCAGTTGCAATCAGAACCAGGTTGTTTAGGTGGAACTACTTTTCCGTTTGCATTTATGTATTCCAGTCCTGCAATACGTAGGCGCTTCTGTTTTTGTTTATGCCATTCTGAAATTGCAACATTGCATATTAGCCAACTTCATAACCCGGTAGCGTCCGGTGACTAGGTATATTATTGATTTTCTTTAAAATCTGATACAAAAATAGCTATAGTTGGTATACCTACTACATTATGAGTCTAATATCGTCCATCATTAAAGATACAATAAACATAGTCACTTTATATAGACTTTCTATTTATTTGTTTGATTTATTCAAGTTTGGTGTCAGATTTAACGTAAACAAAAGCAAGCGAGCGAAATCTTGACAAGAGAAAAGTAATAAGGTAGTAAGAGGCAATTATTATTAAAGACTTCGGTGTCGCATCTTCTGTTACAATCCAACGAAAAAAGTTGCGAGTATTATTTCTTTCTTAAAAGATTGTGCAGTCAGAAATCTAATTATTACCTTCTGGGTTTCTGGTTCGCCTTTTAACAACTTTTCCATTTTTGTTGAGCTTCACTTTGCGTTCGCCACTTGAGACATCCGCCATTTTAGTACGGAGCTACATTATTCCAAGCCTGCCTACAACCAAACCATCGTAACTACCGCATCGCCAAAATATGCAATAGCCAAACTTAGGACGCGCGACGGGACGGACCGGACGCGACGGAGAGAATCCAAACCACAGATTAAAATTAAATAATATGCCAGGACCAAAAGAACGAGGATGTTAAAACAACATGTTGACTATTATTTAATTTTATCCTGTGGTTTTGGTTACATTACAATGTATTATAATGTACCTACCTATTAAATAGATACAAATTCATAAAAAAATGCAAGATATAAGATTGTGCATTTATCAATAAAATCTTTATTGATTACGCTCACCGCACGCCGCTAATATTGCGCGTCCACGTCCTCTTATGATTCTTTTCTCTGTATTGCGAAGATTAAGTAATAAATTACTAATACTGTATTTCTTAATTGCATGAACTTTGAGGTAATTATGAAGGCTTGAAGAAGATTTAATTATGTATATTGTATGTCCTGCCCACTTGACAGATTTGGCTGTTTTGTTTTTTCTTAATGCTCTCTTTAGCAGACTAATGTCCTTAATACCATACTACCTTAATTAGGACAGGTGTCATCGTCTTGAGTAATAATGTTCTGTGGATATCATAGAAAAATTGGTGTGTTATCCAAACGAAGTGTTTCAATCCGCATTTTATTTATTTATTGATTTATAAATGGGAATGCCAACAGCGATATGTATGGTTACATTATTAAACACAATAAGTTATTGTCATAAAAAGACTGATACAGTGGCGTAGGTATCGTAGGGCCAGGTGGTGCAGTGCACCAGGGCCCCGGAGCTCAGAGGGATCTCTAACCTAAGCTTTGAAAAGAGAGGGTCAGCCAGCTCCCAAAGCTAGAAAACCTTGAGCCTGCTCACTTTTTTATGATTTATTTTAAAGGCCAATACTATAAGTTCAACCTATGTGGAAAGAGGGGGTGAAGGCCCGATTCTTTCACAATGCACCGGGGTCCACCTAGCTACGCCATTGCTGATACATACGCCAAAAATAGGCGGACACAATATTTTCATTATTATTTGACATAAAACAAACACAACAAACTTATTACTAGGTGCATGAGATCTCTTGACATAATATAAACGGCACCCTATTAGCGGTAGTGGCGGTAGGATGAAAGAGATTCAAACATGAATTATGCATTATATAATTTATGTGGCGGATCAATCGAACAGGCCGTGCATTATATGGCCGTACCTACATTATTGTTTCCAATGCTTACTGTAGGTACTGTACAGTGTACAGGTTGCTTGGGTACCAAATAAAACACTTAGTTCGAGTAACGTCCGCCTGGGCCAGCCGGCTGGAATTGAGTGGCCCGACGACCGTACCCAGTCAGCGCGCATAGTATATTGTTATACACTACACTTACTCTTGCTAACACCTCAAGTAACATTGGAGATACTACCGATATTACCTAGGTACACTGACGCACTAAGAATATCCTAAGAAAACTAGTAGGTAATTAAAAAAAAGTTATTGTGGGCCCATCTACAGGTTCGACGATTTATTACATAGTTACATATGACAAGCAACAGTGTCATATGTAACTATGTAATAAATCGTCGAACCTGTAGATGGGTCCACAATACACAGTCACACAAGTACCTACCTTATGATTCGCCGTGTAAAATTAGGATCCGAGGTTGTATACAGATGGTTAGCATAAGTTTTACCTTGTTTCACCCGGATCAAGTAGCACATAGCCCTTATGGGGACTTTTTTTTAAAATATCTTTTAAATCTAGAAAATTAGTCTTTTCACATACCTACTGTCAATATACCTACCTACCTACAAAAATTCTTATGATGAATCCTATAATCACAAAAAAATCATCATCATTTTGAGGTAAAACTTTTAATATAGAAGAATAAAAGTGGGATAATAAGTGTAGGTAGGTACCCAGTTTTTTTATTTTGGATCTCTAATGGGGCGGCGCGGAATCGCATATTGAGAGAAAAAAGTTTAGAAGCATTTTAGACGTAAAACAGCATTTAGGAAAGTTAAAATTATCATGTAAGTTCATAGGTTTCATATTGCTGGATTAATTAAAACCTCTATTCCTCATTGAGGTTGGAGCTTCTTACTGAACCTGACCCAAACTTACCTACTTCGACTTCTCATCGTGTGGGTAGATAACCGGTTGGCCTCATCACACTCAATAAACAATAACTTACTACCAAGTTTCCCAAAATGTAGTTTATGAATTTGATTTGCATTGATGGCCCTGGCACAAAGGAAGCCTGCACCGGCAGCGGAAATTATTGCGGTTGTGACAAATGTTGATTTGCTGTTTTGCTATTGTGTATTGGCGTGGTGCGGAGGGCGAGCAGCGAACTCGCGGTGCGCTCAAATAAACACCAGCACGACACAAACACAATTGAATCAGTGAATTGAAATTAATTTATTTGTACTAACAACGCACTATAGGAACAAATATCTCGTGCATTTTATCTAATCACGCCAAACGAATACTATTATTAATGTAAATGTAATAAATGCAAATTAATGCTACGGATAAAGAACACTAAAACCAAGTGTCCCCTTTTATAGAGACAATAAGAAATGTGCTAAATGACACATTCTAATATTAGTTGAAATTTAAGCCAGCAATTTAGTTGAAAATTGCTTACCTAGCCTACATTGTGGCTAGATGGTGATAATTGTCGTAGGTATAAGGGTACATTTCTAGTAGAATAAATCGTACTGGTTAGGCCTACCCACTTCTAACTAAAATCCAGTTCCAGGCGTTATAGCGTCCCGTAAATAGGGACATCATTGAAAAGTTGCCACTGACGCTGTATTAACTACAAAAAGATGGAAAGGCCTGTTTACCTACTTACACTTACAACCAAACATTACCTAGATCGCACTATGCCTACAGGTTTACCTACTGTTGTTTCAACTTGTATCATGTGCAAGGACTCAGGGCAAGGACTTTCGAAAGTCGTAAAAACTCTTGCGAGTGCGACACCGCGTAAAAACTAATGGGAGTCGTCGAGGGCCGAGAGCATCTGTATAGTAGGTATGTAAGCTGAGGGAAATAAGATACTCCTTTTAGAAAACCTTTCTTAACATTATTCTTGTCTTGTAGGTACTCCTACCAAATATTTTTCATACTCCTACCTAATCTTTATATATATAATTCTACTGTACGTATGTAGGTATGTCACTGAACTCCTCCTTAACGGCTGGACCGATTTGAATGAATTTTTTTGTATGCGTTTGGGTGGCACCCTGGATGGTTTAGATTCACAAAGCAGCCCGGCAGATGGCGCTGCAGTCGGCTTTCATTTTATACTTTGTAATATCCTAATCGCTTGAAATATCATGCAGGACAACGTCTCTCGGGTCCGCTAGTATTTTTATATTTTTTTATACTAGGTACACATACGGCTGGTTTCTGAAGCTCGATCAAAACTAATCGGAAGTCAAGTCACTCACCATTTCAGCTATTAGGTAACTACATCGAATGAGATAGATATAGCAAGTGACTTGACATGCGATTAGTTTTGATCGGGCTTTCAGAAACCGGCCGTAAGTCTAGAGAAGCTCCGAAAGCTTTTTTATACAACTTGCAGATGGAACAAGCCAATGACCCGCCTGATGTTAAGTGGTAACCATTACCTATAACAAAGCATTGCCTCAAAATTTATGTCACGTACGAGTAGGTAAATAAATATATGGTGGCAGACATATCACACAACGCCATATTCTGGCCCCAAACTAAGCAAGCGCCAAATGACTGATATAATACCTCCATAAATCCTTTTTTATTGTAATACATAGAATGTATAAATAAAATGTAATACATAGTAAAATATAAAATTATCCTACTAATATTACCTACCTATAAATTCGAAAATAACAATGACTATGGATGAGCGCTCGCCTTTGTATCGGCGTATTACTTACTAAGTAGGTAGGTAACTATTTATCCTGTGGTATCTTTACGAAAAACTTGTTAAATGTAGTGTTTAAATTTCATTATAGGTATAATGGTTGTGTTTAATAAAAGGAATATTTGGCTTAAACTAAAAAAGGAAAAACCTACTGAAATATTAGATATTGTTGTAGATAGGTATAGGTATTTAGTAAATATCTACAGTAGGTACTTAACTAAATAGGTACTATTTGGGTACCTCCAAAGGTCTCTTTGAACCGATCAGTTTAGGAGAACCATTATTAAATTTTCCTACGTAGGTACCTATATATCTACGTATTGTAGATTCATAAAGACAAAACAATGTTTTCAGTCTTCAGTTTACCAATTTATCATTTTGGGTGTAATCTCGTGTCTGGCGGCTTCCGAGATACCGAACTTTTACTTTGAGATCGCTTACAAGTTGTTTATTAAACTTTGCCTTTGACAAGTTCATTTCGATCTTTTGGTTTAATTTCCTTTTTCTTCGCTTCGGGGTCCATTGAATTAGCGGGCACTCTCTAAAGGGCATCCTATTATTTTAGTTGTTGTTTATTTAACTAGGTACTTTACTTACCTATTTGAGTTAAGATAGATAGATAGAAAGTACTTTATTGAAAGAAAGAAAGAATGATAGAAAGAAAACATATTTATTTGCAAATACTTAGCTACAGAAATTATAAAACATACTTAACGATAATACTAAAGAATAACAAGCCAAGAGTTGCAAAAGGGCCCCTGACTCAGCAGCACACAACAACTTATGAATATAATATAAAAAAACTTTAAAAAAAAATAAGTATAATGGGCGGTCTTATCGCTAAAAAGCGATCTCTACCAGACAACCGTTGGATGAAGTGAACTCATTTTATTTTGCAGGGGTGTTTACTTACCTAGTTAGGTAATAATTTTGTATGTTGTTTATCTAGGTAAGTATATAATACTTATGTAGTTTTTGTCTGTGTCTATATGTTTTAACAATTAGAATTTAGAAAGAATTTTGGCTTATCAAGAGATCGTGGTTGGCCTCCTGGAATTAGAAAAAATAACCTGCCGAAAAGTACCTAGAAACTTTATTCGGCAAACCTATGATATTTTTACTTAACTACCTACCTACTGTATCAGGAACGCTGAAAATAAATTCAGCTTTTCAGTGCATCTGCTATGAAACGCACAGATATTCTCTCAAAGAGCGCGAACTATGCTATGGCTGCTACCTACACCTACAGCACGAAATATAAGTACCTACCTAGTAATTAAGATTGGGGCTACCTAGAAAATGGTTGCCGTAGTTCCATAATTCCAACATGTTATCCGTATTTTAACGGAACTGTACCACGAAACACGATACAGCCTGAGCTACGTCCATATAGGTAGGTACTCATTAATGACGAAGAGTACCAATTTGTTCTATGTTGTAAAATCGGGGTCACCGCTTGCCGTCCAATCGGGACGAGCGGGTCGCGACAAAACTCTACAATCCTCGCTTTTGCCAACAACATTTGCATGTGAGAAGCCACTCGCCGCGGCTGATGACATTCATTGATCTTCAACCTGAATTGGGAAACAAGTAATGAATTTTCATCAACAAATGGACTTGGTTGGTTCATTCAGAGAGTCTAGCTCTACTTGTATCCGCTTTTAGAAACTAAGGTTCCATTATTCGTGAGAGTTGATCTGGCTAAATAGGTAGCCAGCCTAACTCCTTCCAACGCCTGGCTCTATAACTGCATTGCGAGTGCGACCATCATTACAAAGACTACCGCTATCACATAAACTCTGTCTTTAGTAGGTAGGTGAAGAAGTAAAGGCTTTGCCAAAGCACCGGAATGCAAGCACGGGTGCAGGTGAAACGAGCGATGTAGCCGTAACCACTATCATAAAGTCACACATGTTTAGTATGAGAACAAGGAAAAATATACTTTCCACCACATACATAAGGTACCTTTTATAAAAGGACGTAAATATTTATACCAGCGTGTAATGTAAATAGAACTGTTCTGAGATATGCTAAGCAAAAGCTAGACAAACAAATTGAAAGTAACGTTTGAAGAAGCCAACCGACCAACCCTACTATATTGACTTAGGATATGCATTTATAACATCAAAAAGGGTATGTCTCAGAACATAATAATAATTTAGTGCTCCTCTCCGCAAGAAATGATTCCTTTACAGAACAGCTAAAAAATCTGTTTAAATTACCTCCTTTGAATTTTTCTGCTAAATCTAGAATCTAGAATCTCTGCGGATCCTTCTACGTGTTGGTAATGTAAACAGTGGTATTCTTAAAATATTAAAAAGACTGTGTTTGGGACAACCGTACGCTCCCCACAATAACATTGGAATAGGACCTAGTCCAATGTTATTGTGGGAGATATTCGAGAGGTTGACTAGGTTGTTTAGTCCTCTCGAATCCTTGTACAATGTAGGTACGTACTCCATTATGCAAACTTGTGAAGTTTCTTGAGTAAATTTATTCATGACTTGGCCAAATATTTGATTGATTACCTACCGTCTGGAGCAATTCTCCGCTCCCGATAAACTTGTAAGTACTTCATTAGCGGAAAAAAGCCTTGTTTGCGCATAAACCATGGTTTTCTGATGAAGCGTTGAACGGCAACAACTATGCTGTGTACGTACTAAGGTTTCATAACTTATGTGTAATTAAAAAAAAAAAAAATAATTTCATAACCGGAATTTAATCAGATATTGAATTTTATTGACAGCCTTCACAGCTCAGTTAATAAAAGCTATGCCTTCTGCGCTGATGGCCGTGTGGGTTTGAAATACACTTTGTATTCTGTACTCATTGTATGTGAAAATCACGTGATCAGTGGATAGCGAGGGATCAAAATCGGGCGGCATAGGCTTTCACATTCTGATGATGATTTATAGTGTACGTTATATTTTGTAACATTCTCTAATATTATTAGAACAATCTAACCATAATGGAGGCTATTAAGAAATGTTTTATTGTTATTTTTTCTAAAGTAAGCTACTGCTGATCCCAATGATGATGATGACTGTTATGTTTCAGTCGCTTTAATACGGTCACCGCTGATTTGCAAACAAAATGCTTTGAAGCAAGAAGCTTTAGCTTGTGAAGTGATTTGCCATTTCTCTTTGAGGCTGAAGTGTGAAAGTGAGTGAAACATTTTTTAATGAATCCTCGTAATGGAAATTACCATCATTATAAAATGTACTTGTATCTGTACCTAAATGTAATGAATAAATAAAAGTAGGCATCTCTTTTCATCATGTTTTCATCCATGTGTTTTTAGTTTTTCATCAGACAGATACAGATAATACAGATAGTACACACGGTAGGTAACCGACTTAGCTCGCAGAATTAGCAAGTTGTAGTGGCAATGGGCAGGTCATATAGCTCGAAGAACTGACAACTGCTGGGTAATAAAGGTACTCTTTTTTTTTATACAACTAGCTGATGGAACCAGCAGATGGCCCACCTGATGTTAAGTGGTAAACATCACCTATACAAGCATTGCCTTGTAAGTCACGCACGATAGGAACGTGCCCTAGGATGCACTGCCCTGCCTCATGTGCCTGTAATTACATCGGCAACCACATTCTTGAAACCGAACGAAACACAGCCTTGCTGCTTGGCGGCAGGAAAAGGCGTGGTGGTAAGTACTTCCCTCCGGGGGGGGGGGGAGCCCTTCATAAAGAGCTCTACTACTCTTAAACATTCTTCGAATGTCGACCACGAACGACGAACGAAGGCAAAGCATGGGACGCACTCCTGCCCGATGAACCGACGAAATCGTGAGGATCGCGGGAACTTCACGGGACGATGAGTTAACCCAATTCAGTAACGACCTCTGAAAAACCATAGAAAGAATAAAATAAATAAAAATTTGCTCGCAGAATTAGTAAACTGAAGTAACGATGAGCAGGCCAAAGCGGTTGTGGAGCCGACAACCGCTGCCTCTAGAGAATATTGCCTGCCTTGAGGTTCTCGAGCGGTGACCAATTCTCAAGATGGGAGCGACAGACAGTGACCTCTGTCGCGGCTGCCTAGGGAAAAATAAACCATGGAGCATGTAGTACTGCATGGCTCTGCAGCCATTGAAATTAGGTATATATAATACTTGGCTGAGTAGCTGATCGGGTCTTGCTCCTCTGCATCCACATCACCATTGAGGATGCTAGAACATTGCTGCCATCAACAAAGTCCTTAGCCACTACTTTAAGGAGCTGGGTAGGCTGGGGTGAGATTAGCAGGCGACAATGCACAATACGCCCCATTGTGACGTCAATGCAGACCTTATTCTTGAAATTGAATTAGATGGCGACCACGCGAAGAGTTAGGATCGACGACATTGTGAAGCCGCGGGAAGTCAGTGTATAGAGAAGGCAAAATCGTTCTTCCTGGAACTGTATAGAGGCATATATGTCCAGTAGTGGACTGTGATGATGATAATGATGTCAGTATCTCCAAAAACTGAACTTAAATCTCACCTAAAATGCTAAGCTTTATTGAAACATAGTGCCGGAGCAGGGATTCATAGTTAGCCCCTGCCTCCTCTTTAATGGACGGATTATGAAGCCAAACACAGATAAAACCTCTAACACACTTAGCGCAGTCACCATAAACATTTTTTATGATTTTTTAAGTAGAGGGTAAACGGTAGGTAGGTAAAATACGCGGTAAGTTCATTTTGAATAATAGGCTAGTTTTAGGGCTTTGTAATAAAAAACAACTATAGTACATAGTTTTGTAATTTAAATTAATAGTTTTAAATGAGCTTTCTACTCACAGAAGTTGGCCATTTCGAGTTATAGCACGGAATAAATACTGAAATTACTAACTTTACGAGGTGAATGTACTTTACCCTGCCGAATACTGCCAGCACTTTCGGGATAGACAATGTCAAAGGTAAGTTATAATGATAGTGCTGATAAATGACTGGGAATATGAAATAAGTATTAAAATAGATGAAGTTGCATTCCCTCATTTTACCGTAGCAGTGCTACGCGGCGTAGCAGGAATAGGCTACACACTCGTAGAGATTCTACATTGTTAGAGCTAGAGTCCCTTTCGTCCCGGTATCATATTTTTAATTCTAATACGGCTTTTGTTCGGAGTACATAAAGTAATTCAAAAAGCTGGTTTATCAGCATTGTCTTTGGTGTTGCAAATGTCCATGGGGGTCAGTGACCGCTTCCCATCACGTGGCTGGGATGGCATAAAAAAATAAAAATATAAATAACTTGTTCTACATGAGAACCTCTTCACTAGATTACGTTTATAAAAAAAGACATGAAGCTTACCATCAATTTATATACTTCAAAAAATCGGTTGATAATCGGCCTCCATTTTGCTATACCATATGCAGGGTCCAGGGTGAGATACCCAATTTACACCTAATCTACCATGTGAAAGCAATAAATGGATATACCTATTGAGTGTTGAGAAATAATTGACTTTCCAATAAAGAAAAAACGCAAAGTCTGAGTCATATAAATCTTTATTAATTAAATAGGTTATGGTTATTTTTTGAGGCATCAATCTTTATTCAGGTGCTTTAGTGATAAGCAAGAGTTTTCCAGGAGTTCGTTTCTTGTTCTTTTCTTGGAGTACTTTTTTCTCATAGCTGTATACTGTCAAGGCTGGCAAGGGGATCACCGTCGAAGATATTGCCAACAGATCTGTGAATAAACAAGGAATTTTACTTCGGGAGTATTTTCTAAGAAGCAGTAGCATTAGCTATAATATGAATCGTTGCTTGTTGGTTGACTGACGATTGTATACCAGGGTGTTAAAATACTGCTACCGAAAACTTCAGGGGGCTAAAGTACCCATCAATATGAAAAACTTTTTCAAAGGAACCAACAATGTGAACGCGAAAAAAAAACAGCTGTTTCATTCATTTTAGCCAGGAACTTTTGTTTATGGTAGGTATTGAAATTATGTTTCTATAAAAAACGATATAATTAAATAAAGCTTTTCTTAACAGCGCGATAATCGAATACAACTATTATCAACTACCGCACGCGGTTTTGCGCGTATTAGTAGAAATTCTAGCATTATAATATAAGTCGTTTTCCCTTACCTTTCCCTTTTCTAGCTTTATTTCTATTTGATTGGCCTAAGCACAATAATTAATTCAGTATCAAAGTGATCGTGGTATCAACAGATATCGATGGAGGGGTTCTAACCTCTGATATCGATATCTGTTTTTAATATATCTATTTTAAATAAGATTAAAACAAATATTTTTTTCTATTACAAATTTCAACGTAATCAAGCTTGAGTTGGCTATAAAAAAATATATTGACATTGTTTTATACTGATTAGTGTAAGTCAAGTTCTTAAATAATTTGAAAGAAAAAGCTCCGGACGTCTGAAGTTAGCCAAAAAAATTCTCCCTACAATTTGTTACCTACTTCAACAAACGAATGATTCAATTAATATTCAATAATGACCTTCTTGCTTTAATACAGATAAGGGCACGTTTCAAAACACCTCAAGTGGCTTTAGATACGTGGGGTGAATCATGTTTTAATGTTAATGAACGGCGTCTTTTAAAGCATGTTAGTTGATGTAACGGGATTCATAAACTAATTAAAAAATCCCCCGATGAAAAAAAAAGGCCACTATGTTCATCCAATATCAATTGGATGAACATAGTGGCCATTTTTTTTATATAACTAGCTGATGGAACAAGCAGAGGGCCCACCTAATGCTAAGTGGTAACCATCACCTATAACAAAGCATTGCCTCGTAAGTCACGCACGATAGGAACGTGCCCTACGATGCACTGCCCTGCTTCCATCAACTTGAGGCATACAGATGTTAAGCCTCATATGCCTGTAATTACACCGGCAACCACACTCTTCAAACCGAAACACAGCAACGCAGCAGAAAATGGCGTGGTGGTAGTACATAATGGTGGTGTGGTGCCCTTATATAGTTTTTCTTGAAACTGTTCAACACCCAGTAAGCACTTTTTAGAAGAACAATGGATCATTGTCATCCCTCGCACCTCAGTTGGTAGTTGGTAGTCTGGGCTGTAGGCCGTGGGTTCGTTTCCCACCGAAAACAAATATTTTTGTGATGAACACAGAGAGACAGAAAAAACAGACAGAGAAAAACCATCTATGGTTTTTCTCTGTCTGAGTGTATATTATATGTATTTATATACATAAAAAGAGATAATCTGGTTCCCATATTACAAACTTTGCTTAGTTTGGCGCTAGATAGAGTTGTGTGGAAAGTCTACCAATACTTATTTATTGATGATGCTATGTACTTGTTTGTGGACGATTACCTAAATACTGCAACTATGATTTAATATTTTAGATTGCATTCTCCAAGACTTAGTGTATGACAACGACCAATTTCAGCTGTCCCGATTTGTTTCTTACAATTCAATAAAAAAACTATGTCGATTAGCATATTTTTTCATCTATGATTAAAAAATTTTACATCCAACTCGCTTGTCAAATAAATTACTTAGACGAAATTGTATTCTCAAAACGAACTTTATGATTTCTAACAACATTCTTCCTGTATTTTTTATGGTTTTGGATTTTCCCATACTGGCCCAGTTAAAAAACTCCATCTGCTTGTTCCATCAGCTGTTTGTATAAAAAACAACAACATTGTCGAACAGACCTCTCGTCTCGATAATAGCAGTCTGAAACTACCAACAAAGCCGCCCGTCCGCCAATGTAGATATTTACTCCTAGCCTTAGAAAAACGAATCCTGAATGGCGGCACTAATTACCTCTCACTCAATATGTTCACTATTGTTGACAATAGTTGCCTTTCACACGTATGTAGGTAGTTAGGTACTAGTGGGAGGTATAAGTTATACCTCTTAAGTGCAGCCATTTAAGATTTATTTCTTTATTGAGACGGGTACCTACCAAACTAGTTTTTGGCTATTAACATAATCATGTTATTAGTTTGTCATATAGTTGTAATTTTAGTCATTTAGTATTCGTTCTTTTTGTCAGTTAGTAGTAGACCACTTTGTGAAGGGCTCGTCTGGGGAATTAGTACACCCTTCCTATTTCAGACGTCAAGCAGCATTGCTGTGTTTCGGTTTGAAGGGTGCTCTAATTGCAGGCACATAAGGCTAAACATCTTTAATTTATTCCTCAAGTTGATGGACACCGGGTAGTGCGTAGGCATGCCTTACGATAGAAACCATTAAAAATCAGAAATCAGAAATTATTTATTGTATAACTGTAGTACAAAAAAGATCTTAGCTATGGTTATGTACAGTTTTAACAGTTTGTCCGTTCCGGACGTACAACAAACACGCATTGTTATATTCTAAAGTTTTCACCCAAGAACCAACTAAAACATTTTAATACCCACTAATAGGTACTCCCAATTTCTTGCAAGTAGGTAGGTATAATGAACTATAAGAAACCGAGATCTACATATTATAGAGCTTCTATTTTATCGTTCATAATATTCGTTTAAGTTATAAAATGCATTCGAGACTAACCATTTTCTCAAATGATTTTTGAATATATTTCCTTGAAGAAGTTTAATTTTATCGGGTAAACTATTGTAAATTTTGATAGCTGCAACAAATGTACTTTTTTTATACATGGTGTTGTTAATCTGAGGTATACATATATTATATTTATGTTTCATTCTTAAGGAATCGGCTCTGATAGATTTTTTGTCAAAGAAATACTCAGTATTTTTTTTAACAAATAAACATATTTCCAATATATAAATGCAGGTAAGCGTGAGTAACTTTTCATTTACAAAAATAACATTACCACATAGCATTAGGTACACTCAACATTACCCTTAAGCTTGCTACACCAGCAAATAGTATAGGTACATAAATAACCACGAAATCGATTGAATTCGGTGCGATCAACTATCTGATGGATGACCATCACCTAAAGTTTAATTTTGAGGTTATTTCGATATGCGCCGAAGCTCCTTGCCTGACACTTGCCTGACTTCTGACCGTGACACGCGCGCTGTAGGCAAGGCCAAGCCTTCTAGTCTGTCTCCGTAAAATCAAGTAAGTAGGTAGCAAAATGCAGTTAGATATTGAAAAGTTGTATGCAATCAAAAAACAGGTTTCTATTGTATGTTTAAAAGTATCTTGGTGGTTGGTTACACGTTTTTAATCTACACTTCTTACTATTTATTCTATGGCTACTAGTTATTCTGTGTTGTAGCTAGCGAACTGGCATTATTGTCTCTAACTAAGGAGTCTCAAAATTTAAAATCGAAATAAGATCACTTTGAACAAGTGATCAAACCTACAAGAACAGTCAAGAAACTTACTGCTTGGTTCCTTACGTCAGTCAAAAGTGCGGGTTCATGTCTCACAAGTTCGATATTTTTAAAAGAAACAAAATGTTGTAATACAAATTATTATATTTTTTATCATTTTAACGAATCAACTTTTAGAGTCTCCCTTGGTAAACTCAGATCTCCGCCTTTTTGTTTTAAGTCTATAACAACTTGACATTGGCAAATTCGTGGCAAACCCTATTGGCCACTGAACAGCCACAAATAAAAGAAGAAGAAAGAAACAAAAGCAACTGGATTGCCTTCCAATGTCTTTATCCAAGGAAACAACCGTGAACTTACTCCTAAGGCGCTTCCTCACCGGGAGCATTCTTTAATGTAACAGTTTAGATTCGAGCATTACTTACATTACTGAGTGTGTAGAACCGAGCATTACAGTGCGCAAGTGGGGGCGCCCGTGATACAATTTGTAACATATTTTTTATACGACTTTCTGATGGAACAAGCAAATGTTAAGTGGTAACTTTCAACTATAAAATGTCGTCCGATGTTGTAATAAAACACCTGTGGCTTGGTTTGGACATTGAACATGTCATGAGGGAAGAAAGTCAAATTATGAGAATAATTTTAAATACATATTGATGGTTATAGAAGGAAAGGAAGACCAAATAAAATATAGATAGCATGAGTAAGAACCAACTTGATGAATGATAGAAAAGAGTGGAAGAAAAAACCTGTTGTGCTGACCCTTGATTGAGCAGAAGGTACATGATTGAGCTTTTCTTACCTTAGAAATATACCCAAAAACAAGATATATATATACAAAAAACAAAAAAAAGGCTAATTTGCCGCCTCTAAAATCTGCCGCCCTAAGCTTCAGCCTACTCAGCCTGCTGGTAAATCCACCACTGGGGATAATGGCAGGAATTGTTACATTACAAGTTACTGTTATTCAGTCAGTAAGACAGTATTGTAAAGTAATACTGAAATCTAATTTTAAAATTAATAGACATTCATATATCGGTGAAAACTCCATACAGCACTAAACTAAGCAAAGCTTGTAGAATCGGAACCAGATAGCTGATATTATATTGATATACTGTTTCTTGTAAGTACATACTATACGTGTAAAATATAATAACATCCAGAGCTAAAAATAAATTTTCATCACACAAAAGTTTGTTCTGTGTGAGAATCGAACCCACGGCCGACAGCGCAGTCAGAGCCAACCAACTGAGCTGTGAGGGCTGTCTCTCTGATAGTCACATTTTAGGCGAAGGCATCGGTCAGGGAGCGCCTTTATGTTTAAAACTTACGTCATACCATTACCTACTACACTGTCTTTAACTGCGTGCCTTTGCCACAGAATTACTGGCTTAAGAGGCTGACAATCGCCAAACAACTTCTCGCTCGCAAATATTAACATATTTGAAGATATAAAATCACGGAATGAAGTTATGAAAAATCGCAAACCACCAAGTTTTGAGGAATAGCATCACAAAAATTTCATTTGATCCAAATAAGTTAGATTTTTCGTAACTTCATTCAGTAATTTTAAATCTTCGAAATGTTGAAATGTGCGAGCGAGAAGTGGTTTTATTTATTTAACACTTTATTATTGAATAAAATTTTTAATTTAAACTCAGACGGTAGTCTGCGTCTTAAAGGCACTCATGTTCCGAAAATAAGGGCATGAACAAAAGGTTATATCGCGGTTGAGATCATGTACATTTGTACAATAATTGGAAAAGCCTTTGAAAAAAAATACTCTATAAAATTATAATCCATGTATGTTACTCTAATATGTAAATTAATTAACTATTTCAATTGTGTACACCTTGTTTTACATACTTCCTATTGCTAGATTATTTATTAATAAATATGCATAATATATTAACCTTGTAGAAGGTGTCATCTTCATATTATTATGGTATAAAATAAACAATTAATTCTATCAACCCATATCCTAGCTAGATCTACCAAAACAATAACCGACCTTTTAACGGCTGATTAGCATAACCGATTGAAGTTACCTCCAGTTTAGTATCGGTTATGGCAGCAGAGCCCAACACAATATTGTGTGCGTAAAAGTGGTGAAGGTTGTTAGTGCAAATCAAGCTATTTTATATGTTAATTTCATCTTTATTTCAATATATATTGAGCGCATAATCGAATGGTTCGATTCGATTGTGCGCCATATTTTTACTATCAAGGTTATGCAACGCAACCTGCTGCCGAAGTAATATGTGCAATTTTAAGTTAAGTACTGGTACCAATTTATAACTATTCATAGTGATATTCGCTATGACGCACCGCGTACCGCGGCGGAGCGCGGTTTGTTAGCTCTGTTGCGTAACTAAGAAAAGAACAGTCGTGAAATGTACTCATATAAAGTAAGACCATCAAACTCCTTATCTTAAAATCATGCTTCCGAAATCTAAAGACGTCAAAAGCATGCTTAGAATACGGCGGTTTCAATACCCCTTGCTCCTGGTTGTAACGAAATAACGAATTTACGGGAGCGCTGGATTCCTGGTACTTACTTCTATAGTATTAAAAGGGTGTATGCTAACCCCAGACAAACACAGATTCAACTGAACCCATTTTTAAAAGGGCAACAATTTTATTTTTACTGACCCTTTTTTCCCTCATTTTGGTGGTAACCCGTTAAAAGCTTGGTCTGAAGGTCCTGTTTAAGTTTTCAGGGGTAGTCTTTTCGCGCTCTGGATCTGGTCGGTTAAAGCAGTGCTAAATATTAAATTAAAATAATGTTAGTGTGCAAAAAAGACCTTACCGGGTATTAAAACATTGTCGCCGTCCCGTCGGTACAACATACCGGACGTCCACGCGAAAAAATATCCGCACAACACGAAAACCAAACAAAGATTCATCTTTTTTATGGCACGTATAATACGGGATCACAGCTCGACACGGGAGATATATTTCAACCTGTATTTATTCGACACAGTTGAGTGTCGCGGGCGCTCTCGAGCAGGCTCGAATAAAGTATTGAACGTATCGGTGACATTCTCGATACGGCCGCCTGGCATTGGGAGCTCGGAAATCTAATATGAATACGCTTTTGGTAAATACGGTCTAGAATCGCAGGCGTGTACCGTTCGCTGGGATCAAGGAACATGCCGTATGTAAACACACCGAGACATGCTTCTAATAAAATCGAGATATTCGAATTTCTCAGGCACATTTTCGTTGCATTCGGCTACACTGAAGCTTTTCTAAGCGAAAGAGTCCAATAAGGTCGTATCAATACATTTGAATATTGGGTGCTACCGACATGTGGAAACCTGAAGACTTTAAAATGCGACGCTTCTACGAGCTGTTCGTTTTGACTCGACACTGTGTAAATATTTCTCCACAAAATTTTAGACTTCGTCAATAATTTTATTACTGGGTAGAAAAATACCGTTTTTTTATTCCAAGCCGAAGCCAGTTTCCATACTAGTAATGCTGATGCTGATGAGATCATGTTTATGATGACTGTCTGAGTCATTGCGGGGGCGTAAAGATGACACTACAGGTTCAACGTTTTCGACCACAACGACTTACCTAATTGCTTCCGAGATCAAAAATATTTATCAAGTATTTTTTGTATGAGCAGAATATAACTTTCCGGTTTTATCAAAGCAATTATTTTAAGTAAATCATGTTTTTCTGGACAAATCCGTGATCTAGGTCTCTAAGTGATTCTTTTGATTCTTTCTAAGATCTCTTAGTGAAAGCATTTATTTTTATGTAGGTCTGTAACTGTTTATTTTTAATAATAGCACGCCAACATCATCTACCTTTGAGATTGGCAGGTAGAAAATGCCTTTAGCATTAAGCCCACCTTTTGTACACTTGAATTTTTATTAATAAAATAAATAAATATAATATTGGTGGACTATCCACACAGCACTATCTAGCCGAAACTAAGCCAAAGCTTGTAATATGGGAACCAAATAGCTGATATAATACATATATACTTTTTTTTGTAAAGACGTACTTATTATATATAATAACACCCAGCCAGAGAACAAACATCAATGTTCATCACACAAATGTTTGTTCTCGGTGGGGAGCGAACCCACGGCCTACGGCGCAGAAGGCAGAGTTACTACCAACTGAGCTGTGAAGGTTGTATAAAGTGTTAAATAAATTAATAATTAAGTGATCGGAAGATAATTTGTGGTGAAGTACGGATCGACGGGATCTCAACTTGCTTATTATCTACAGCAGCTAGTCCTCAGTTCAGTTAACAAGAGATAAGCAAAATATGGACCCTAACAAAGATCCTTTTCACAGGCGATTCTAATATTACAATAGGGTAAACCCAAAATATTTCCGATTTGGCATCACGACCCAAGCCCGAGTAACTCGAAATTTCTCAGATAATATCTGTGCGTACAGGTGCAAATTACAACCCTGTGGGGTATAAGGTCCTTTATATTACAGCTAGCGGCCATTTCTGGATGAACTCTACATTTACTTTGCTAGAATGGCTAGGTATCTCTCTACGTCCTTTCTGAGAAAATGGCTAGCATGTAAAATAATCTCTAAGGAATCCAATTTTTTTTATTCCACTTACTGATGGAACAAGTAGATGACTCACCTGGTGTTAAGTGGTAACCATCACCTATAACAAAGCATTACCTCGGTAAGTCACGCATAGGAACGTGCCCTACGATGCACTGGCCTGCGTCCATCAACTTGAAGCATACAGATGTTAAGCCTCACGTGCCTGCAATTACACCGGCAACCACACTCTTCAAACCGAAACACAGCAACGCTGTTTAGCGGCAGAAAAAGGTGTGAATAAAGTCCGTAGAGATATTTAAATAACTTAATTCAACAGCAGTAAATTAGTAGATAGTAATTATTATTCACCTCCCGACACTGCTGACATAATGCTCGAAAGGGGCCTTTTTGAGGCGCACTTAAAATCCTTTCAACACACTGTTTCGAAAGAACTAGTGACACGACCAGAAGAAGACCTCCTGATACTGAGTATATAGTATTCAATATGAAATACTGTCATTCTATGAAAACAAGCCCGAATGCTAGCTTTAGACACTGAATAAATAATAGTTGTACGTTCTATGTGTAAAATGAACACACGCGTTCGAATACAGACTCAAAAGCGTTCCTTTATAGGGCCCATTTAACTGAAATAGGCAAGAATCACTTCAAAATGAAAAGTGGAACTTTTTACAGTGGCGCCTGTGGAACGGCAGCAAATCGTTTCACATAATGGAATTCTCGTTTAACTGTAAGCCATGCAGTAGGATATACCCTATATGTTATACCTTGCGTATATCTCATTCAAATGTTATACAGGGTGTAGCAAATGGCTTTTTAAAACTACTAAAAGTTAAATGAATCGCTTCTTCAACGTATCGACTGAGCGTGTCGTTTAACCATTTCTATTTTTATTTTGGATATTTTTTTAGAGGTTTATTTTTTTATAGTGTTACAAGTTTTGGTTGTAGTATTTTTACAACCTGTCATTAGAATAATCTTGTACTTCAAAACATATTCTGGTGGCTAAAAGCCATTCTTCAGTGGTTTTAGAAATCTCGTGTTTAAAAACTCGCAAGGCACGATTCCTAATTTGTTAACGATATTCACGCTTGCATAGGTGCAAGTTTTCGGGAACGTCTGAAATATCATGTGCAGTGTAGTGCTTCTGTATCAAAATGGAAGTACCTATTTACGTTACAACATCAACCGATTGTGGTCTAAATTTCAGTTTTGTGGAGCTACTGAAAATAAGTTACATAAGTTACACAAACATATCATTACCACCAGAAAGGCCTTTGACATAAAATATTCTAGAACGTATGATATAATTAAAACATTAAAATTTAGATCCACAGTACTTAGTACGTCCAATGTGTTGACGTACATCTGACGTCAGAGGGGGGTTTCTTTGAGGACGTCTAAGGGGGGTACCCTTAGACATCATCAAATAATCTGGAGTATGTGCTTGGTACTGAGAGATCTGAAGGGATATCTACCGTGCCTAAGGATCACAGTCGATCAATGGTTCTGAAAACAGATTGATCGACGAGCGAGTTTCTTCAATAGTAGGTAGTGGTAGGTACACATTACGTGCGTGACTTACAAAGCAATGCTTTGTTATAGGTGATGGTTACCACTTAACATCTGCTTGTTCCATCAGCATGTAGTATAAAACGACTTTTACATCTTGGGATGTTCCTTTGCTTTCTTGGTATTTTTTGTAATAAGTTATAAATACATATAAAATGATGACAGCCAGCTGGTTTGATGTTCAACGGAACTCTTCAACAAGTAGGCCAATTGAGTTGAAACTTGGTTACCATACCAAATAAGGAGGGGGTAGTCAGAGGCCAAACACTGTGTTTGCCTTAAATAAAATAAATCCTATTGTGGAGGCTTCCAACCTTATTCTGGCGAAACGGCATCTCCATTAGGAACATATACCAAAAACTGTCCTGGAAACAGTAGTAATCGTGTGTTACCCGCGTAACACACGATTACGACGCATACACAATGTGAATGCGTCGCCCGTTTCTTTTCCGAACAGTACCCCAAGTATGAGTTGTGTTTACCATATTTGGGTTTTTGTTCCGTGTTCATTGCGGGTTTTGTATGAAGACGCGATAGAGATACCGATACGGAACTTTATGTTCTACTACTAATTTTCATCATACTTGCAACATAAAGTTCCGTATCGGTATCTCTATCGCGTCTCCATACAAAACCCGCAATGAACACGGAACAATAACGAAAAACTAAAAACCAAATATGGTAAACACCACTCATACTTGGGGTACTGATCAAATTGGAGCTGTAGCTCCAATAGCTAGGATATATCCCAGACATCACGAGGTCTCCAGTCTGGGCGAAACACTAGAATTAATTAATTAAAGTAATAGTATCACTTGTTATTAGTATTATTGCTTACTTAGCTTAAATTGGTAGAGTTATTGTGTTAATGAATTACTTATTTTTATTTCAATTTCGAAGGTCGATGCTACAATTTACGTGTCATATCCATAATGACTACACGTATCTAGTTTTGAACAGTGCTAGTTAGTAGCGTCAGCATGAACATCTCAGTAAAATTTATCATGACATTCCGATTGCTTTGTGGCTTTTATTGTAATCTCAATTTTACTAGGCGAATGTTGATCGTGGCCAAATTGTATTGTCTTGCGCTTAGCTCTACTATTATGTTCATTATGATACTTTTATGTATGTATACTAAAGGATCAACTTACGGATTTATTGGTTCAATAACAATTTTTATTGAATACGCATTTAATGTGCTGTTTTCGTTGGTAACCGACGGCGGGAAATTTTATCAGTTTTATGAAAGTTTAAAAATCATTAGTCCCGATGCGACGCAAATGCCCTGTGCAGTGACCGGGAAAATGTTTGTTTTTATATTATTTGGCAAAACTTCGTGTGTGATACTTTTCTGTTCAATATTTAGGTTTCCTGCTAGGTATTTCGTCGCTGGAGTCATATCCACCTTATGTCTATTTGGTGGTTTAATATTATCTTTAGTGTTCGAGTTGATGTGGTTAAACATGATAATGGTCAGGAAAACGTTGGACCAGCTTCCGATGACTGTTTATTGGACAGGTGGAGAAGAGAATGTTGTCAAGAAAAGTCTCTGTACTTATAAATGTTTATTAGATGCGATGAAACAATTATATTTGCTTAAAGCAACGGTAGGTGAATGATACAGTTAAATTAATTCAACAAGGTCTCAGTAATTATTATTTTAAAGTACTATTGATGATTCATTTTTACTTATTTCAGGCATTTATTAGATATGTTAACGTATTCTGCAAATTATGGAATTTATTGGACGTCGTTTTAAGCATAACTACAACTGGATACGTAAGTAACTCTATGACCCTAACATTGAATTTCAGTACGTACTACACGTAGGTAGTTAGGTACCTACACTTACTTGCAAAATTCTTCTAATGCAATGTTATAATAAGTTATCAAAAGAGTTTGATGATGAAAGGCTTTGATCGCTTGGAACTGGCACCTAGAGTCACCTAGCTTTAAGACGTTTCAAAGTGATCTTTGTATTGAATTAATACTTTTTAATTAATTAATTAATTAGTCTATGCGTTGTCTCTCAGAAATCTTTGAATATTATATTTTTACCAGCATTTTTTTACAATTACTACAACCTGTCGACCAACCAAATTCCATGCATTCCATACAAGATGTTATTGAGATCTTTGCTAGCTTCGCTCGCTGGACATAGGCGTTCTCTATATTTGAAAGGATTTCAGGCGGATTAGTAACCATAGTTTTGCACTCAGGAGATACTGCTGCCTATCCTGCTCACCTGGTGCGTTCTCTTACTCTTAACACACCTGACAAAGTACCTCTCGCTCGCGCATTTATCGCTCACTTTACTAGTTTTCGTACTTATACAAACTATTTAGTCAGAAACTTGCTTGCATCATAATTGTTTTTTTGCTGAACTGTGGATTCAGTGGATTAATATCTTTCAAAATGTTAAAATTGCAAACGAGAGGTAGGTAGCAGTAGTCTTCTCCTTAATATACGCCCTTACGAGATAAAGTGATGGAGTCATTTCACAATTTGATTAACGAAGTACCTACACACTAAATGAAATATATTTTACAGCCATTCCTTTACTATCGCTGTCTATATATCACGATTGAAATGTTGGCCATGTTTGAATGGAATGCCTTGGCAGCTTGCGTTTGCTGTGAAAATGATAAAATCATGTTGATACTAAGCAAACAATTGGTTAATTGCGCAGGTAAGTTGAAATTAAAACTAATATAAGTATACTATAGGTTTTCGCTTTTTTAATGTGCCCCGAGTCGGACTTAAGCCAACCAGGAACCTAACATGTCTTATTGCGATTCATTGAGCCTTTTTGAGGGGCACTTAAAATCCTTTCACCACTCTGTTTCGATAGAACTAGTAAACACGACAAGAGAAGATTGCGATTAAATTGATGACCTAAAATCAAAACTATTCTAGTTCTATAAATGTGTTTTTTAGTCTGTCGTGATATAGTCTATATTTTGGTAAATTGTTATGGCAAACTTTAATCAGAGTTCCTATAAAATATCATGGTACGGCCCAACGAAATTTTTAGGTTTGCCATGTCTGCCCTGTGATCTGTTACAGTTGTTTTACATACATGGTAAAATTTTGCCTGTGTTAGTGTATACTGCTAAGCTATAGGTTATTGAGGGCTTTCCCCGCAGTCATGCGAAGTGCGGTTCATTTTGTTTTTTCATCATAGCGATGTCTTTAGTGCTGTGTTTTTTTGATTTTACAATCTATGAAAATATTGTACCAAATACTAATGGTTGTCCTCGGTGGAAATCGATCGCACAGCCTGTCATGTATAACGATAAAAATGCTAGGGATGAATGTGGATGGATGAAAGAGTAGAGGTATGACAAAGAAAAGATGGATGGACTGTGTGAAAGATGACATGAGTGTGAAAGATGACATGAGTAAGAAAGGAGTGACTGCTGAGATGACGGCTGAAAGAGGAGAGTGGAGGGAAAAAACCTGTTGTGCTCACTCCAAATGCAGTGAGATAAGGGCATGAAAATAATGATGAACCTACAGGGCGATTGACATTCCGCTCTTGTTCACTGGTTATTTTCTTCTTGCACAAGTAAATTTTCTTGCAGATGTCCGCCTTCAAGAAGTGCTGGAAGACGCTCTGACTTACGTGATGCTGCGTCCGTTCCAGTTCTCTATATGGCGCCTATTTTGTGTTGATATTAAGTTTTTCGTGGACTTCTTCGGCATGGTCACCACATGCCTGATTGTAATGATGCAATTCTTGCACGTGTTTGAATATTAGGTTATTAGGGAGAATATTATATTGTATAAAATAGCATAAAACGTATAATGTTATTTTTTACCCCGAAAAATTACTGCTAACGTGGTACAAAACATGAACGAACCCAGAACTGAGATCTCATGATGTCCGCTCCAGTCCTACATTCGTGCCATATACAATGTTTGGACTGGCCTCTGACTACACCTTACTTACTTTACCTATTTATTTATTTGATCACCAACACATAGTGTACCTACACCGTTACATGCGTTTAAAAACATTGATTTAAATAAATTAAATGCCACTGCAGTTACAGGAGAAGACATCATGCTAACATAAAAATATACAGAAAATATGAGCGAGTAACAACATTAACTAATACTAAGCCTAAAAATAAATTTAGCCATTATTATATTGTCAATATAATGCGTAGTAGTAAAGTAATATAACATTGACATATTTGCTGAAAGTGTGCCAGTACTAAAGCATACTTTAAATTAACCAACTATTACTTAATTAATTTGTGTTCAATTTATTCTTGTATTTTCGTTTTTCATTTTTGTTTAGTAATTTAGAATTAATTTTTACGTTGATCTGTAAGAAACTTGGTACCAAGATCGATAGGTTGTACTTGAGAAATTTATATGGGGGGTTTATGAATTTATTCGGACAAGGGGTTATTGAGATATGGGGTTATCAAAGGGAGAATTATTTTTTTTACACAAATATACCAAGTGAGGTGTCATATGAATGGATTTGGTTTGTACATCCCAATACCATTTTAATTTTTATTCTAGTACGAATGTATGATTTTTGAGATACAAGCGGTTACTTACCCAAAGTAGTCAGCGGGCAAGTCAGAGGTCAAATTATATCGAGTTTGGTATCAATGTTAGACTGGAGCGTATATCACGAGATCTCAGTTCGGGGCGAACCACTATATAATTAAACTTAAAAAAATACCATTACGGAAAGTTTTCTTATGAAAGAATCTAAGTACTAAATAATTCATTCTTCGTCCATCTCTGTCTGTGTTCAAATGTGTTATAATATCTGTGTTCAGTATCTGTGTGATTTTATTGTTCAGCAAAGGCCAGAAGTAAAGGCTAAAAATATCTTAATTATTAAATAATTAAAAAAAAACACTATTGCCGTTTTAATATAACATCCTTTTAGACTAAAAACATGATATGGTAGGACAAAGTTTCATTGTGTACCTCACGGTTTACTGAATACCCACCCCCCATTTCCCATTACCCATTTCCCATTGTTTTAAAAAAAGATTATTGCCAAGTATTTATCAGGTAAAAGCTGAAAACACAAATTCAATTTGAAAGTCATTGAAATTTCCTAGGCTAAAAAAATACTTAAAATGTCTTACAGAAAGTAAAGTTTCAGCTCTCAAAACTTTTGATGGTTTAATGGCTACCACACCACCCTACCTTTACGTGTTTGTTTAAAGTATGTACCTACCTACGTACTTTTTCTTATAAAAATAAATAAATATTACAATTTTGTTAGCTGCCTATCATCCTACTTTGTGTAAGGTAGGTAGGTAATTCGCAAATATAATTTCTGTAACTTTTGGGTCGGAAAATTAACATGTTACCTACATACCAACCTAGTGTAACATTATGTAGGTACGAACCATAAAATCCAAGCATAATAGCGAATTGGGTAGGTGTCTGCTTTCAAGAGAATTTACACGCCTTTTAACTTTAATATTAACAGGATGTTTATTACTTTATACAAGATATTTTTATCCTCCGCATTTCTTAAAATATGGAGTATGTAGGTACACTCTGGTCCGGAAGTTGACGTACAGTGTTGTTCGCGTTCTGTAGATAAATAGTAACTGCGTTTTATTATCTGCTATTTATTAACTGCGAAAATCTTTAAATATTAGTCAAAACTTTGAGATTGAGGATACAAGTTAGATTCCGGAGTTATTCAAGATTTTTGAACTCCATTGCAGAGTACGTGAAGCTATTAGATGATTAGTATGCTTTTTCCTCCGAAAAATCATTCAGCTCAAAGGTAGATGTTCAAATTACTTTATAACTTTGTTAGGCTTCACGGAGGCCTGTATGTTTTTTAGTACTTTTTCCTTCTATGTTGTAGGTTCTGGGGCCTTATGCTCACTTCGAGCGAGATTATCTCACGGTAGAGATGACGTCATATCTCGTTCGAAAACTATTTATCCCCATTCTCACCATCTAAGTCCCCAATTTTCTCATACAAAGTTCATGCGAGACGCAAGGTCAACGAATTATTGAACGAGATATGACGTCATCTCTACCGTGAGATAATCTCGGTCGAAGTGAGCATAAGGCCCCAGAGGCTCGAAAGATTGTTTGTTGCTTGATCGATTGTTGTGGTACATAACAAAACAAAGTTATTATATTAATTATAAATAAACCTATGTACTTCTTCTCTTTATGATTCCCATAGCTCTGCTTCATTTGGGGTTATAGTGTGTGAATATATTTATTAACTTTTCGTTTTAATCAAATTATCGGCCAAACAAAACGGTGTTATTTGGCGTATAAACAGCAACACAGATAAGAGAATACTAGACAGAAAGGAAGTGCTGTAAGATGTAATGAAAGGGAACAAACACTTTTATGGGGGTTTCAGCGATTCCGTGAGTGGAGCAAACGGGTCACATTTCTCTGTGTTCATCGCATTATAAACGACGCGGTTCACGTGGGTCTCCATTTGCTACTCGTACAACTTACTCAGGGCCCTTCTCAGTGGCGTAGATATCGTATGGCCAGGTGGTGCAGTTCACCAGGGCCCCGGAGCGCAGGGGGCCCTCTAACCTAAGCTTTGAAAAGAGAGGATCAGCCTGAAGCTAAAAAACCTTGAGCCCGCTCACAATTTTTTTTTAATGATTTATTTTAATATAATTTCAAGCTATGAGGAAAGAGGGCCCGAGGTCTACCTAGTTATGCCACTGTCCCTTCTTCACCGAGAATGGCACTGCAACCCTGCAACAGTTGCAATAACACGAGCAGCAATCAACGTTGATTGCAATCCAAAACTATTTGAAGAGTTTGCAGCTGGAAGCCGCTTTGAGGGAAGTCTTAGTAATGTACTACGTCGAACACTCAGCTACGTAGAACACTTGGTTGTTCCATCAGCAAGCTGTAAAAAAAAACCGGCCTTTATCTATAAAAACGGCAAAAAAATCACGTTTGTTGTATGGGAGTTATAAATATTTATTTTATTTTGTTTTTAGTATTTGTTGTTATAGCGACAATATAAACACATCATCTGTGAAAATTTACTATTTAATTAACTATCACGGTTCATTAGATACAGCCTGGTGATAGACGGACAGACGGACAGACACACAGACAGACGGACAGACACACAGACAGACGGACAGACACACAGACAGACGGACGGACAGCGGAGTCATAGTAATAGGGTCCCGTTTTACCCTTAGGGTACGGAACCCTAAAAATACAGTTATTAAACTGGAGTGTATTTTGCATGGGTCCTATAATTCTAGTATTTCGCCTTGAACTGAGATCTCGCGATGTCAGCTCGAGTCTTACATTGACAGCAAACACAATATTTTGCCTTTTTTTTTTTTTTTATACAACCAGCCTCTGACTACTCCCTACTTTCATGGAGTAACCAAATATTAACTCAATTTGCCTATTTGTTGAAGATTTCCGTTAAAAATGGCACCATCATGAGACCAGCCAGGTCGCTGTCACCATTTTAAGAAAACTGTTTACAAAAAAATATGAAAAAGCAAAGGACCTCACGACCAGCACCAAAGCTGTGATGTCACCGAAAGCTCTTAGATCGTTGGTTATCTAAATTTTGCTTTTTCGTTCTATCAATCACACAAAAAATCATTTAAATCTAAACAAGTTTTCCTGAAAGTTTGCTTAACAAGTTTTCGTACACATGCAAACTTTTTAGTAGGTATTAAAGTTTGTTTATTTTGTTAGGTGTGTATTGGAAGTGTTTTCATTCACTCATTCGTTTATTATTATTAAGTTGTTCATTAAAATAAGTCAAAACAGAGGCGTATGATAGCAAGCTTGTAACTAAAACATGGCAAAGTCTGCCTCTCCGTACAGCTTAGTATAGCATTATTCTAAGCTGCTCATAAATACCTACTCTAATAGACTGAAACAGCATTCCCTAAAGTACTATTTGTCCGGAGATAACAACATAACGAATTGGGTTCTAGCTGCAGTGTACCTTATACTAATTAGATCTGAAGTATATTCTAAGTTCGCTCTAGGTTAGGTTTATAATTATATTACCCACATATAAACTTAAACTGAATCAGCTTCACGACTTTGATTCTCAAGTAGATGTCTCCTCAGATCTATTGGTATCAACTACCAAGAACCAACTTAAGGTACTTTGAGGATGTTAAGGGGGATAGTCGACGTACGGCCAAATATTATTGTTAAATTCTATTATATTCTAGCAGCCAGGCGCGGATCCAGCTCTCAAAAAAATTGTGGTTACAGCCACCCGAAAATCGGCCAAGTACGAGTCGGAGTATGAAATCGCTCATGATCGATATTCCTACAAGCAATGGAGATGTTTACATAATATGACGCCCAGTATGCAACGTATGGAATACTAACTACAGCAAATGTGGGAATGTGCCAAAATTATAATATTTTAATGTACCTCTGACCCCCTTAGAAATCATCAAAGAAGCTCGATTTGCTTCTCGGTGAGAGATCTGTCGGTAAATTAACCGTGCCGGAGATCGCGTCTGATTCTGTATTTTTAGTAACATACCTAAGTAGACTCGATCTTGAGGATTCGACACTTCGACAAAGGGACTTTGACACATCCAAAGTTTTATTGTTTCATACATGTTTACCATTAAATAAACTGAAACAGCTTCACGACTTTGATCCCCAGGCACGGTAGATATCCCCTAAGATATCTTAATACCAAGTACTAACTCCAGATTCTTTGGGGACGTCTAAGGGGGGTAGTCAGAGATACGTCCAAACATTACATTTGGCAGATACTCACATTTTGCAGTAGTAAAAATCCATTGGTGCACGACCGGATTCGAACCTACGACCTTACGATCGGAAGGCGGGGTCACTCCCACTAGACCACCCGGTGCTCTTTAAATAAATATTGGTGGATATTCCACACAGCATGCTATCTCGCCCCAAACGTATTCTCTTATCTGTGCCCAAATTAAACCACAGCTTTTACTTTGGGAATCTGAAATCTGATATACTAACTTTTTTTTTGTAAATACATACTTATATTATTATATAACTCCTAGACAGAGAACAAACAATTATATTCATCACACAAATGTTTGTTCTCGATGGGGATCGAACCCACGGCCTATGGCGCAGAAGGCAGAGCTAGCTACTACCAACGGAGCTGTGAAGGCTGTCATTATGTAACTTGAAAACAAATCGGTACGTGTAGATGTTACACTAATTCTAATAAGCTTACAATTTGATTGTTTTTGAACAAGGTTGCAAACTGAAAGTGGTATTTTTCCAAAAATATGTTCCCACTTTATTTTCGGTCCAATATCTGGATTCCATTACGCGTTAACCGCTGAATATGCATCGTGTGCGAAACTTCGCCCCTGATATTTCAGTCCCACAGGACACCTTCATCCTTATATTCAATAACGTTTGGCAGCCGGGCTCGTCCTTTCAGGTTTCAGGACACTTCGGTTTACTTACAGCCGCCATAACACCCTCTCAAGTAATTTTGTTCCTACTTACGTTGTCGGTACCTACTTCGCAAGAATCTGTGACACCAGTTTACCTTCTAAAATTGTGACTCTTTGGATTCTGAGATGCTGAGCAACCGGTGTATATAAATCGTCCTTGGTAAAACATTATTAGATTTAAAAATAGACATCGCATTTCTTTTTTTACCAATGTGTGCGTTTTTGAACACCATAAAAATGTCTGTTAATGTTTTGGGATTGTAAGATTTTTGTATGGTCTGCCGCGGCATGTTTTTTTTTGCATAATCTAACCTCGTACAATTTTTATATCTTGAGGCAAAATATTTAAGTAATTTAATTAAGTATACATGTATGTATATACACCGTGTAACATAATACCCCTTTAAGGCCCAATACTAAGAGATTAGACCAATACCTATTTTGAATAGGTTTTCGAAATTTCCATACAAAAGTAAAATTAATATTGTCTCAGAAATTTGCAACACCTCTGATACTGTTTACGTAAGTATCAAGGTCAAATATACACGGAACGTACAAACAGCTGTGACTAGGGCTGCCTCATGGTGTGTTTAGTTTCATATCGGAGGAACGTTTAAGAGACATTTCATGAATGAAAAACTAAGAAATTTCAAAAGTCGTAAAACAAAAAGTGTTCTCCGTGACCTGTAGAATACCCTGCTTTCGGGGTTATAAGGGTATTATGTTACTCGTTGTACATAAAATATAATATTTTATACTATTTCAGTTATTTTTATTTATACAGATGGTAAAATGTAAATGTTTCAGTCTATACATGTGTAAGATTTATGATTAGTTTATTTTAAACTGAAACTTTGGCTTTTTACATTTGCAAATGTGTCCACAATCCATATTATGTATTATTTTTTATTGTAAGTTTGAAAGAAGGAAAAGCATTTTATTGACCAACACTGACAAAAAGTAAAAATATTTAGGCACCGGGTTTGAGATGAGTAAGGATATAAATATTACAACCCCGTGAAATAAGTTTTTTCTAGGAATTTTACCACAGCCTTAAATCAAAATCTTACCAATTTATATGGATACTATATAGGTACCGAAAAGCATAGGATTACTGCATTACGTGTAACATTGCTTTCAATTACACAATAACGGTTATATCCATTCTGAAGACCAACCCGAAATAAGGAAACAGTGTTATCTGTGTAGACAAACGTTTTATCTTCACATTATTATCATTGCGTTTGGGCCGTTATCCCTGCTCAAATGACCACTACTACAATAACGGGCATTTGCTGCTATACGAGAAAATCATCATCATAACATTATGTTTCTATACAAGTTGTTAAAATACTACTACCGAAAACTTCAGGGGGCTAAAGTATCCATCAATATGAATAACTTTTTCTAACGAACCAACATTGTGAACGAGAAAACAAAAACAGCTATTTCATACATTTTAGCCACGTAGGTTTTTTATACAAAGAGCTCATGAATAAAAAAAATAAAGTTGTATTAAGAGTATTAGTTAAGTTGTATTAAGAGTATTTGTAATATAAACTTTGCTAAACAGTGTTTAGTTTTAAGTGTTTTTGGAATTATTATCGTTAATAAAAAACTTTTAAAAACAAACAGCCAGGTAGGTATTGAACTTTTGCATGAAACAGCTGTTTTTTTTTCGCGTGCACAGTGTTTGTTCTTTAGAAAATGTTATTCATATTGATGGGTTCTTTAGCGCTTAAGTTTTCGGTAGTAGTATTTTAACACCCTGTATGTCTGGGTTAGGAAATTTCAATTTTTCTAGGGGTTTTAGAGCTTTTCATATATAGTACTACGTAGATAGCAGACGTTCTAGAGAAGGGCCAGGTCAAGAGTACCCTAAACCGACGAGAATGTATGAAGAATGTTATGAGAATGAATGAAGCGAAAGAGGTATGTAAGGACCGTAGCAAGTGGAAATCCGTGATCTCTGCCTACCCCTATGGGAAACAGGCATAATTTTATGTATGTATGTATGTACTTCGTAGATAAACTTACCTAACAATACATCCACTCAAAATCTCTTTAATTTGTAAACAGTAGGTATCTATTGTTCGCGACATGACAATACTAAAAGGTAGTGTCAAACGGGAATACAGTGGTTTTAACCTCAACAAGAAAACTATGTAAAGGTCTTGTTTCCTTTCAAACTCCTCTTCCTACTAATATTATTGTTCTTCTTTCTTCCTTGAATCCTCGTATATATTATTATTTGATTTGATTTGATTTGAATCAATATTTTATCTGCATATAAATAATACATTAAGCATGTGTGTAGCAAACACATGCTTAATGTATTACGCATGTGTTTGCCCTTTTGTGTCACGAAAAATGAGTCTATGCAGGTATTAATGTAGCAGGTACCTACCAACTTAAAGCTACAGACTAAAAAACCGATAATAAAATATTTTAAGTTGAGTCATTGTTTTCCGAGAGGAATAAAAAGCTTGTTATCGCGATATAGAGTTTCTTAAAGCAATTAAGATGAAGCCGACGAAAAAGTAGGTATTTATGATGGACGCTTTTGTTGGCACAGCGTTGGTAATTAACGAGTTCTAAACACTGCCCGCATGGCTTGCAAGGCTTCCTATACAAGGTGTTTTAATACTTATGTTTAAAAACTTCAGAGGGCTAAAGTACCCAGAACACAAAAAAACTTAATAAAAACTCTTTTCGCGTTCACAGCGTTGGTTCCTTAGAAAAAGTTAATCATATTGATGGATACTTTAGCCCCCTGAAGTTTTTAAACACAAGTATTGGAACACCTTGTATAGTGAGGTATCTTATATTTATTATTAATACACCTATTGCATCATAAGAACATATTGTAAAAGCTAGTCCATGAAGGTTGATCTAATGATTAAGTAAAGATATCGAAATCCATACAAAAATAAGGTTAAACTTTGTTAAATACGTAGGATAGCTTCAGTAGCTTTTTACTGACCTAAAATGCAGTGAAAATAATTAGCTATATAAAATTTTATTTATAATTAATTTAATTCGTTGCACGATAACTTGTTGGTGGGTAGGTAGCTGATTTGCAAAAGCACAAAAAGTTTTAATTACAATTGCAGCTCCCTACTGCGGTGATACTCCGGTAGCGTGAGTAAACTACATGCAGCCGTTTTTTTTCCGGAACTGAACTGAAAAATTACAACGTTTCAAAGTATGTTCCTATCATACACCTATCACAATATAAAAAACTAGAGATTACAATAATAAACCAATTCACTATGTTACCGATTATCGCAAGAAAATACTGTACATCGATAATCTACCTTTAATAAAAACTGAAAATAGCATGTAAGTCACAGATTGGAATTGGATTTGAATTTTCATATGATTTATTATACTTGAAACTTAAAACGCAAACTAAAAACTTAAAACGCGAATAATAAAAAATATTAATATTATTATTATTTATTATTATAATATTGCATTGGTAATAATGCAATCGCGTTACACAAATACGACTAGATAGCGGCGGGAAATCGGACAAAACCGTATTCCCTATGACTTAGTTGTCATTCTTAGTCCATTTTTTTGTTTATGAATCGCGTTTGCGTTTAGACCACGATGTGACGTCACACGGTTATGGCACGGAATCTCCTATGTCATAGAGAATAATGCCCCTCCTATGTTTGTGTAATTTGATAGATCTGGCGAAAACGATATCGGCACTTGCCACTTTAATCTTTATGATCCAAAATGGATGCAAAGTATTGGTGTATACAAAAACCTTACAAAGAGATTATGCATAAGAAATATGTATAATAAAATATTTAATAAAACGTAAAGTTATGTATAAGTATTTTAAAATATTTTGTTAAAATGTATAAATATTTTGTTAGTCGAATCTAAAATGTTTTCCGGATCCAGAAAAAAGCCGTTCGCTTCAATTCTTTAGTCTAACAATTCATTTTTAATCTGTGCAAAAAGTAAACGCCACGGGAGTTAAATTAACTTTGTTCGGAAAATCGCGCAAGATCGGAAATCGACGTTCATTCAATACTTTTAAAACAACTAAGAATAGTTTAAAGTTTAGTAATCAAAATTTTAAAAGATGAGCTCCATGCAGGAAAAGTTTTGGTTTATCGCTTGGAAAGTATTTTCTTATGTACTGTTTTGAATTTTAATACTGGCCACTTAGATTTTCAAGTTAATGCAATTTCATTTGCTGTTTTCTTTTTATTTATTTTAGATACCTACCTACCCATATAGACATTTGTGAATAATATTCAAAATGGGAAAGAGTATTAAAAATTACAAATTATGAAGGGGGCTTTGTTTATACATGCCAAAACGATTATAAAGTTATTCTAAGTTATATAGTTTTTCCGTCTTTTAGATCCGTTCTTATAGTTTATTGCATATATTAATTATATGCTAACTTACTTACGTTTTTTCGACATTCCTATTTGTTTTCTGTAGTTGTGATATTTCACTTTAAACATAATAAAAGTTAAATATGGAATACTTCAACTTTAAGGTTAGGTGTAAGCGGAATGTGCTGGTCTTAATTAAGAAAATTAAATATGAGTGCTTACCTACTTTCTGCTTCGTTGAACTCTACAGCTTTTCATTCCGTTAAAAATATTTATTTCTCAATACGAAAAATTGTTTTTGAAAAAGCAACTACTATTCTAGGAAAAATATATTATATATGAACTTTACTGCTTTTCATTACGGTAAAAATACTTATTTCTCAATACCAAAGACTGTCTTTTCTATAATTCAGCGTCAAATTCTATTCTAGGAAAAATATATTATATAGGTATTTCGTTATATTTCGATACTTTTCATATGATTGGTGTTGTATTATTCATGAGAGTGACAAACGGATGTGGCTGATTGATCGCTTTCTTGGTTTTGTGGATCTTTAAGGATCCCTGTTTGCTTTGGGAAAACATGAACCCAGATAATGATTTTGTATATTTTTGCTCTTCAATCTAAAAAATATTTCTTGTTCCACTCGTAGAGACTAGACCACGCGAAGTGTGGAATATTGGATATTGTGAATACATTTGGCATTTAAGCATCCACATTTTGGTTAGGTGGTTAGTGACATGACTGGTTTCATTGACTCTATATATTCCGATATATAGTCAAATAAGGTGACTTTGGCTGCTGAAATTATGAACGGTGACACAGATAAGAGGATTCTAAACGAATCGGATTGGAAGCAACATCATAAACTGAACAATTACCAACATTATTAGGTAGAGAATATTGAGATAAGTTTTTCATAGACTCAGTAATTTCTTGGGTATGAACTATTTTGAGGATTCGTTTGTCAAAATGTGACCTAGAGTTTTAAGTTGAAATAAATTCTGTAATATTTTCAGAATTTAGGAATACACATCCAAGCATTTGTTTACCTTACCTTACCTAAGACATAATATGTGTGGGTAAGTATGTGAAAGGAAGTCGGAATTTTTAAAATTCCGAGCTAAAACTTGTTTGAGTCACAGTAATGCAAGCATTTTAGAGGAACGATAGAAACGAAACAAAAAGAACACCGCAGAGACAACAGGCGGGCACGAAATTCTTGCTTTGCTACATTTATTTGTAAAGTACTTTGTGTTGTGTTGTTTTTTATATAAAAACATATTTTATTTTTTACAAAGTACGAGTAACTGAAGTCTGGTTGGATTTTTCTGTACGATTCGTTTGAAGATAGTGTGTTTTTTATAGGTATTTAAAGCTTTTTAAGGCGCGATATCCGATATTTCATGTCCTTTCAGATGTGTTAAATCTTTCAAAGTGACCTCACTATTGTAAGATTACATACATTAGCGCTGCAATTTTTAATACGATTTTTTTTTTAATATCTACAGAGTTGTAAATAAATATTGGTGGACTTTCCACACAGCACTATTTAGCCCAAAACTAAGCAAAGCTTGTAATATGGGAACCAGGTAGCTGATAAATGATACTTATTTCCTTTTTTATATATACTTATAATTTATTATTAACACCCAAACAGAGAACAAACATCTATATTCATCACAAAAATGTTTGTTCTCGGTGGGGATCGAACCCATGGCCTACAGCGCAGAAGGCAGAGCTACTATACTAACAGTGCTGTCAAATGCACTGCATATATTCAATAAAAAAGCCAATACAATTTCCATTTCACCACATTTCCAGAAAGATTCAAATAATACAACCAAAAAAACTTTAATATTGGATCTTCAGATTCTATCAAAATAATATAAGCTGGTTTATATTGTGGCAAAAAATAAAGTGGCTGTCACACGCTTAAAACCCTTTGAGAAAGATTTGTGCGGAGATTGTGCTCCGTGCGGCTTCTCAAAAAATGTAAAAGGCATTTTATTATGCCTATGGATGGACTAGAGATAAAGCTCAGAACAGAAATATTAGTACGTGACCACTGTACTGTACTTTTGATGAATTTTTTTGTCTCTACCTATTAATACAAAAGAGCGGTAAAGGAACCGCAAGCAGTAAGTTTGTTGACTGTTTTTCGAGGCTTGGTCGAGTAGAACTGGCCCCTAGATTCACCTAGCTGATCCTTGTGATTGGACTGAAGAAATACATTTTGACTTTTGACGCATCCGAGACAATTTGACTAGAGCGAAAATTATTCCTGTTGAACAAACACGTTATAGACTAGCTAGATGATTGAAAGTGGGAATAATTTATTTTACCGAAGCTCTATCCATGCTCTACCACCACAGTGGGGCTTGTGCATTGTTTAAGTTTTGGGTTTACTTTGGTTTTGGTTCTTTGGTTTTATCATTACAATCATCAATACTGGCATCGTGGGTGTTCCTCAAAAGTGGATACTTGTAGGTGTAAGTAAGACCCGCTCAAAAGCTTTTTACCGAAATTTCCTCCTCTAACTTGTCTGCTTTTGCCATATTATGTACAATATGCAAGTCTCGGTAACAAGTTTACAGTACTCGTAAACATTTTAAATGATTTCTGGCGGAATATAGTACGGAATAACTCACAATAACTGGTAGCCTTATTTGCATAAAACGGCGATTTGTTCCCGAAATCGCTGTCACTTAATTTTATATTAATTGTGTGTGTCCACCGGTTAATTCAGTTTACACTGAAACTGATAACTCGTGTTATGGGAGTATACTTGAAATTACAACGATTATTTTTAAGTCCATTTGTTACGGTGGGTTATTGCATGCAGTAGTGACAGTTGACATGATCAACTGTAGGTTTTGGGAATCGATCCTCCCAAAGGACAAATATTTGTGTGATGTATAGAGAAGTTTGTTCTCTGTCTGGTTGTTATTATTTATTTATTTATTTATTGTTATTAAGTATTTCAATAAAAAAAGTGTTATTTCAGCTATCTGGTTCCCACAGTACAAGCTTTGCATAGTTTGGAGCTAAATAGCATGCTGTGTGAAATTTCTACTAATATTTATTTATGAAAAGTAGCCTCATTCTGAATTCGTTTTCTGACATTATATGGAAGCAATATAGATTCATTTTCTAGCGATATTTTAATTTCTGTTGTGCATCGGTGGTATTTTGGGGTGGGTGCTGGAAACTGCGATACAAGTTTTACTTATGCAGTTTTCAGTGTTCTCTTAATATTGTGTCTCCTCTGTTTTATGTTGAAATAAAAATAAAAAAACATACAATACTTGAGGTTTTAGTACAAAGCCCGCGGTTGGAATTAAGTAGCTATTATGTTTTTTTTTTTTTTTTTTTTTAATACAACTAGTTGATGAAACAAGCAGATGGCCCACCTGATGTTAAGTGGTAACCATCACCTATAACAAAGCATTGCCTCGTAAGACACGCACGATAGGAACGTGCCCTACGATGCACTGCCCTGCGTCCATCAACTTGAGGCATACAGATGTTAAGCCTCATGTGCCTGTAATTACACCGGCAACCACACTCTTCAAACCGAAACACAGCGTTGCTGCTTGGCGGCAGAAAAAGGCGTGGTGGTAGTACTTCCCCGGACGAGCCACACACAAAGAGCTCTACTACTCTTAAAATCTTGTGATATCTTCATTTGTTCAAATACAAAATTTTGGTTAAAATACTACTGGAATTATACGAAATAAATTAAAATAACACTATAGAGGTAGAAACAAAACAACTAATTTAAAAGCCAAGTTGCGAACCAAGATGACTGAATAAGTATTCCACAATAGTATTGGAATCCGTATTCCAGAGAAATCTTAAACTTCAGATGTTAAAAAAAAGCAGTGCAAAAAGTTTACTTAGGTTTTTTTTTAATACAACAAGCTGATGGAACAAGCAGATGACCCACCTGATGATAAGTGGTAACCATCACCTATAACAAAGCATTGCCTCGTAAGTCACGCACGAAAGGAACGTGCCCCACGATGCACTGCCCTGCGTCCATCAACTTGAGGCATACAGATTTGCCTGTAATTACACCGGCAACCACACTCTTCAAACCGAAACACAGCAACGCTGCTTGGCGGCAGAAAAAGGCGTGGTGGTAGTTCATCCCCGGACGTGCCCTTCACAAAGAGCTCTACTACTCTTTAATAGCACCGTCTTATTAATTCCATAGTCTGATGCGCTGGTGCGACACTGTGTTGTTTTTTTTTGTTTTATACACATCTAGCTGATGGCCCACCTAATGTTAAGTGTTGTGTATTGAATAAACAGTATAAAAGAAACAACAGAGACAGCTTCACGAATTTTATCCCCAGGCCCGTAGATATCCCGGATATCAGGTTGTCTGGAAGAAATCTCTTTCAGCGATAAGGTCGCCCATTGTTCTTTATTAATTTACGCTTAGATTTATGATTTATCCTTATGTACAATAAAGTGTTATCTATCTATCCCCTCAGATATTTTAGTACCCAAGTACCAAATTCTTAAAAACATCTAAGGTACTTCCAAATATTTTAATAATTTTTTAAGAGTAGTAGAGCTCTTTGTGAAGAGCTCGTCCGGGGAAGTACTACCACCACACCTTTTTCTGCCGCCAAGCAGCAATGCTGTGTTTCGGTTTGAAGAGTGTGGTTGCCGGTGTAATTACAGGCACATGAGGCTTAACATCTGTATGCCTCAAGCTGATGGACGCAGGGCAGTGCATCGTAGGGCACGTTCCTATCGTGCGTGACTTACGAGGCAATGCTTTGTTATAGGTGATGGTTACCACATAACATCAGGTGGGCCATCTGCTTGTTCCATCAGCTGGTTGTATAAAAAAAAAAAAAAAAAAAAAAAAAAAAAAATATTACATTTGGTAACATACTCACATTTTTCAGAAGTTTGTAATCCATTGGTGACAGGTTGCACGCCCATAACTGCTGCTACAATACAAAGTTTAGTATTGTTTTAATTTCTAAACGGCCTACGATTTAGTTTTTTCGGTTTCATGGCAAGCCCTAGTCACAATATGTGCTTAGTTAGGATAGAAATTCTGAAAGTGACATTAGCTCCCTAATTGGGATCCACACTATTGTCTCTATTGTTGTTATTTATAAGCTTTCTTTACTTTTGTGACATAAATAATAATATCGTTTTTAACTAATGAGCCTTTACTTTCACTTGCGGCTTGTATCTGAATCTGACAGAATTGGGAACACTCTGATAAAATCACCTCAAGCTGATGAGATACCTACCTACTCGTACCTTGTTTGCAATACAAAGTGTTTTTTTTGTGGTACTTATTTTTTTTTTATTTAATGGTTTATCACTTGCGATCACATTGCCGCATAAAAAAAGATTTACACAGACAATAATAGTATATTATGCAATTAGTGACTAGTAGTTCGCCCCGAACTGAGATCTCGTGATGCGACCCGACGAACGCATCAAAACTTTGAGTAGGTAGTAGTCAGAGGCAAGTCCAAACATTATTTTTGGACTTTTTTCTGACTACCGCCTACTAACTTGGTATGGTAACCAAGTTTCAACTCTATTGGCCTAGTTCCGTTGAACAGACCTTGGCTCCATCATCAGACCTGGTCGTCGTCACCATTTTATGAGAACTGAATACCTCCTTCATTTATTTCAAGAAAAAAAAATAAGAAAAAGCAAAGGAACTGGGCGACCAGTAGAAAAACCTTGATGTCAACGAAACTCTTAGAGATGGGAGCTCTTGGATCGCTGGTTATCTTAATTTAACTTTTTTTGTTTTATCTCAAAAAACCGAGCGTACCAAAAAAAAAGTAAAAATTGTTTTGGAATTTCCAAACAAGGCCCTTTCATCTGACCTGTAACTTGATTTTTTTATGTAACTTCTTTTATTTTTACCCTCTTAAAAAACCCCATATCTCAAAAATCCTTCCTCCGATTTTACTCATATACTTACCAGTAAATTTCTCAAGTACAAGCTATCGACATATCAAATTTCATGCAGATCGGATCAACGGTTCTCAAGTTATCGCCAGACAAACATACATACATAAAATGCCAAATCGCCCAAGTTGAAACTAAGATCTTCGTTCGCTTTGCTCACTCGATCAAATAAAGGACGGATTTAAAGCGAGGGCCATAGATGAATCCTGAGCGACGCGCGAGTGATTCATGGCCCTTGATATAAATCCGTTTTATTCAAGAGTTGCATACTATAGAGGTACTTTATACCATAACTACGAGAAAAACAAAGATTTAAGCGAAAATAGACATTTAATGATTAAAAAAGAAAGGTTAAATTAATTAAAAATTTTAAATTAATTTAAAAAATAGACAAAACAATTTTTATCCTAATGTCGACCAATCAAATCTCGAGGAGTTATTTGCCCAAGGAGTTTGTATGTCGAGTATTCTTTGCACAAGGAATTTGTATCGAGTCTTTTTTGCGCAAAGAGGTTATATAGCATTGAGATGGAGGACGAATGTGTTGGTGTGTTCTAAATTCAAACACCAAAACAGTGAGTAAAAGAGCTTTTTATTCACTGTTTTCAGTGAATAAGATAAGCTTTTACGAGGGGGAATGGTATAAACAGCTGGCTCTTTGCTGATGAGAAACTTGTTAATCAATAGTTGATCAAATACCAAACTCAAAACAGTAGGTACCTTTAGTAAAAGTCCTATTTATATTCTGTGCCCAAACTCAAGTACAGACTGATGTTCTTAATGTTATAGTTTGTTTAATATAATGGAGTATGAATGATGATGTGTATTTTATTATGTAAGAACCACCATGATTATGTAAGAGTTTTTATTTTCGGTTTCCATTAAATTAATATAACCTTTTTGTTTAAGTGATGCTACTATTACTTTTCCAGCGTGTTTTACTTGATGCCCGTTTTAAACACATATTTGGGCATTTTCCAAAAAATCTCTTTCTTAGCGTTTCCTGCGAATGCCAGCAGAAGTTTTTGGTCGAAAAGTGTACAAATTCCCAGGTATACACTGTTATTTTTAAAAAGTCATTTTTTTTATACTACTAGTTGATGGAACAAGCAGATGGCCCATCTGATGTTAAGTGGTAACCATCACCTATAACAAAGCATTGCCTCGTAAGTCACGCACGATAGGAACGTGCCCTACGATGCACTGCCCTGCGTCCATCAACTTGAGGCATACAGATGTTAAGCCTCATGTGCCTGTAATTACACCGGCAACCACACTCTTCAAACCGAAACACAGCAACGCTGCTTGGCGGCAGAAAAAGGCGTGGTAGTAGTACTTCCCCGGGCGAGCCCTTCACAAAGAGCTCTACTACTCAAAAATGAATAGGTAATCACTAGAGATCGGATATTCGGATGCATATTTACCTAAAGTTGAGATGTTGGCTATTATATGGAAAGCACTTTTTATCGAAAAATCGGGAAATTAAAATTTTGCTTTTGTCTAAAAATCCCGATTATCCGATCTCTAGTAATCACATAATCTTTGTTTAACATCATAATCTGTTAGTTTTAGCACTTTATCTATAGAACAACAAGATGCGGGAGCTACCGATAAACACGCAAGTCTCATGTTTTGTTTGAGCCCATTGTTGAACTGGAACTTCCGTCTCCGCTTCTTGGCGCTTTGTTGTTGCATATTGTTACATTCATTGCTTAGTGGTAATTGAATTGTTGTGTTCGATGAAAGTTTCGTGCGACCATATTGTTGTAGACTATGCGGTTCGGAGAAAACAATATTAACATAGCATGTTTTGCATCAGAAAATCCAATATAATGGCCTTAAATACCGGGTTCTTCCTAATAGCTAAATAAAGCGAAATAATATTATTAGCTATAAATTTCGTAAAACCAACACATTTTTCAAAAACAGTTTTTGTATAAAAGCTGTGATATAACCTGATGAAATTTTAAAAATGCTGCGATAGGCTTTATTAAACTTGAAATCTATTTTTCCTACAAAATGCTTCTAAGTTGTAGCCGTGGAAAATTATAGTAGTGAACTGAAAAACGAAAAGACTACGTAGAGACACGTAGTGACCCTAATCACGGCTTAACATGTTTTTCCGACTTGGCGTTTCAAACTTATTTCCAGACTAAGCTCTGGATCCGGACACTAATACCTTACGTGAGCTTTTCGTGACCTTGTTATCTTATCAGTAGGTAAAAGACCCTATAGTCCACGCAAGTTGGTGGTCTTATAACTTCTAGTAGTTAAGAGATAAGCGATAACCAAATTAGGCCCATATCACGACTGTGATCCACAGGCACGGAAGACTTATCTTCAGATGTCTTTATTCATGTCTAATATGGGGGTAGTTGGAGGCATATCCAATCATATAAAAATTCTCATTTTCATTTAAAAAAAAATGTTTTTATTATTTTCTTTTTTTTATATAGGTAATATTCGAAGCAGTTATTTAACACAACAGAATTTGAACAGAATGACTAATTGATTAAGTGAGCGAAGCGAACGAAAATCTTACAGTACACTTGTTCAACTGGTGTTCTTCACCTGTCTAGGTTGGCTGGTAGAAAATGCTGTCTAGCATTAAGCTCTCCTTTTGTTCAAAATTTGTTTGGTGCAATAAAGAATTATAAATAACTTGGGCGATTTGGCATTTTATTTATATATGTATGTAGGTATGTCTGTCAAGCCATAACTTTCGAACGTATCTGCATGAAATTTGGTAAATCGATAGCTTGTACTTGAGAAATTTACTGGTAAGATATGAGTTAAATCGGATGACGGGTTATTAAGATATACCTAAGGTTTTAAAAGGGGGTAAAAAATTAAAAAGTTACACATCATATAAAAGGGATTTGTTTGTACATTCCAAAACCATTATTTCTTTTTAGGACGCTCGGTACAATGAAAAAATTATATTTATAAGACCAACGATCTAAGAGCTCCCATCTCTAAGAGTTTCGTTGACATCAAGGTCTTACACCTGGTCGGCCAGTTCCTTTGTTTTTTTTTTCTTGTAATAAATGAAGAAGTTACTTAGTTTTCATAAAATGGTGACAGTGACCGTCTGATGATGGAGCCAAGGTCTGTCCAACGGAACTCTGCAATAAATAGGGCAATAGTGTTGAAAATTGGTTATGATACTAAGTTAGTAGGTGATAGTCAAAAGCCAGTCCAAATATACCTAATGATACGACTTGCCTCTGACTACCACCTACTTAAATTTTCGGAGCGTTCGGATCACCTCACTAGATCTCACTTCGGGGCGAGCCACTAGTTTATTTAGTTTTCAAAGTTATGAATATATTTTTTTTATCACATCTATTCGAAAAGAGATCAAAACAGCATGACCGTGTGACCGACGTGACTGACACATGGTCACATATTCTCTCACATAGTCTCAATTATCTCTAAGGGGAGTCAGACCAATTACTTATTCTAGGGGTGATAAAAAGTAGAGTGTCCACCTCGGGAACAACACTATTTTAAGCTCGAGTGACGTGCTTTGAATCCCTCGCTACGCTTAATCCTTCGTTCCACTCTGGACTCAAAGAAACACTCTCGCCTTTACAATGGGCCCTAGGTAAATAATCTACTTTTATATCACTGATCATTTAATGGTCACATTGTTTACACTTGCTGTTATTCTAACCAACGGTTATCCGTAGCATCCGGTGAACCCCAGGCATAGAGCCAATGTTGAAAAACTCCCAGACCACATAAATGGCTCACCCTGCAAATAATTGCGTGTACCTTTCCTCTTAGGGATGGTTCTCACTACGTCAGTATTTTAGTCAATTAGCGAGTAAATTAGTTCATCAAACGGATAAAACGACGTACTCTATGTGCGAAATCCAATGTTTTACGATTTCTAAAAGAACATTAATAAAATCACGCATTATTGTACAGTAACACGAAAAGCGCCACTACCCAATACTTCGTAATGTTTCCATAGAAATAAGTGTTACACGCATGTAATGTGCCTTGTTGTGATTGTAATGTGATTCTTTGTCAGTGCTTGGTATACCAAGCACTTATTAGAACTTATTTTTATTCGGGGCGAACCACTAGTGTTAGAAGTATACTTATCGAGATCTCGTGATGCGATCGGAACGCTCCTAAAATTAAAGTAGGTGGTCTGAGGCAAGTCCAAACATTATAATATCGACTTACTAAATTTCATGCAGGTTTGATCAACGGTTCGAAAATAATGGCCCGACAAACATACATACACATACTTAATGTACATTGTACAATGCCAAATCGCTCAAGATGACTGTAAAGATCTTCGTTCGCTACGCTCACTCAATCAATTAATTGGTCGCGTGGAGCGTAGATTGATCAGTTTGTAAGTCTAAAATGATAATCAATATTAGAATTTAACTGTTGAAAAAATATTTTACTTAAAGTTCTATAAACTCTACCAAATCATTTATAGGCGAAATAAATCCAATTATTTCCAATGCGCTAGAGACCGCGCTCTACGTTGGTCGGTACATTTGCGCTGCCCTCATTTATCATAGGATTTAGTTAATCTCGCTGTATCTAAATTATTTTTATTTGTCCCCACGGCCAAATAGTGTCCATTCACGGAATGCGGGATACACGGTAGTCTGAAAGTTACACAAACACAGATGGTTAGGTATAATCACGTTTTGGGTTGTAAACTATTAAGCTTTGAAAAAAAAAATACAATGAATAAACTGTGCGGTAGGTATCCCATGCACGGTGGCCCTCCTCTCAGATGTCTCATATACTTACTATAAGTACCCTTTGCTAGATCCTTTAAGGGGTAGTGAGAGATGTTCAAACCCTTATGTACCTTGTAACTTGTCAAACATTACGTTTTTTAGTAGCCTATATCGTATCACTGCTGGGTAAAAGCTTTATTGTAAACAATCTGGTGCCCGCAACTTTGTCTGCGCAGGATTAGTCACAAAATATCTTTATGAATTTTAGCCTATGTGTTATTCTGATGTATATAGCAATATTATTGTAAAGTTTCATTAAAATCCATTCAGTAGTTTTTACGTGAAAGAGTAACAAACATCCATCCATCCATTCATCCATACTTACAAAATTTCGCGTTTATAATATTAGTAAGGATAAGTACCTTGAAAACTGAAAATAACAATAATAATCTAATGATGTGCCCATCGGCACTTTAACTTGATAATTCTGCGTAATTCATAGAAGATAGTTAAGAAGTATCCCGGGACTTACAACGTACTTTGTTTGTAGAACTTTTCACAACAATTGTCGACGAATTGACAAATGCCCCATACTTTGAAGTCGGGTAAAAAGGTTAAGGAAAACCACCACGCCCGAAGACAAGGAAAACATTCTTACTACCTCATGACACAAGACAGGAGTAATAAAATTAATAACGGACGGAACTTCGTAGGGTTTTATTTTTGTCCTTTATTACTATTTTGTTGATTGTATTGGAAAACTTCGGATGTTAATTGACAACATAAGTTGGAGATTAGGGATGTTCGAGGTTAGCGTAACAATATTTGATAGAAAGTGTTTTACGTGGCTTTTGAGGAGGAACGTGATTGTGTTACACGTTACGTGAATTTCGGGGAAAAATATTGTAGCTTTCTAAATAGCGTTTTATTACACAAAAATCCGAAATGCGTGTGCAGATTACGGAAAGCTCGTGAATTTTCATTGTGTCTCGTTTTAATGTTACACATTGTGTTTGTGTGTTCCTACTTGCGAGAGTGTGCAGGTGTACACACTATAAGCTGCATTCCCGGTGTACCTTTGCTCGAAAACACGAAGTTAATTAATTCAAATGCAACCGTTTAATTTTGGGTTTTAGATTTATTGTAATGAGAGTTGTTCTCTGAATTGTATTCACAATCAAGACGTTCTATATTCAGTGGTCGTGCAGAACTTGAATCGAATTAAAAATCAAGCACTGTTTTGAAGTAAAAGGGTCCGCAAAACTTACTAAGAACCCAATTCATTTAGAATACCAATTTCATTTCAACAGCAGACCTCATTTTGTAGAATTTGGTTACAAAACGACTGTGACAACGACGAGAATTAGACCGCGTACAAAAATAAATGCGAGAATACAAAGTTGGAGAGCGCTGGAGAAAAACTTTGTCAATTTAGCTTACAGATTTCATATTGGTACCAACATTAAAACGCAGCTACATCAACGAAAATCATATTTTTACTAATAAGTATATAGTAAGTAAGTATATAGTAAGTAAGTGTATAGTAAGTAGTCATAATAGTAAATGAACCAAAATAATCGTAAACAAATAAATAATTTCTCAAAATATATATTCAGAGATGCACCATTACAGAAAATGATATTTATTAATTTATAACCCAAGGCTGTATTTTTAATGTATGCTCAAATCATGTCTGTTAATTTTAATGGCTATTTATTTATTGTATAAAACTTAGGCACCCCAAGGTTCATCTCAAAAAATTGTTATCTTCTTTATATAATTAAAAAGACGTAGAACCAAAAAAGTTCTAATAAGTGCTCGAAGGGAGCCTCTTAGAGGCGCACTTAAAATTCTTTCACCACACTGTTTCGAAAGAAACTAGTGACACGACGAGAAGAGAAGACGAGAGAGAATAAAAATGTTAAATAAAATAAAAACGTAAGTATGTAGGTAGGTATTAATAATCTGTCATTAATGTTTTTGTTTCATAAAACTTCTGTTATTATAAAATTATGATTAATAAATGATCTGGATTTGGAGCTTTCTGTCAAAAATTTTTAAAATTCGGTATTACGGTTTTCGGAATATTGATGGGAACCATTAAAAACGTGTACTTAAAAAAAAACATCATCCGTACTATGGTTTATTTTATGCTTAAAAGTTTTTTTAATATTTTCTCAAGCTAGTTAGTTAGTTACAAAGTCATATTAAAATATGTATTATGGATAACTTTTGACTTTGCAGTGAACGCCTAATTTTAGTGATTAGTTGGTAATACAATAAAAGTCCTTAGAAGTTCATATTACAGCGTCTACGAAGTTTGTTGCTACTCAACTAAATTGCTACGGGTTTTGACTTTCTGGTATTAATTTCATAATCCGACTCTCTTTAATAAATATGCTCATAATGCGATGACTAGACCGAATTTACTTCTCGCTCGCACGTTTCGACATGTTCTAGTTCTTCGACAAGTTTTCCTACTCAAAAGTTTGCTTTACTAATTTTCGTACTTAAGCAAACTTTAAGTAGGAAAAATAAAAATTAACTAACCTGCACACAACTTGGTAGATAGCCATTTTTCAAAAATAAGTTAGTTCAAAAATCATTTATTTTATATATATCTTTCAACGTGTCGTAACGTGCGAGCGAGAAGTACATTAGCTCTTGTCTTCGCCTTGATGAAAATGTTCTTGTACAGAGTTTATTCAGCCCTACTTCATCCCCAGCGAGCCGGATTATGATCGATTGCAATAATAAAAACTGTTGCCGCAGTCTTCATTATTTATTTTTACACCTTGGAGCCGTCGGCGTCGTGTCGGAAGCATTTTTCATGCAAATATAGTAGCCAGAGTCGATGAAAATAAAATGACGCCTTGGGACGGAGATTCATGAAGAATTAGTCGGAGACTCGCAGCTACTTTGGAAGCGAGCGCGACAAACATCGATTTAAGGTAGATAAAACTTGGTATTTGTATATAAAAAAATTTACAATACATTTCTAAGAGAAAAATACAAGGAGGTTTCTACGAAGACAATATTAATAAGTCTACCATGACATTTCAAGCATTTGTAGGTATCCCAGAGTAATAAAGAAGAAGAATAAGACGAAAAAGGCGTCACGATTGCTTATGACGACATACATGATGTTTGAGAACAAAACAGTTTTTCAAATATAGTTACATAAGTATACATTTGTGAAATATTAACCTGTTAGTATAAAAAGTATTTAAAATCATACTAATAGTAGGTATGTAGTTTAATTATTTTCTCTGCATTCTCGTTTTTGCGCCATATCACATAAAACATCGAATAGAAAATTCCAAGCTACAGTTTTTTTTTTTTTTTGTGATTAGTTTAAATAAAGTTCGATAAGATTTACCATGCGAACATCTTTTTAGAGTCGGGGTCTATCCTGCTCTGATTGACGTCAGATAAAAGTAGGTATTCAAAATGATAATTTCAAAATTGTTACTTACCAAGGAGACAACAAGGATCAAGTCTACGCAGATCAAGTATATAATGTAACAAGGATCATACAAAAGAACAGTAGGAACCAAGCCGTAAGCCTGTTCTTCTAGGCTTTGGTCGCGTGGAACTGGCATCTAGAGTCACCTAGCTTTTCAAAGCTTTTCACTTTTCAAAGTGATCCTTGTGATTTTATTTTACCTTTTGACTTTTACTTTGAACTTTGCCTTCAGTATACTGTAGGTGGTATGGGTTCAATTCTCACCGCAAACAAACATCTTGGCTTGGTCTTGTGAAACTGGCACCTTGCATGACCTAGTTTTAAGACGTAAAGTGATCCTTGTGATTCAATTGAATAAATGCCTTTTGACTTTGACTTTGAGACGGCCGCAACATCTAGAAAAGCACTCAGGTATAATCTAGTCTAATCAGTAAAAGATTTCGTTGAATAGATTAGATTCCTGATTCACTTAACTGATAAGGAGTTTCAAAGTGATCCTTGTCTAAACATTGAACAAACAATATGAATGTATCAACTTATGTAAAGTATAGGTAAATGCGAGTTCGCGACCCATCGTCCCCTGAGTTATCATGTTAAAATATGATCCTGATGATGTTAAAGCCAAAAAGGAGCAGCGCATAAGCGTTGACAGCTCCCACAGCTCATTGGTAGTAGCTCTGCTTTCTGCGCCGTAGGCCGTAGGTTCGATCCCCACACAGAACATATATCAGCTATCTAGTTTCCATAGTACAAGCTTTGCTTAGTTTGGGGCTAGATAGAGCTGTGTGAAATGTCCACTAATATATTCTATTATAATTATTATTTATTCAGCGTGGCAATGCAACCGTAGCGTCTTGGGTCGATTTACACTGATTTGAATCAGTTGAGCTATCTCTAGATCGTTCGCAATGGTTTGCAGATAGCTCAACTGTTTCATGTGTATTTTGTATATTTTGTTTATTTTGTAAGCACTTGTGTTTATTGTTATTTTATTCGTAAGTAAAGTCTCATAGTATCAAATGAAGTAAGGTATTGAACAAGTAAATCAAGGATGACTGATTGAACAAGCAAATGGTTAAGTTGTAACCATCACTTTAAACAAAGCATTGCATCGTAAGTCACGATAGCAACGTGCCCTTAATGCACTGCCTTGCTTCTATCAACTTGAGGCATACAGATGTTAAGCCTCTTGTGCCTGTAATTTCACCGGCAACCACACTCTTCAAATCGAAACACAGCAATGCTACTTGCCGGCAGAAAAAGGCATGGTGGTACTGCCCTAGACGAGCCACACACAAAAAGCTCTACTACTATTAAACTCTTACTTATGTCCTAGTAGTATACTGACGCCTCCAGATTGCCTATGATTATTAAATTGTATCATTCGTCAAGACTCGTCAAGACTAAACTGGAGTTCACTATCAAGAAGAAATTTAAAACATAGGTAATCTTGTTTCCATCCTTTTATTTAAAAGTATTACACGGGTATTTATCGCGTTTACCATTAGTCTGCCCGCGACCACGGCTATTGCAACATAGCCGAAACGTCGGGAAAATAATAAAAGTAAACGAGATAAATACCCGTGTAATACTTTTAAATATGTGTTATGATCGCGAGAGTTTAAAAACTTCCATCCTTTTAGTTTGGTTGGTCGGGCCTTTATTTTTTAATAAAGATTTTATTTTTAACTTTTTTGTCGACGCCTATAAATGTAGGATTTCAAATGAGTGTTTTCGTAAGCGTTCTAATTTATCCATAGATTGCTGGTCAAGTAGGTGGTTAAAGGAGTAAAAGGAGCGAATGACTAAACCGGCAAGCGACCTAACTCCACACAAGTCAAATAACAAAACTCGTAATATCTTTAAAACGGCTTCATCGATTTGGATGCGGTTTTTTTTAAACGATTTGTTTGACTTTAGAGAAGGTTTTATGATATATTTTAGAATGGCTTACGTCGCTAAAGTGACTTAGGCCATGAACGAATTTTGCGTTATGGTTTAGTCTTAAGGAATTAAATTTAAATGAAAAACAAATATATTATTTGAAATCACTCTATTACTCTCTTAATTTTGATACCCATATTGCTATTATATGATTGTGTAAAGTTTTTTTTTCATGTATTAGAATATTGTTCCTGTTTTCCAGCTCACCTAATTTTTTGAAACGTTTTGTATCCCAGGACACTCGGGCAGTTGTGACAAATTTTTAGATACCTCAATCATCAAAATCCACCCAGCCGTTTGGATGCTACGTGGTGATAAAGATAATATTGAAGGATAGATACATAGATACACGCCAAGCACATAAACCGGTAGCCTTCGGCACTCCCGTAAAAAGAACAGGCATGTAACCTGTAGATGTCTTTTCAAAAGGTTTCTTCGAGTCGTAGATCTACGTGGCAATATTCGGTCGTTTCTATTATATCCATTAGGTAGCAGTCGGTGCTGCCTGCGATTTGTTTCAGCTGCTGCACACTTACAGACGTAAGTATAAGTACCTATTGGTCTAGGTATGTTCCATTTACACTAACGCGGCAGTGCATAGGGGCTCGAAGCCATTTTATCTCTCAAGCAAATACTCTTTTTAACTTCTATCGTAAAACACTATTGTATATTGTGACTGGCAGATAGAATGGGTTATTAATAAAAAAAACAGCTTCATAACTTTGAATCTCAGGCACGGTAGATATCCCCACACTTACTATTGCTACTCCTTTTTTTATTTTTTATTTGGGTCCATTCCACAAACTTGTACTGAGTGATTTTTGTTTGTTTGCTTTTTTTCTATAATGTTACGTTTTACTTAAAATTACTCTTGTTTGGAAAACTAAAACCTAGTATACCTACTCTTAGCACGGCATCGACATTACTATAATGTACTCATAAGATGATTTTCTTACAGTGTAAGATAATGTAAGTGTACGATAGTTAAAAGCTGAGTAAACGCGGTATAGGCGGTGGTTCGCCCAATGAGATTCTTATTCTTAATTCGTTGCCAAACAAAATGTCCCTGACTACCCCCTACTTGATATGGTAACCAATTTTAAGACAAGACTATAAGTACTGCTTGATTTCCTAAGAAATAAAAATTAAATACTTTTTATACGGAACCTGTACCTAAGCGAGTCAAACCGCGCAGACAGGCTTTGTTTTAAGTCGTGGGATCTCCACTTTTTCGTTACACACGCAATAAATGAATCGAACAATCAAGAATAATCCGCGTCATCGCATTCCGCTGCCACTGTTACCACCGATTATTCCGTATAATCTGACTCGATTTTAATCGTTTTTGCTCTGTTGTGTAGGGATGATAACCAAATAAAAAATATGACATTGTAAAACTTTATAGAATGTAGGTAAATCGGATTACTAGTAGTGATGCCAAAAGATTATAAACCTGCATTTACGGTCGTCACAATTTCAATAACTAGTCGAAAATCGAACAGGTTTTTTTAGTGTGTTTTATAAAAGCTTTATTCAGAATGGAATAGCGTACACTAATCGTTATTTATTTCAGACATTGGCCCATATAAAAACACAGTAGATAACTATGTAAAAAATAAAAATGGCAAGAGAAAAATGATACATCGAATTTTTCATTTTAATTAAAAACAAGATTTGCTTGCCTTTATAATGATTGTTTTTTTTTCGCGTATAAATGAGTCGAATGAATCTCGACAGGTATCCTCCATATAGTCTTCTCCTGTATGTAAATCTTGTAACATTAACCTCTTTGCTAAAATCAAAAATGGCAAAAAAAAAACAACTAAACTAAACTCTTGCAAAACCCTGATATAAACTTCGAAATAATCTTCATAAAATATTAAATATAAAACATTTTGGAGAAAGTTTCAAGACGTAGGAACTCCTAATAAAGTAATCTAAAAAATTATAAATAGGTTGAGCTCAGTATCAACTGTTGAGTATTTCGTCGAGGATCGACGATGCCCTCAGGAAAAAATATTAATGGACTCCAAACTTATTCGGCTAGCAACAAGTTGTAGAATTATAGCGGATCTAATTAAAATGAAGATCATTAGTCTTGACTTAATTATCAACAACTTTACAACATAGTTTATTCGGAATTCCTTCATTGAAATATCTAAATGTACCTAGCCGTTGCAACTACCACATATAGCACGATCATCATACACTCAAATAAGATTAGGTAAGCGCAAATATATCTTCCTGTAGAAGTCGAATGTATTTTAAACTCAACGCGATTTACAGTTTGCAAACTCTTTCTACGACTACTTTGCTAAATTAGAAAGCTCCTGGATGTTGTCTGGCGCGTGAAACATGGACCATACAAAAGATTTTACGTTGCTACTGAACTAAATTCATGGCCACAGATGCAAATATGAGAGATTTCCTGTTCAAGTTCCTGAGACGAAGTGTTGACGTGAAAACGGGGCGGTGTGTGCTTGTTTCTAAAATTCACACGCTTTACGCATTCAGTGTACTTTTTACGACCGACAATAAATTACCTTTCATCGACTATGAAAACGCATTACACAGTAAATTTTTATGAGGAAAATTTTCTTGGGTTCTGGTTGTACTTATAATTATTTATTACTAGAGTTATGGTAAGAGTTTTAATACGTCATGAAATATAAAACTAAGAGCTGATTTCATTATGCGCTGTTAGTTACTAATCACAGAGTACTTTGTTATAACTGTTACTAATCAAGGATTAACAGGCCTCTAAATCTAACCTTAGATGTCAAACGCGCTTTCATCTTTTCTTAAACTAACAAGGTTCAGCTCTCATAATAAACATGTTGATGTAGCAATTGTTATGCACACTCACAGAGTAGAATCAACTTCACAAGAGAGAAAGAATAAGCTCTGATTTCACCATGCTGTGTTAGATTAACAAAGGATTAAAGTGCCGTTAAATATGTCAAAATGTACGCGTTTGACATCTAAGGTTAGATTTAACGGCCTGTTAATCCTTGATTAGTAACTAACAGAGCATGGTGAAAGCAGCTCTAAAACAGTTTGAGACTACGAACTGAACACGGAAAACGTACGTCGTACCAGAATAGTGAATAGAGGAAAACAATTTTTTTGTGGTAAAAGGTACTTAAATAAAACTTTGATTGATTGATTAAACACACTTTATTGCACATTAAAATAGTACAAAGACAAACTTAATGCTTTGAAGGCAAATGATTTTTTTTTAATACTACTTGCTGATGGAACAAGCACATGGCCCACCTGATGTTAAGTCAGTCATCACCTATAACAAAGCAGTTTTAAAACTGTCATCTCTTATCAAAGGGTAATGACAAACAATGCTCGTTTTAAGCAACGTGTAAATTAAAATGGCTGATAGCCGAGGACGGTGAAGGTGCAAGAATGACTTTCTATATCTAAAATCCAGTTGCCTCCACAACGCTGTAAAAAGATGCAAAAGCAAGAAAGATTGTTTAAAACATATTAACGGGATATTACATAAGGTGAAATACTTAGAGAATGTCTCAACTGTTGAGTTGAGACATTTTTGAAGAATTTCATCATTCGTTTTTAAACTCTATTTATAAGGAACGTTCTAGTCAATATTGAGAAAGACGCAAAGGACGACAGATAAATCTCGCGTTTGTTTAAGCTTATCAAAACCATGACGAAACTTCTGAATAGTGAGGGTATTATTATGGTCTATTTACTGAGCCAGAGCCTTTTTAGAGCCAGTTCGAGAGTTCCGAAGTCACAACACGAACTTAAATTCACTTTTGAATTCCCTCTGCCTAGTTCAAAGGTAACTAGTTCTAGACGTCTTACAAATTCGACGTCTCTGTATACATACAGGGTGTCCTGGAACTCAACAATAACGTACTGGGTGAGAGGCCAAGGTATACAGTTATGAAAAAAATAATAAGAAAAAAATCTATGTCACTTAGTCAAGCGGCAATAGACATTATATTAATATTATATTTTATTATATAATTAATAGTTAAATTAATATTATATTATATAATTAATAGTATTAATCGCAACCACAAATAAAAGTAATAAATATTCTTAACTAAGTAAAGAAAATATAGTTTTGACGAGTTATGGTTTATAAAATTATTGTCGTCAACTTTGACAATCCAAAAAAAAATTACCACACTACCCTTGGTAAGTTATTTTAAAAGATAGCTTAGTTAAGATTTTTATTTTATTTTTATTTTCTAGATTTGTTTTCTTATTTTTTTCTTAACTGGTATACCTTGGCCTCTCACCCGGCACCAGGTTATCATCGTTGAGTTCCGGGACACCCTGTATAGAAACGGGCGAGTATACCTAGCTATAAGTGAATATCTCGTTCGTCCTGTGTTTTTTGAAGCTGATATTTCTTGATATTGATTGAGTTCTCTGCGAATAACGAGGTACCTTTCATGTAATAGTATATACAAGGTGTTCCAATACTTGTATTTAAGAACTTTAGAGGGCTAAAGCACCCATCAATATGAATAACTTTTTTGCAGCTGTTTCATACAAAAGTTCAATACCTACATGGCTAAAATGTATGAAACAGCTATTTTTTTTCGCGTTCACAGTGTTGGTTTCTTAGAAAAAGTTATTCATATTTATGGGTACTTTAGCCCCCTGAAGTTTTTCAATACAAGTATTGGAACACCTTGTATAACAAGTAATATTGTATAACAAGAGCAATTATAAAAAAAAACAAAAATTAAATTAACTTCCAAATTACAAAAATTATGATAAGCTTATGTACCTACCTACTTTTCGGGTTATTTCTAAAAAACATTATCTTATTGTGGTTATTTCTAAAAACCATTATTTATCTGAAAGTTACATATATACACTAATTATAGTCTATGTTTTATACACATTATTATCAAGAAAATTCCACCCAATAAGAGTCATTACTTAGTAATTCGTAGTAGTAGTAGTACTTATAGATAGAAATATACGTACGTACGTAGTAGGTATACCTACTTTTAGCTTATTCTCCAATTGTCAAAGAATATGTCGCTTTATTCCGTCTTAATAAGTAGTAGAGTAGGTACCCATGTTAGCTAGCCTCATTTCGAGGAAATTGCTCTAATACCTGTGGTAATTCCCGCGGAAGCACCGCGGAGAGTGTTTGCCAATTAAAGCGGAAGACCGCTCTAATCGGCAGCCGCTCATAAGCTTACCACTTGATTTTAGGTAATGGGGGTCACAAAGCTTTCATCTGTTGTGTTGAATGGAACAAGCTGCTGCTTATTTCAGGAAATGAACGGTTCATTATTAGGTAAGCATACCTATACATCGAAAGCCGTTTCAAACTCTCAGAAGCCGTCTCAGCGGCTCACATTCTGAACGATCATAAATCGCAAACCAATTCCACCAGTTGTAGAAAATGTGATTAAAGTAAATCAGGCCAATTTAAATGAGTGCTGGGTAGTCGATTTTAAATCTTTTTCCTAAGGGCCCATAAAATCTTGGAAATTAACTAGCTAGCTAGAAATCTAGATTGACAATTGTTGAAGAAGATGAAAACCTAACATCGAAGAATTTTATTAAGGCGAATAAATAAATAATATAAATATTGGTGGACTTTTTACACTGCACTATCTGGCCCCAAACTAAGCCAAAGCTTGTGATATGGGAACCAGATAGCTGATATACTACTTATGTGCTTTTTTTTTTGTAAAAACATACTTACTTATAATATTATATAACACCCAGACAGAGAACAAACATCTATGTTCATCACACAAATGTTTGTTCTCGGTGGGGATCGAACCCACGGCCTACGGCACAGAAGGCAGAGCTACTACCAACTGAGCTGTGAAGGCTGTTGAATACAAGAGCTAATGTACCTCTCGCTCGCACGTTTTCGAAAAAACGCAAATAACAATTTTGTGTGCAATCACATTGCACTCAGTTTAGTAAAAAAATCATTTTGATCGATACAAGTTTTCATATTCAAAAGTTTGTACATGGCATGTACAAAAACTTGTAAAGCAAACTTTTGAGTAGGGGAACTAGGATAAGTGATTTTATATCTTTCAACATGTTGAAACATGCGAGCGAGAGTTACATTAGCTCTTGTCTTCGCCTTAAAAAAACAAACCTATGTAACTCGTTTTAAAATAAATCGCGTGCTGGTTTTATTCGCAAGAAATTCAATTTTCGATCGGACTGTTTTCACAAGAATATTTTTTGCAATATCCTTGTTTCAATGAATTGATGAAAGAAAAAAATCATACGGATTTATATAACACAAGTTGATGCCCGCGACTTCGTCTGCGCAGGATTAGTCACACAATATCTTTATAAATTGTAGCCTATGTGTTATTCTGATGTATAAGCTATATTATTGTAAAGTTTCATTAAAATCCATTCAGTAGTTTTTACGCGAAAGAGTAACAAACATCCATCCATCCATCCATCCGTTTACAAACTTTCGCGTTTATAATAGTATTAGTGGGATTGGTGCCAATAGTTTAATACCTACTCTGAATATTTGAGGGATATATGGGTTATTTATTCAACTCATGGGTTCAAAACCCATTTGAATAATAACTTTTGGGATATTATAAAAAAAAATCTTTTTATAGGTATAAAACTTATAGTTTTCAATGTAAACGGCTCTGTTTATAGATTACATGTTAAAAATAATTGGTGGCCCTGTAATGGAGATATTTTGCGACTACTGCGTGTTCTATGTAGTTTGCCTTGCAACAAGGCCGTGTCTGAATTTGTATGGGAACCGCACTGCACACATTACACTGCTAAATTCTCTGTGTGATAACGATGTTATTTCGGTTGTAGATATTATCTTAGTGTCGCCTATTCACTTAGAATCACAGTACTGGAAAACTATTTTAGCGCGCCGCGCGCCGACCATACTTGGATAACATTACATACTGCTGTAACCTACCCATTTGAACGATTTACCTACTGAAAGATATTTATTAAACAGGATAGGACAAGCTCAAAATAATTACCATTGTATTTGTTACATTGAAAGATATAGGTTGAAAGTGCTCTGTGAAGTGCTCTGTGAATTCATAGAGAACTAGCGGCCTGTCCCAGCTTCGCATGGGTGGTCATAAATTTTTTGAACATTTTAGGATAAACTGAGACCGTGGGTTCGAGCCTCGCGTCTACTTATTTCATACATTTGCACGCGCTTCTCCTTGAGTGAGTGAAATCGCACCCCGCGCGCGACCGGTGGACCCGTAAACATTTTTAATTTCGTCATATCTTTTGAATGGAATGTCCGATTTGAAAAATTTAAGAAGTAATCTATAGGTATTGAAACCGTCTTAATTATGAAATGATTTATTTGGATAAGGATTAATACCAAGGTACAAATAAAGACCCTTTTCTAGCGGAGGCATTTCAATTAATTTTTTATAATAAAAGAACACTTATTGTGACATAACTATAATAGTTAGACATATGCTGTCGCGACATTTTTTGTAGATAATAACGTGTTCTACAAAATCGTAGTACATTATTTTGTTCTATCTTCAATAGTTTTCGCAGCGCACGCGATGTAAGGTTTTTTGTTTTCCACCTTGGGTTACATTATTGAAGTTTTAGTAAGGATCCCTGATTTTTTTGAAAATATAATATAGCCTATGTTACTCAGGGATAATGTAGCATTCTAATGGTGAAAGAATTTTTGAAATCGGACCAGTAGTTTTTGAGCCTATTCGTTACATACAAAAATACAAAAATACAAAGTTTACCTCTTTATAATATTAGTGTAGATAAATATTTTCAATTCATAATCGAATATGAAAATTCATACCAGTGTCAGTTCCCACATAACTTTGTACAATTATATAAAAGTAAAATAAAAAAAATACTTTGATTATCAAGAACGTCGCTCAATATAATTTTTGCTTCATGAAATTTTTATTAAATATTTTAAAACTGAAAATCTTTTTGTGAATCCTTCGACATATTTTATTATTTCCGCATGCCTGAGATAATATGCCTTGGGCAATAAAACGTCTACCTAGGTACTGTCTTATTGAAATTGTACGATTACCATAACCATAAAAAAGGTATTTGCAGGTATTGCCGAATTGTAGAATTCGAGCTTAGAATCCGATGTACTCCCGTGGGACCCAATCATAGAAAAACTTCCAATAAGTCTACGATTTTACTCGGTGACTGCTTTTTCACACATAGGTAAACAAAATCCTTAGAGTATAGGTACTCTAAGGATTTTGCTTACCTATGTGTAATTTACTAGAATAGAGAACAAAAACTATAAATAAGGTATTAGGCCTTATTTATAGTTTTTTGCACTATTCTAGTAAATTGCTTAGACATACAGACTTTTAGTATAACTATTAAGTATATATAAATGCAAGTATATATAATAAGATATGTGCTTACCTTGCAATAGTGTGTATTCTCATAGTGCCGACTCTGTAAAGAAAGCATAATGATGATGGATAGAGTACTTTGAGATATAAACTGCTTAAGGGACGAGGTTTCGTTTAAAATAATTTTATTTTCTTTTTTTGTTATAAGTTATATGTACCTACTACCTAACTTGTAGAGGAGCTACCTAGGTTGTGCTTTTTCCGTTCGTTCTGACCTCAAAGGATAACGAGCTTAAACTGCGATTTTGACAAAGGTCTCGACCATTTCCGACCTCGGAAAAACGATCCGAAAATATTTTTGTCTTTGTTTGATAAATATAAAGTAGAAACTGAATTATTTGGTATAAAATATAAGGTAATCCCTTAATCAAACTGCTAGCGGATTACTTGAGGTACGAATACGTACGATTACGTCACAACAACACCGTATAAAAATACTAAAAAGAAACGATTGCTTATCCACAGCGTTATGATCCGTGAAAGCGAAGCAGCGTTCCATAAAAAATGTCACATATAAATTTAAATAAGCGACCGCATAAGGAAAATGCGCGACATCCCCCGCATATAAGTGGCGGGAAATCTTACAATCAACCCAAAGCAACAATCCCAAACACATTGTAAACGTATTTCTCGTCTGAGAGGCGACCGCTCGTGTCACTTGCTCTCAGCCTCTCCATTACTCATAACAAAAAGGAAAAGAAAAGAATAAACAAAGCTTACAAAAGAAAAAATGGCTACACTTACGTGTTTCACAACTATAGTGCTAGAGCATGGCGGATAGCGTTTCCATCCGCTTCTATGGGAAGTATGCTTAAGTTTCGAAAAATGTGAGTACTCTCGTGCATTAAAGTGAACGTAGACATGTGTGAAACGGAGATAAATGTCCGCGAGAACGGACACAGAAATGTCCAAGATTTCCTAGTGCTACAGGCCGCATTTTCTTCAGGAATTTTTCAATTTGCCCCTTGAGAGAATAAGAGTTGAAAGTTATTTGTTGCGATACAGAGGCCGTTACTCCATCTCAAATTGAACGAAGTTAACATGGTAGGTAAGTAAATGTTGTTTCAGGTTGACCTAGTTCGGAGAAATACTTATACAGTCACAGCGTATCCACGGTTCCAGTACATATTCAATGATAAAATGTACCATTCCGAGTACTGCAGGTTTATCGAGATATCTAGCTTCCCTCTTAACTCTTAAATTTTTTTTGGGTACTGTCACAAAGAGGAAACTTGTTTCAGGATTCTAAAAATATGTTTTTTTTTTGAAATACACTCAGTGCCGGCTGTTTTATTAGAAACACTGGTGGTCTAGTGGTAGCGGCCCCGCATTCCGATCCTAAGGTCGTGGGTTCGAAACCGGACGTGCACCAATGAGTTTTTCTGTAAAAAAAATTATGTGCACAATGCCAGTACTCTCAAACGGTGAAGGAAAACATGGTGAGGAAACCGGCAAGTTGTAGAACCTAAAAAGTTCTATAACATGTGTCAAGTGCTCGAAAGGAGCCTCTTGAATTCCTTTCACCACACTGTTTCGAAAGAAACTGGTGACACGACAAGAGAAATTAGAAACAGAAAACAAAAAATGAAAAAAAAAACTGCTGAAAAAAATAATATTTTCTTTTGTTTTCAATAACGTTTAACTGATTACTAGCAACAAGCAAGTTCACTACTCAAAACGAACAGAGTACCGTCTATAATATTATCTAAACCTTAATACTTGAATGTTGCACGAAATTTCATGCATACCATGTCTGTTCCTACTAAAATTTCAGTTATTAAATTTTCCAACATGATAAATAATAAAAGCGGAAATTAAATTCGTCAGCGTGTTTATTTATTCCCATGGCCCCGGGGACCGTCCGGGGCGTAACAAGTCCATTTTGAAACTTTTACAGTGCCAAAATCAAGGAAACTGTACCTAAATGAAGTCGTTCGTTTGAAGTCGCAAATTTTAGGAGGGGCATAGGTATTCTTTAGGTATTTAGTAGCTTATTGTGAAGAAATCTACAACATATATCTATTTTGTAATGGAATGCCACCGCACCAAAATCGCTTTTTAGGGTTCAGAACGTTGCTGTCGTATGTGTTATTTTTTTGTTAGAAATCGTTTTAGAAGGTTCACCTATCATATTTAAATGTATAACAAGTACCAACGAGAACTCTTTGCCCCCATTTTAAGGGCGTCAACAAAACTCTGACTCTATTTTGGCCAAAAATTTACCCTGTTATTTAAAAGATCGATTTAGTGCGATAGTTCAACTGTCCTTTCTTATAATCCGACCCTGACTTAAAATAATAGCCGAGTAATCTGTCGCTATTCGGATGTCAAGAGTGAAATGAGGACAAAAAGAATTTTCCTGTAACAAATAAACGAGAGAATTCCTCGTTATAATATCTGTACGGGGCGCGTTTTGAATATGAATAAAACAGTCGGGCTCTTCATGACGGACAAGCATTTCACTATGATTTAAAATTTGGGGTCCTTTGGGGTACTAGTACAATTAACCCCGCAAGGAGAGGGCCTTGCGGGGTTAAGACGTACCCATAGAACTTTCTTTTATAACTTTATGAATTATTTGGTACCGAGTAGTAAATCTTTTTCAAAAATTGACAACCGTTTTGGTCTTTGCCAAAACTTGATGCTATGATTAGGTTATACTTTGATACAAATTGCCATTTTAGTGTAGGAGAATGTATCTAATACATTAACGATGTGTTATGTTATGTAAAAACAGAACAGCTTGTTTGTATACAAGGTGTTTCAATACTTGTATTTAAAATTTCAGGGGGTTAAAGTAACCATCAATATGAATAACTTTTTTTAAGGAACCAACACTGTGAACGCGAAAATAAAAAAAGAACTGTTTCATACATTTAAGCCAGGTAGGTATTGAACTTTTATATGAAACAGAATTTTCGAAGAGAAAACTCCATTGGCGCACCGGATTCGAACCCACGACCTTATCAGAAGGCGGGGCCATTACCACAAGACCACCAGTGTCCTCTGTGTGTGTGTATTATGTTATATTTTAAGTCCCAGTTTAAGCGCAGTACATTATTAACTACTAGCTCTTACCCGCGGCTTCGCTCGCGCACGCTTACTTTATAATACTTACAAATTAAAGAATAGTTTATAGATATGTTGGCAACATCTTTAATAAAAAAATTGTGATTTCTTCCCCATGGAACAATCTTGAGCCACGTAATTTTGTCAGAAGAAACAGGTACTGTACTAACTGACGACTTGAAGTTCCTGCCTCTTATTTTTTTTCTGGTGTAGACTTGGGCAAATCCAACCGCTGGTGCCGGCTTATCGTTGAATTTTGGGACACGTTGTATAAAGATTTAAGCTTGAAAAACTAACACGTACCAACTTTTCCACTCAGGTGTCTTTCCGTCTGAGAGATTTCTAAATTGGAATAGTAAATATCTTGTTATATATAATCAAATGAGAGGGGTAACATTTGAATCACATATTCCGATATGACGTAGAATTAAATAAATCATTCCGATATTGCGTTACATAAACGCAAATATATAAAAATTCTATGCCATCGAGGTGTCTAAGAAAATATATTATTACGAAAATACCCACGATTTTTTACTTGACGAAAATAACCACATTTTTTTATACTTGACTGCTACGACATCAAATATACCGAAAAGATATTTCCACACTTTTTTTATTAGAAAGGCGAGGAACTGGCGATAGATTCACCTAGTATAAAAGACGTTTCAAATTGATCCTTGTGATTGTACTGAATAAAGACCGTTTTGATTGATTTTGATTAGTTTTTTATGGTGATATACCTACAGGGAAATCACAAAGATTCTATAATGTCTCAGAAGTGATTATCCGATTGGAACTTGAACCCTCGACCTTTCCCTTGATACGGGGATACGCAAACCACCTGCGCCATCGGATACTAATCTCACCCGGCAAATAATTATTTATTCATTATAAATATTTAATAGTAGATAATCCCATTCTGTCAAAATCACCACGCCGGGGAAGTACTACCACCACGCCTTTTTCTGCCGCCAAGCAGTGTTGCTGTGTTTCGGTTTGAAGAGTGTGGTTGCCGGTGTAATTACAGACACATGAGGTATAACATCTGTAGTTGATGGACGCAGGGCAGTGCATCGTAGCGCATGTTCTTATCGTGCGTGACTTGCGAGGCAATGCTTTGTTATAGGTGATGGTTACCACTTAACATCAGGTGGGCCATCTGCTTGTTTCATCAGCTAGTTGTATAAAAAAAAAGGTAAAATAAACTGTATAAAAACATGGAAAACGAAAGATACCTGGAAAGTCTTTGTAGTTGGAAAGTTTGTGAAGCGAAGTTGAAGTTAGGCTGCGAAGTCCAAACAGGAAATTGGAAGTAAATTGGAGTAGGTATACCTACGATGTGAGAATTATCTAGAAACTGTTTTTTAAAAAGCTACATTTGAAAAGTATGAACAACAACTACTGCAAATATGTGCTAAAATGTCATATTTAGCCGTACCTCTGACTTCATAGACGTCTTAAAAGAATCTGGAGTTAGTACTTGGTACTAAGAGATCGGAGGGGCTATCTACCGGCCTGGGGACATAAGTCGTGAAGCTGTTTCAGTTTCAGGTTTTCAGTTTGAAAAGTATGCTATTCAGTGAATGTAATATTAATTATTTGAAAACCAACTGATCACTGCCTTTTTGTTAAAGTACTAAAAGTGCTTTTAGTACTAGCTGCGGCCTGCATCTTCACACAGCTTATTGATCGAGTGAGCGAAGCGAACGAAGATCTTTAGTTTCAACTTGGGCGATTTGGCATTTTATGTATGTATGTATGTATGTTTGTCTGGCCATAACTTTCGAACCGTTGGTTCGATCTCCATGAAATTTGATAAGTCGATAGCTTGTGCTTGAGAAATTTACTGGTAAGTATATGAGTAAAATCGGATGAAGGGTTATTAAGATATGGGGTTTTTTAAGGGGGCAAAAATAAAAAAAGTTACATAAAAAAACCAAGTTGCATGTCATATGAAAGGGCTTTGTTTGGACATTCCAACACAATTTTTACTTTTTTTCAGGGACTCTCGGTTTTTGAAATACAACAAAAAAGTTAAATTAAGATAACCAACGATCCAAGAGCTCCCATCTCTAGGAATTTCGTTGACATCAAGGTTTTTCTACTGGTCGGCCAGTTTCTTTGCTTTTTCTTATTTATTTTTCTTGAAAGAAATTAAGAAGGTACTCAGTTCTCATAAAATGGTAACAACGACCAGGTCTGATGATGGAGCCAAGGTCTGTTCAACGGAACTATTCAATAATAGGTAATATTTACCTAGAGCTGTATGCTTGTAGCATAGGTACACTTATACAGGGTGTTAAAATATCACTCCCGAAAACTTCCGGGGGCTAAAGTACCCATATTAATTGGTACTTTAGCCCCCATCGCATCGATATGAATAACTTTTTCAAGGAACCAACACTGTGAACGCAAAAAAAAACAGCTGTTTCATATTTTTTGCCAGGTAGGTATTAAACTTTTCCATGAAACAGCTGTTTTTTTGTTCACAGTGTTGGTTCCTTAGAAAAAGTTAGTCATATTGATGGGTACTTTAGCCCCCTGAAGTTTTCAGGAGTGGTATTTTTACACCTTGTATACATATTACATATAGCTAGCACTAGCTACTAATTAGTAGGATATAATTATGTTTCCACTATTGAATGCCCTGCTTAGTATTATTATAATTATGTATGCATCATGTGGTACAAGCTTAATATTAACTACTTAAACTAACGCATTCGACACGGTCTTTAATGTTATACAGTTATTAATAAATTGGATTTGAATTTAAATATTATTGGCCCGGTCTTGTGTACAAACTTGGTCTTGTATAAAAACATTAATATTGATCTAGGTTTCTTTTTCTTCTCTTCGTTTATGGCACTCCGTCATTTGACAGACAATCTTGCCAGCGTCAAGTGAATTGTGTTATTTTACTTTATAGTCAAGTCAGTCCATAGTCAAGTCGGCCGTCATTTGTTTTGAAGCAAATGGTGGCGGTTTTCTTTAAAACATCGAGACATTTTCGGTCAAATCGGGATATCACATAATACACTTTCATTCCAAATGTTTACTAAGCACTTTGTGCTAACCCCTCAAGTAATGTTGTTTGAAATACTACCGAAATAAAACACTAATCAAAATAACACTAGAAAACTATTCAAATGAAAAAGCTATGTTGCTTCCCAAAATGCCAGAAAATGAATCCAAACCTAGGTTTTTTATTTTCTTCTTCTTTTTTTCTCCGTGTATGGCTCCTGTCCGTCATTCGACAGACAAACTTGCCAGCGTCAAGTGAATTGTACTTGATACTTTATAGTCAAGTCGGCCGTCATTTGTTTTGAAGAAAATGTTGGCGGTTTTCTTCAAAACATTCGAAACATTTTCGGTCAAATCAGGATATCACATTATACTCTTTTAAACCAAATGTTTAGACTTTGTGCTAAGACCTCAAGTAATGTTGGTTAAAATGCCACCGAAATTACACAACACAGCTCAAAATAACACTAGAAAAACAATTAAAATGAAAAAGCTATGTTGCTTCCCAAAATGCCAGAAAACGGATCCTAACCTAGGTTTGCTATTTTAAATCATTTAAAGTCAAATTGACATTGACTGACAGTGTTGTTAGACGTAAGACTCTCTAGACAGGTAGGATCCGCTTTTGAGGTCAACCCTTTTTCATTTAACAAAATAAACAAATAAATACTTGACTGTCTCATTCCTCCTGTCGCCAGGACACTAAGTACGTGACACTCCTCGCACTGAGTAAGTACCTCTGCTGTGTCGGTACCTACGCAGTTCCGGTAGCGCTCGAAAAAAAACAGCTGTTTATTGTATATTCTTTACATTCGCCAGTTGCGCCACAAATAGGTAAAAAGAGGTTTTCGTATAAATATAAAAAAAAAACGGTTCGATAGATGAGAGCGCTGGAATGAGAGTATCTTCTCAAAAATGTTTCCCAAATAATAAGAATAAATAAATAAATATTGGTGGACTTTCCACACAGCACTATCTAGCCCCAAACTAAGCCAAAGCTTGTAATATGAGAACCAGATAGCTGATATAATACATATATACTTTTTTTTTGTAAAAACATACTTATAATATATAATAACACCCATACAGAGAACAAACATCTATGTTCATCACACAAATGTTTATTCTCGGTGGGGATCGAACCCACGGCCTACGTCGCAGAAGGCAGAGCTACTACCAGGCTGTAGTTCTCCTATAAAGTTCACAAGTTCACAATTCTACTTTAAAGTATCACTAGTAGGTAATTTTGATTCGCTACTTCATTCTCGACGTTCTATCATTATACTTTCAACGACTCCAGACCACTACACGGCGAGAATACTTAATTAAAAATATTTTCAAGGGATCTCAAGCTGTCTTACCAATTGTTATTTAGTTGAAAATGTAGCGAGAATACTTATCATTATTACTGTACATTTTGAAGTCAAGCACAAACTGTAATTTCGGCCTAATGTCTATCCCGCCGTAACCCGGCCGGGTAGTCGTGGCACTTCAAGTTACAATTAAACAATAAAATACAAGGATGTAAAGTAAATACTTAACTACATGTAGGTATACCTATTACTATTGGACCCGCCTCAGCGACGTAAAGGTTACACACACTGTCACTATCAATAGAGAACTAAAATCTATCAAAAAAAGATTCCAAACCATTCCAAACTTACAAGAGACTATATAGATTTTGAATGCTAATGGAAAAACTCCTAATCCGATAAACATATTTAAGGTGCTGACAACTAGGGTTGCCACCCGTACTTTATAATAAAGTATTGTACTTTATTTCAGGTAATTGTACTCTATACTTTAAGAGAACAATAAAGTACGCGAAAATACTTTATTTCGCATGATTTCATTTCTTTGGGATTTTGAAAGGTTTAGTCGTAAGTATTTTTTCGTTAAACAACTTCAACGATTGGTGCAGTCGTTTTTAATAATTTCTGAACACAGACTAACATCAAGTCAAATGTCAGCAATGTCAGTGTCATTGTCACTTTATAATCATATATACTTACTTCTAAAGGTTTTGCAAAACTATTAACTGCACAAAAATGGCAGCAAGTATCTAATAAATGAATGATATGATAATTTTTTAAACTCGTATAAAGTCATTTTATTTTTATTGTTCATTCCCTACTGTGATGAATAGCAAATGGCGAGACGAAATAAACAAAGCGTCTCTAAATTTCATTAAAAAAATACTTATTTAGTTTAATTTAAATATAGACTGTAAAGATGCTGTGAAATTGTTTATTAATACTAATTTAATACAAACTGCAAAAAGCAATAAAAAAATGTTTTTTTAACTTATTAATAAAAAAAAGTACTTTATTTTGATACTACGTACTTTTTTTTCTTACTTATATTATCTAATGTACTTTAACTGCAAGAAAAAAAGGTGGCAACCCTACTGACAACTATCAAACAACAATCGCCGTAAGGCGAAGACAAGAGCTTATGTGACTCTCGCTCGCACGTTTCGACATGTTGAAAGATATAAAATCACTAAACTCATTTTCGAAAAATCGATAAAATTCGATACATGTTTTCCTACTCAAAAGTTTGCTTTACTAGTTTTCGTACATAAGCAAACTTTTTAGTAGGAAAACATGTATCGATCAAAATGATTTTTTTACTAAACTGTACAACTATTTACAACTATTTACTTTTTACAACCATTTTGTGTGCAATGTGATTGCACACAAAATGGTTGATTGCGATTTTTCGAAAATGAGTTTAGTGATTTTATATCTTTCAACATGTCGAAACGTGCGAGCGAGAAGTTGTTTGATAGTTGTCAGCCCCTTAAAGAAAAATAGTCTAAGTGCGTCTCCAAAATGCTGCTGTCACCCTGTCAAATTTAATCTCCATCAAATCAAATTTCATGCTAACAGTGAAGACGTAATAAATATACAAACACACTTTCACATTTATAAATGAGTATACTAAAATATAATAATCTGTGTACAAGGTAGACTAGGCTCTAAGTCTAGGCTGACAGGCTGGTAGTTTATACTGGGCAACCCTACCTCTATCTTACTCCTATCTCTGGTACTACAGCATCTTTTCTCAGTCGGAGTATAGCCGCATGGAAGGGAATAAAGAAGCTCTTTTGACGCTGAATGAATCCCTTTCAATATACCTTTATGCCTGACGTATTATAGCTATGAATAATGTTTAGGCAATAAGAATAAACAAACAAAAACACTCGATTAAAATCAAGAGCGGTTTAATTAAAAATTCCGTCAGTAAACCTGCTGTCTTTCAACGTTTTCAATTTGAAAATGATAAAACGAATAAAATATTTACATGCTTTCATTTATGAATAAATCGCGATGAAATATATCCGACGGTTAAATAAAAATCTATAAACATTGATTTATTAGATTATAAGATTTTTTTTTATTTTTTTTATTGAGACAAAACATCACATCTACGAAAGAGAGGTAGTAGGTACTATTTTCATCAAAACTTTAATCAGTTTCGATCGACAAAGTGCATAGTAAAGCCTTGCCTGAGTAGGTACTATTCCAAGAATTCGCTTGTAGATTCATTTAGAGGAGAGAAAGGAAAATACGAACACGGGGAAATTCCAACCTTTGTGATTGTACTTGGTTAAAAAGACATGATAGGGTTATCTTATCCCTACTTAGTATAATGCAAAAGTTACGGTGTAGGTATGGATGTTTGTAGCTTAATCACGCCCTAACTTACGAGGTGTTGCTTTGTTATAGGGGATGGTTACCACTTAACATCAGGTGGGCCATTTGCTTGTTCCATCAGCCTATAAAAAAAACTACTGAATCAATTGATATGAAACTCAGAAAAATATATAGTTTGGAACCTGGATTAGCGAAGTTAATGAATTTATTTCCAAATGAAAATGGATTTATTCCGAAACATTACCGGGAATAGGGTATAAAACAAAACCAATTATAATTTATATAGTTTTTGCACAACTTAACGAACTATTTAGTGCAGGTAATTAAGTACCTACATACATAAAGAAAAAACGTAGCGTGTATTTAAACAGTGAAATTAAACAATTTGTGTTATTCTTTACTCTTAGCGGTGATTTGTTTCTAAAACATTCCTTTTTAAAATGTAATTAAGCCTTTATAACAATATGCAATATGAATGCCTAATGCTTTCATAATAAATAGACAAAAAGAAGAAAAAAATACATATAATTTTTAAATATTTTATGGCAAGGTCGCGACGCTGATAGGCTACACCCCATGACCATGGGGTAGTTGCCCCTGGCGATGAAAGCTAGGGTAAAATTAACCTAACGAGGCCCTTTCCTGACCCCGCAAGGGGGAAGGTAAAAGATTTATTGTTGTTGACCACTAGACTTGGCAAAACCTATCTTCACAGCCTTTACAGCTAAGTTGGTAGTAGCTCTGCCTTCTGTCCCGTAGGCCGTGGGTTCGATCCCCACCGAGAACAAACAACACTGATGAACACTGATGTTTGTTCTCTGTCTGGGTGTTATATAATATTATAAGTATTTGTTTACAAAAAAAAACTATATATGTATTATATCAGCTATCTGGTTGCCATATTACAAGCTTTGGCTTAGTTTGGGGCTAGATAGTACTGTGTGGAAAGTCCACCAATATTTATTTATTTATTTATCTTTCTTTAATTCTATTAATTCCTCTTAGGTGAACGCAGTTCCCTACGTATCGCAGTGATTTTGTCGAATGCAGTTTGGTGCAAATTTTACATAACATTTCAGTTATTTTTGTGACCCATCTCTTGGTTACTGTTTAAAATGAGAAAAATCCATGTGTGCAAGACCGGATTAGAACCCACGAACGAATCAGGAGGTAGGGTCACTCCCACTAGCCTACCGGTGCTCTATAAAAATAATAATCAAGCCATTTATTTCCTAATATAAAGTACTTAATTAGCTAACATTCATTTGATTTATTCTAATTTAAATATAAGTAATTGATTCGTATAAAATTATTCATGCATTGTATATTAATAATATTTATATTTGGGATGTCCATTTTTGGACGTAGGCTGGTGCTCTATAATAGTAAGGTTAATTAACTCAGGAATACCTAGCCCTTTTACGTTACGTCGAATTATTTTAATTATATTACCTACCTCGGCTGTTTTGGTGAGTTTATTCAGGACTCGTAAACAAGTTAAGGTGTTCTGCTTTTTCACAATTTTCATTACGAGAATAAAATTATTCTCATTGACTTAATTAAATTGTCTGGTACCTACCGCCCTGGACCGTTCGAGTTGACCGAGATTTCTTAAAACCTTTTTTAATTAAAGTACTTATTTATCTTCCTATGTAGATATACAATTTGTCATGTTTTTCTTTTGTTTTTTTTTTACAATAAATATTATACGTATTGTGTGAATAGTAAACAAAATAGGTTTACTGTGATTCATTGGCACAAGAAACTAGGGCAATGGAAATGGTACAGTAAAAAAGATAGGTAGGTAAGACAGGTAGGTTAGATATTATTAGTTAGGCATATACGTCATCATTATCACCATCATCAGATCATAAAAAACATAGTTACTTGTTATATCTTTCATTCATTAATTTCATTGGACACAAAGCTACGTAGGTACAGCAGGAAAATAAATAGTTACCTATCATTTTAAATAAGAATTCAAAAAAAGAATCAGCGTCAGGTCTGTGATCTCCATCAGGCACGGTATTCTTATCTCTTACGGCCGGTTTCTGAAAGCTCGATCAAAACTAATCGGATGTTAAATCACTCGCCATTTCAGCTATTACATCGAATTAGATAGAGATAGCAAGTGACTTGACATCCGATTAGTTTTGATCGGGCTTTCAGAAACCGGCCGTTAGTATTTCGAATTAGAATAAATGGCACCTAAACAACAAAAAGGGTCGGTAATTAATTGAAACTGTTCTAAAATACGTTGTAGCTTATTGGAACATTATACGCAATGCAGAATGTATTTATGGCCTCTTAACTTATTGCGAGGCTCCGCCGAGGCAGCAGGAGCTATTTTGAAGTTGTTCCCACCTGAGCCTAAACAATCACTTGCAGTTTGATAACTTTGTACGTGTTTACCTTCTATAAATAATGTATTCAAAGCCAATTTTGAATATTCAAGATCACCGGGATCATTTTAGAACGTTATTTATACTAAACATAAAAACACAGATAGTAAGAAACATCCAAAGAATACCTAAAGATCGATACCTGAAAAGTGTATCCCGTTTCAGCGCCCTATAGCAACAAAAGGGCTCTGTAATTACAATGTTACGATGTAATTGTTTTTACAATTAGTTCCCATATCTGTTGGTTTGCAAGGTACAATAAACAATTTTTATTTAGTCATGAGATTTAGTTTAAGTGTAGTAGAGCTCTTTGTGAAGGGCTCGTCCGGGGAAGTACTACCACCATGCCTTTTTCAGCCGCCAAGCAGCGTTGCTGTGTTTCGGTTTGAAGAGTGTGGTTGCCGGTGTAATTACAGGCACATGAGGCTTAACATCTGTATGCCTCAAGTTGATGGACGCAGGGCAGTGCATCGTAGGGCACGTTCCTATCGTGCATGACTTACGAGGCAATGCTTTGTGATGGTTACCACTTAACATCAGGTGGGCCATCTGCTTGTTCCATCAGCTAATGGTATAAAAAAAAAGTCATTCATTGAAGGGCCTTGACTGCATAATGCGCGTAAGCTATACGGTATTATGTCGAGACCTTAATCTAATGGACCCTATGAGACTTTTTGTATGTAGTGTTGTGTCATTAATAGGTGAATCTAGGCGCCCCGTCCGCCGGCCGTAGTTTCACGCACGCGACCAAGCCTAGAAAAACAAACAAAAAACTTACAATTTAGTTTCTGTCATAGGGTTTTGAAATCCAACAAAGAACCCTCAGCTTTGACTGAGCCGTTTTATTCGACAAATATAGTTTGTACACTATCTTGCAAAAATTTTGCATTGTTGTCACTAGGGGGCTTAGACAAGATCCAGAAATGCTCTCGCCAAACTTATATCACTTCTAAACAAAATATCTTTCCGCAGGCGTGTTCCAAAAACAGAAATTGGATCTTGTCTAGACTTGGTAATTTTTAGTTTGAATGTCGTATTATCATAGGTGGTGAGCGGTACTGACTACGGAAGCTTTCCTTATGACACGCACTCGGCTCTTTCAATAAAATCAGTTGGGTCACCTTGAATCATTCTATTATCAAGATGAAACAGCCAGTTCCACCGAATCAACCTTACATACTATAAACTTACTGCTAGAGGCCCTTTGATTTTAGTTCAATACTCTTGAAATTTGTTTTTGTTTACAGTAGATGATCAACAAATAGAAGTAAATAACAGAACACCGACAGATATACATAGAGGTTTGTATATTACTGTTTTCTAGGAAGTAAATAGTGATATCTTCATCACAGCTTCTTGTAAGCTTTCTTCTTGTGAAACTTTAATAGCAATTGATTAGTTTCAAATGTTAACGTATTTTATAAAAATCATAATTTATAAACTTTGCTATAGTATCGTAGTAAAGTGCTCCTTTTGAATAGTCTTAAGATCCGAACTAGAAACGACCTTCACCCATCTGTTTAATGGATGAAAAGTGTTTGATATCAAATTTAATATATTAGAAAATATATCTGAGTACCCACTCTGATATATTTCTAAAAAAAATTCTAAAAAATTCTGAATAATTTTATGGTTGAAATGAAATAAATTTAATACCAACCTAAAGTATGAAGCCTATAGAATATACAATAATTAATAAAATATTTAATTCGTGCAATATTTACGAGTAATAAAAAAGTCATTTTTTAATTTTTAATTAATCATAAGGATTTTTTTAAACAACCCACTCAAGATATATTTTCTAATATATTAAATTTGATATCAAATACTTTTCATCCATTTAACAGATGGGTGAAGGTCGTTACTAGTTCGGATCCTCCACTATCATAAATCTTAATATACATACATTATTAATATTTCTTATTATATAACATTGATAATTTTAAATTGTGTTTTCCGAGAGTCCGATGAAGACCTACGTAGGCGTATCCGGACACCGGACAGCTTAATGGCTTCTCCCACAGATTTACTGAGATTATCCATTACTGGACTACGAGCCACAACTGCTAATACTGGAACCTCAAATATGGTTTGCATTATCCATAACAAAGATTTTATCCTACTAATATTATAAACGTGAAAGTTTGTAAGTATGGATGGATGGATGGATGGATGGATGTTTGTTACTCTTTACGTAAAAACTACTGAATGAATTTTAATGAAACTTTACAATTATATAGCTTATACCATCAGAATAACACAGGCTACAATTTATAAAGATATTGTGTATTGATTCTTTGGGATGTCTAAGGGGATAGTTAGAGGTACGTCCAAATATTACTTTATGGAACATGTCGCATTTTGCAGTACCTGCGGTATTCCATACGTGACAGGTTGCAAAGCCCATTGCCTCTGCTAGAATACTAACTGGTTTCCTCATCATGTTTTCCTTCACTGTTTGAAAGCACTGCCGCGCACACATACATTATTCGAAGAAAAAAATCCATTGGTGCATGACCGGATCTGAACCCTACCTTACGATCAGAAGGCCTTATAGGGTGGGGTCACTCCCACCCTATAAGACCATCGGTGCTCGTATGGAAATGTCGGTAACAGAATTCATCGAGAAACGGTTTCGTTGGTAATTCTGATGATGCAATCATGTTTCACATGTTTGAAAGACATTCCGCATGGTTAGAGGCTTGCAGCTCATTCCGTATGCCTTCTCTTGATGTAGTGATTTGGACCATTCAGCCGAATACAGGGCACCTACCACGTACGAATACCTCTGATATCTTGATTCGCTGTGCTTGATCCGTACGGTATTGAGATTATTGAGGTAGGTCCACTTACTACTGATTGATACATCCACCACTTAGCATATAACAAGAATAGTTAGATCGAGAGTATTCAGAAACTGAACAATTTGAATTTAGAACTGTAATGTGTGTCGTAATTTCATTTTGCACATACTTCATATTTGCATCAGTTTTAAAACTAAAATGTTGGCCCGCTATGTTTAACAACGACCTGCATACGATGCTGTGAGACTCGGTCAGATTTATATTTATGAGATAAGTACATTTATTGATGCTGCATTTTATAACATTGCCTACATTTCCTTTAAGGCGAAGACAAGAGCTAATGTGACTCTGGCTCGCACGTTTCGACATGTTGAAAGATATAAAACCACTAAACTCATCAAAAATTTCATTTTGATCGATACATGTTTTCCTACTCAAAAGTTAGCTTTACTAGTTTTCGTACATAAGCAAACTTTTAAGTAGGAAAACTCATATCGATCAAAATTATTTTTTACTAAAGTGTGTGTAATGTGATTGCACACAAAATGGTTGATGCGATTTTTCGAAAATGAGTTTAGTGATTTTATATCTTTTAACATGTCGAAACGTGCGAGTGAAAGGTACAGTAGCTCTTGTCATCGCCTTAAGTGCTAACTGATGTGTTTACCTAAGCGCTCACCATAAGCTCCTATTGCCATAGCAATACTAAAATAACATTATATGGAAACGAAGTACCTACTTATCTAAGTTAACTACATTTAATCATCAGAAAGCTATTTTGGTGACGACATCATAAATTGTTCACTCAAAATTGAGTGACTTTCGACAGCAAGTAATATACTTACGTCTAATGTAGAAAGCGCCATGGAACGAATAAATATAAATTAATATTGCTGTACTTTCCACATAGCACTACCTAGCCCCACATTATGCAAAGCTTGTATTAAGGGAACTAGATTACTTATACCTAAAACGTGTAATATATAAGGCCAAAGACCAAGAGATTAGACCAAGCACTGGAATACTTTGACGTATGCAAAGTTCCGTTTTCAAAATTCCCATACAAAAGTAAAATTAATATTGTAACAGAAATTTACAATAACCCTGATACGTGACCTTGGTACATACGCTATTTGCGTTTACTAATTGGTGGCATTTCTGTTACCTATTTTATCTACAGTTCACTATAAAAGATCAAAAAACAGCTGTAAATAGAGCTGCGTCATTATGTGCTAGTTTCATTTGGAGGAAAGTTTAAAAGGCGTTAAAAAAAAAGTCTTAGAATTCAAGTTGTTCGCCATAAACTGCTGCTTTCGGGGTTATAGGGGTATTATGTTACACGTGGTTTATGTTACATTTTTTAAATATATATTTTTAATGTATAGAGACAGATAAACTGTCATGTAAATCACAGAAATGTTTGTTCTGGGTTGTGGCGATTGAAAGCACGGCCTACAGTGCAGAAAATAGGTTACTACAAACTAAGCTGTGAAGGCTGTGAATTGAAGCAATGTTGATGTAAGGACAATTTAGTTTTTCATCAAACGCATTTAGGATGCCGTTGCAACTTCCGCGCAATCTATTTATCAGAGACCCTGCTTTTTTGCGCCAGATGGCGTCGAAGGAGTCTGTGCGGTGAACATATCGGACGCACTGCAGTAGCGCCGGAGCCGCAACAGCGCCCTAAATGCGTTGTTATATTGGACCCGCAAAGCATTGTAAGTTTTTGGGTATAGCTGACCCACAGACTATTCGAGTACAGCGAAGTACAGTATGCCTTGAACAGAGTTATTTTCACTGCATCTGTACAACGCGCAAATCTGCGTGCCAGTATATTCACTAATACCTTACCATACTTTATTTACCTGCGGGGTATTTAAACAGAAGCTGTTTCTGTTTAAATACCCGTAAACGAAGCCGGTGTTAGTGTTTGTGACTTTTTTGTTTGTAACCCAACCACAACTGGTGCACCGAATTGGGTAAAACTGGGAATTGATCGAACTAATCTATTCTAAGTTTAAACTATGAAATATTTCGAAGAATTAAGGCAACCTACCGGATATAACGCGAGTGAAGCCGCGCTCTGACAGTAAAAAACAAATGAATGAATAAAACAAATTTAAGAATGAAAGGTAAATTCCTAAACAAAAGGTTGCTACAGCGACCAGACTTTCAGCAGATGGCGTTGGGTGCTTGTTGAATTTAAATTTTCAAAATACACTTGCGTGTCCGAATGGGTAATGAAATGAATTATTTTAATGAAGGCTTGTTTTGCTTACCGTCCGTTGCGTGCACCTTTCGTTACAGTGTTCACACAACACCAACGGTCGGTTTTTTCAGAACGGTATCTCACTCTTAGCACGAGCTGTTGAAATAACAGGATTAATGGAAACCGTGGTGAGACTTCCTATCTGAACTTGGTGTACAAAATTAATAGCTTGGTATTTTGTGTTTGGGTATCAAAGCAATCAGTAATTAGTGGTGTAGCTATCGTAGGTGCAGGTGGTGCAGTGCACCAGGGTCCCGGAGCTCAGGGGGCCCTTTAACCTAAGCTTTGAAAAGAGAGGGTCAGCCAGCTCACATTTTTTTTTAATGATTTATTTTAAAGGCCCATGTAAGTTCAAGCTATGTGGAAAAAGGGGGTGAGGGCCCGATTCTTTCTCTATGCACCGGGCTCTTGTCCACTTAGCTACGCCACTGCCAGTAATATCGATTTAAGGCACGGTTGTAGAATGTATAAAGGTCAACAGCAAAAATCATTATTTGTATTACCGATACCAAACCTTTGTTTAAGTTCGAAATAAGAGGTATTCCTCGTAGAGCACTGATCTTATTCCTCGTAGAGCACCAATCAATATTTGTGTAGATGCTCTACGAGGAATATCAAAAATGCTTTCTCGTAGATCACCTGCGGTGTAGTAGCTACTAGTAATTATTTATATTGTACTCAATAATACTGATTCCTCCTTGATTATTGTCAAGTCTCGAAAACATTTTTTTGTTAGGAAAACATTGGTTGTCTGCGTCTTAAATAATCTACCTACCTAAAATGAGAGTGCCTATGCTGTAGAAAATCGTGGCTTGATGACAAACAAAGCTTTTTGCATGATTTTCTTTGCTAGAGTTTCGGTCAAAAGCTTTCTTTGTCTGCATGCAGTTTTAACTCAATGCAATGGTAAAAATTTTAATTGGATTCAAAGTTTTTACACAGAGCAGAAAACCTCGCTACTTTACCAATAAATAATCAAGTTTTACTTTACACAGCAACCTGCCAGCACGAATAAGATTTAAATAACCTTTAATAGTTATATTGACAAAAAAAAAAGAAAAAACGTATTGTCAATACGCGGGGGCTAATCCACAGGCTTTCACGATGTTTTCCTTCACAATTTGAGATTCTGTAAAGTAAGATCAATAGTTTGAGAACTGGAATATCCTGTTTTTTTTATACAACTAGCTGATGGAGCAAGCAGATGGCCCACCTGATGTTAAGTGGTAACCATCACCTATAACATAGCATTGCCTCGTGAGTCACGCACGATAGGTACGTGCCCTACGATGCACTGCTCTGCGTCCATGTGCCTGTAATTACACCAGCAACCACACTAATTCTAATTCTAATTCGTGGTGGGGGAACGAGATCTGCACGGACGTCCCGCAATGGGGTGTATTGTGCATTGTCCCCCTGCTAACCTCACCCCAGCCAGCCCAACTCCTTAAAATAGCGGAGAAGGACCTTGGGTTGGGGGCAGCAATGTTCAAGCATCCCCGGTGGTGATTTGGATGCAGATGAGAGGAATGACCCGATCAGCTTCTGCAGTCCAGTTTTGGCAACCACACTTTTCAAACCGAAACACAGCGTTGCTGCTTGGCGGCAGAAGGCGTGGTGGTAGTACTTCCCCGGACGAGCCCTTCACAAAGAGCTCTACACTCTTAAACTTACTCTACCTACCAAAATAACTATTTAAAAAGTTTTTTTGTACATTGACGCGTACATTTTTATTTGATCCCAGACATCCCAAGGGAATTTAGTAAACGTTAAACTTTATTTGACAATGAAAACACTTTATTTTCTGATTTGACGGCAGACGTCCATTACATTGATGTTGTTAAAGGATAGCTCGGATTGGATAGCTCTATTAATCTGTGTCCTTTTTTTAAGCTCCTGTTTGTGTCCATAACCTTTAATTTTGGTAAGTTTCGATTGTCATTTTATCCTGCTACTATATCATTCTAAACAGAAGGCATAGAAAAAAATATTCATTAAGAAAATGGATGTTAATGATGTCATATTAAGAAATGAAAAATAATAAACATGGTTTTGTGTTATACGGGCCACGTTTTTAGCGATTATTTCTTCCCAAGTATGAGTTGTGTTTACCATATTTGGTTTTTAGTTTTTCGTTCTTGTTCAGTGTTCATTGCGGGTTTTGTATGAAGACGCGATAGAGATACCGATACGGAACTATTATGTTCTACTTCTAATTTTCAACATCCTTCAACATAAAGTTCCGTATCGGTATCTCTATCGTGTCTTCATACAAAACCCGCAATGAACACGGAACGAAAACGAAAAACCAAATATGGTAAACAAAACTTATACTTGGGGTACTTTTTAATAAAGTGACAGGTCATTGCACTAAGGTACGCAGTAGATAAAAAAAGAACGCAGTCCATAATACTCATAATGTTCGTATTTGACCCGAAAAGTACGGTTGAATAAGATTTTCTTACAGTAGAAATAACTGGCACTTGTGAACATCTGTTACGCTGCCGGGAGTGCGACCAAAGACAGTAGCAATTACAGTGCGAGGCGAGGACATGCGAGGGTTTGCCTTATTGCGACGGGAATGTATGGTGTACCTACCTATTGTATACTAAAAAGTGACCGCTACGTATTCTGTTTCTTTTCTCTAACTAGGTTACTTTTCGTATCCAAATCAAATCAAAAAAACGTTTATTTTGTGTCACAAAAACAGACGAAATAAGCAGATGGCTCACCTGATGTTAAGTGGTGACCATCACTTTTAACAAAACATTGCCTGGCAAGTCATGCACAACAGGAACGTGCCCTACGATGCACAGCCTTCGTACTTGATGCATACAGTTGTAAAGCCTCATGTGCCCGAAATAACACCGGCTACCACACCCAACAATACTTCAAACTGAACCGAGAATATGGTATACTACCACCATAGGGAAGGTGGTAGTACTGCCCCGACCGAGCCCTTCACAAAGACCTCATCTACTTTTAGGCATTGTGAACATCATATTCTATTCTCTAACTCAGCTACTTCTCATAACCCTATGATGGTATTACGTTAGCCAACATCGACACAAACCTTACTAGGTTCCACGATGTTGTAAAATGAATACTATACGTAATATAATGATTATCGATTTTGTTAAATAAATAAATAAAGAAGTATCCGTATCCGATAAGTAATTTTTGTGACACAGATGTAATAAATGTTTCATTCTTTCTTTCTTTCTGTCTTTCTTAAAATAAATGCAAGTCAGAAAATTTTCATTAATGGGGCAGTTGAAGTGAAGTTGAAGTTGAAGAAGACAATTTCCGAGTAAAGTGGGAAAGGAAAATATTGTAGTTTCTGCAATTGTAATAGTATTTCAAAATTAATCCTACTAATATTATAAACGTGAAAGTTTGTAAGTATGGATGGATGGATGGATGTTTGTTACTCTTTCACGTAAAAACTACTGAAAGGATTTTAATGAAACTGTACAATAATATATCTTATACATCAGAATAACACATAGGCTACAATTTATAAAGATATTGTGTGAATTGTCCAAAATGTGCGCAGACGAAGTCGCGGGCACCAGCTTGTATTTAATAATAACAATGAACAAAATACTACGATATGCAAGCCCGATTCAGTCCAACTATACAGTTTATCGGTTAGGATTAAAAATGTAGATTACTAATGAGCAAACTAGATAGGTTGTCGGCGAAGAAAAATAAATACCAACCGTCCTACTAGGTGGACAGTGTGGTTGGTCGGTTGGTAATAGACGTTAATTATTACTAAATTTAGGTTGATCACTACTACTGTACTTCATTGATCGAGTGAGCGAAGCGAACGAAGATCTTAGTTTCAACTTGGGCGATTTGGCATTTTATGTATGTATGTATGTATGTATGTATGTATGTTTGTATGTTTGTCTGGCGATAACTTTAGAACCGTTGGTCCGATCTGCATGAAATTTGATATGTCGATAGCTTGTACTTGAGAAATTTACTGGTAAGTATATGAGAAAAATCGGAAGAAGGGTTTTTGAGATATGGGGTTTTTTAAGGGCGCAAAAATAAAAAAAGTTACATAAAAAAATCAAGTTACATGTCATATGAAAGGGCTTTGTTTGAACATTCCAAAACCATTTTTACTTTTTCTCTGGGACGCTCGGTTTTTGAGATACAACAAAAAAGTTAAATTAAGATAACTAACGACGCAAGAGCTCCCATCTCTAAGAGTTTCGTTGACATCAAGGTTTTTCTACTGGTCGGCCAGTTCCTTTGCTTTTTCTTATTTTTTTTTCTTAAGGAGGTACTCAGTTCTCATAAAATGGTGACGACGACCAGGTCTGATGATGGAGCCAAGGTCTGTTCAACGGAACTCTTCAATAAATAGGCCTATAGAGTTGAAACTTGGTTACCATACCAAGTTAGTAGGCGGTAGTCAGTAAAAAGTCCAAAAATAATGTTTGGACTTGCCCCTGACTACTAGCTACTCAAAGTTTTGATGCGTTCGTCGGGTCGAATCACGAGATCTCAGTTCGGAGCGAACTACTAGTTATTTTTGTGTAACCTTTAACTGGAAATAAATATTTTTATTATTATTATTACTAATCAAAATGATCAAATACCTATCAACCAACACAGTGAAAGCTCAAGTTCACCATAACTCTATCCCTATTTCATATTCACACGTAATAGGTAAGTACGGTGTAGGTAAGTGATATTATTTTGAGTTACTGGTCCGCAAAAGGCTCCCGAATTCAATTTTCCATATAATGCCTTCAGTCGAGGTCGGACTACGGCGTTCTGAAGCCTAAAATAACACAGGCTAGAAGATACGAGTGAATAGCTCATAGATACTCTATACAGGCTCTGAATATTACATACTATGCATTCGTACACATGACTGTGCTTTTAAACGGTGAAGGAAAACATAGTGAGGAAACCAGTTAGTGTTCTAACAGCGGCGATGAGCTTGCAACCTGTCACGTATGGAATACTAACTACTGCAAAATGTGGGTACTTATGTGCATAGTAAATGCTCACCTGATGTGGAGTGGTTACACCTGCCTTAATATAAAAGCCACACTATCTTACAGAGCATGTCCAATGAGGACATGCCCTATGCGGCTTTACACTGCATCCATCAGTCTGAGTTGCAGAGGTGTTAAGACTTGTTAAGTCTCTTGTGTCTGTAATTGCACCACACCCATAGCACAGCCTGCAAACCGGGACACATTATGTTCATTGTTTTCTAATGTATATACAGACATTATAAAATAAATAGTGGCGGACATTCAGTGCTATATTTAACCCTAGATAATAAGTAAAACTACAGGGACCAGTTAGGTGATAGAATACGTCTTGTAGGTATTCTTGTTTTAATAGACGCAGAACGAACATCTATACATATGAAATACATATTATGAACATCGAACATCTATACACAGAACAAGAAAACACGTAGTTGTACTACAGTGTAATGGTAAAGCTAGATACTACTATTAAAACAGCCTGTATTTCGAATTTGATCAACTTTGGGCCATTTCATGCGGATCATTTTGTTTTCATTTTGAATCATGTTTATACACACGGATACGCATCAGGATACACTCTTCGCTTTTATGTCTTTGTAAAAAGCAACATGTTTCTTTTGTTCCGTTGGCATCCGTGTGTACGATGGCACTTTAGAACTAAATTATTCAAAATAAATTGCTACAAGTAGGTACCTACTAGGGCATGCAGTATCGATACTTTTCTCAGTACCGGTAATTTTCGGCCGATACTGGCTCAGTACCGGTAATTCCCGGTACTTTCGATACTTTCGATACTGAGGTAATTATTTTAAATTAACTAACTGTAAGCCGTAAAATGAAACAAAAACTGTAGTACATAAAATAACTTAAGATTATTATCTTTTTTATATGATTTAGAAAAATAATATCGCTTACACACAACAATCAGAACAGGTGAGATCAAGCTAAATAGAATAATTATCAAATGAATCAGCAACTGGAATGAACGGTAACCAACCATGTTATCTAACTAAATCAATAATTCATATGTAGGTATTTATTTAGAACAGAAGTACCAAGTGTAGTTATTATATCTTTTTTATACTACCCCCATTTTATTTATATGTTTATTGGTTGTCACAATCCAAAATTTGGTTATTGTAGTATTTCTGGTTTTAAATTAAACGTGCAATCATCAAATAATTGTATGATGACATGAAAATAAATCCCAATCCTAAACCTACGACTGTAAAGAAGTGGGTCACAGAATTCAAACCTGACTAGAGAGAGATGCTCTAGGTCTGGTCGGCCTCAGACGTCTACGACTAAGGAAAACAATGAAAACGTGTGTAATCTCATTAGGGAAGACCGAAGACTGATCATCAAGAAGATTGCACACACTTCATCACTTCACACGACCATCTCCTATGAACATACAAAAAACATAATTGTCAATTAACTTGGATTTTCTAAGGTCTCAGCTAGGTTGGTCCCATGTTGCTCTCAGATGAGCAAAAGCGCGTTGAGCTCACAAAATCTTGCGACTGTATTGTCACGTTTGAGGCTGAGCCTCAAGATTTTTATAGCAGATTAGATAACAGATGTAATCTAAGTTCACCACTGTGGAAAAGGGTGAGATGCTAAGGGTGTCATCATGGTGAACCACCTCGCTAAGGGCGAAACCATTAGCTCGGCATATTACTTAACCCTTTTGCGTCGTTCGTTAGAAGAAATTAAAGAGAAATGCCCAAGATACTGAGATAGAAAATCTTGTTTAATCTGGATGGATTGAATCCATGCCTCAAATTCTAGATTGTGGTTTCTACGTAACTTAATCTCCTGATTTGGCCTTGACTTTTAGACTTTTGTTTGTTCCCAAACCTCAAAAAACAAGTCGGCGGCCAAAAATTTTCATCGAATGAAGAGGTCCAAGAATGTGTAATAATTGGATATTCTATTCATTTATTTTAGGAAGCCAATTAGCAATCCTCACGTATGGTTACAGAGTAGATAAGATTTTTTTTACAAACATTTACAGCCTTACTTATAAATGGAAGGAGTACTTTCATTAAATAAAAAAAAATTGTTGGTATTGAACTTTGTTTTCTTGGTTAGGTCGCGTACTTTTCCACCCACATGCAAACATCAATCAGAACGAGCTAAGATCAATCAAATAATCATAAAAAAATCAACACAAACTACGTATCTAATCGTAATACTTAAAATTGTATGGATTTAATTAGAAGGTTGTTAAATCTAGGTTTATAATTCGTTAAAACATAGAAATCTAAATAGAAAAGTGAAAATGAACGCAGTGCTAGTGTTTATTTATGGAAATTGATGTATATCGTGCTAGAAAACATCGACAGTTTATGAGTGATATCGAGTATCGAAAGTATCGAAAGTACCGGTACTTGCTTTGTGGAGTACCGGTACTGATCAGTATCGAAATTACCGGGAATTTCGATACTGATCAGTACCGGGAGCATGCCCTAGTACCTACCTAGTTACATTTAATATTTTGTTCCGTATTAATATATTTATAAAAGATAAGTGAGCACAATGAAATGGCCGGTATGCACAATTACGCCTGACCTTATTTTTATTTGGCTATAGGAGTCGAATCACTTGTATTACATTATTGTCTGCTAACGACCGGTCGCCGGACGTACTTCGGATCGAGGTTTTAAAAGGGTTGAGTGGTTTTGCACAGTTGTTGGATAAAACGACCATTAAATAAACTTTGTGGATGCCTATAGGAATGAACGATAACCACGTCAATGAATTTACAATGATTACAATCAGAATGATTGTTATAATATTACTTAAGTAATTAAAATAAGATATATGAGTTATAGGACCTGTCATAACGTAATAAGTCTTGTAGCAGCTCAGACTTCGTCAATATTAGCTCTATCTCTCTCACAGTGATTTAAATATGAGACTCAACCGCTAGGTACCTCTCTCGTTTGAAGCAATCTGCCTGCCAAGCTAGCGTATGTGGTTTGTGTTTTAGCTTTAGAGCTGATTTCACCATGCTCTGTTAGTAACTAATAAAGGATTAACAGTTAAATCTAACCTTAGATGTCAAACGCGTACATCGTATTTCTTATTGTATTAGTTGTTTTCATTCTGTTGTTTTTATTTTGATTTTGTATTTTTGTGTCTGTGTGTATTAGTTAGGCAAATAAATGTGTTATCTATCTATCTACATTTTGGCATATTTAACGGCCCTTTAATCCTTTGTTAATCTAAAATAGCACGGTGAAATCAGAGCTTATGTTAGCGTAAAACTGAGCTAATGATCTGTTGCATTTTATAATCAGCAACTAATTTCTAATGAATTAGAATTTTCATTGCCATATAATAGATCCGATAACAGGTCCGATTTAGAATGATGTACTGTTTGAGCTGCAGTTCCGCTCTGAGCTGTTGTGTTTCTATGACTCTCTGAACTGTTCTTCCAAGCTTGTGTTTATAATATACACAAGTAAAACTTCCAACCATTGCAATGCACCTAATGCACTATGGATCGCCTTCGGCCATATCCATATAGTAGGTACGATCTACCTGTGATTTTAACAAACATGCCAAATATCATTTGCAATAATATACATACCTACCAACCTTAAGGTTAGTATAATGGCGCACATGCATAATGGATCCTTAAAAATCTTAGTATCGGCACGATGGTCATTATGGAAATTTATTTAAAACGTACGGCTGACTTTGAAGAATGGAGAGCGGTTCCGTTCGCCCCTGATAAGTGACCGCAACACGTACACGTACGTACTTTCATAATTTATTTCGCACCTGGCCCGAAGACTTCAATCCTGAATATAGCTATATATATGAAAACATATTGCATAAAATAATAAATTTTGTTAGTAATCCTGTGACATTTGAAACATTTTATAGTACCTACCTAATACAATAAATACCCTCTAATCCCTTTCTAATCTCCTTGGGTTCTCTTCGAGAATAGTGTGCGACTTAAGCTTATACTACCTCTATATAGACAGTACTTCTTCAGATAAATGAGGGAATATCTACCGTGCCTGGGGATCAAAGTCGTGAAGCTGTTTCAGTTTTTTTTTTTCAGAACTTCTTAATTTACTTAAAGTAATTTTCATTGTTTCTGTATATGTATTGTTCTTGCTAATGATTTATGATTATAATGAGGGGCGAATCAATCTCATGTCAGATAATTAATTCGCCAGCTTCTCCCAACAAATTTACCTACGACTCAAAATACGTAAGTTGAAAAAAATACTGAAGGGGCGTGATCACACTAGCGTTTAGTGTCATCTCGTGTCTCCATCGAGGCAAGCCCGTTGAACGATCGGCTCCCTGAAATTGAGAAAACAACCGGTGTGTACTAGACTAGAAAGTCACACCAGGTTTTGAGAGCGTTTTGCGATAATTCAAATTCAAATTCATTTATTTAACGAAACATGGGTTACAGAAAGATAATATGTTCGATTGTACCTCTATAGGGTCAGCCATGATCAGCTTTACAGCATGCTAAATGTAGTTATAAAAAAAGATTAAATTTAACATGTCAAAGTTATAGAAAATAAAATAATACATAGATTCATTTATACAAAATTGTCGTTTAAAAAGTCATTTACACTGTAGTAGACCTTATGCAGAAGTATTTTTTTAAGCTAATAATGTGTGTGACTGCTTTTAAATTATATCGTGATGCTTCTAGACAAGCCAAGGACTAAGTTCACCCAACTGAAGCTTTATTTACGATTAGGAATCCCGGAAATTCAGTTCATTTATTCTTCTAGAAAAAACCGTTTTGTTTAGCCCGAAAGTTTCAGCAAACGAATATCATGAATGAAAGAAGAATGAATGCTCTCTGTTCGCTAATCAAACTTATATTTTGATTAACATTCGGTTCACCGCAAGAAGAGCATTATAAACAAAACTAGCACTACTAGAAATAACTTACGAATTTTGGAGGTAATTCAGTTGGAGCATGCGCGACGTTGCTCCGTTACAGTTCCGTGGGCGAGTAGTCAGTCAGTAACTGGCTTGATGCAGCTTTGTCCGCTCGCTTTGTCCTGGAACCCGGTGTCGGTGGAGGTAGCTTCCCGCGCAATATACGAAATACTTTCGACTCTCTGAACCCGGTCTTTCAATTAGTCGACGTAGTTTCGCTTCGTGGTATAATGTGAATGCTTTCGTGTTAAAACAGTGGTAAAAAAAGTTTGTTGTGTTTATAAATATACAACGGATAAAAGAAAACTAATGGTAAGGATTTTGTACAAAACTAAATACTATTTGCCAATTAATAAAATATATTTTTTATAATTGTAGTTAAGTATCTGTATAATTTAACTTTTTTGTACACCGAAGAGATCGCTATTAGCGATAAGGCCGCCCATTGCACTTGATGATTGTAATTTTCCGTTAGGTATGATATCACGTTTTCTTTTGTGTACAATAAAGTGTTTATCTATTTATCAATCTATTTTATTAAAGCGGCGATGGGCTTGCAACCTATCCTTAATGGATTACCAACTACTGCAAAATGTATGTACCAAATGTAATGTTTGGACGTACCTTTGAATTCCTTTGAACCTTTGAAATAGAAGTCCTCAAAGAATCTGGAGTTCGTACTTGGTACTCAAAAATCTAAGGGGATGTCTACCGTGCCTGGGGATCAGAGTCGTAAAGCTGTTTCAGTTTCTATCATATTGCCCTGATGGACCGACGACGTAGAAAAAAAAGGGCTTAGAATTATTATTCGGAAATGTATTGGGGGCTTATTTCTAGCACTGGACTTCTTCAGGCTGTTGATGATGACGATGAAATACTGCTTATATCAATTCAAAGTATATTTTCAATTATTTTGAAATATATGTATTAAAGTGGGAGTGGGAGAGTGAACATATCTGTTAGTTATTTTAGTTTGTTTGATTGAAAAAGTTTTAGGTGGCCATACTGAATTTTTGGTTTAGAATTCCATTACTGACCGTGCCTGGGGATTTCAATCGTGAGCTCACTTCATTTTAATTACATTATACCAGGTGATGTACTAGGTAACGTATTTATAATTACCGCAATTCATGTGTTCAGGCGCCGCGGCGCCGTAGAATGGGGTCGATAGTAAAACATTTTTGAACTTTGATCACATTTCTGTTTTCTTAATTAAAAAAACATTTTATTTTGGTGCATATTCTAGGTTTTTATGGTTAGTTTACTATCCGGTACCCGAAAAGCCAGCTGTTTTATAAAAACTTGTCAAAAACAATCAGTGTTTTATCTACTGTCTTACTTTTTTTAAAGTAAGACAGTAGCTAAAAGTTATATATACTTATTAGGAAGAGATGATTATTCTAGTAAGAATGATGATCACACATCCCTATTTATACGAAAAATCACCATATTTCTATTCACCCTATTATTTGATCTGAAAATGACCGCGATTGAGTTAAAGAAACCAAGGAAAAGGATGAAAAAAAAGCACCACGATCTTTTTTTTCTGAATATCCCGATTCGATACCCTGTAGGTACATTATATAAAGTTGAGTACTTTTTTATTATAGATTTATTTTACTACTAAGTACCTATATACCAAGAGTTATGGTGGTATTCTTGACGAACAAGGTTAACGGGGGAAACCGGCAGCTTTAAAATTGAGCTGTCAATTTAAGCCGGTGTGAAAACAAGCTTGTTAAACTTCTCAACAAAATTAATCTTATGATTTGAAATTTAGGTTTTACTTTCATAATGTGATGGGAGCAATACTGTATGTTAATACTGTCGCGAGTACAGGTCAGGTCAGCGGTTATCTGGAATTACTACCCGCGATAAGACCGGCGATTATAGAAAAAACATGCTGTACTTTTTTGTACTACTTATCCATCCTATACTGTCTAAAGATAGTAATAAAGATCTTATTTCTTTATTTACAGAACTTTGCCTTACCGAGTTGGTTTATTACGAAAGACGAGTGCTTACAAATAAAAGAAAACTATGAATGTTCTTAGCCTTATATGAAATAGTGTATATTAAAATTAAAAGTTTCTTCTATTTGAAGGCAGCTTAGCGGGCGCCATTGTGTTCCACCACATGGTTATTTCAAATAAGACTGTGATATCAGAATGTCTTATACACCGTTTACACTCAGCTCATGTCCGTGGAAATGTGCAAAGACATGAGCAGGGACTTGGGCAATGCGAGAATGTAAACAGGCCACTTCCATGTCCACTCACGGTGCCGCTCGCGTTGCCCGTGTTGCGTGAACACACATTGCCGGCGACGCTGCCGCAGACATATGGACGGCAACATTTCCGTCCACGCGAATGTCTAAATGCATATCTAAAGGTATAAGGACAGGCTATTATTACTTCTGTGATAAAAGCACCTAATACTAATCGCGACTCTTTCAGTTTTATTGATTTACGCTTCCACAATCGCTAATACCCATTATAGCGTCAAAAGAATAGCGCGTAAATTTTTCATATCCCGGTAACTTCCGACACAATTATTTATCGTTTCTTTTGTGCCCTTGAAATCGGCGAGAAACTGGCACGCCCCACATCGTACACAATACAACGTGGACCCGTCACATGCGAGGTAGCCCTCAGCTTTGTTCCGGATTAAGTGGTACATTTCAGCATGTTAACCGTTGCTTTTGTGTGTAATAAAGATTAGTAGCTTTAACCCCGTAAAATTACGTATGCAAGAGAGCTTTACACTAGCAGGATACATATTGATAAGAGATAGAATAAACTCTGAACAAAACCGATGCACTTATCTAGATGATTCGGATATAAGAAAATATTTAGTAATTTTGTCAGCACATCAGCATAAGCAATTGATAGACAATTTTAAAACAAAAAATGCATTTCGTTGGCGGAGTTTAATAAAGTATTCACCGAATGGCTTTGTGAAAACAAAAGCGCTCTTTAGAGGAAATTAAAAGATGTAAATGATAGTCCAAATGAAAGAGTTCACGGCTGGGTTTTGCTTTTATACTACTCGGTTATTGCCGTAGCATAGCGTTTATTACTTTTTTAATACATAACTATACGGCGAACACTATAATTTGCTAAATGAAAATATTTTTCTGGCAATAAATCAAACACATATTTCAATATTTTTATGAAGGAAAGGTCTATTTGCTATAAGTACCTATATTATAACCGTCGGCCATGTTAAAATAGTCGCTGGTAATTTTACAGCATGTTTTTACTCGCTCGGCAAGAGAGGGAAGATAGATCGAAGATAAAAAATGCTTTATAGCACACAATTTTTGACAGCCTTCACAGCTCAGTTGGTAGGTAGCTCTGCCTTCTGCGCCGTAGGCCGTGGGTTCGATCCCCACCGAGAACAAACATTTGTGTGATGAACATAGATGTTTGTTCGCTGTCTGGGTGTTATTAAGTATTATAAGTATGTGTTTACAAAAAAATATATTATATGTATTATATCAGCTATCTGGTTCCCATATTACAAGCTTTGCCTTAGTTTGGGACTAGATAGTGCTGTGTCCACCTATACTTATATTTATTTATTCTTGTGCTGTTCTCATAAAAAAAAACCTAAAGAAAATGTATACCTAGGTACATTAAAATCTTAAAAGTATACTTAAATACAATGGACGGTCTTATCGCTAAACAGCAATCTCTACCAGACAGCCGTCGGATGGAATGCACTCATATTATTTATAAGGGAAATCTCTAATAGGTACTATAAGAATCAAAGTCCTGACTGAGTGACTGACATAATATAGACAACGCATAGCCTAAACCGCTGGTCCTAGAGACTTGAAATTTGGGGAGTACATAGGTCTTATGGCGTAGAGGTGTACTAAGAAGGGATTTTTGGAAATTCAACCCCTAAGGGTGTGAAAAGGGATGAAAACGTTTGTATGAAAAATAGTATTCCTTGAACCTACAAACTTAAAACTTGGAGTACATGTACTTCAAGGCTAAAAAATAGGAAAGGCATTTTTAGTTTTTTAAAACTACCCTTAATACCTCTAAGTGTGCAAAGGGATGTAAAAGTTTGTATGGGAGTTTTTTGACCGCTGGTCCTAGAGACTTGAAATTTGGGGATTATATGGGTCTTATGGCGTAGAGGTGTACTAAGAAGGAATTTTTGGATATTCAACCCCTAAGGGTGTAAAAAGGGATGAAAACGATTGTATGAAAAAGAGTATTCCTTGAACCTACAAACTTGAAACTTGGAGTAGATGTACTTCAAGGCTAAAAAATAGGAAAAGCATATTTAGTTTTTTAAAACTACCCTTAATAAGTGTGCAAAGGGTTGTAAAAGTTTGTATGGGAGTTTTTTGACCGCTGGTCCTAGAGACTTGGAATTTGAAGAGTACATAGATCTTATGGCGTAGAGGTGTACTAAGAAGGGATTTTTGGAAATTCAACCCCTAAGGGTGTAAACAGGGTTGAAAACGTTGGTATGAAAAATTGTTTTCCTTGAACCTACAAACTTGAAACTTGAAGTAGATGTATTCCAAGGCTAAAAAATAGGGAAGGCATTTTTAGTTTTTTAAAACTACCCTTAGAGGCGTCAATGTTTGTAAGGGATATTCTAAAAACGGGAATCTTGAGTTGGTACGAGGAGATCTGAGGGTATCTACCGTGCCTGGGGATCAAAGTCGTGAAGCTGTTTCGTTTCGTTTGTTTTTGGGGTAGACACTAGGAACAAATAAGTACATATTTTCCGTGTAAGGTTGTCTTTTTTGTATTTGACATGTTTGTGCTAAGCTCACCTGTACCTACCTACCTAATATAGGTAATTTATTTATTTATTTATAATGAACGCCTATAGGTATCTCTTATACCTACGTAGGTATTTAAAATCCTACCCTAATATTATACAAATCAATGCGAAAGTTACGATGTTTGGATGTTTGTGGCTCAATCACGGCTCACCACTTCAACGCGTGCGAAGCCGCGGGAAGCCACTAGTAATAAATAAATGCCTAGTTTTTTATTAGTACCTACAAACATATTTTATAAAATACTTAGATACATTATACATATTCGTACATAGATTACACTACTACTACATATCATACTACTTTACAGAGAAGATGGATTTAGGGCTCGTCTGGGGAAGTACTACCACCACGCCTTTTTCTGCCGCCAAGCAGCGTTGCTGTGTTTCGGTTTGAATAGTGTGTTCGCCGGTGTAATTACAAGCACATGAGGCTTAACATCTGTATGCCTTAAGTTGATGGACGCAGGGCAGTGAATCGTATGGCACGTTCCTATCGTGCGTAACTTGCTTTGTTATAGGTGATGGTTAACACTGAACATCAGGTGGGTTTAAAGCAAAACACAGCAACGCTGCTTGGAGTCAGAAAAAGGCGTGGTGGTAGTACTTCCCTGGACGAGCCCTTCACAAAGAGCTCTACTACTCTTAAGTCACCTTCCAGTGCGTGTTATTATTGCCGTATCATTCGTCAAAGAAGCATCATTACGGTGGCACTTCACATCGCTATTTGGTATTCGCGTTTTTATTTACTCATTATTCAGGTTTATTGTGTAGAAGTCCGAATAACTCGAACACACCGTCCACACATCGTCATGAAAATACATTTATTCTTATATTCGTCTTGTTCGTAAAAATAGTCGAATATTACTCACTAAATATCGTCGTATTTGGGAAATAAAGACACGAACACGTATTTTATTATCAATAAGTAATTGGTTTCCAACATTTTAGTTCAAGCAGTCGTGTTTTATTAAAATAAGCAATTCTTAACCTCTCAAGTATCTGAAATGAACAAATGATAAGAAAAAAGACAGAACTCATTAAAAACACAACTCGCTTATCAAAACAAGAGTTATATTTTTCCTTTGGTATACATAGGACCCTAAAACAACCTACATAGCAGGTGTTACTCGCAAATAAAGCAGCACCTCAGTCTGATAAGCCTTTAATATAAATTTCATTATGAGAAGCCTTAGCAAGGTAGGTAGTTAAGATTTTAATATTCTGGCGCAAAATTAAATTGGTCGTCATCTGGTTACCTATTGCATCCCTGCGGCTCGCCCCAAGTAACATAACAGTAAAGGGGGTTTTTAACATGACCCAATATGGGTAATTGGTTTGGAATAAAAATATACGAAAATATTGAGTACCTACGCTCTCTTTGAACAATCATCCACATTATTAAAAGTTCGCATAGGCCTTCGGGTAGAAAATGTAGGTGTAATTAAAAAAGGTACGGAATCTATGGAGATTTCAGAGATAAAGGTTTATAAATGTCAATAAATGGCATACCTACTAATCCGCCATTTTGAAAAAAACGTGATTCGGCGTCCAGTGATGAAACACATGTCAATCGACAGAGTAAATGCTTACAAACAAAAAGTCATCGAACAAAAAACCGTTACGGTTACGATACGGTTTCTGAGATATTTGGGTCTAAAAATTATAAAAAATCGGAAATACAAAAATGACGCTGGTGATCTGGAGCCGACTGGATTCGGTTCTTGTAGCACGGACGAATTTTTTGACTCCTCATTTACCTACTTTATACGGTGGTTTTAAGATAATACGACTCGTATAACTGTATTTTTCTTTTTTCTGACCCAAATATCTCAAAAACTCTATCACTTAGAGATTTGATCACTGAACACTTTGTTTGTAATCATTTACTCCGTCGATTGCCATACGTTTCATCACTGTCCGCCGAAACATGTTTTTTTTCAAAATGGCGGACTAGTAGGTATGCCAGGCTCCATACAAAAATGTTCGAACCCCTTTTGGTTTTCTTAAATCGATCATAAAAATGCGCATTAGAAAACGAGCAAAGAAAATAATGAAATAGCTCATGACTGTATCCCCGGGCGTAAAGATCTTGTTGCTGGAAATCAATGAGGATGTCTACTTAACTTGTACTACATATTAAGTACTTAATATTAATAATATAGCAAATTAATGACTTAAAAAAACCATCCAGGGCTACCAATTTTTGACTAAATACTTATTATAATAATAATTTTGTACAGACATAAGACATAACAGACACAGGCAAAACATGCCATATTGTTCATCATATAGAAATGCTCGGTTGGAATCGCACCCACAACCTAGCCTACAGACCAAAAGCCATAGCTACTACCCACTGAGCTGTGAGGCCAGTAATTTGAGGAGCTCCAGAATAAAAACCGATGAATCCGTTTTTGATCAAACAACATTTTTTTTTTCGTCTCTCATAGTATTACTCTTACATGCCATACTTTAATTGGACACGTCAAAACCCGTTGAAAACGTAGTAAATGAGACTCTAAAGATGGGCAGCCAGAACAAAATCCGACGATTGTTTCGTATTTTCCCAAAAATTACGTAAAGTGGATTTATCGGTTTTTGTTCCGGAGCTCCTCAAATGTGATATATTTTGAGTGATAATGGTAACATCATACAAAGTCAGTGGTGGACATATTTGCCGCCAGTAGGCTGTTCATACCGCCCCTACTGACCCCTACAATTCGATACCCTAGTTTACAATTATATTTATAAAAAAATGCAACTTATGATTTGTGCACTATCGTCCCCATTTCATCAGCTTTTTCCCGTTATTAGTATTATTTTGTTGTGAGCTAGGGATTGATAGAGCTTTTCTTACCTTAGAAATATACCTTTTTTCTGTTATATGTATATCTATATATAAACAAGATATATATATACATATAACAGAAGAGAGCCTAATTTACCCCCCCCCACCCCTTAAATCTGCCGCCCTAGGCTCCAGCCTACTCAGCCTGCTGGTAAATCCGCCACTGTACCAAGTACAGGTAGAGTCAAGTTTATGGTACGATCTAAAGGCACAATAGCTAAACATGATGCACTTTGTATGCACGGTGCGACGAGGTTGAAGTAGATGTGGGTACAATCTTACACGAATAGCGTTAATTAAGCCAAGATGCTAGTTTACGTTTGTTTGCTAAGCGCGACGGCGATGGATGTTCGTCAAGACGTTATTGAGGATAAGCAAGTTTGAAACAGTTTGAATGAACGGAATGATCACCATTTGCATACTTTAGCAGAAATCTTTTGGCTAAAGTTAAACTTCTGGTTATCTTTCAGTTTCCAGTTTCTATTTGAGTTGATCTAAAAATGCACATGAACTGTAGACTCCGCGCGAATAATAGTCTGCTTCAACAGTCAGTGAAGGTTAATTGAAAGTGTTTTATGTGAAGACCGTTAAACTTTAAAACTTTTTTTAGTAATATGAAATCTTTGTTTAAATATTTTAGTATGACAGTAGTCGTCTTACTCTCCCAAATTAAATCGCTGTTGCAACAGCCATGCATGTCCATGGACAAATAAATGTGAGAGTGGATATCGTTGTAACTCAATTAGATGTTACAAAACCGGACCGATTTGGGTTCTTGGAATAAATAGAATTCGTGTGAATATAGAAACGTTTTTATCGGGCTGCAACGCGAGAAAAGCCACAGGCGGATAAAAAAATTACAAATGCATACGTTTAGATATTTGAATGTTTGTAGCTCAATCATCCCGTAGCGTTTGGATTTATAGGAACTTGGAACTTGAAACTTGGACGTGGTAGGTAGATATATTCATACTTTTACAAGAGTAGTAGAGCTCTTTATGAAGGGCTCAGGGGAGTTACGGGGAAGTACTACCACCACGCCTTTTTCTGCCGCCAAGCAGCGTTGCTGTGTTTCGGTTTGAGGAGTGTGGTTGGTGTAATTACAGACACATGAGGTATAACATCTGTACGGTCCGTAGCAGAAGGACAATCTAGCATAAAAGTTGATGGACGTAGGGCAGTGCATCGTAGGGCACGTTCCTATTGTGCGTGACTTACGAGGCAATGCTTTGTTATAGGTGATGGTTACCACTTAGTATCAGGTGGGCCATCTGCTTGTTCCATCAGCTAGTTGTATAAAAAACCTAGAAAGCGTATAGATTAGTTTTTATCCGGATATCATGCAAACTTAGCAGTAGCTAGTAGCCTGTAAAAGTACCCGTTTGTGGTTTCATATACATTAATATATTATAGTAAGCTTAGCTTTTAACTCGTAATTACAACAGTGAGTAAAAATAGTACCTACTGATGTCAAAAATATCATGTTACCAAACCATAAGCTTTTGGGTTTTAGAATGGAGGCGTAAATCGGGCATAAAAATTAAAGAGTAGTCTTGATACAGTACAGATCAAATATTTAAGGTAGCAGAAAATGTATTAAAAGTTACTAAACCCTTATCGTGCTAACGATATTGCTTGTGTTCATTGACCAGAACTTGTTAATAAAAAGGGAACATTTTCCAGTGAAAGCAAATAGAAAGCTCTAGGATTAAAATTTCAATTAACGGATTGCGAAGTGCTCTGGTTAATGAATAATTTAATGAGGTCATGCCTATCGCAAAATAAGATATTCTTGCAATAATTTATGCGTATGGGCTGTAACAAAGTGGGCGTATTTTCGGCACGTATACGCTCTTACTTTGACGCTCGTGTGATACGCACTTAAACGCGCGAATGTAACACACGTATGCGAGCTTTATGCCATCGAGATGTGCATGTTGCAATCACACGCTTACAAATGCGCGCGCTGAAAATACGCGCAATCTGCAATCACCCTATACATTATTATTTACTAGTAGTTCGCCCCGAACTGAGATCTCGTGATGCGACCCGACGAACGCACCAAAACTTTGAGTAGGTGATAGTCAAAGGCAAGTCCAAACATTATGTTTGGACTTGCCTCTGACTACCGCCTACTAACTTGGTACGGTAACCAAGTTTCAACTCTATTGGCCTATTTATTGAAGAGTTCCGTTGAACAGACCTTGGCTCCATCATCAGACCTGGTCGTTGTCACCATTTTATGAGAACTGAGTACCTCCTTAATTTATTTCAAGAAAAAAAAATAAGAAAAAGCAAAGTAACTGGCCGACCAGTAGAAAAACCTTGATGCCAACGAAACTCTTAGAGATGGGAGCTCTTGGGTCGCTGGTTATCTTAATTTAACTTTTTTGTTGTATCTCAAAAACCGAGCGTCCCAGAAAAAAAGTAAAAATTGTTTTGGAATGTCCAAACAAAGCCCTTTCGTATGACATGTAACTTGATTTTTTTAAGTCACTTTTTTTATTTTTGCCCCCTTAAAAAACCCTATATCTTAAAAACTCTTCATCCGATTTTACTCATATACTTACCAGTAAATTTCTCAAGTACAAGCTGTCGTCTTATCAAATTTCATGCAGATCGGATCAACGGTTCGAAAGTTATGGCCAGACAAACATACATACATACATACATACATACATATATACATACATAAAATGCCAAATCGCCCAAGTTGAAACTAGAATCTTCGTTCGCTTGGCTCACTCGATCAATTATAATATTATTATTTATAATTTTATGTATTTTAATTTTTAAGTTATTAATAACTTAAAAGTTAAGGACTTGTACTAACAGATACCCCTCCTGATGTTACGTGGTAACCATCGGCTATAAAAAAGCATTGCCTCGCACAATAGGAACGGGTACTACGATGCACTGCCCTGCGATCATCAACTTGAGGCTTACAAATGTTAAGCCTCGTGTGCCTATAATTTCACAGGCTGCCACACCCTTCGAGCTGAAACACAGCAACGCTGCTTGACCTCAGAAATAGGTATAGGTATGGTGTTAGTACTTTCCCGGACGAGCCCTTCACAAAAAGCTCTACAACTCTTACATCGTACATGTAACTACACAATATTCATTATACACTAAAGTATAGTAATAATTACCGTCCGCCTCAAGGGACGCAGATGGGGTAACCGTTTTTTACTTGAATTTTTTAACAGCATCTTGTTAGCTCTTAGTTCTCGTGCTAATGGAGGTGGGTATTTTAATTTACTTAACCTACTTTTCTCTCCGCAATTTAACAATCTAACGTCGGTCAAAACGCATGAATGCCAACATTTTGTATGATGTTCGGATGTCATCATAAAAGCTACATCCAACCCTTCCAAAAAAACCAGAAACAGCTTTGATCCCAGGTACGGTAGATATTTCCTCAGATCTCTCTAAAACCTCGTATAAACCCATACAAATTACTACTTACACATTAACCTCCAAAAATCCCAACCTCTAAACAAGTATGAAAGGGCATTTATTCATTGCTTCGTTTACTAACAAAGATGTTATAGGTACCTACAGCCTCCAGGTTTAATGATCATAATCTTTGTTTCAGATTCTGAAAAGTCTCCATAGAAACAAGGTCAACGGTTATGTTTAAAACAATGAAGTGCCCTATTGTGTGACTGGTTAAAATCGGAAGATGTAAAATGTCGTGGAGGGTACACTCGCGGGCGGGTCATGGTCTGTCCCTGTGGGCATTGCTGCTAGGATGCCTCTCCACTGAAGGTACGAAACCCAGTCTTATGGCCGGCGGGGGAATCAGACTACTCAGTTTATTATTACTTTGCTGACAGTGCAATATTGAAGGTAGTTTAGTACCAGCTGTCTTATTGCGTAGGTAAGCAAAATGGTAGTGAACGATACTGAAAACGTTGCCTCAACTATGTATTTAAGTTATCTGTATTTCATAGTGCTTTAGAGTAAATTGTAATGCTATGTAATTATTGTTAAATAAATAAACTAGGAGGTAGTTTAATCTGAGAAGCTTCACTTTTACATGTTTTAAACCATTTTAGATAATCATATATTATTATAGAAATCATCATCACCATCAGCCTGCAGAACATATCACACTCCATATCACCTCCACATATCAATGTTATAACCATTCCGATTAGCTACGCAAATAGTATGTATGTACCTATATGTTTTTTTATTAGTTTTATAGTGTTTACTACACTTAAGGAAATCACAAAGATTTTTAACAGAGTGGGATCCCACTCGGATAATAACTTTTGGGACTATTTATAATCTTTGTATGTATATGTGTCTACTCGTTTCACTAGCTCTGAAAAACGGTGTTACAGAAGACTTCAAGTTCCAATTACAGTTAAGCAATACAAAATAAATTCCATGACAAAAGATTCGCTTCGTAAATAAAATATAGAGATGAAATAGTACCAAAGATACATTACTATTGATACTTGAAAAAGATGTAATAGAATAGTGAAGAAGGTAAAGTCGTCAATATTTTCATGCATGACAAGGTAAAGTCGTCAATATTTTCATTGTCGTAAACCATAGACGAAATTACACAAGTAGGGACATGAGGCTAAACATCCGTATGCCTCAAGTTGATGGACGCTGGGCACGTTCCTATCGTGTGTGATTTGCGAGGCAATGCTTTGTCATAAGTGATGGTTACCACAGGTGGGCTAAAACCCTTTCACCACAATGTTTCGAAAGAAACTTGTGACACAAGAAGAAGATCAGGTGGGCCAACTGCTTATTCCATCAGCAAGTAGTTATAAAAAAACCCCCAACAGTGGATTAAATCAAGCTGCGGATGATGATAATGATGTAAAGGATTATCTCACTGCTCGTGAGTAGATATGGCTGTTACAAAATTGGCAAAACCGACTGTTGTCGGTGTGCCGCCGCTGCCGAAAGCGCGCGCCATATTAGTCATGTACCACATTGTATTAGTCATGTACAGTAGACACAATAGATCTTTGTCGGATCAGTGGTGTGGAGCTTGAGCGAAATAGAACGATGCCACAGACAACTTTACAGCCACACATATTCGTTTCCACTGCTGTTACAAGGTATGATTTTTGGAAACAATATACGAATAGTTTGCATGTCAGCGTTGTAGGCCGGAGATGGATGAGGGTAGTCCAAGATCGTGGGCTAAGTCAGGCTTCGGATGATGATAGTTTGCGTAAGTATATCTGGCATAAAGCTTTGAAAACAGCCAAATACTATATACAACGTGTTGATGAAGTTATGTAGGGAAACAAAGAGCGTGTATTTAGACCAAGCACTGGAATACTTTGACGTGTGCAACGGTTGAATACATCGTTTTCGAAATTCCCATACAAAAGTAAAATTAATATTATCTCAGAAATTTGCAACAGCCCTGTCTGTGTACGTGTCAAGGTCACACGCACGCGCGCTTCTATCTAGGAAAGAGAAAAACAACGATAACCTACGAGATAATTTGAAATACTTACCTTTCGGTAGGTAGGTAGGTACGCCGCCAATCCCCTGACACGATATTTTTACTGGTTCCTATGGATTTTGTCATTATTTACTGGCTATAATAACACTGGATAAAACTGGATTTTGGTAAGTTTGCGAGATTTCGCACGACACAGGCTTCAAACTTCACACTAAACCATTACCTCGTAGGCACTGCTCATACACACACTGACTGACGACGGCTTTTTACATAACAATCACCATTTTATCACGTTTGATGACATTTTCTCAACAAAACAATGTACAACAACGCATGTAAACACAAACAGGGTGACCATCTCAAAAGTGGCGGTTCTACCACACACCTGCCAAAAAATCTGTCAAAATCTACCAAGCTTGACGATAAAAATACCAAAAATATGACTTCATACCATCTCCTTCGTGGCTACGGAATAAATTAAATACCTACATTACATTCAGTTACTATCTTTTGATCGTTTGTAACGGTTTGCAGTTATCTAAAACGAGATAGAAGTTGTTTAGAAACCAAATCAATAAAGGTAAAAAAGAATAAGAAGTTTCCAGTTCGGTAAAAAATAAATAAATTATAAATATTATTTCATTAAAAATTCAAACTAATAAGATTTTTCTTGAAATATTTAAAATCTGCCAAATGGCAGAAATCTGCCACAAATGGTAACACTGATCGGCGGCCGTCGGCCGTCCTGATTGGATATGCGTTTTTAAATGCAACCAATGACAGACAGGTTAGTCAAAGATTAAATAGGACAGACTAGACACTTCCCAAAATTGCAGTTGAATAATTTTGTCGTGTCAATGAACCATGGTGGTAAAGTAACATGTTACAATTTAAAGAACTATGAATATCATAAACATTGGTTTACGACATCTAGTAATTAAACAAAAATAAATATTCTATTAAATATTGAGTACGTAGCCACGTAGGTACCTAGTTACTGAATAGGTATTAGTACCAAAGATCTCAGAGAATGTTTACCGTGACTAGGGATTACAGTCGCGAAAATATTTCTTTTACATACCAAGATCTTTAAAAACAGCAACATCATTATTAGGTAGGCACATTACTAGGTAATTGGTGGCAGTTCTGGTACCTATTTTATCTAAGGTTAACAACTAGAGGTCAAAGAACAGCTGTAAATAGGGCTGCCTCATGATGCGTTTAGATTCAATTTAGATAAAAGTTTAAGAGGCATTTCATGAATGAAAAACTTTGAAATTTTAAAAGTCGTAGAACAAAAGTTGTTCGTTATGACCGGTAGAATATCCTGCTTTCGGATCCCTATAATTCTTAATAAACACGTTGTATATGTCGCAGCCAGCTGGTTGAGTTCGCCGTTCAATTGGCTGCCTGGCCGTTTGGTTGAACGGCGCCGTTCAGCTAACTACCTGAATGATGCCTGATCATTAAACGACTTTCCTAGTCAAGTCGTCAATATACTAAGAATCACGTCGTTAAAAAACCTAACAACCTATTGTACCTTCTAAGGTTTGGTTAGGTTGTTTGAATTTTTTTCACCCTTATTCGGTACTACATGATTTTTAACATTGTGGTGGATATCATTCAGACGTTTGGTTGAATGGCGCCGTTTGGTTGAACGGCTAGGCAGTTGATTGAATGGCGGATTAAACCAGTTGGCTGCCACATATACATCACCTTTATCAGATGTCATACGTGTCAAATGGGTACATATACATTTAGGTTCATACTACTTACCACCAATATTAATCAGTATCAATATAATGCAAACTCTACTCTCCACGAACAATCCTTTTATTTTGTCCAGCGACGATTTAAACCTTTATCTAAAACCCTTTAAGAGATTTCATAATAATAAGCGAGATTGTTTGTTCAAAGAAAAACGATTGTATAGCAGATTCTTTGCTTCTCACTTTACCAAAGCAAAATAAAACCTTTGAGCGATAACTTGTACCGAAGCTTGCAAATTACCGCATCTCGTTATTTTAGTCAAGTTTTGTTTTCACAAGAAGTAGCTAGAACTCTACATAGCCAGGAAGTTCTGGTTGAAAATAAAACTTAGAATAACAGCCAGTCGAGAAAGAAGTTTTTAAAATGTTCACAGCGAGTTTATTGTGCCTACTATTTACCTGCATTCGTTTTTTCTTTGGAACCTTTATTTTATGATATTTCGACTTCGTGGACTGCAGGGGAATAAATCGAGTGGTATAGAACGTTACACGAAGGTTCTGTGTACATAATATGTGGCACGTCGTTGCCCCGTCGCGTCGCTCTCGTAGCGCTCATTTCTGCATCTCACATTTTCTTTACAAAAAAAGACAAGATAGGTACTAACACACGCGAGAAGTTAGCTTTAATCTACCATCACAAAGCTGGAGCTATATACCCCTAAACTTTCTTCAAACAACAAATCTCAAGCTGGGTAGGTATAATTCCCAATCCTTTTCTGTGTGTAACGTTTGCATAACTCTGCCGAGTCTTACCTTATTTCATTCACGGAATGAGTTGCCTAAAGCGACGTTTCCTAAAAGGTTAGCAGGAAACTTGATTATGTATGCGAATCGTAAATTTACATTTCATTGACGCGTGCTACACAGTTTTATCAAATTGGGTTATAACTTCGGAACATTTGAGTTACTCCTGCTTAACAACTGGGCTTTGCGGGTGATACCTTCCGCAGGTTCTATCTCATTTGAATGAAAGCTCTGCACAGATCTAAGGAAATCATAACGAGGCATCACATTTAGCTAAACTAAAGTCTACCGTGTAAACTAACTTTGAAGTTTGCAAGGTTTGAAACTAAACTTAACAAAGCCGTGTTATACATACATGCCTACTATATAACATATTTCGTAAGCCAAAGAAGCGGTACGAAGGAAACGATGATAGTAAAACTAAAATACTAGGTACTAAAATAAGGCAGAGTAGCGAAATCCTACTAAACATGTACAACAATATCGAGCGTGGTGTGCTCGCGTGCAAGTGTCTCTCCTACTTTCGAGAATGAAATTGGCGTGAAGTTACTATATTTACATAATCGTGAATACAATAACGAGCTCGAGCGCGCAACATTTGTACTTATATAGACAACTGTAAGGTCACATTTGACCGTACGCAAAACAAAAAAAAGAAATTATTATTGTAAGTTGTTTATAAAAAAAAATATAAAAAGCTGCTACCGTATGCTTAGGCCTGGTTTCACCATGCTCTGTTAGATTAACAAATGATTAAAGGGCCGTTAAATATGTCAAAATGTACGCGTTTGACAGCTAAGGTTAGATTTAACGGTCTTTTAATCCTTGATAACTAACAGAGCATGGTGAAACCGGCCCTTAGTCTGTTTTTTGACAACATCTAAAAACAATTTTAGAAAATTTAGTTCTAATGAGAAATATTTATGTAACAAGCATCACATAGATAACGAAATAAACATAATATTATTACTTATGCATTTAAGTATTTCAGTGAAGGCTATCTTTTTCATACAAAAGAAATAGAATAAAGGAAAGTAGTTTACTTATCCTTTTCTCGTAAAGAGACAAAGCGTTTGGCCTTTATCTCGATAAGCGGGTCCCTTTTACGAAAAATACAGAAAAACTGAAAAGGGGATACAATGCTAGAATACACAATGAAGTGGAAATAATCAAATCGTACATACAAGTAAATTGAAAAACCGAGAGAGCATTTAGAAGATTTAAGTAGAAAGGAATCTGAATTAGGTACTTACTGGTTTGGGTGTGGAGGAAAAATGTCTCAGCTCAAGTAGACTTTTCTTAACGGTTTGACTTACTCAATTTTACTGTTTAAAAACTTTACTTACAAATAAAATATGAAAAAAAAAACGATTATAGGAGGATTCCTATTAGAATAACCAACCAACGAATATAAGGAAAAAAATTTGTTTAATTTAATAAAGTTTTTATATCGCCGTGTATTTATGATCTTTAGGGCCAAACATCAACAGTTACGTTTTTAAAAAGATAAATACATACTCAAATGTATTTTATTAAAGTCTCCTTTGACAATGTACTCGTTAGTCAGCCCCAAAACCGCAATGGAAAAGTCTTGTAATTATTCGCGGAACTAAAGGCCGTACATGCAAATGCAACACGTACTTTAACAATATTTTTGTTTGACGAGCTCTCATGTTGGTTCCACCAATGCTGTAGTCAATACAATGGGGTATAAGTTAAGAACTGGCATAGGCTCATGCATGCCCGTGATTCCCAGGCATGGTAGACAGTGGATCACTGAGGCCGAGGTCTTTTAGTACAAAGTACAAGTATATTTTTGAAATTAATTATCATTGGCTTTGATCATTGCTTTTTTTTATTATAATACAACTTTTAGTTTTTATCCCACTAATATTATAAACGCGAAAGTTTGTAAGTATGGATGGATGGATGTTTGTTAGTCTTTCACTTAAAAACTACTGAATGGATTTTAATGAGACTTTACAATAATATAGCTTATACATCAGAATAACACATAGGCTACAATTTATAAAGATATTGTGTGAATTGTCCAAAATATGACGATGAGTGTCAAGTGAGTAGGAAAAAAATCTACCATATTTGAGCTTTTCTGGCGTGCGCTGCCAAAACCGCTAGAGTTACACATAATGTACTACGCCACGCTAATATAAGCTACTCGAAATACTAATCTTGCGCAGACAAAGTTGCGGCCACCAGCTAGTTTCTCAATAATAGCTTGATATTGGAAGATAATAAAATGAAAATTTTCACTGTTGAAATTGTACTTAGCCTCTTACTCATGACCCTTTCGCAGATGCCTAAGGAGGTAGTCAGAAACAAGTCCAAACATTGCCTTTGACTCTTGCCATCTTTTTGCAGTATTTGGTATTTTAAATGTGGTTTCCTTACGATGACACACACCTCTAGATCTACACTACATCTCTATTGATTAATATTTAGTAGCATTAGTCAAACACTCACCTAAATGAACAAAACGCCCTTACGCCGTATTCACTCGTAGGCATAGCGTTTACCTTTATGAAATTGGATGAAGTAATTTACACGCCTACCTAAATATCGCTGAGTTTAGGAGCAGGAAAATGGCTGTACAACAAAATACCTAGCAACCTATTTCAAGAGTGGAACATTTACTTGCGACTGCACGGCTGTAAAGCTTCGCTACACTATAAATTTCAGCCGTCTCCCCGCAGACATATCGGGATTAGTAGCTTAGTATTATCAGTTAAAGCAGCACTTTAGAAGCGTTCGGTTCTAGCAAACGTTTTCCGAAGATTTACCGAAAATGTGTGCAAGATTACGCATGCCTAAAACAGACTAAAACAGTGTACAGTATAAATATTTTTAAAAAGTAGTAGAGCTATAGTGAAGCGCTCGTCCGGGGAAGTACTACCACTACGCCTTTTTCTGCCGCCAAGCAGCGTTGCTGTGTTTCGGTTTGAAAGTGTGGTTGCCGGTGTAATTACAGGCACATGAGGCTTAACTCTATCTCTATCTCTGTAATCACAAATTATATCGCACGTGATACGTATGTTATCTGTTTTTTTAACTACTTGTATACTAAAATTACAGATTACAAATTTTGTATTGGATATACACGTAATAGAATACATTTTATAAAATGTGTAACTAACTTAAACTGTAACATAAAAATGTGTGAAACCTGAAGTAATTAAAAACTTATTTCTTTTTCTTGTCGTGTCACTTATTCTTTCGAAATAGTGTGGTAAATGAATTTTTAGCACTAATATTATATTTTTTGGGTTCGTTTGTTTTAAATATCCCGCTCCTAAACATTTTTCGGGATAATAATTCTATATGCTTATCTAAGTTACAAACAATATTTGTTTCAAGTTACATCCACATTGATTCAATTGTTAGGGCGCGATGGAATCACATACATCCTAACATTCAACCAGCGTAACTTTCGCATTTATATATTAGTAGGAAGTAAGATTTATGCTATGTGAATACTTTACCATTATGAAGATTCAGTGCTAAATATAGAATGTATTTACAGGTATACAAAATAATACAATAAAATCTCTGTAGGCCGTGGGTTCGATCCCCCCCGCCCCTACCGAGAACAAACATTTGTGTAATGAAAAATTGAACATAAATGTATATATGAACTAAATGTATGTATGTATTTACAAAGAAAAGTGAATATCAGCTATCTGGTTCCCATATAACAAACTGTGCTTAGTTTCGGGCTAAATAGTGACGTTTGGAATGTCCACCAATATATATTTAAGAAACGCTTTCTGCTGGTGTCTTGCATCGTCACCAAGTGTTTAATCCGTCACGTTAACATGCCGCAGCAGTGCGGAATCCCGTCGCGATCATGAATATTTATATCGACGCTGTGATATTTAACATGCTTGTAAGCCGGCGAGGCTGCGAGTTAGAATACCGGCTTCCACGTGCACCTGCCTAGACTTTAAATAATTTAATGAGACATCCCTTCACGCGAAACTTGCTAGAAATTTATCTATCTTCTCCGCAATATATACCGTAACTGATAAATCAATAAAATAAAATATAAATCTTATATATAAAATTCTCGTGTCACAATGTTAGTTACCATACTCCTCCGAAACGGCTTTACCGATTTTTATGAAATTTATATGCATATACAGTAGGTCTGAGAATTGGCTACTATCTATTTTTCATACCTAAGTGATAAGGGTTCACCCCTAACATTTTTTTTTTATTTTACTGATTTTTTTTTATACAGTGGCTTTAAAAAATACATACAACCCTAAATTTTCACCCTTCTATCACCAACCCCTATTTTTTAAATAGTCATTCATTGTAGAATATGCCAAAACAACGTTTGCTGGGTCAGCTAGTAATATATAAAAAAAGTTACAATAAGTTTTAAGTGCAACGCGCCTTGCTATTTTAGCTTGTAGCTTAGTAAGTAAGTAAACCAAATGCGTTTAAAAAATTAAATTAATATAGTGAATGATAATTTGCAAGAAAAAGCACCTAGTGGGAGTGGTGGTCTAGTGGGAGTGACTCCGCCTTCCGATCGTTAGATCGTTGATTTAAATCTCATCGTGCACCAGTGGACTATTCTTATCGAAAAACGTATGTGCATAATGCCAGTGCTCTCAAACGGTGAAGGAATCATCGTGTGGAAAACAGTTTGTATTCTAGCAGCGGCTATGGGCTCGCAACCTGTCACGTATTTTTTTGTATTTTTTCTTATGCTACTAGCTGATGGAACAAGCACATGGCCCACCGCCCCCGCCCAATGATGAACACGCTTCCTGGAAATGTATAGGGGAGGCCTATGTCTAGCAGTGGACTTCTTTGGGCTGATGATGATCATCATCATGACTCTTCAAATTTAAAGGCTCTAGGACCAGCAGTAAAAAACTCCCATACAAACTATGATATCCCTTTGTACACTTATTATCGGCAGTTTTAAAAAACTAAAAATGCCTTTCCTAATTTTTAGCCTTGAAGTACATATACTTCAAGTTTCAAGTTTGTAGATTCAAGGAATACAATTTTTCATACTAACGTTTTCAACCCTTTACACACCCTATTTATTTATTTATTTAATTTCAAGGCTCTAGGACCAGCGGTCAAAAAACTCCCATACAAACTTATGCATCCCTTTGCACACTTATTAAGGGTAGTTTTAAAAAACTAAAAATGGGTTTCCTATTTATTTGCCTTGAAGTATATGTATTCCAAGTTTCAAGTTTGTAGGTTCAAGGAATACTATTTTTCATACAAACGCTTTCATCCCTTTATCACCCTTAGGGGTTGAATTTCCAAAAACCCCTTCTTAGTACACCTCTACGTCATAAGACCTATGTACTCTTCTAATTTCAAGTCTCTAGGACCATCGGTCAAAAAACTCCCTTACAAACTTTTACATGCCTTTGCACACTTATTAAGGGTAGTTTTAAAAAACTAAAAATGCCTTTCCTATTTTTTTGCTTTGAAGTATATGTACTCCAAGTTTCAAGTTTGTAGGTTCAAGGAATACAATTTTTCATACAAACGTTTTCATCCCTTTTTACACCCTTAGGGGTTGAATTTCCAAAAATCCCTTCTTAGTACACCTCTACGCCATAAGACCTATGTACTTCTCAAATTTCAAGTCTCTAGGACCAGCGGTTTAGGCTGTGCGTTGTCTATATGTCAGTCAGTCAGTCAGTCAGTCAGTCAGTCAGGACTTTGATTCTTATAGTATTAGAGATTAGAGATAGAGATAGAGATTTGTTCTAACGACATGAAATATTTGTTTTTAAAACGTGGCTGATAATTACAGATAAGTAAAGTAGAAGTCCTTGAAGCATGTTTGGAGGGTAACATCCTTTGAAATGAAATGAAATTTATTGCATAAAATGTGGTTAGATTACAGATGTCAGTGGTTCAACACATATGAAAGCATTATCAATTATTGATGAAGATTTATTATTGAAGACAGCCTTCACAGCTCAGTTAGTTGGTGGTAGTAGCTCTGCCTTCTGAGCCGTAGGCCGTGCGTGGGTTCGATCCCCACCGAGAACAAACATTTGTGTGATGAACATAGATGTTTGTTGATGTCTGGGTGTTATATAATATTTTTGATCGAGTGAGCGAAGCGAACGAAGATCTTTAGTTTCAACTTGGGCGATTTGGCATTTTATGTATGTATGTATGTATGTATATATGTATGTATGTATGTATGTTTGTCTGGCCATAACTTTCGAACCGTTGATCCGATCTGCATGAAATTTCATAAGTCGATAGCTTGTGCTTGAGAAATTTACTGGTAAGTATATGAGTAAAATCGGATGAAGGGTTATTAAGATAAGGGGTTTTTTAAGGGAGCAAAAATAAAAAAAGTTACATAAAAAAATCAAGTTACATGTCATATGAAAGGGCTTTGTTTGGACATTCCAAAACAATTTTTATATTTTTTCTGGAACGCTCGGTTTTTGAGATACAATAAAAAAGCTAAATTAAGATAACCGGCGATCCAAGAGCTCCCATTTCTAAGAGTTTCGTTGGCATCAAGGTTTTTCTATTGGTCGGCCAGTTACTTTGCTTTTTCTTATTTTTTTTTCTTGAAATATATTAAGGAGGTACTCAGTTCTCATAAAATGGTGACAACGACCAGGTCTGATGATGGAGCCAAGGTCTGTTCAACGGAACTCTTCAATAAATAGACCAATAGAGTTGAAACTTGGTTACCGTACCAAGTTAGTAGGCGGTAGTCAGAAAAAAGTCTAAGCATAATGTTTGGACTTGCCTCTGACTACCACCTACTCAAAGTTTTGGTGTGTTCGTCGGGTCGCATCACGAGATCTCAGTTCGGGGCGAACCACTAGTATAAGTACGTATTTACAAAAAAAAAAGTATATATGTACTATTATATCAGCTATCTGGTTCCCATATTACAAGCTTTGGCTTAGTTTAGGGCTAGATAGTGCTGTGTGGAAAGTCCACCAATATCTATTATATTAAAATAAAACCCCAAGTCATCGACAACGTCACGGGCTTTCCACTAGTAGTATGAAGTGGGTGTCTTTATTCATTTTAAAATGTTGGCAAATTGTATGTTACTTAAGTCGCTTTAAAGATTTTATCTTACTGATGACGGTGTAGAAAGAATTTGCGAATCTAAAAAATGGAAAACTGTTACGAGTAGCAATCACTACTACTTCAAGGGAATCCGCGGGTACGGGTAGCTAGTAATCAATATCATTTGCAGGATTTTTGAAAAAAGGGATGAAAAGGTTTTTTTTTCCTAAAATTGAGTTTCATTAGTTTCATGATTGTAAAAAACATAATACAAACCTAGCTCAATATAATGTCAAAACCTAAAGTGTACCGTGTACTTGTGTAATATTATATATTTCAAGGACTTATACTGTGTCAAGGCAATAAGGCACAAATACAAGCAAGTAAAATGTAAAATCTATGCGCAGTCGGTTGGAATCAATGCAGAGATTCGTATCCGTTCCTAGACCCATAGTCGGCCGAGTGGTATTACTGTGAATAATCCATATGCTAACGGACCGATTAGTATCGGGGATCGGGAATTTCGAACTGTATTTTGGTCCCGTATTGTGTGGTCTCACCCAGTATATTGTGAGTACTTTATATCTTTCATAACCTTTTTTGCATTCCAATAGCCTTTCCAATTAGTTTGAGCTATACTTCTAAGCTTACGCTTGGAAAGCTAGGGTTGATTCTAACAATGCTTATAGAAATTGTACATTTCAATTGATGTGAAATGAAATTATATTTACCATTCTCAAACGTTATACATTTTTGTAGCAGCATCGCACAACGATTATACTTGAATGGTTTTGGGATTGAATACTGAATAAGTATCTTATTGAAGTATTGAACAAATGATAGATCAGTCTTCTAACATTACGTACTCGTCTCTTGTACATTCTATATACATATCTTATTAAATCATTGAAAATTTGAAGCAATAACTGGTTCATTTGTTTGGCAGGGCAATGGGCTGGGCCGGGTGTCGACGGTGAGTTCCTGGACACGTCACTGGTGTCAGCTGTGACGGGCGGCGATGCGGCGCTCCCGTGCAACACCCGCTCTCCTCAGTCCTCTGATCTCCTGCTGCTCGTCGTCTGGTACAAGGACGATGTGCCCGTCTACAGGTAAATGAAGACATTTACCTCAACATTTTGTGTCAATGTCTTCACACAGATTATAATAGATGTAACAATATGACGTGCATATTATGTGTACTGTGGCATTAGATTTACACAACCAAGCCTTTATTTTCTCAGGGCACATAATCAGGTGTAATTTCAGCTTACTGTACAGAAAATTATTGCCTAGCTAGACTAATGGTTGATAAAATGACAAGAATGATTGATATACTTAGGACAAGACTATATGTATGTGTGACTATGTGCCACGCGTGTAATTTTTGCTGTAGGCAGAGATAACTGCTCAACTCAGGTGGGACATGTGCTCGTTCGGTTATACCAAGACAGCTATACCAACCTCATTTGTGAAATTACATTTGTGGAGTTCCAGTAATTCAATAAATCCATTAATTCAGCATTTACTGAGCTTGGAATCGATGTATAGAAGCTCAAATAAGCGAGGATGGCATAACTATATTGGTTGATTGGGATTGGTTATCCAAGAAGTAGGAATATATAATGACTCGCAGCTCAAGACGTTCGACGCGTATTTATCAAGTTATATACTGTTTGTGCGACTACAGACCTTATTTGATAACTGGTTGATGCTATTTTGGTCTTTGCATACAGAGACTTCATTTTGGTCGTTACTAAACTCTACTCGTACCTCTAGCTTTATAATCCTGTAAAATCCATCTAGTTACGTAGTATGTAGGTAAATGTAGTAGCAATTTCCTATTTCTTGATTTGTAATAAAGCCTCTATCGCGTGCGGCTCCACGGCGTCGACCTAAAAAGGTTTTTATTTGTTTGTTATTATTACAACTTTGTCATCGTCAAAATTCGTAGAACACTATAAAAATAAAATAACTTCATAAATTCACCGACAGACAAATCAATACTAGCCGCCGAGGGCTCCGGTTCAGAGGATCGTATTTTTCTCCTCATTATAAAAAGTATTTACTTTTGAGGTTGCTTTTCTTGAAATAGTTACTGTGAAAATACAAAAGAAGAAAAATATTCACTTCTTAAACATCTTGATAAACCTTATGTAATTAGAGAATACTATCAACATCTTAAGAAAACAGGCCCTTGCATATATTGTAGACTAGCGGCCTGTCCCAGCTTCGCATGGGTGGTCATAAATTTTTTGAACATTTTAGGATAAACTTAGACCGTGGGTTCGAGCCTAGCGTCTACTTATTTCACACATTTCCACGCCAGAGTGAGTGAAATCGCACCCCGTGCATGACCCGTGGACTCGTTACATTTTTAATTTCGTCATATCTTTTGAATGGAATGTCCGATTTGAAAAATTTAAGAAGTAATCTATAGGTATTGAAACCGTCTTAATTATGAAATGATTTATTTGGATAAGGATTAATACCAAAGTACAAATAAAGACCCTTTTCTAGCGGCGGCATTTCAATTATTTTTTTATAATAAAAGAACACTTATTGTGACATAACTATAATAGTTAGACATATGCTGTTGCGACATTTTTTGTAGATGATGACGTGTTCTACAAAATCGTAGTACATTATTTTGTTCTATCATCAATAGTTTTCGCAGCGCACGCGATGTAAGGTTTTTGTTTTCCACCTTGGGTTACATTATTGGAGTTTTAGTAAGGATCCCTGATTTTTTTGAAAATAGTATATAGCCTATGTTACTCAAGGATAATGTAGCATTCTAATGGTGAAAGAATTTTTGAAATCGGACCAGTAGTTTTTAGCCTATTCGTTATATACAAAAATACAAATCTTTCCTCTTTATAATATTAGTGTAGATTTATACAGAGGCAGAGGAATTTTCACACACACCATAATTTACGGGTCGCTATTATGCCCGGCACTTATAACGTCTTTTAGTTTAGTCGGCCTAATCAACAAAAAATACATGATCAATACGTACGGAGTCAATATCATCAGTACAATTTAAAACCAATTACGACAATCCTTAAATAAGGAACTAAGATTCACTATTTTAAGTGATGACTTATTGAGATCGATTGTCGTGGGTTTAAATTGTACTTATACGGCCACGTACCTGCTGATTAAAAAAAAGATGGTCCATTCCGTATTTTCAAAATCTGAGTTAGTTTTATTATATTTATATATCATATAGTTGCACTGCACTATACCTACAAGCTGTAATTTTGAAGGTGCTGGCAAAATGACAAAAATAGATTTAACCACAAAATCAGACCGCTTCTTCTAGTTAAGGAGCTGGGGAGGAAAATGTCTATTTGGTTTTTTTATGTGGCAGTCCTAACGAACAGCGATATTTGTACCATAAGAGAACCGGGTCTGACTCCATGTTATCGATGCGTCAGTAATAGAGAGCACTTCGACTTTGTAAAAAAGGGCATTTATTTATAATTATAAAATTTGTAAAAAGGGGATTATGTTTTGATCATGTCTGCCTCTTAAGGATGTTCCAGTCACCTTCTGAAAACGAAGAAAATCATTTCATCATTTCAATAATTTTAATACCTAGAAATTCCGAAAATAGCTTTAAATCATTGTGCAAAGTCTGCCAATTTTCTGTTCGTATTCTAGGAGTAATGTTATTTAAATGGAAATGTAAATTAATAATAAAAACATGAGCAAATGACATCCTATAAAAACGCAGAACCGTGTATGCCTTATGGATTTTCTTAGTTTTTATGATGATGCCATTGTCTGCCTGATCATCTGCCTTAAGAGCAGACATATAATGGTCTCATAATGTAGAACCACTTTTATTTAAATTAAAATGAAAAGCTAATTATATTATGTTGTAATGTATGATCCGTTCAAACAAAATAACGCTAGGGAATCCGTGAGCTAATTGCCAGTTCTTCTAGGCTTCGTCTCTTGGATCTGAAAGAAAGATACCCTTACACTACAACAGGAAACTACTCTCCAAGTTTCATACTCTTCGGCCTGCTGATATAGGCTCTGTATCGGTTATCAGTCCGAGTTAGTAACTTAAGACTTTCATGCTCGCCTTCCACTGCGGAAATGTAATCAGCGGGAAATTGCCGGATCGGAGTAAAATAGTTTAGGCCTTCCACTAAAAAGAGTTTTACTATCAATCTGGCATTTGTCTTCCAATGCCAGCGGGCTTGGAGGAACGAGCTAGGTGAGAAATGAGCGTAGTAAGATGGGCCAGTTGTTCATCACATTTTAATTCGCTTACTTTGCTTTACTCTGTTTCAAACTTAGAAATGTTATTACAATTCATTTCCAATAGCATTTTTTAAACTCTCGCCATCATAACACATATTGAAGTATTACACGGGTATTTATTCAGGTCCATTTAAAATTTAAATAGTAAATTCTATAAAAATTATACATATGATTATATAATGAATTGACACGGATTTTTTGCACTGTAACGCACAGTGTCACGTTGTCTCGCAGGCGCCCACGGAAGCACCTATTAACCAAGTATTAACCTTTTGGCCAAAACTCTACATGGTCGAAAGTTTTTTTTTATTGTTTAATGCGTTTGACTGCCATCTCACCTGATGGAAAGTGAAGATACAGTCTGAGGTGGAGCACGCTTAGCTATAATACTTGTTCACTATGTCTCGAATATTCCTAAGTTATAGTGTTCCGGAAATACCGACAACGGTAAAGAGTTCCACTCCCTAGTTTTGCACTAGAAAAGACTTTGCTTACTCGTTGACGGTGAAAGCACTATTAGGAAATTTACTATTGCGATTAGAATGAACTCGGTACAAAGTGTTCTGGAAATCAGCTCTGTGATCACTTTTTTAATATTTTTTTGCTCATTTATAATTGACTAGCGACCCGCCCCGGCTTCGCACGGTTATTGTGTGTTTCTCTACTATATTATGCTTGTATTATGCATATAAACCTTCCTCTTGAATCACTCTTTCTATAAAAAAAACCGCATCAAAATCCGTTGAGTAGTTTTAAAGATTTAAGCATACATAGGGATATAGGGACAGAGAAAGCGACTTTGTTTTATACTATGTAGTGATTCTATGACGTATACTGATGCGAATTAAACTGAGTCCATACGGGGGCCTGCTACGCTCGCCGCATGGAAGTTCTGTGTTATACAGTATATAATACCCATGCTGTATAATATACACTCGTATGCTACGGTTATTTATGATAGACTAGCTGCTGCCAGCAGTTTCGTATTAATAGTGATTGCTAATACTAATATTTGAGGCGTTTTCCCTTTGTTGAGTCCGTTCATGTTTTCTACCCCGTTGCCGTTAAATTTTCGTCATAGTAAGAAGCGTATATGATAACCTAGGACCATCTATATTTGTTCTAAGTTTAATTCCAACCGGTTCAGTGGCTTGGGCTAGATTGAGCCAAAAACATCCATATATCCAAATATCATAACTTTCGTTTGATATATTAGTGGGATAGGAAGAAAGTCTCTTTTAGGCGCACTTAAAATCATTACGCCACGCTGTTTTAAAAGAACTATAGTGACATGATAAGAAGAAGAAGAAGGAGCATACCTATGATAGGATATTTGACTTTTGTTTCTCAATTCCCAGCTTCGACGGTCGGAAAATAGGCCCAGCTGCTAACTGGGCGGACGAAAGTCTGTCCGGTCGCACGGAGTGGCATGCCGCAGACCCATCCACGCTGCTAATCCGGAACATAGTGCCCGAGGACCGAGGGCTCTACCGCTGTAGAGTCGACTTCAAAATATCTCCCACCATCAACCAGAAGATACTACTGGATGTGATAGGTAAAATAGTGTTTAATTTAAAAAAAACTTCTTTTATGTATATTATTTTTTGTGCTCAACCTACTACCGGAGGAGTTAACCCGGCCCAACCCAATAGAAATTTTAAAAGTAGTAGAGCTCTTTGTGAAGGGCTCGTCCGGGCAAGTACTACCACCACTACACACTACTACACCTGCTGTGTTTCGGTTTGAAGAGTGTGGTTGCCGGTGTAATTACAGGCACATGAAGCTTAACATCTGTATGCCTCAAGTTGTTTGGACGCAGGGCAGTGCATCGTAGGGCACGTTCCGAGGCAATGCTTTGTTATAGGTGAAGGTTACCACTTAACATCAGGTGTTCCATCTGCTTGTTCCATCATCTAGTTGTATAAAAAAAAAGACCAACGACATTGTGAGGATCACGGGAAATTGATGGATGGCGAGCTACGAGTATGCTACGAGCATGCTACGAACATGCTACAAACATGCTACGAACTTGCTATGTTAATGCTATGCATTTGTTTCGTTCATGCTACGACGTGTTACGAGGGTGCTATGAACGTGGAATGTTCGAGCTATGGACATGGTCGTCCTTGCTACGTACCGTTACAAACATGCAACTTATGTTACTAGCAAGCTACATGAGTGCAACGGGCGTGCTACGTACATGGTACGGCGATTTTCGTATGTTTTTTTGTAAAAAAACAATCAAGAAAACACTGCAAAAACAATCGTTTCAATCTGGTAAATAATCATAGCATTACGCGCCCGGAAATAATACAAAATAACACAAACAAGTATTATGCGAACTATTTACTTGGAATGTATTTTTTATCATTTGTATCGAATCAATTGTTTACCTGAAAATCAAAATATTTGTTATCTTTTATCTACTCAGCGAGTACAGGAAAATATTTTCATTTCGAACTTGTTACTCAATTTTCGACTTCATTGAACTGTTAATATCGAAAACATCAGAGGATAATCTCGGTTTATTACATAGTAAACAAAAATGAAATGGAAAAGCTATAGGCAACATTATTTATCACCTGGCTCTTACGCTGCCATTGTTATTTATGTTCAGTACGTATCGGAACCAGGCCAAAAGCAGGCGGTTTGTTAAACCGACCTCTTGTCTTTTTGTGGTATGATGAATTAACGTCCTAGCCAATGTTTCAACTATTATTAATGTTACTGAAAGATCGAATTATTTTAGAACAGAAGAATTTATACAAATCTGTACCATAGAAATAAACAGACCCTTGCATGTGTAACAGATGACTTATACAACGCAACTTTAAATAAATATTCCCCCTATTTTAAGGACTCTAAAGTACATATTTTAAGAATCTAAGTAAGTAAGTAAGTTTAAGAGTAGTAGAGCTCTTTGTGAAGGGCTCGTCCGGGGAAGTACTACCACCACGCTTTTTTCTGCCGCCAAGCAGCGTTGCTGTGTTTCGGTTTGAAGAGTGTGGTGTGGTTGCCGGTGTAATTACAGACACATGAGGCTTAACATCTGTATGCCTCAAGTTGATAGACGCGGGGCAGTGCATCGTAGGGCACGTTCCTATTGTGCGTGACTTACGTGGTAATGCTTTGTTGTAGGTGATGTTTACCACTTAACTTTAGGAGGACCATCTGCTTGTTCCATCAGCTAGTAGTATAAAAAAAAAAGTACCTGGCATAGGATTTTATATGAAGCAGGCAATTCCCCAGCACCCATACCATCCTCACAGCTTAATCGGCCTAATCCACAGGAAAGATATCGTCAATACGGTCGTATTTCCATACACTGTTTTCCTTTACCGTTGGACTAATGGTTATTACTAAAAACTAATTAAACTTCACAGAATTGCCATCAAAGCCGAAAGTGTTTGACGAGCGCGACAAAGAAATGATCAAGTTCGCGGGACCCTACGTCGAAGACACCAGTACGAAACTTACCTGTGTTGTAAGTGGAGGTAAAACTAGTGGAACTATACATTTACTAGCAGCCGCACGTGGCTTTGCTCGCGCATTAGTAGTGATTGCTAACATTAATAATTATTTAAGGTCCTTCTATTGGGTTCGTTTATGATTTATACCCCGTTCTCGGTCACTTTTCGGGATAACGAATTGCTGTTTGTTCTCTGTCTGGGTGGTTATAATATATTTTAATATTTTCAAAATTCAAAGTATGTAAGTATTGTATCAGCTATCTGGTCCCGTTCAAGCTTTGCTTAGTTTGGGGCTAGGTATTGTTGCGAAAGATTTCCATCAACGTTAATCTATTTTAATCAGAATGATGATTGCTAAATAAAAAAGCCTTGTTAGCTAAAATATTTATAATTGCAATGAATATACAAAGAATTCATTATTTTTTGACAGATTTTTAATAGTATTTTTGCTACAAGTAAAGCCACGCGAAACATTTCTGTAATCTTGGAAAGCAACATAGCTTTTAATTTCAAAAGTTTATTAGTGTTTTTTCTGCTGTGTAATTTTGGTGGTATTTGTTGGAATAACTGTGTAATGTGATTTAGAAGAAAATGTTTCACCATTTTCAAAAACAAATGACAACTACTTAATTTTACCTTTTTTTACTGATTTGACTAAATCTATATATGATCACTTTGCACTGACAAGAGCCATAGATGAACGAAGAAAATGTTAAGCTCTAAACTTCTATTCTCCGTTTATGGCTCCTGTCCTCCTGCCCGTCAATCGACAGACAATCGATATTTTATATCATTATATATTTCACTTAACACTGGCAAGATTGTCTGTCAAAATGACGGACAGGTGCCATAAATGGAGCGAAGAAAAATAAGTACTTTATTGAAGGCATTCGTTTTCTGTCATTTTGGGAAGCAACATAGCTTTTTTTATTTTAATTGTTATTTTGAGTTGTGTTGTGTAATTTCGGTGGTATTTCAACCAACATAACCTGAAGTCAAAGCACAAAGTGTAAATATTTGGAGTGAAAGAATTGACTTGACTATAAAGTATTTAATCTATATCACTTGACACTGGCAAGATTGTCTGTCGAATGACGGATAAGTGCCATTAACGGAAAAAGAAGGAGAACTTTATTGAATAAACATGGTGATTCATTTTCTGACATTTTGGGAAGCAACATAGCTTTTTCATTTTATTTGTTTTTCTAGTGTTATTTTGAGCTGTGTTGTGTAATTTCGGTGGTATTTTAACCAACATTACTTAAGGTTTTAGCACAAAGTGTAAACATTTGGAATGAAAGTGTATTGTGATATCCTGATTTGACCGAAAATGTTTCCAATGTTTTGAAGAAAACTGCCACCATTTTCTTCAAAACAAATGACGGCCGACTTGACTATAGACTGACTTGACAAAAAAGTATTTATTCAATACAAATCACTTGACACTGGCAAGATTGTCTGTCGAATGACAGACAGGAGCCATAAACGGAGAGAAGAAGAAGGATTCATTTTCTGACATTTTAGGAAGCAACATAGCTTTTTCATTTTATTTGTTTTTCTAGTGTTATTTTGAGCTGTGTTGTGTAATTTCGGTGGTATTTTAACCAACATTACTTGAGGTTTTAGCACAAAGTGTAAACATTTGGAATGAAAGTGTATTGTGATATCCTGATTTGACCGAAAATGTTTCCAATGTTTTGAAGAAAACCGCCACCATTTTCTTCAAAACAAATGACGGCCGACTTGACTATAGACTGACTTGACAAAAAAGTATTTATTCAATACAAATCACTTGACACTGGCAAGATTGTCTGTCGAATGACAGACAGGAGCCATAAACGGAGAGAAGAGAAGAAGAATAAACATGGTCTAAAAATAAACAGCATGGCTAAAGCCTGATTTTGCGGGTCGCGGATTATATGAAAACAAGCTGTACAACAGCTGCAGTAATCATATGAGTGGTTGTTTGTTGAATAAATACATTTTCCGATAAAGGGTTTCGATTGTCGACTGATCCTTTGTCTGAAAAGTGTACTTGATGTACTAATATAAAAAGTTTTTGACAGCACCACAAACGATTAGCATTTCTAACAGCAATAACGAGAGCGGTGAGATTTGTCGAATGTACAACAACGAATTTCACTGCAACTGCTTGGTTTTAAATAATTGATCTGGGGTCTAAAGAACTTCATTTGTTTCTACAAACCAGGAAAACCGATGCCTCGTCTCCGATGGTGGCGGGATGATAAAGTGCTGTCCACGTTGCCGCCCGCCGACGACGGATCTCAAATCAGTCTGCTCGACCTGCGGATACCGAAGCTAACCAGAGACTACAATGGAGCGGTGTACACTTGCACTGCTGATAACACGGCACTGGTTTCACCTTTACGGACCAGCGTGCAGCTGCAAATGTATTGTAAGCATACAATTACTACCCTTGAAAGCTAATAGCATAGTGGTTTACGCTGGTTCTGTTTTTTTTTTAAAGTTATGATAAAAAATAAACATATTTTGATTTGATTTGAAAATACCCTATTTATCTCTATTTCCATTCCAGATATTTAAACAAAAGTTATCTGGTACATTTATTTTATAGCACTAAGTTCACTTTTGTACTGTTTTGTGATATTCAATCAAGTATTTTCTATCTATCTTCTAAAATTTTAACGACTTACTTATTTACTACTAAATAATACGTCTTTGAGTGTGACAGTGTTAGTAACAACGTAACAAACAGACAAGCAAACAACAACTAACATTTTCTTTAGTTTATTTCGTTGTTTTTGAGTTATACTTTACAGAGGTAGGTATTGCTTCCGAGAACTTGGCGAACCATGTTATTTGATTAATGACTACTGACTAATACGTCATCAAGAGATGTCCTATAAAACTCGTAATAGACTCGATTAGGCTCCTGTAAACGCTATACGTATAATACTAGACTGATGTCAGGTACACAGTATGTGTATGCGAGCGTGTCGCACGGCAACTCCTAGATAATTGATTTGGACATCAACATGCACCGTCTACACGCACCAGTAAGTACGGTTCCACTGGGTTTAGTTGCCTACTGAGTTATCGATCAGTGAAAAGCTATGTCAAAAATCAAACCTATTTACGTCAGTTATAAACTAAATACTTTTTATAAACTTACATAAGAAAGTCGTGTTAGTTACACTATTTATACAACGTGTTTATTAAGAATTGTAGGGATCCGAAAGCAGGATATTCTACCGGTCATAACGAACAACTTTTGTTCTACGACTTTTAAAATTTCAAAGTTTTTCATTCATGAAATGCCTCTTAAACTTTTATCTAAAATGAATCTAAACGCATCATGAGGCAGCCCTATTTACAGCTGTTCTTTGACCTCTAGTTGTTAACCTTAGATAAAATAGGTAACAGAACTGCCACCAATTACCTAGTAATGTGCCTACCTAATAATGATGTTGCTGTTTTTAAAGATCTTGGTATGTAAAAGAAATATTTTCGCGACTGTAATCCCTAGTCACGGTAAACATTCTCTGAGATCTTTGGTACTAATACCTATTCAGTAACTAGGTACCTACGTGGCTTCGTACTCAATATTTAATAGAATATTTATTTTTGTTTAATTACTAGATGTCGTAAACCAATGTTTATGATATTCATAGTTCTTTAAATTGTAACATGTTACTTTACCACCATGGTTCATTGACACGACAAAATTATTCAACTGCAATTTTGGGAAGTGTCTAGTCTGTCCTATTTAATCTTTGACTAACCTGTCTGTCATTGGTTGCATTTAAAAACGCATATCCAATCAGGACGGCCGACGGCCGCCGATCAGTGTTACCATTTGTGGCAGATTTCTGCCATTTGGCAGATTTTAAATATTTCAAGAAAAATCTTATTAGTTTGAATTTTTAATGAAATAATATTTATAATTTATTTATTTTTTACCGAACTGGAAACTTCTTATTCTTTTTTACCTTTATTGATTTGGTTTCTAAACAACTTCTATCTCGTTTTAGATAACTGCAAACCGTTACAAACGATCAAAAGATAGTAACTGAATGTAATGTAGGTATTTAATTTATTCCGTAGCCACGAAGGAGATGGTATGAAGTCATATTTTTGGTATTTTTATCGTCAAGCTTGGTAGATTTTGACAGATTTTTTGGCAGGTGTGTGGTAGAACCGCCACTTTTGAGATGGTCACCCTGTTTGTGTTTACATGCGTTGTTGTACATTGTTTTGTTGAGAAAATGTCATCAAACGTGATAAAATGGTGATTGTTATGTAAAAAGCCGTCGTCAGTCAGTGTGTGTATGAGCAGTGCCTACGAGGTAATGGTTTAGTGTGAAGTTTGAAGCCTGTGTCGTGCGAAATCTCGCAAACTTACCAAAATCCAGTTTTATCCAGTGTTATTATAGCCAGTAAATAATGACAAAATCCATAGGAACCAGTAAAAATATCGTGTCAGGGGATTGGCGGCGTACCTACCTACCTACCGAAAGGTAAGTATTTCAAATTATCTCGTAGGTTATCGTTGTTTTTCTCTTTCCTAGATAGAAGCGCGCGTGCGTGTGACCTTGACACGTACACAGACAGGGCTGTTGCAAATTTCTGAGAAAATATTAATTTTACTTTTCTATGGGAATTTCGAAAACGATGTATTCAACCGTTGCACACGTCAAAGTATTCCAGTGCTTGGTCTAAATACACGCTCTTTGTTTCCCTACATAACTTCATCAACACGTTGTATAATCGGCTGAACCGATTTGGCTGAAAATTGGTTGGGAGGTAGCTTAGAACCAGGAGACGGACTTAGGATACATTTTATCCCGACTTTTTTTTATATTTTATACAAACTATCGAAGAGGCAGGAACTTCAAGTCGTCAGTTGGTACCTGTTTCTTCTTACAAAATTAAGCTCAAGATTGTTCCATGGGGAAGAAAATATTTTTTTTTTAAATTAAACATGTTGCCAATCATATTATCAATAAAGCATTATTTTATTTGTAAGTATTCTAAAGTAAACGTGCGCAAGCGAAGCCGTGGATAAAAGCTAGTAATTCATAAAAACGTATTTTTTCTAGCGTTCTAAAAAATTCTAACAAAGTTCAGTCGTTTATTCGGTAAATTAAGACACGTGTAGTGATCGCAATATATTTGTTCAATGATTACTGGTTAGGTTTCTAAAGATCTTTCACATGGTACGATTAATCCCGGGTACAGATCAATTGAGCGAAAGCAAGCAAACGACTATGAACGTTCCAGCGAGAGTGAGCAAAGGTGTGCGAATGCATTCGCTTGCCTTTGGTCATACTCGCTCCTTTTTTGGGCTCGGCATGGACACATCGATGAAGGCGAGCGAACGTGGTGTTCCCAATTGCGAAGCCGCTTGCTTGCCTTCGTTCGGTCGTTCTGTAACCGGTTTAATGCGCACTTATTTTTATTTTCTAGAGACTACATACGATATATACGTACCACAAAAAGCAGTAAATGCGTGAAATTTAGCTGCGGTAGCATATGAATTTTGGCGTTATTGCTTTTAGTAAATTTTGTACCAGGATGCACTATCGCAGCACTAAGCATGTTAATAATAAAACGTATTTTTTTAAATAGTGTGTATATGTACTAGTACACTACTTAATATTTTTCTTAAATACATTTAGCACACTGTACGCTGATCATGGTTGAGCTTATATAACCCTACACAAAACCTTTTTGTAAACCGTGTTTAATTTAATAAATGAAATAGTATAAGTTACAGAGAATGCATTGTGTTATTGTCGCGGGGAATTCCGCACCTAGTTGTATGTATGGTATTTAGCTCGCTTTTTAATCGTGTTTAAAACATTAATAATCACACGTATAAACGTTACTCAAGTAAAAACATTGCTCAAAGTGAACCCTGGCACTGTTTATGAGTGATGGCAATAATTTAAACTCTGATTAATCTTATGACAGATTTTAAAAAGAAAGGCCATACCTAATAATGTGCCGTATACTTTATATTCAACATCAGCAGAACAGTCAAAACGTTCGTTCTGCAAGGTAGTGAAAACGCAGCTTTACACGACAAACTTCCAAATTGAAACATCCAACAGCAAGAAGGTAGTGCAGGGTAAACCCCAACTTAGAATTAGAAACGTTGGTATTTTAATTAAATTCGAAAGTACCAGTACCAGAAACTAACATGTCTGTTATTGCGTAAATGAAGCAGTGGAGTTATGTCAAGATCGTGTGAACAACAAATGAAAATCAGCTATCTGTGCCCTTAGTTGTACCGTAGTTTGTCTTCTACCGTGTTGTAGTACAATGTACATACGGATCCAGATCAAACAACACAATGGCAAAGAAAAATGACGCTTGATACAAAGACTTAAAAGCGAGCAGTGTGTAGTATATTCGTGTGTACAATTGCCTGCACTAAGATGTTAACAATTCACAACTTGAACTTCTTCAAAAACATTGTATGTGCGATTTGTATTACTACCAAAGTAACGAATGAATCTACTAAACGTTGTAATGAAAAAGTAATACTTAACGTAATTTAAAAAAATTGTGGAGTGTAACTATTTAAGTGGATGTGACTGTACTAAGTATTTATGTATGTTGTTTCACACAACGTATTTTGGTACCATAAGTTGCTAATCTGACACAAGAAGCCTCCAAACTATGTACCGACAAAGTTTATATTGAATCGTTTCGTGGCTATAAACAATAGTGAGAAATTCTGTAGTGCTCAAACTTCGTCGTCGTATCGCGTACACAATAATTGAACAATAACTCACAAACAACTAATAATATCTAAGAAAGTTCGAAGATTGTTATTTTATTTGCAGTCTTTCATTTGAAGTTGTATAAACAAATATCCAAAATAAGAAAATGTATGACTTAATAAGTGCTACGTAGCGCTACGGGGGTATAAGTAAACGTTCTGCGTTTAATTTTATACTTTCAGTACTCCAAGTATGAGTTTTGCTTACCATATTTGGTTTTTCGTTTTACGTTTTTGTTCAGTGTTCATTGCGGGTTTTGCATGAAGACGCGATAGGGATACCGATATGGAACTTTACAAAACCCGCAATGAGCACGGAGCAAAAACGATTCGTTTTTGTTCCGTGTTCATTGCGGGTTTTGTATGAAGACGCGATAGGGATACCGATATGGAACTTTACAAAACCCGCAATGAACACGGAACAAAAACGAAAAACCAAATATGGTAAGCAAAACTCATACTTACTTGGAGTACAGGTGCTTATATTTCACTTTCACTGCCAGAACTCATCATCATTTTCCTGCCCTTATCCCAATTTATGTGGGGTCGGCACAACAGGTTTTTTCCCTCCACTCCCCTCTATCAGCCGTCATCTCAGCAGTCACTCCTTTCTTACTCATGTCATCTTTCACACAGTCCATCCATCTTTTCTTTGGCCTACATCTACTCCTATATCCATTCACATTCATCCCTAGCATTCTTCTCGTTACATGACATTCTTCCCTTCGCATAACATGCCCATACCACACTAACCTATTACTCCTCATCTTTTCAGTCACTGGCGCCACTTTCAAACTGGCCTTAATAAACTCATTCCTTATCTTATTCATTCTCGTCACACCACACATCCATCTCAACATTCTCATCTCCGCTACATACCCTCTCCTTTCATCCGTCCCTTTGGTGGCCCAGCACTCAGATCCATACAAAACTGCTAGAACTCATCTTTTCTTCAATTTGTGTGAATTATATTTAAATTGACTGTAATATTTTGATAAAAAGTAATAAAAAAACCAATAGGTAAGAAGTTCCCGCGTTATTTTTTTTTTTATGGTTTACCAGAATTCGCGGCTTCTGGCACGCTTTTTTAATTCAGCCAGGACTTCTATCGATGCGAATTGCGTACAAACTTTTTAATTTAATAGTATTCTAAATTCAAAAGTCATTTCGTCGCAGTTATTAAGTGCGCTGGAATGACCTATTTTGCGCGTACTTATAGACGAACGAAGGGCCTCTTTCCGAATAAATGAAAATAAAAGTTGTATCTCAGCGATCACAACCATTTACAAATAGAATCATATTCTAGTCTGCATTGTTAAAGCCAGCGATCTCTCAGAATATGACTGTCCATAAATACACTCTTTTGTGTCCAACACCTCGACATCTATTATTTTTTATTTGTGCCTCATTGTTCTGTCTTTGGGACGCGGAATGGCTCCCGCAACAGAAAATTATTCATCGTTAGCCTAATGGCATAGTTGCTTTAAAATGGATGCCATCTGAAAAGAACATCTTTTACTCCATTGAAAGTAAACTCCCTTACTCCAAACTAGAGCTTTTTTCCTAAGCTCCTTAAGTCTCGCACACACTTCCGTTATTTTCCGTCCACATTTATTCAGTTTCACCCCATTTCCAATTTTATATTGTTTGTGAATGTATTATCTCTTTACGCAATGGTATAAAATATTCAGAAGCGTGCGGTATACGAAAAATAAAGTGCCGTAAAGACTCGTCGATTCGCGCCGCCACCACGTCACCACCGCACTGGTGTGTCATTTGTTTATTTTATTACAAAGTGTTTCATTTTAGTGAGACCGCTCACCGTGGAGATATTGACAAGGGAGCAACCACTGTCGGTTCAGCAAACAGCCGAGTTAGCATGCAGGGCAGTAGGGGCACGACCCCCGGCTGTCATTACCTGGTGGTTAGACAATGAGAAATTCAACTCAGCGGTGCAGAAGGTACTTTGCCGAGTCTCTTGAATACTTTTCAAGTTCACAAATTAAATTTAGTAACTTTGTTATTTTATTTATTAGGACTTGGAGAACGAGAATGAAACATTGTCGATCCTCCGTTGGACGCCTTTTATGAAGAACAACGGTCAAACTCTCACGTGTCGTGCCTCGCATGCCGTCCTGAAGCATACCACCATTGATACCAGCTTATTACTCAACTTACACTGTGAGTAGCATTAAAAAGTAATACAAAATTTTTACTTTGAACTTTTGTTTTACGGAAAATATTAGGTACCAAAATGTGCACGCTTTGTCAACAGATGCTCCCATCGTAGTTTTGAAACTGGGCTCCGAACTGAACCCGGGCGACATAGAGGAGGGCGACGATGTGTACTTCGTGTGTGTCGTGCAAGCATACCCGCCCGCTTACAAAGTTGTGTGGGAGCACAATGTGAGTGATATTTTCTAAACTTTCACCGTAAAGTGAGCAACACACTTTTGCTGAAGTTGACAAGAAAAGAGACTCCGAGTTTACACAACCGAGCTGAAAAGTCTTGGCGACAAATCTTGCTTGAAATTATCATAATTGTCTCGCTCTGCAAAAGTTTGAAACCGCTTTCCTATCACTGTTCTTCGTGAAATTTTCAGTGAGACCTGTTTTATTGGTTTGTTTTGTCTAGGGTCAAGTTATAATTCACAACCAAAGAGCCGGAGTAATAGCGGGCTCAGGACACTTGGCGATTCAAGGCGTATCGAGAGAGCAAGCCGGCACCTACTCGTGCACAGCTTCCAACGTCGAGGGCGACGGAACATCCATACCATACGATCTTAAAATTATATGTGAGTATTGTATTTGCAATATTTTTTTCCTATGGCTATGGATTGGCTAAGTACCTAAGCAATTATACGAGTATAAAAAAAAATGTAGTGTCTGTTTTTAAAACATGTCTACAATCAAAACCTCCAATAATCAACAATTTTATTAATTGATATCCCTGTTTGTTGACACTTTATTAGCATTTATATGTAAAGTATATAATTTTACTATATGATATGTATTATGGATAACTTGTTCACTGGCAACTAAAACAAAGTGCTCATTTCACTCATAGCTACAAACATAATGAAACCACCCGTCTATTGTAAAAACATTATAAATATTCACGAGGGACGAACTCAACTAAGGTTCAGACAGTGAATATTACAAGGTAATTTCATAACCTTCGTTGGAATAGTTTGAAACTCGGATAGCCCAAAAATAATTTTTATCTTTTTTTTTTTTTTTTAATTTATTTGTCTTTATAAAATATACATAATATATATTAAATTAAGAGCACTAAGAAAACCACTAAGGTTTGTAAAAGAAATGCTACTAAGGAGTCTTAAGTCGATAGCTACTAATTAATTACACAAAAACAAATAAACTGGATCTAGGTAAGTGCAGTTTTATTAAGTAGGTAGGTATATTAAGTTATTGGTAGTGTTCTATATTACCTAAAAAGTGAGATTTTAATTTAGACTTAATGTTTTTTGAGGTAATGCTGTTAATGAGATCATTAGGTAGTTTATTAAGTAAACGAGGAATTAGATAACTAACTGTCCTCTCGCCGTATGCGTTCCGAGCGCGCGGCATCAACAACCGGTTTTGAGCAACTGCCCGCGTGTATACAGGGTGTTTAATTTCTTGTTTGATTTTTTCATTAAAAAAGTGTTCTTTGAGTAGAGTATATTTAAATATTTGAATCTGAATATTTGTGTAAAGAGAGATGATCCTATTGTCGTTGATGGACGTGGGTGGGGCGGAAATATGAACGGCCCACGCGCAATTTTATTGCAAAAACAATAAGCTCATTTTACAAGAAAGTAAACCGATAACAAAATTATATATTTATAAAGGTACACGGGAACACAAAATGTATTCTAATTCTCTTAAAACAATCGAATAAAACTGCCGTGTCCGTGTCCCAAGATAAAAATGAAAATTTGTATTTCCTTTTATCGAAACAAAGATTAGTCAAGTGCATTTTTAGTCCCATAACAAAATTACTACGATATGTAAATGTTTTAATTTACCAAGAAAACAAATCGCTCTACTCCCACAAAGAAAAAAACTTTTACTTTGCCTTCCTCCCCATCTTAAATCAGATACGCTACTCCGCGCTCAGAATGGTGGCAAACAGGGCTAATTACCCCAAGTTCATTTAATTTGCTGTCTGGTAGCAACGATGACACAACTTAGTACATATGTTTATCTCTTTCTCGCAACAAGCTTTTCTAATAGCTCTGTGATTAGGCAATGTAAGTAGCTTAGTACATTTACGTCATTTTCGCGAGCGTTTCCTGTTGCTCGTACTGGGTGCTCTCTCAGTGGAGTTTATCAATTGGTAATCAGTTTATTGGTAACACGTCTTTGGTAGAGAGTATGTAATCTGTTTCCGAGTCAATAAACGGTTCGAATTAGCAGAACCTAGTAGGAAGATAACAGTTTACTGGTTTACAGAAATATTATCACGTGTGAATATTACCACAATAGAATCCCTTAGTGAAATTTACTATTTAATTATACAAAAATTTACGTTTAATCAGGCGGTTTAAGAAGGCGTAACATCAATATACATTTTAGAAATATGTAAGTTCGTAAGAAAAAATCCTCAATACTTCATAAAACAAATTGACCAACCACGACGTTATAAAAGTAGTTACGAGCATAACCTAGTGCTACCTACATCCAAACTGACTATACACAGCTCGGGCCCAAATGCAATGGCCGTAAAAATCTACAATAAGATACCAGAAAACATTAAGCTCATGGAAAACTACAACAAATTTGAAAGCAGGCTAAAGGAGATGTTATTACAAAAAACATACTATACACTAGACGAATACTTTAATGAATAATAAAATAGAAACAATTAAATTATAAAGTGACTAGGTAGATAAAAACAAAAAAAAAAAAATTACGATACATGTCTTTAATTTAAAAAAATAATAGTAATTAATAATAATATAATATTGCATGATTTTTAATATCGGTCCGCTTCTCTCTATTGCAACACCCTTACTGGGTACATTATGTATTGAATCACAAATTACTTAGTCATAAGTCCTGACAATGTTAAATCTACGTACATACATAATAATGCAATAAATATACTGAATACTGAATACTGAATTTTACGCATCAGATATAAAACATGTATAAACATTTGTTTGTTGTCGTGAATGAGCATTCATATTATCAATTAAATTAATTTCCACCATGTTCATTATTTAATAAACTGATATTTTTTTAATATGTTTGTTATACGAAGTGTTCCAATAATTGGGTTTAAAACTTCAGGGGGCTAAAGTAACCATCAATATGAATAACTTTTTCTAAGGAACCAACACTGTAAACGCGAAAAAAAACAGCTGTTTCATACAAAAGTTCAATACCGACCTGGCTAAAATTTATGAAACTGCTGTTTTTTTTGTGTTTCATATTGATGGGTACTTTGGCCTCCTGAAGTTTTAAACCCAATTATTTGAACACCTTGTATAAAAAGATTATCTGGGTAATCACTAAAATTGATGAGAAAGTTTAAATAATGTTAGATTATTTTCGGCAGATAAACCTGTTTGCAAAATGGCATCCATGGCTATCGTCGGAGTGGCTATTAACGAAGAAACTAAAATAACCTGCGAAGTCGATGCATTCCCTCGACCGGAAAGCTTCCAGTGGACCCTTAATAATTCAATAGGAACCATCGAATTCGATGCGGTAAGCAAATATACCAAGCTTCTTGGTCGCTTTTCGATTTTGTGAATATTTATTCTAGTTGTACACCTCCTTTTAAACGTAGCTCATTCAAAATTTTCCTATATCAATTTCTTCACTTTATTAGTTAAAAGTTCAGGTATAACTTCTTTTTGACCGATTTGTATGAATGTTCCTAACGTGCATTTTCTTTTAGGAAAATATGACAACATCAATTCACGGGAAATCTATCCTCTCATTCACACCGAAATCTGAAGCTGACTATGGTATTGTTAGCTGTAGAGCCTCCAACACAGGTGGCCAGCAAGTGGAGCCTTGTCGGTTTACCATACATCGTCCTTACAACTGCTCCACTTTGAATATGACCGACGATTCTGTGGAACTGCAGTGTGTTGTTGGTAAGTCAGGCAATAAAAATTAACATGACAAGTCCTCCAATTAAAGAAAAATTGCACTTTTCATCATACTGCCTGAGGTGTTTCTCATTTTCCACAATTTTGTTTTTTATTTCCGAGTTCGACGGAAATTACTTTACCTTTGGATGGTCTACGCTCTATTTTATTGTTCAAACTACCTCTTTTTTTTTAGTAGAGCTCTTTGTGAATGGCTCTTCCGGGGAAGAACTACCACCACGCTTTTTTCTGCCACCAAGCAGCGTTGCTGTGTTTCGGTTTGAAGAGTGTGGTTGCCGGTGTAATTACAGGCACATGAGGCTTAACATCTGTATGCCTCAAGTTGATGGACGCAAGGCAGTGCATCGTAGGGCACGTTCCTATACTTACGAGGCAATGCTTTATTAAAGGTGACGGTTACCACTTAACATCAGGTGGGCCATCTGCTTGTTCCATCAGCAAGCTGTATTAAAAAAAAAGTTTTTTCCATAAAAACTGACAAAACAAACAGAGCTAAACATTATCAATTATGGGTAATTTCAGTCAGAGAATAGTTATTAATGAAGTAATTTGTCAATCAACTAATTACTGCCATCTATATGAGTACCTTTTCTAATTGACCTACATGTCATAGAGCAAACTAATAGGTAGAGTCTATATTATTAACCGTGTATTATGCGTGTGAATAGTGCTAGCTTGGTTACCTTTGTATACATAACCACGTATTTATATATACACCTACGTACGTATATCTATCTACCTACAAAGCTAACCAAATTCTCATTACCAAAAATAATAGGACACGTAATCCTTGAGGTATGAAATGTAATTCTATTGATGAAAGCAACTTGGTAACAGGTTATAACGGTGGCCTTCACACAAGCTACTGCGTGGAAGCTTGGGAAGCTGGCAATTTGGTGTTAAATGTATCCACCACCACGCCAATATGGAAACTGCGTGGCCTAGGCTCCGGGAAAACTTTGAAGCTGGTTTTCTACGCATACAATTCGAAAGGAAGAACTGAAATAACAACGCTAAGAGTACACACGCTGTCACGATTGGCTTTACACACGGGTAAGTTTTGCTCTTAAGGCGAAGACAAGAGCTAATGTGACTCTCGCTCGCACGTTTCGACATGTTGAAAGGTATAAAATCACTGAACTCGTTTTCGAAAAATCGCATTCAACAATATCATAATCTTGAGTGCAATCACATTGCACACAGTTTAGTAAAAATTTCATTTTGATTGATACATGTTTTCATACTCAAAAGTTTGCTTTACTAGTTTTCGTACATAAGCAAACTTTTAAGTAGGAAAACTTGTATCGATCAAAATTATTTTTTTACTAAACTGTGTGCAATGTTATTGCAAACAAAATGGTTGATTGCGATTTTTCGAAAATGAGTTTAATGATTTTATATCTTTCAACATGTCGAAACGTGCGAGCGAGAAGTTGTTTGATAGTTGTCAGCCCCTTAAGAAACAAACTCTATTAAATCAATCAGTACATACTGGCGTACACTATATATATACAGTACATAGGAACCTAAACAATTGCTATCTTGGAAAAATAAATTGGAACAGACAGATTTTCGGGTTATCCAGTGAACTAGATCTACACTTTTTATCATTCAATCAAAATGTTCAGATAATTTGTATCTAAACAACTTACGTAAAGATACTTCAAAACTATCTTTATGTAGGTATGTCTTTGTAGCACGACCTACGACTAAGTGCGTACTTTACTCACGTTACCAAGTTTCTGAAAGTAAAGTGCAGGTTCTGATAACTTTTTGAAGACCTCTTTAATTAATAACACAAGGACGCTTCTGAATTTCACAAAAGCAAAAGTTGGTCGTTTAATTATTTACTAGCTAGCTTTTGTTGGTGGTTTGACTTACCTTTGTAAAGTTTCATAGACAGGGCAGAATTACACCTCAACAAGTACCGTTTTCATTTTGCGTAATTAAAATGGCTTCGTATTGGAATCCGTACCAGAGGGCCTGGCCAATATTATTCGCTTGACGAAACTATGCGATGGACTTGGCTAAGCTTTTGTATAAAACTAGTCGTTTTGTGAAATACCTAGCATCTGTATTTTTGTCTAGAAATTCTTTGGATAGACTCGAATTCACGAGGTCTCGCGAGGCAGATGCTTGATTCTCGTGTCGTGCCCGAGGCTTGATGAGCAGCGACAATGTACGCCCGAACAACTCCGAGGCACGTCCACACTGACCGCACACCTCGACTGAATATGCCTCAGGCACGTACACGCTTACCGAGCACCTGCTTTGCGAGTCCGTGCGCTCGGTGGGAACATGGGATTTACCTGACCTTTTAAGGGCGAGTTTTACTATCTTAGATGAACGTTATTCATTTGATCAAAATATTTTTGTTTTTATTTTGACAAATCAAACGTAAACGAGTAAAATGTTTGCTATAGACGATGAGTTGTGTAATTTTTTGTGATTTTTATCACACACTTAAGTCACATACATCATATGTAAGGTGTTCCAATAATTGGGCTAAAACTTCGGGGGCTAAAGTACCCATCAATATGAATAACTTTTTCTTAGGAACCAACACTATGAGCGCGAAAAAAAAACAGCTGTTTCATACATTTTAGCCAGCTAGGTATTGAACAGCTGTTTTTTTTCGCGTTTACAGTGTTGGTTCCTTAGAAAAAGTTATTCATATTGATGGGTACTTTAGCCCCCGAAGTTTTAAACCCAATTATTGGAACACCTTGTATATAAAATGCAAATAGCATTTACGTTTATTTTCCGTACAGAAGCAAAATCAACAAACTTCGGGCTGGACCTGAATTGGACAATAAAATGGCTTGCTGGACTTTCGTGTGTCCTCCTATTAGTGATGGTTGTATGGCGTATTACTCTTTCCATTATGGTGAGGAATATACGTGATCAACCTATGCAGTACGCAGGTGAGTTTTAAAGTATTAAAACCTTTACTTTCTACGATATTCTAGTAGATTCTAAATGTAAAAGCTTCAACCGCTCAAAACAAAGATATAAATAACTTTTGCCCAGTAATACTCTGAAGCACTTTTACTACGAGGAAAATGCTTTTATAATTTATTCCAGTAAATACTTAATTTAATGAGGGTGTGAACCTCGTTAATGAAGATCATTTTATAATTTGAAAAGAATTTTAGATCAAAGTATAAAGCCAACCAACCCACAAATAGGACGAATGGCGTTTGAAGGAGAGTTTACTATAGAGCGGAGTTCGATTCTGCTGCGTGACTGGAATTCCGAAACGAACTGGCTGGATGCTAAGCCCCCAACTGCATCGAAAGTCTGATTTACGAGATCAATTTGAACTGTAACAGTATGTTTCCGTCATTCGGTTTAATCTAACTCTTAACGAGTATTGTATCATAATTTTGAACTTACTCAAAACGAGAGAAATATTTTCGAGTGTCGACGTTACACTTCTATGTCTTAACATAAGGTCTTTTTCGCAATACATCTTAAAATACCTACTCTTAGAACACTGTAATCTTCTTCTTGTCGTGTCACTAATTTCTTTCGAAACAGTGTGGTGAAAGTATTTTAAGTGCGCCTCAAAAGGCTCCTTTCGAGCACTTGACACATGGTATAGAACTTTTTTTTAGGTTCTACAACATGCCTGTTTTCTCACGATGTTTTCCTTCATCGTTTGAGTGTACTGGCATTGTGCACATACATTTTTGGACAGATAAAGTCATTGGTGCACGACCGGTTTTGAACCCACGCTTTAGGATCGGAAGGCGGGGCCACTACCTCTAGACCACCAGTGCTCTTAGAACACTGTAATATTTTCTGTGAACGGAAGGCTTGCAGTAAACTTTTTTATCTATATTTTATCTTTATCACGTATTTGGATAGGTCCTAGGATAATTACTGTACTTCTAACCTAGTCGCCTAATATAACGTTTTTGTTTTAGCGCCCATGCAAATTATGAAAGTTTATAGTTCTGGAAACCACTCTCCTCTGCAGCCTGACGATAAGAATCCTGACGTCGTGCCTTTGGAGAAAGGTATTATTCAAAATATGTTTGTGTCAATATAGACTAGTTGCATTAAAGCTATTCCGTAAACAACATTCACCCAAGTGACCGCAGAATCCCCAGTGAGTTTTTAACTAGGCAGTCTGCAATATATTCCCCATCACTATTAGAATAGTGATGGGGAATATTTTGCGGACTGCCTAATTCACTTCCCCACTTCACAGTTTAGGAACCGTGGAGTGTTTTGGCGGGTGGAAATGACAACGTGAGTGAGACGAGGCTCGTGAATGTGATGCGTGATCGAAGTGAATGCGGATCCACTAGGCGAATCTCTCCGTGATTTTATTGTTTACAGACTCGACACCCTGAATGTCACAGCCCAGAAGCTTCTCAATAATTTTCCTTAAATAACCGAAAGTTTTAAGCTTATTAATTTTTTGACAGGTCTCAACTATAAAGAAGACTCGGAAAGTTTTCCAGAGCCCCTGCGTTACGGTGTGACGTCTCCATTAGTAGGAAATTCAAAGAGCAATAATAGTTTGCAACGCGAGATCAGATCAAACGCACACACGCCGAACACACCAGCTTCAGATGCTCAGGTAAACTAATAGCAGTTGACATCTTAAGCATTCGCACGGGAATGACTATCTGATACCGGATAACTTCTGAATGCAATTCTAAGCTTCACAGATAGCAGATAGAATACTATACTATAGTATACTCCAAACATCTTCGTTAGACATTCCAAAATGAACATTTAAACATCCTTTGTGGAATGAAAAGCAAATTGTTTTTGGTTATACAGGGTGTTAAAATACCACTCCCGAAAACATCAGGGAGCTAAAGTACTCATCAATATAAAATAAATAAATAAAATATATCGGTGGACTTTCCACACAGTACTATCTAGCCCCAAACTAAACATAGCTTGTAACATGGAAACCAGATAGCTGATATAATACATACATACTTTTTTTTTGTAAATAAATACATACTTATAATATTGTATAACACCCAGACAGAGCACAAACATCTATGTTCATCACACAAATGTTTGTTCTCGGTGGGGATCGAACCCACGACCTTCAGCGCAGAAGGCAGAGTTACTACCAACTGAGCTGTGAAGGCTGTCTAAATGTCTGATGTGTGTAGATGAATAACTTTTTCTAAGAAACCAACACTGTGAACGCGAAAAAAAAAAAGCCCGTTTCATACATTTTAGCCAGGTAGGTATTGAACTTTTGCATGAAAAAGTTGTTTTATTTTCACGTTCACAGAATTGGTTCCTTAGAAAAAGTTATTCATATTAATGGGTACTTTAGCCCCCTGAAGTTTTCAGGAGTGGTATTTTTACACCTTGTATACTTCTTCGATTTTGGTATTATGCTTTTTTATTGTTATTCTAATCAAACCACTTATTATGACACACAGAGAAAACATTCAAAAGTTTTTTATTCAGACAACAAGAGTCCACAAATAAAGATCATCACACAATTGCATGTCCTCGGTGGCGATCGAACCCACAACCTACAGCTAATTGCAAACAGTAACAAGCTTTACTTTAAATAACCATCCTACTAATATCATAAACGCGAAAGTTTGTAAATATGGATGGATGTTTGTTACTCTTTCACGTAAAAACTACGAATGGATTTTAATGAAACTTTACAATAATATAGCTTATACATCAGAATAGCACGTAGGCTACAATTTATAAAGATATTGTGTGACTATAATCCTGCGCAGACGAAGTCGCGGGCACCTGCTTGTTACCTTATAATTAAGCAATGTCTAAATCACAGCAACGTTTATAGGAGCATAAATTTGCAACAGTCCAAATCCTTAAATGAATAGTCGTTTACATAATATTTTAATGGCGCAATGTAAACAGCGGTCTCATTGTGCAGAGTATCGGGACGCTGGGCGACGACCGGAGGAGTGTAACAAGTGGGACTTTGTCTCGACGACGCGAAATTGTAACAACGAGGACGCCTCTTCTGGAGAACACGCGAGAGAGCTATGTCTAGTCTGATGTATTTTTACTTCTTGCCTAAGGCCGGCGCTACGTTGAAGATACTCATTAAGATAAATAGACGTAGCTTGAAAAAGAAATTCTGTCTTGAGACGCAGACATCTGTATGCCTGAATTTATCTATTTATTAATTTACATCTATAAATAACTCTACAGATACTGATCTAATAAATTATAATCTAGAAACTAACAGCTTGCATTCAAATAAAAATATAAGAAATTTTTATAATTTTATTAAAGAAAAAAAATAATGACTCAGCTATGACAAACAAAATAATAATACATAATTAATAAAAAACAAAACTTAAGTATCGATTTTTTTCAAACCTATCTATCTATGCAATCTTTCTCGCAAAATCTGAGATACATTCTCTCAATCATAGTCCAGCCATTCGATCAGCGCCAAGGTCCCTCAAACCAAGCTAAGCCAAGCCTCAAGTTGATGGATGCAGGGCAGTGCATCGTAGGGCATACGTTCATATCGTGTGTGACTTGCGAGGCAATGCTCTGTCATAGGTGATGGATACCCTTGATGGATTAACGGCAGGTAGACCAACAGATTGTTCCAAAAGCAAGTAGTAAAAAAAAAAGACAACCGTTAAACTTATTTGTTATGAAAACTGGTTTGGATCAAAATATTTTTTTGCTATAACATTTGTAATGTAATTATCCGAAACTTAATCGTTTGTGATTCATAGCTACATTCGGTTATTTTACATTTTCAAAAATGTTGAAATGTTCGAGCCAGTTTTTCGATGGTTGTCTGCGTCTTAAGGTCTTGCTTTTTCTATGAAAATCGATAATTTATGTTAAATTTGCTTAGATATCAAACCATTTGATTTATATTTTAGTTGTTTTTGTGACTCACTGAGCTACTGATTGTAATATAATACTAAAGCAGATTAGCTTGCGTACCTAATCTTCAACGTAGAGCTTAACTATGTAGTTAAAATTTCTAGAAAAGATTAATAAAATTATGTAAAATAGGTTAATAATGTTACATAAATGATCGAACTTACTGTTATTATATTTTTATTTAAGATTTTAAAGTTTTTTTACCTTTATCTTAGATATTTCCAATACTTGAATACCTACCGGCTTACCAGGGAATCCGATAAAGGGATGTATTCAAAAAAATAAATGGGCTCACGACTGTGATCCTCAGAGACGGCAGACATCTCCTCAGATCTCTTGCTACTTAATACCTACTCAAGATCAAAGTCAAAGTCAATTCAAAATCAAAAGCTTTTTATTCAGTTAAATCACAAGAATCACCGAAACGTCTTAGAGCTAGGTGAATCTAGGTGCCAGGTCCTCGAAACCAAGCCTAGAAGAACAGATCTTTGAGGATGTCTAAGGGGTATTACATTTGGCACATGCCCATATTTTACAGAAGTATATGAGGCTCATATGCCTCAAGTTGATGGATCAGCATCGTATGGCACGTTGCTATCATGCATGGCTTGTGAAGCAATGCTTTGGTGATGGTTACCACATCAGGTGGGCCATCTGCTTGTTCCATCAAAAGTAGTATAAATAATTGTTGCCAACCTATACGTCACAGCCCTAACTTTACCGGGTGATCGCCTTCCGCGCTCGCCATTGTTCGATAGTGCTGTAAGAATCGTCAGACGATCACCAGCATTTAGTTCATTCGAAAAAAAAAACGTCACTAGTTGCAAAAGGTAGCAAACCCAATTGCGGCTTTACACATGCGGATAAAACAGTCATGGGCCTAGTTATTTGCAAAAGCTTTTTGTAAATGTTGGTTTCAGTACCTAGCTAATCACATGTGGTGGTTAAAATGATGAATTTGTCTTGGTAAAGCTCAAACTTTGTATTATATTCAACTCAAACGAATTTACTATACAAATTACGTCACATACTTTAAACCTCTTGTTAAGATATATATACAAGGTGTTCCTTAAGTTGTGTATTGAAACTTCGGGGGTCTAAAGTACCCATCAATATGAACAACTTTTTCTAAAGAACCAACACTGTGAACGCGAAAAAAAAAACAGCTGTTTCATACATTTTAGCCTGGTAGGTATTGAACTTTTGTATGAAACAGCTGTTTTTTTTTTCGCGTTCACAGTGTTGGTTCCTTGGAAAAAGTTGTTCATATTGATGGGTACTTTAGCCCCCTGAAGTTTCCATACACAACTTAAGGAACACCTTGTATAACATACTAAAATAATTTGATATCACAGAACTTGTATTCTGTTTTTAGATGTGTCTTTAATTTATTATCTCAACTTATACTTTTAAAACAGCTTTGATAATTATTATAGTTTTAAAAGAAGGCCATATGCACGATGTAAATTGTTGTGAATGTAGCTCCCGCAAGTATAAACAAGCCCTTATTTGCAACATTATTAAGATTGCAGACTTGTATTAATATTTTTTGGATTATAGTTTTACATAAAAATATATGTATTACTCATGTAGATATACGAGTATGTCATTGAATTTACTGTGATGCTAATTACATTCTTTAGGAAACTTTAAAATAAACAAATTAAAGCTAAGTAGTAGGTATATCAAAAGTTTAATTATAAATAACTACGAACTATTAAGTTATTCGGTTAAATATTTTATTTATTTATTAGTATTAAGACTACTCTAACACACTCAAGTAGTTACTCTTAAAATTATTTAAAACAAAAATAACATACTATTTAATAACATATGTATATCTAATATAGTTTTATGGCGCTCTTTTTATTTATAAATGTGTACTAAACATATCCTAATTTAAGCCTAAATCGAATGTAAACTTGTAATTATTGAGAGACTTAAAAACTTTTTTTAACATATCGTAATACCTAAATGTTACCAGAATACTAAATATGTAAGTAAAAGAATACATTTAAAAGTCTATTTTAGTTTAGTTTTATTTCATCCCAAAAACTACCTACTGTTTTTATTGAAAATGGATAGAAGTTTGAGTGGTTAATAGTCTTTATTCTGTGAAATTTAGTAGGTGGTAGATCACTTGCGATAACTAAAATACAATCTAAAAAAAATACAGTCATATACTTCAAAAAAAGGATGAGGCTCTAAACTGGCCTGATTTTTTTTTCTAAATCAATGTTGCCAACTTTCAAAACTCTGGTTTTGGGTTAACCCTTATAACTTGTAGCAGTGGCGGTACTCTGGGGATCAGTAAATACAATTTTTCAGCAGAAGTCATTCAGAAACAGTCGTAAACGAAACATTCGTCCGGATAAAATTGTATGATCTGATAAAGTCAGAGAAGCCGTGCATAAATTTCAGTTTTCGGCAGCTGTCTCTTTACAACCTGTATAATTTACTTCAGAAACCTTCTACCTGATGTTAGAAAACAGACCATTTTCGTCCGTAAATGAAATAAGCAGTCGTCCAAAGAACTGGACTTTGATGAGTTTTCAGCATTGACGTCTTTGCTAGCGGAGCGAAGCGGCATCGTCAAAAGTGTAATCTCAAAAACAAAGAAAACGCAGTTGAGAAGCGTCAACGTAGCTGGCCTTTTTGTCGCAAAATACAATGGAAAGGTGTACTTTAATGCGACTCGTGATGTTTCAGAGTTTGTTCTGCCTTTGTTTATCTTTGTAAATAGGGCTGTTACCACTGCTTCAAAGACCAGCCGTTGTTTTGTCTTTAAATGCAAAGAAAAACGCATTAACCTTAATGAGATTAAATTTTCATTTGTTTCTGTTTTAGAACGTCTTTAGATTTATTTTTATTTACAAAGAAGATAGCTTCAATATTGAATTGCATTTTAGTTTGTTTAAATTAGGTAATTCAAAGGAAAGCACCAGTTGTATAGTGTCATTCTGATAGTAAGGTCGTAGTTTTTATAACCCGGTCAGGAACCAATAGATTTTTCTCGTTGAAAAAAATAGTTCGCAATGAAAGTGCTCTCAAACGGTGAATGAAAAACATCGTGAAGAAACCAGTGAGTATTCTAGCAGCGGTGATGGGCTTGCAACCTGTCATGTATGGAATACCAACTTCTGCCATATGTACCTATGCCAAATGTAATACTTGGACGTACCTCTGACTAACCCTTAGACATCCTTGGTAGATATCTGAGAAGATATCCACCGTGCCTGGGCATGAAAGTCGTGAAGCTGTTTTCTATTTCTCAAAAAAGTACAATTACTTTATTATTTAGCAATATTTCATGAATAACGTACTTTTAGTTCATCTGTTTATTAGACAACATTCTAGTTGAATCGCCTATTCAGAAAGCAAATAACATTTGAGTAACTTTGCTCACAATGAAGGCATTATGGCCAGTCAACTATTAAGCCGGGTAAATTAAATTTTTGATTGTCTGCGGCTCCCCGTTGAGAAGGCAGCGGCATGCCGGCTAGATTACAGCTTATTAGCTTTCGCCGGCAATATACATAGCTACCAAGAACTGGGTAAAAAAATATAACAGGCGAACCTTGGACCACCACAAAAGTAAGGTAAGGTCATCACATTTTGAGATTACAATCTAGATTTGAAGCTTTCGTAGCTAGGTGTATGTATGTATATGTGTTTTTGTTTACCTATACCTACACGCCTTGGGGATCGGGGATCCTACTTGTGGGATCTTACGGTGGCACTTCACATCGTTATTCGTGTTTGCGTATTCGTTGTATTTTCCTAAATACAACATGTATAGTGACCCTATTCGCCTATATTTGCCTATTGAATACAACACGCAAATATACACAAACAAATTAAAACGCGAATAGCGATGTGAAGAGCCACCATTAAAGCAGCGCGTATTCAAGTTGTAATAAAATTATAGACCGTATTACGACGGCAACTGCGCAGAAACTTACGGCTTGGCAAAAGTTGTTGATTTTGTCGCTACTCGCTATGATCAAAAACGTCTTAATAAAGTCTTTACAAATAACATGACAAACAATTTAAGTCTTTATAGTATACGGTACAAAGGGGACCATCCTAATGAGTGTCTCAGAGTTTCTTGCTAAAAACCGACTTATTTCTGTATTGGTACTAGAAAATTTCGCACAAGCAGCTGTGTCACATCCATAATTAATAGAAAACGATGTAGTATTTTTTCATTTTGATCTCGAGTAGCACCTGCCGCATGCCATAACAGTTTTAGGTATCATGTGCCATTTTGTGTGTTATTGGCTCAGCTTTCTAAGTAATAACATAGTAAATAATGCAATAGGTTACTTTTACAAGTATTAGAGATTATGTATCATTTCATTACATTTTACATACTCATATATGAATATAAGATAAGGTAGGTACCTTATATAATATAATAACTATCGTGAACCTACACTTATTTTAAATACAGGTATTACTTGTAATTGTATAGGCAGGCACCGGCCGTTTCCACCATATTATTAAGTTGTAAAACCTGGGTCCACGATATCCACCATTAATCCGATATAGGTATAGTATACCAATTAGTTTTTCTGATCAAAACATTATGTGCATAGTGCAAGTACTCTCAAACGGCGAAGGAACACATTGTGAGGAAACCTGCACCTGGTCGTAAACTTGTGTCACTTGCTCGAAAGGAGCATCTTTGAGGCGCACCTAAAATACTTTCACCACACTGTGTCGAAAGAAATTAGTGACACGACAAGAAGAAGACCTAAGACTTAAGAACGTCGTCCAATTTGCCAAATGCAGCCCATCCTAGTAGTATTCTTCTTGCGATCTCCTTATTGTGATGTTCCTTGCCAAAGGATTTAATATTTCCATGATAAACGTATTGGTCAACTATCTCTAACCTCTCAAGTCCCACTAGCACAATTGTATCGGTATTAGATATAGGTACGAGTACCTAACTCATTATTGATTACCACAACAAATAAGTATACCTACACATCAACATACATGTGATAGTACTACAATGAAAACCAGCCAATAGGAATTCCTTTGTCCTTCCCAATTACGAAATCACATAACTTTATGAAGCCAACTCGAATAAACACAGATACCTATTAGTATCTGCCTTTGATAAGTTCATTAAAAGGCGAGGGTTGTTATCTACTACTTAAAATACCTATGCATAAACATTGTTACAAGAGTTATAATTAATTTGAGCGGTAGTTAACCCAAATAGAGGAGTCCTTCACCTTCCGAAAGCCTTGTTATTGTGAGAAACAACGTCGTTATGGGCACGCTATACTTCCCAGGATAACAATATGCAGATAGGTCTGTTTGTTATGATTAGTTTGTTTCTTTAAGGGGTATTCAAGAGCTAATGTGACTCTCGCTCGCACGTTTCGACATGTTGAAAGATGTAAAATCACTAAAATCATTTTCGAAAAAATGCAATCAACCATTCCGTGTGCAATCACATTGCACACAGTTTAGTAAAAATTTTATTTTGATCGATATAAGTTTTCCTACTTAAAAGCTTGCTCATGTACGAACTAGTAAAGCAAACTTTTGAGTAGAAAAACATGTATCGATCAAAATGAAATTATACTAAACTGTGTGCAATGTGATTGCACACAAAATGGTTGAATGCGATTTTTATAAAATGAGTTTAGTGATTTTATTTCTTTCAATATGTCGAAACGTGCGAGCGAGAGTCACATTAGCTCTTGTCGTCGCCTTAACTAGTGGCCCTCGCGACTTCGTTCGCGTGATGACTGCAACCATTTCAGGGTTTATTTTCGACAGCCGTCACAGCTCAGTTGGTAGTGGTTCTGCCTTATGCGGTAGGCGGGGGGTTCGATCCCCACTGAGAAAAAACATTTGTGTAGTGAACATAGATGTTTTTTCTCTGTTTGGATGTTATAATATATTAGGTAAGTATATTTTTACAATAAATTTATAAAATTATTATGTGTATAAGCTATCTGGTTCCCATAATATGAGCTTTACTAAGTTCGGGGCTAGATAGTGTTGTATGGACCACCACGCCTTTTTCTGCCGCCAAGTAGCGTTGCTGTGTTTCGGCTTGAAGAGTGTGGTTGCTGTGGCACACAGGCACATGAGGCTAATATCTGTATGCCTCAAGTTGATGGACGCAGGGTCGTGCATCGTAGGGCACGTTCTTGTGCGTGACTTACGAGGCAATGCTTTGCTCTAGGTGATGGTTACCACTTAACATCAGATGGGCCATCTGCTTGTTCTATCAGATAGTAAGTAGTAAAAAAATTATATATGGAATGTCCAATAATATTTCTTTCTCTCTTTCTTACGGATCCCGATACAAACTCAAATGTTTAGAATTCATAGCTTTATATTATTTAGAATATATTTATTTATCTTGACAGTTACGAAGATAAGTGAGATCAATATAAGAGTCTACTGTAACGTGGCATAGGTTAGCCTAACCTTAGTAACAATATTCAAAATCGCAGCCAAAGCCGCGTCAGCCTGCTTCGGTCTGTACCCGCCTACTTCCGGCGTTCATTCGCAAATCAGCACCTCAAGTTAAATATTTCACCTCAAACCTTGACCAATATAAATTAATAGACGCAGCGAGAATGAAGAGGACTAAAATATTAAAAGGTTGCAAAAATCCATTAAACAATCGAAAAATTCAAGCTAAAAATTTAATCAAAGTCGACAATTTGAAAGCATTTGTATGTCAAACTGTATCGATGGATTTTACTCATGGCTTTCGTTTTTTGTGGAGTTTTTAGCGAAGCAGCGCATTTTATGAGTTGAATGTCAATACATTTTACTGTATCAATTTAGCTGTACCTCAAGTCTGAGTTTGTTTTTCATTTTTCGGAACGTCAGGCCTTTTTTGTATAGAGATTCGATAAGCATCTTTATCGGGCGTGCTGGAGAACTCACAAGTCTCCATCTCCATACAAAAAGGCCTGACGTTACGAAAAACTAAAATCAAAACTCAGACTTTGGGTAAAGGTCACAAAAGGAAAATGTACCTACCTACCAATCAGCGGATGTCTCTTTGACTAGTTACTTGAAAGACCATCTTTACGAAGTAAATAATATCCATTCTTCCCAAGGCTCAAGTGAACAATGCCTCTGTAAGATGTGAACGTTACTTACTTATACTGCTATTGTTACCAGCCAGCCCTCGCCACAGCCTATAGTGCTACCATTTAGCTCAATTAGAGATTTTTCTATTCATCATTGTAAGCAAAACAGTAAGAACCTATTCAATTCGAGCAGTGCGTTGGGTTATTGAAACCACGTAACTAAAGTAAATTGTGGATAAGTGCCAGATGTGATATGGACGTGCGTGTGTCTAACTATCCCTTGACAACCTCAAGATAATTTTTTTATGGCTTAGGTCGTTGTTACTTAGTTGTTTAAAACATAGTTGTTATGGTTTCAGAATTCTGTATATTAAAGCGACATTTAATAACTAAATATTTTATAATATTTTGAGTTTTGCCATCAGTAGTTTTTTCAATCTGTTGGAACAAGCAGATAGCCCACCTGATGTTAAGTGGTAACCATCACCTATAACAAAGCATTGCCTCGTAAGTCACGCACGATAGGAACGTGCCCTACGATGCACTGCCCTGCGTCCATCAACTTGAGGCATACAGATGTTAAGCCTCATGTGCCTGTAATTACACCGGCAACCACACTCTTCAAACCGAAACACAGCGTTGCTGCTTGACGGCAGAAAAAGGCGTGGTGGTAGTCCTTCCCCGGACGAGCCCTTCACAAAGAGCTCTACTACTCTTATAAAGTTGTATTAGAAAAGCTACCTTGAAGATATTCATGTACACAATGAAAGTAGGTACGAAACTCATATATAAACCTTAACTATACCGCACATTATTATACAATATTTTTACCGCACTAACTAGCCCCAAACTAAGCAAAGCTTGTGTATGTATGAGAAATAGATAGCTGATATAATAACATAGGTACTTTTTTTTGTGAATACATACTACTTTTAATATAATATCACACCCAGAAGGAGAACAAACATCTATGCTCATCACATAAATATTTGTTCTCGGGGATATAACCCACGCCCACGGCCAAGAAGACAAAACTTACTGAGCTGTGAAGGCTGTCAATTTAACATCAAAAATCAAATTGAACGTCAGTTCTGAGGCACAGTGAACCAGCCTTCTCATATAAACTGTAGACACTCTCCCATTTATCTGATACGTGCACAATGTTTTCATGCCGTGTCGCGGGAATAAAGCACAACAAATTGTCGGTGAAATAAGCGAATCATCAAGGCAAAATGAACCAGTCACGCAACGTCGCCTAGCTTTAAATACAATTCTATGTATATTTATCATTATTATGAGCATGTAGTGTTAAGGGCAAAGGCCTCCCTTCTCCCCAGTGCTTCTACTTTGAGCCGCGAGGTTGTTTTTTTTTCAAGCGTCCAACCTGAATTGGATTAACCCATATCCCTAACGCATCCGACATGCGGCAGACGTGGCCTGCCCAATCCCACTTCAATTTATCCGCATGCATGCCGACATCCGTGATTTGTGTCTTGGAACGGAGTATATAGAGGTACTATTGCGCACGCGTTCTGTGAGTTTGCGATACTGTGCGTTCCATGGCTCTCTGGCAAAACCTAAATTTTGACTTTTGATATTCAGTCAAAGACCATAAACATACATATCCTGAGATATGTCACCTTAATCGTTCTCAAGCAATCAACTTAGCAGGTGATTCAAGTTGTAGTTACCTACAGTATTATAGTACAGTAATAAGTGTGAGTTGTGTTCAAAGTGATGAGTTCAAATATATGAATGTTAAAATTACCGAACTCCTAAATCAAAACGTGGTAGGTACTCATTAAATTCAGAGTTAATTCCCGTACCGTGGCTAAAACGTTCAACAAAAAATGTTTTGCTGAACGTTTCCCTCTCAGTGGAATGAAGAAGTTAGTGGATTTCATTAATTAACTCGTTCAGTGGCCCGTATGATTGGACCACAGTACCAAGATAAAAAGCGACATTTTGGGATTTCGCACGCTACCTTCACCTTTTTACGCGTTTCACACGATGGAAGTAAGCCGATTAACTACCTACAGTCCATTCAAGCAATGTAAGAGGACCAAACGACTCCAGAATAGAAGTTCCAAGGCAAAGTTATAAATAATCTTCTTTAGGATTTAAAACTCTTTTTGAAATTCGAATTCAATTTATTAAAATCAGTACATACGGATATATACGGATATGTGTTAATACTAGTTGATATTTCATAAAAGGAGCACACCTTTTAACGTTTATTGGGCACAACATGTCGCTAAAGTTTGGTTCATCAGGCACTGGTTTTCGTCAATCGTATAGATAAACCAATTTACAAAATACAAAAACAAATTGTTTGTTTTCTATTAATATCAATTGTTAGAGAACAAAAACAGTGCTCCGATTTTTAATCACTCGATACGGCAAACTTGCTTTGTCTGACTCTGAGGTTTGAAAGCATCAACTTTTTCAATCATCTCGAAAATATTGTTTCGGAAAACCTACATATCCAAAAGCTATGACATACATAATGCGTACAATGGTGCATACCAGTATAATATAACATTGGTGGACATCCCACTCAGCACTTTTTATTTATTTATATTTTATTTATTTTAAGCCTTTTATTACAGAATACATTTAAGAATTAAATTATTATTTACATTACGATATCGACACTATCTGTTTGCCCTTTTTTGGAAAAGGCCTCCTCCAAACTCTTCCACTCTTCCCTATCTCTCGCTGTCCTCGTCCATGTTTTCCCTGCAGTATATTTTATATCATCTTCCCATCTTTTAAACTGTCTCCCCCTCATTCTTTGTTGTATTTCGGGAACCAATTCATCAAAATTTTGCTCTATTTCTCTTTTCCTCTTACTGTATGTCTTGTCCATCTCCATTTTAGTGTATTTACTTTGAGTGTAACATTTTCTATTTTTATTCGTATTAGTTCGTCAAAATTTAGAAAGAGAGGTAGGCCAAAGAAAATATGGATGGACTGTGTGCAAGATGACATGAGTAAGAAAGGAGTGAGCACCGAGATTACGAATGATAGAGGAGAGTGGAAGAAGAAAACCTGTTGTGCCGACCCCACCTAGCGTGGGATAAGGGCAGGAAGATTATGATTATGATTAGTTCGTCAAAATTAAAAACGAAGCACTGAGTGTTTCGTTTTTAATTTAGTCTAATTTCCTTTTTCCGAGCATACTTCTTTCTATGGCAGATTGACAGACTTCTAACTTTTTGGCATGCCACACAGCACTATCCAGGCCCAAAATCTTGTAGGTACTATGGGAACCAGATAGCTGATATAATATAACACATATACTTTTTGGAAATACATACTTATAAACCAATATCACACCCAGACAGAGAACGAACATCCATATTAACACAAACAAATACAAACAAATGTTTATTCTCGGTGGCGATCGAACCCACAGCCCACAGCGCAGAAGACAAAGCTACTATCAACTGAGCCTTGAGGGCTTTCAAGTACTCCTTCAAAAAAAATTATTCTTCATTCAATGATATTCTAAAAATTAAATAAGAACTCGTCTATTTTTTCAAAAGCAACCAACAAGAAACAAAGTAACAAGTACTGAGAATCGGGTAAACAAAAACCATAATGAAACCACAGGAAGGAAGCTAAAAACTTTTGGTAGCTAGGAACTCTGATATCATATTCTAAGTAGTTCAATTCGCCAAGTTCGCGTAGTCCGAATTGAAGCACGTTTAATCACAGAGAAGCGAACTCGCAATCAACGGTACAATGGGTAGCTGGCTGCTTATATGGCCGATATGACCAGCAACTAATCAACTCAAGTAAATTGAATTTAATATTGCAGCGACGCGGACCCGTTGAGGATCCTGGCGGCTAACCCACTGCGTAATTTATGTACCTAATACTTGAACAAGTTAAATTCAATTCTCCGACTATGAAAACACTGTACTGTCTACTATAATTATGACTGGTGCGAGCGGACCTCTTTAGGGTATTTTTACTGCAGTTTAATTGATAAAGGGGTTCGAACATTTTTGTATGGAGGCTGGCATACCTACTAGTCCGCCATTTTGAAAAAAACATGTTCGGCGGCCAGTGATGTAACGTATGTCAATCGACAGAGTAAATGATTACAAACAAAGTGTTCAGTGATCAAATCTCTAATAGTAACGATTTTTGAGATATTTGGATCCGAAAAAAGAAAAATAAAGTTATACGATTCGTATTATCTTATAACCACCGTATAAAGTAGGTAAATGAAAAGTCAAATAATTCGTCCTTGCTACAAGAACCGACTTTAGTTGGCTCCAGATGGCATGGGCTCGACATCTGGAAAATTTGCCTTAGTCACCAGCGTCATTTTTGGATTTCCTATTTTTTTATAGTTTTTAGACCTAAATATCTCAGAAACCGTATCACGTAGGGATTTTATTACTTTACACTTTTTGTTTATAAGCATTTACTCTGTCGATTGACATGTGTTTCATCACTTGCCGCCGAATCACGTTTTTTTCAAAATGGCGGATTATTAGGTAAGCCAACGATGTTCGCTGCTCTTTCAACTAATTTGGAAACTAAGTAGATAAGTAGTCTGTATATGCGCTTGTTATTTAAAGTAAACCACGATGTGATTCAAATTACTTTTATTTCTTCACTGCACGCACTACAGTGTACGCACACAAGTTCCGATGTACAAGTTTTCTCGTCTATACCTACATAACACACACACCATCTATTTATTTTACGATTGTACTCTGACCTAATACTTGTAGGTATTTTAAAATAAGTTTTGACGTTCAGCTCTTGCTTGGCATGAGCACGTAAGCTCGTCGTCGGCCGAAGTCGGAGCCTCGAGTTGAAAAACTAACTTGCAAGAAGACACTGCTACAACTGGTAACAAAAACATACCAGATGCCAAGAAAACGCGTACGTGATGTGAAACTCAAGCAATATCAACTTCAGACACCAAAAGTAGTAAAACTAGAAGTTCAGAACTAGATGAAAACAAGTGCTGTCATCCCACCTATACCCACCTAGTAATACTACCTAGCTACATACACAATTATTCTTATTGTTCCTATACTGAGTTCCATAGATACGTGTTTCTATTTTTTTAAAGTACCTACGATCAAATAGTCTAGTTTCGCATAGTTAAATCAGGAAATCGTAATTGTGTGAGCTCTAAATAATGCAATACGGCGTGCGTTCGTTCAGTCGTGTGTAGTGTGTACCCACAGCAAAGCAACGCGCAACGTTGGCATACTTTACGATTTGCCGCTGCAATTCTGACCTGAAAAATCCGAACAAATGAAAAATGAGTCTGGGCGGAAGTCCAAAAAGCTGGACCGGACTGGCCTGAAATTAGACGTGACCAACAAATATGAATCTATTTGTAGAAGAATACCTACTACCACACGAGACTCTGCTTTAGCAACAGTGCATGTGTGAGTAAAGTAATAACCAATTTTCATAAACTGGCTCCTTTTCAGCAGTCTGTTTGATCGCTCTTTCGTTCATATGTTTACATGACGTCATTATTGATGTCTACAAGTTCGATACAGTCAAGTAAGTATATTAATTAGTATATGTAAATAAAACCTATTCATTTCATTGATTAAGTACAAAAGTTAATATCGTAGTGTACGTAAAGAGCTTCGATAAATAACATACTAACAAACGTAATTGATTTCCCTCGCCAATAGCGATCTACACCCCGCCACTTATAAGTTTAAAACAAATTAAACTGTGTTTGTCGACACTGTAATTCCCCTGTTTGTTACTAGCGCGCGGTAAAATTTTCACTTTATTGAAGCCAATTCACGAAACAATTGTTACATAGCCTGTTTATCGCGTTCCGTCATGCAATGCAACCCAGAATTTGGTGAATGTACTTGCACAGCGTCACAAATGGGTAATTATGTTCAATATGCGATGCAATTATACATTTTCTAGCTACTGTATTTTCAATGTAGTTTAAAATTTCTTTTATTTTATTTTTAACTTGATTCTTTATTGCATCAGGTGTGTACAAAATGGAGCGCTTAATGTTACTCAACATTTTCTACCAGCCAATCTTGACAGGATAACAGAGAGGTTGGCGTGCTAAAAATAAAGAGTTTGTTTTTCTATTTTATTTATTTATTCATCATTTATTGCACAAAACACAAAGTTAAAGCACAATAAGAGGGCTTAACGCACAAGCATTTTCTACCAGCCCACCTAAGTAATGGTATACCTATAAAACAAGATTGACATGCGACACATGTTATGCTAATATTATCTAAATAACTAAATAATATACAAGGTGTTTCAATACTTGGGCAGTGTTGGTTCTTTAGAAAAAGTTATTCATATTGATGGGTACTTAAGCCCCCTGAAGTTTTAAAACCAAGTATTGGAACATCTTGTATACCTACCTAAAATACAAAAAACGTCATACATTTACACAGTCTTCAAATGTCTTACATTTAGCGTTTACATTACACAGTCGGTACCTATGTACCACGGTATGTACTACCTGATCACAAAAAATGTCATTATGCGTATAACTGTTTGCGAAAATGCTCACAAGTCAGACCTCTAAAACGCTCTTTCGATTCAACCTTCCTGATATCACAGTGCAGATCATTCCACAGCCTGACAGCTTCTACGGAGAAAGAATTTCCACGGAAGGTGTTATTTTAGTTTTAGGGATAAATAATGTGGACCTTTACATACGAGAATAACAAAAGCTTAAACAACTCTTGAAAACTCATGACAAACTTCTAAATAGCCCGCATATAATTTTTAGGAACCTATCTAGGTATACAAAGTGAGGTTAGATTCTGCATAAGTAAATTGTTTAATAGGCAGTAGTGGCGTGCCGTTGCGACACAAAGCAGGGTGAAAACAGGCTACAAACGACCCCTGATTGCCTAAATCTAGATTACTGCACGGAAATACTTCCTAAATAAAGGCTCGAAATTGCTGGCACGAACGGTCCACCTACATCTTGGTGTGTAAGTACCTATACACAAACTGAGCATGTAGTTATACCAAAGTAGAAACTTGTGTTTGTCTAAAGCGATATTGTATCGGGGTGGCGCAGCGCAGCTTATAAAACGTAACTTTTACCTCGTTGCCTACTTCGTTGTTGCTGTAAATGTTATCATTTAACCAGAAAAGTTTGAGCAAAAATATCCGGAATGATACGGTTTTTTAATCTTTTTGAAATAATTGCACATTATTAAAGGTTTTTAAAGAAAAAATACTTATAAGTCGCAGCTTTAGCTTAAATATAATAAAATAAAATACAAGTGACCCGATTTTCTCATAAAATAAAATGAACGTCTGGCATACTGGTAGTTGTCTGAGAAGTATCAAGCTTCTCGTCTATGTGTTTTCATTCTTTGAAAATTCTGTTATTTACTGTGATTTGTTTTATTTTCTTTTACTTAGGTATCGCAAATAAAAGCCTTAATTTATCTTATAATAACAAATTGGCCGCGTGTTATATAGTTTAAAAGCGGTTGATTGTATTGAAAATGGTTTATGACTACACCCCTCGACATAAAAAAATATGACTTAATCTCTAATACTATAAGAATCAAAGTCCTGACTGACTGACTGACTGACTGACTGACTGAATGACTGACTGACTGACTGACTGACTGACATATAGACAACGCACAGCCTAAACCGCTGGTCCTAGAGACTTGAAATTTGAGGAGTACATAGGTCTTATGGCGTAGAGGTGTACTAAGAAGGGATTTTTGGAAATTCAACCCCTAAGGGTGTAAAAAGGGATGAAAACGTTTGTATGTAAAATCGTATTCCTTGAACCTATGAACTTGAAACTTGGAGTACATATACTTTGAGGCAAAAAAATAGGAAAGGCATTTTTAGTTTTTTAAAACTACCCTTAATAAGTGTGCAAAGGGATGTAAAAGTTTGTATGGGAGTTTTTTGACCGCTGGTCCTAGAGACTTGAAATTTGAAGAGTACATAGGTCTTATGGCGTAGAGGTGTACTAAGAAGGGATTTTTGGAAATTCAACCCCCTTCGGGTGTAAAACGGTTGAAAACGTTTGCATGAAAAATAGTATTCCTTGAACCTACAAACTTGAAACTTGGAGTACATGTACTTTAAGGCAAAAAAATAGGAAAGGCATTTTTAGTTTTTTAAAACTACCCTTAATAAATGTGCAAAGGGATGTAAAAGTTTGTATGGGAGTTTTTTGACCGCTGGTCCTAGAGACTTGAAATTTGAAGAGTACATAGGTCTTATGGCGTAGAGGTGTACTAAGAAGGGATTTTTGGAAATTCAACCCCTAAGGGTGCAAATAGGGATGAAAACGTTTGTATGTAAAATCGTATTCCTTGAACCTACAAACTTGAAACTTGGAGTACATATACTTCGAGGCAAAAAAATAGGAAAGGCATTTTTAGTTTTTTAAAACTACCCTTAATAAATGTGCAAAGGGATGTAAAAGTTTGTATGGGAGTTTTTTGACCGCTGGACCTAGAGACTTGAAATTTGAAGAGTACATAGGTCTTATGGCGTAGAGGTGTACTAAGAAGGGATTTTTGGAAATTCAACCCCGAAGGGTGTAAAAAGGGATGAAAACGTTTGTATTAAAAAAAATATTCCTTGAACCTACAAACTTGAAATTTGGGAATACACATACTTCAAGGCAAAAAAATAGGAAAGGCATTTTTAGTTTTTTAAAACTACCCTTAATAAGTGTGCAAAGGGATGTAAAAGTTTGTATGGGAGTTTTTTGACCGCTGGTCCTAGAGACTTGAAATTTGAAGAGTACATAGGTCTTATGGCGTAGAGGTGTACTAAGAAGGGATTTTTGGAAATTCAACCCCCTTAGGGTGTAAAACGGTTGAAAACGTTTGCATGAAAAATAGTATTCCTTGAACCTACAAACTTGAAACTTGGAGTACATGTACTTTAAGGCAAAAAAATAGGAAAGGCATTTTTCGTTTTTTAAAACTACCCTTAATAAGTGTGCAAAGAGATGTAAAAGTTTGTATGGGAGTTTTCTGACCGCTGGTCCTAGAGACTTGAAATTTGAAGAGTATATAGGTCTTATGGCGTAGAGGTGTACCAAGAAGGGATTTTTGGAAATTCAATCCCTAAGGGTGTGAAAAGAGTTGAAAACGTTGGTATGAAAAATTGTATTCCTTGAACCTAGAAACGAAACAACTTGAAGTTAATGTACTCCAAAGCTAAAAAATAGAAAAGGCATTTTTAGTTTTTTAAAACTACCCTGAATAAGTGTGCAAAGGGATGTCAAAGTTTGTATGGGTGTTTTTTAACGCGTGGTACGATAGACTTAAAACTTGAGGTAAATATACTAAGAAATAAATAATTAAGAATGACGCATTTAACTTTTGATAACTACCCCTGCGAAGGGTGCAAATGACTGTAAAAATTAGTATGGGAGAGTTTTTAACGCATAGTGCGATTGATTTCAAACTTGAAGTAAATAAACTCCACAATAAATAATTTAAAATCACGTTTTCAATATTTTAAAACTACCCCTGCAAAGGTTGTAAAAGACTGCCAAAGTTTCAAGGTTTGTATGGGAGATTTTTAACGCGTAGTGTAATTAACTTCAAACTAAAAGAAAATGTGTTCTGTTGGTAAATAACAAAAAGACAGTTTGATTTTTGAAAACAACCCCTATAACGTTACCCTCCTTCGTTGCGCTCGAGTAAAAAGGATACAATGAGGCGTCAATGTTTGTAAGGGATATTCTAAAAACGGGAATCTTGAGTTGGTAGGAAGAGATCTGAGGGTATCTACCGTGCCTGGGGATCAAAGTCGTGAAGCTGTTTCGTTTCGTTTGTTTTTGGGGTAGAAACTAGGAACAAATAAGTACATATCTTTGTTGTATTTGTCATGTTTGTGCTAAACTCAGTACCTATACCAACCTACCTAATATAGGTAATGTACGCCTATAGGTATCTCTTATACCTACGTAGGTATTTATAATCCTACCTTAATAATATACAAATCAATGCGAAAGTTACAATCTGACGATGTTTGTGGCTCAATCACGGCTCACCACTTCAACGCGTGCGAAGCCGCGGGAAGCCACTAGTCCTACTATAAATGTCTAGCAAAATGTATGCATGTTTGCGTAGTAAAATACTACGGACAGATAAACTGAAAAAAATATAGATAAATAAATCAAAAATGCGACCTATTCACCTTACAAGAAAGTCTAATGTACCCTCAACATATAATACAGCACTCATATTTTGAGCTGAACGCGTGGAATGCACTGGAATGACAATTTCCAAGCTGCAAAGCTTCAAAATGCTCAGACAATGCACGCATTCCTGTCTAAGCTCAGCCAATAAACTGAACTCATTCCTGAGAGAACAAACATGCATAACTTTACTACTTTAGTTGAAAACTACGGATTACTACCTCCTACTGTTCTACCTACGCATTTGACTATTTTTTTTTACATTTTCGTAGAACTAAATCTGAATTGTAATGTACGAACATGGGTCTTGTGGTTTTAAAGATTTGTAAGAAATCGCTAAACGGTAAATAATGTGCATACTAGGGCCGCCTAAAAAGCGGCCGCGTGAATCTAATGAACCTATACTTTCTATCTGCTTGTAAGGGCTTAGGTAATTCATGTGTGCCTTGTATTAAACGAAAAATGAGACGAATATGAGCACCTAGACAAACAGGTAAGGGTGGAACCTTAAGGTTCAACATCTTAATATGTATATGTAATATTAGTGTCATTTTACTAATAATTTATACAGATTATTTACTAGTTAACAACCGTCATAAAATCATAGGGCTTGTATTTTAAAATTAATTTAACATTAACAAAATAATCCTACTAATATACTTATAAATGCCATCACGCCCTAACAACTGAACCGATTGGGATGAAACTTAGAACAAATATAATTCGTAACCTGTATTAACATAATACTTAAGCTACTTTATTATTCCGAAAAATTACGGTACATAATTACAAAATTTATTAGGTTAGCTGTCAAAATTTACTTTTTTACTTATTCTTAACAACAATCTAATCAAAAATCACAAAAAACCTTAATTTAAGTAAATAATATATTTATTCAGCTACCATACCATTATACAAATTTGTGATGAGATACTTACTCATTGTTCTTTCATCGCAATCGCTTCAGTGGTTTAAAAGGAAAAAAGTAACCAACAGACAGAAGCGCTTTTGTATTTTTAGATTGATATGGGGGTGGATGGTACCTTACCTACTAATAGCACAGAGTAAATATAGGTAAGTTCGACATCGTTGAACCTTTTAGTCAAAGGAGTCGTTGAATTATTTAGTGGGCACTGCTAGTCATTGAAATGCCGAACGGTTACGCCGATCTAATCTTTGACACTTCCTTTATCACGAAAACCGATTCCCCATAGCTTTAGCAGCATCCCTTTTAGACTGAATTCGGACAAGGTTTTCGTTGACCTAAGAATTTGTAATGGTGATAACCTGCCAGTTTTAGTGAACATCACTTTATTCAATGTGACTCTACGAACGTTTGTCTTTTTCTTCTGAACTAGGCACCTGCTATTTTTTAAAAGCGAAGACAAGAGCTAACCTTTGTTTCAGAAATAAGAATCTTTATTTATTTACTATCCTCACATGGCGGGTTGTATCTAAGTAGAAAGAATCCTATTTGTAGCCATTTTGAAGCGCCCGTACCTGACGTATACTGTCTTGTCATTCTAGTTTAGTCCCATTTTCGAAATCAACATTTGGATGGGTAACAACTGGCAAGGATCTTTTTATAGATTCATGTTTAAGCCATTTAAGTACATCATCATCAGCATCATAACTTTTTTAAGCTATGTTTGACTTGGCTTGATAACAATAAAAACCTATGAAAATGTTAACCATACCAATATTGTAATCAGCCGAAGCAGGGTGTCGATTTTCTAAACAACTGGTAACGCTAGTGGTGGGTATAAAATTATTAAAGAATTAAGTATTATAGAATGACAAATTGAAAATTTACTGCGGATTCCGCGATCACTTGGGTGAATGTTGATAACGGAATCGTGCTAAAAAATTCCTCGCACCTCGCACTATACGTTTTTAGTTAGAGCGAGGAGTCAACGCACATACTCTACAAAGGTTTAGTCGCAAAGTAAATACTAAATGTAGGTAAATGTTTTATAAACCTTTTTTCGAAAAGAAGTATATATTTTTATATATAAATCTTATTGATGCTTATTCTTCTTTTGAATACAGTAGCTCTTTGATATTCTATCAAAATCGATCAGATGGTATTGAAATGGGATATGTTTTAAACATGATCTCAATACTGGAAGTTTTGTTTGATGTCAGGGAAGGAAAACAAATCTTTTCTGTAGCGCTCTAAAAAGCATCTCTTTAGCTTTGGAAACGTAGCGAATCTTTCATTTGTAAAGTGATCGGCTCTTTTAGGTAGGGACTTACAATCTATTGTTAGACGGCAATCTAACTAGGTACTTAGTTAGTATTATTCCTCAAACTGTTTTCATCTTTTTTTTTTGCAACTTGCTGATGGTACAAGCAGATGGCCCACCTGATGCCAAGTGGTAACCATCACCTATAACAAAGCATTGCATCGCCAGTCACACACAATAGGAACGTGCCCTACAATGCACTGCCCTGCGTCCATCAACTTGAGGCATACAGATGTTAAGCCCCATGTGCCTGTAATTACACCGGCAACCACACTCTTCTAACCGAAACACAGTAACGCTGCTTGGCGGCAGAAAAAGGCGTGGTAGTACTTCCCCGGACGAGCCCTTCACAAAGAGCTCTACTACTCTTGTTTAGTTCAGGCTATGAGAAAGAGAGAAATGAAGAAATAAACCGACTTTCCTGTTAAATTATATTCTCGGCACAATGCACTTTTCATAAAGATAGTATGCTACAAAAATGTATATTTATGACGACACACGACAGAACATAGACATAGATTACTGACATACCATTAATCTAACAAGTAAAGTATCAATTTGGAATTAGTTCTTTATAAGCCTAGATAAATCAACTGATCCAAATAAGCCACCCCTATTTTACAAAAGGGGCATTGCTACAGGCAAACTAATGGACTATGTTTAATATTTTGCCGTAAAATTATTAATTTTCATCGTTTTACAGCTTACTGCTATAACATGCGAGTACAATATATTATTTTAAAATATGACCACTAACTCTTTTGTAACTGTTGGTGAATAAATTATTTTCATGTACCAATTATTTTAAAGCAGCATTAGCGGATACCGGATGCAGCATGCAATTGACATTTTAGAGTAAAAGTTTAAAACGATCATGTTGATTAGTTTGAATATTTAATGCGTCACACAATCACACTAAATTCAAATGCGAAAATTGTGTGTGTGTGAGCGAGTGTGTATTTTCACCCCATAGTCCAGTCATTATAGTAAGTTCACCTCGGAATTCGAGATACCCAGCTGTAAGTCTGTAAATACAACTTTTAGGGTGTCAATATACAAGTATTTACAGACTTACAGCTGGGTATCTTGAATTCCGAGATTCTTACCTAATTTAAGCTTAAATGACTGGACTACCAGTCATTCTCGTAATGTTAAATGAATTTGAATACAACTTGGAATAAACATAGTTCGTGATCACGTATAACATCTAAGATACTTTTTATCTGGGAAGGTAACACATAATAAAATAATCGAAAGGATGCTATTTTCAAAACAAATAACATACCTACACGAATTTATCAAATTACCATGAAAGCTCTCACTTATAAACGTTACTTAAGGCAAAGACAAGAGCTAAACTTAAAATTCATTTTAATCGATACATGTTTTCCTACTTAAAAGTTTGCTTTAGTAGTTTTCGTACATAAGCAAACTTTTAAGTAGGAAAACTTGTATCGATCAAAATGAAATTTTTACTAAACTGTGTGCAATGTGATTGCACACAAAATAGTTCATTGCGATTTTTCGAAAATGAGTTAAGTGATTTTATATCTTTCAACATGTCGAAACGTGCGAGCGAGAAGTTGTTTGATAGTTGTCAGCCCCTTAAGTTGAGACACTGCTCAAAGTTAGTCCTGTCACTGTTTGCAATAGCTTAAACACTGATTATCTTTTGACAAATGTTTTAAGCAAGGCTGCGTAGGCGTAATGCTGAGTAGTATTCCAGTTTCTAGCTGAGTGACTCTACCTTATTTATTTCTTTTGTTATAAAGCAGGTATTCAGGCTGAGTGCCGAAGCCTACCTACTTTACCACTTGGCTATTTAATTGTAAAAGGTGTGGACTAGTTATAGGGTTACGAATAAAAAACCTTTCATTTTTCTTTCAACAAATAATAAGTTTGGGTTAATGTATACCTTGTAGCTTAACTGTATTATATTTTTTAGGTACAATCGACGATTTTGGTTTTAAATGGTTTTGTATTGACTAAACTATATTTGATGGATCGGACGTACATTAGACGTGAGTACCAAAGCAGTTAAATAATCTGCCAGACGTGAGTACAAAAGAAATGGCATCGTTTTAAAAGAGGCCTTATTAAAATCTGTCAAAAGAAAATGTTTTGTAAATTTTGTAATCCCTAACAAACGGGTAAGTAATGTGACAGAGACTGGGCAAATTTTAAGCAATGTTTAAAATAAGTAACGCTTAGGTACAAGTGCAGTCGTGTTAGCAAGTAAAGGTTACCATTAAGGCGAAGACAAGAGCTAATGTACCTCTCGTTCGCACGATTCGATATGTTGAAAGATATAAAATCCCTTATCTCATTTAAAAAAATCGCCATCAACCATTTTAGACAAACAAAACATTTTGATCGATACAAGTTTTCCTACTCAAAAGTTTGCATAAGTACGAAAACTAGTAAAGCAAACTTGAGAGGTACCGACATCTCAACAAGAACCGCACAGTTTGATGATACTGTGTTATAAATGAACGTGTAATGTGTATGCACCCTGTCAAAATTAAATGTATATCAGTTTCTAGGACAGAGGTTTAGTTTATTTTTAATACCACTTGCTGATGGAACAAGCAAGCAACAAGATGGCCCACCGGATGTTAAGTGGTAACCATCACCTATAACAAACCATCCCTCGTAAGTCACGATGTGTAAAGTGTAAGTGTGGTTTCCGGTGTAATTACAGGCACATGAGGCTTAACATCTGTACTTATGCCTCAAGTTGATGGACGCAGGGCAGTCCATCGTAGGGACGTTCCTATCGTGCGTGACTTACGAGGCAATGCTTTGTTATAGGTGATGGTTACCACTTAACATCAGGTGGGCCATCTGCTTGTTCCATCGTTGACAAAGATTAAAGAAAGGAGGACGGGCAGTTTTGTATGGGCTCCGTCCAAAGTCTTGTGTCCATCACGCAATACAACAAAAACAACAATATTTTTTAATATTTTTATTTTCAATAATGATTTCTAATACCATTACATCGTCTAGGAAAGTGGCTGGCAACAAAATATTATTTTGGTGTCTTGTCTTGCCTTGATTATATAACTCGCATTTTATAAAAGAAAGGACATTTTTAACTCGATTAAAACGGACGCAGTACTGTTGTTACGCCTTTTTTGACGTTTATCTTCGCGCTAAGCTGGCCCGTCTCGAGCACGAACGACTCGATTTGAGACTTAACATGGCAATATTTGAATTTCCTCTCATTTGTTGGACGCAAAAAGTGTTAGCCGCAGAAAAGATCTTGTAACGCTAACAAAGTCTCTTTATTTCGTCGAACATCACGTTTAATAAAACATTGTGCATAACATTATATTATTTAGGAGTTACAGAAACAGCTTCACGACTTTGATCTCAAGTCACGGTAGACCCCTCAGATCTCTTAGTACCAAGTACTTAGTTAGTAGTACTTAGTTAGTATTCTTTGACTAAAGAAGTCAGAGGTACCTCAAAATATGTTTACACATTTGGCACATACCTACATTTCGCAGTACCTAGTTGGTGTTCCATACCTGACAGGTTGCAAGCCAATAGCCGCTGTTAAAATACTACTTGTATTGGAACACCTTGCGACCAATCTTCCTTACTCTTACAATCCTCTCCATCCAAAGGTTGTCTGGAAGAGATCGCTTTCAGCGATAAGACCGCCCATTGTACCTACATTTATTATTTTATTTTTATTTGTTATTGTACCTACTGTTGTTTTGTTTGGTGTACAATAAAGTATTTTCATTTCATTTCATTTTGTATTTAAAACTCCAGGGGGCTAAAGTACCCTAGACTTTGCTCGCGTGGAACTGGCACCTAGAGTCACCTAGTTTTAAGACGTTACAAAGTGATCCTTGTGATTTTATTGAATAAATACCTTTTGACTTTGACTTTGACATTAATATAAATAACTTTTTCTAAGGAACGAACACTGAGAACGCAAAAAAAAAACAGATGTTTCATACATGTTAGCCCGGTAGGTATTGAACTTTTGTTATTCATATTGATGGGTACTTTAGCCCCCTGAAGTTTTAAATACGAGTATTGGAACACCTTGTATAACGATACTAGTTTCTTCATGATGTTTTTCTTCACCATTAGAAGTAAGAAAAAATACTTAAGTGTCATCATTATGTTTCTTAGGTAATTATTATAGAATCGCTGTTTGAATAGGTAAACTATTCTTGCAGGTAAACATAATCCATCACTGTTATTATTAATAACGAACCAATTTCCAGTGCTGCTAGCAAAGCTTTAAGTACTATGGGAATAATACGTCTTATAATAATGATTTTGCCGTTAATTTAAACTTAAACAGCAATAATGACATACACCTAATACCAACACGGAACACAGACACAGAACGAACATCTATATTCATCTCACAAACTTATGTTTTTCTTGGGAATCTAACCCACAACCTTCAGCCAGAACTACTACCTACTAACTCAGCAGATGACGCATGTAATGCTAGTACATAAGCTACTAAAAAAGTGCTGCTAGCAAAGCTTGTAGTACTATGGGAATAATACGTCTTATAATAATGATTTTGCCGTTAATTTAAACTTAAACAGCAATAATGACATACACCTAATACCAACACAGAACACAGACACAGAACTAACATCTATCTCACAAACTTACGTTTTTCTTGGTAATTGAACCTACTAACTCAGCAGATGAGGCAAATTATGCTAGTACATAAGCTACTAAATAATAATAAAAATAAATAAGATTTATTTAGAAATCGAGTGCGACCGAAACTTAGTACACTTAAAATACGAGAATAAAAATTTGAGCGTATTTAATAATTAAACAACCTACCACTTATCGCTTCAAAACAACGCTGAAGAAAACAAGAGACTGATAAATATCAAGCGATTCATCTGTTTCCACGAAAGTTAAGACCGGAGCAATTATTGTTTTCAAAGGATTACTAGGTGCCTACTTTTCGAGAAAAGGGGAGCTTACCGTTTTCCAGTTAATGGTTGTTTTTACCTTAAAACTAAGAAGGTATTTATATCCTTTTTTCGTTATTTTGCTCCGCCACGTAAATAAATAAATATTGATGGACATTCCACACAGCACTATCTAGCCCCCAAACTTATGATATGGAAACCACATAGCTGATATAATACCTACTACTTATATACAATTTTTTTGTAAATATATACTTTTAATATTATATAACACCCAGACAGAGAACAAACATATATGTTCATCACACAAATGTTTGTTCTCGGTGGGGATCGAACCCAAGGCCTACGGCACAGAAGGCAGAGCTACTACGAACTGAGCCGTGAAGGCTGTCAACATAATAGATAGAGCTTTCAATCCTATCCTACTTCGTACTTCCAACCAAGTTATAAATGCGAATTCTCCCAAAAAATAACAAAAACGAGGTTTAAGGGTTTATTTATTTATATTTTAAGGGTGACGCAATCCAAACAAGGAAAATTTTATATAAAATATTGATAATAGCAATGGCGCAAGCGAAGCGACGAGCGGCGGCTAGTTCTTCATAAAATATCTTAACCTCTTGTATGCTGGGATTCCAGACACAATCGAAAATGTATTGTTTCTAGCGTCGATCCACGTTCCGGCATGTGAGAGGTTCATTGATAACACTGCACTAGTAGATGAAACATGCTATTTCACCTTGAGTTTACTTTACTCGGGGTTTGTTTTGCCAGATATAAGTAAAAATATATTTATTAAAACAATCACGATAATTACTTTTATTCGTCAGTTCCACGTGACTAAGAAACTCGACGTGACGTGACAAGAAACTTACGTCTTAATTTCTACGGTTTTTTGATTGCTGAAACTTTTTTGTATTACCTTTCCTAAGAAACTGCTGTAAACTATATTCAACTTACGGCCGGTTTCTGAAAGCTCGATCAAACGTAATCAGATATCAAATCATGCTATTTCAGCTATTAGGTACATCAAATTTAACTGAGATAGCAAGTGTCTTGATATCTGATTAGGTTTGATTGAGCTTTCAGAAACCGGCCGTTATATTACCAAACCTAAAATAGGAGGCATAGTTTATGAAATTGTATATGTCTGTATCTTGTAAGTCTATGTTTTATTTTATAGTCAGGTAAGTATAATTCTTTTGAACTAGTTTTTTTCCCAAATTTTACCTGTTTTTGTTTTGTCTTTTTAATCTCTTATTTTTTCTTGCCTACATAAATTATTATGCCTGATTGTATACGTTGTGTGTTATTGTGGAAAATAAATTATTGTCTATACAAACTGATTGGAAGCTTGAGTTGTTGACGAGAATACAAGGAGCTCTTAAGCAAGTCTCACTCCGCACTCTCATAAGTCAATTACTTTAGTTGAAAACGGATTGTTTCATGCTAAAATTACCATTTCGCATTTAATAGAAGCCCTTTTGACGTAACTGCCGAAAGGTTTCTAACAGATCGATAATGTTAAGCAACGTTTGAACCGATCACTAAATGGATGGGTGACTGCTAGAGACATTTACAACAAGGCGCAGTTTACGTTAAGCTGTCGTCAGTCCCGGATAAAGCGATTAAACCATGACATGGCGAAGCTCTTAAGATACATTTTTACTTTATCAAGAATAAAATAATAATTCAATTCAAGACATAATTAGTACTTTGACTATCACCACTTACCAATGAGTATACATATATAGAAAATTCATTACTGCACAGAATAAAATGTATAGAATACGTACCTAAGCAAACTTAATACACTTTCTTCCAGTTCCACTTTTACTCATAGGTCCTTATAATTACTTAAATTTAACATTTGCTTCAAATTTGTATTGTAGCTATTTGTAACCCATAGATAAGGTGGCATTGTTTATTTTGACAGGTTTTATAAGAAAGAAAGAAAGAAAGAAAACATATTTATTTGTCCTAACACAAAAAAACACTAAAAATAACAGTGGGTTGGTACCTAAAAAATAAAAAAATATAATAAAAATAAAAGTGAAAATAAAAATGAAAAATAAAATGAAAGTAAAAGTAGGTACTATATACAAATTAGGTATGTTGTGCGGGGCAAAAAGGTCTTCGTCTCAGCATAATGCTGCACCCAACCTAGATAGGTGCAGTGCAGCGCTGGTTTTCAGACGAGGCCTGATAATGTGACATGCGACACAACAGCAATGCAATTTAAAAAAAAACATACAAATTATTACGGTAAAAGTACAATTATAAAAAAGGTAAAAAATAATAATAATAATAATAACAAGTAAACAAGAACAATGTACGCCATGAAAAACAATATACAATAAAAATAATTATATTAATAATGCTAAATAAGTATCATATTTTGTACTTATAACTAATTGTTTTAAAAACAACACTCGTAAATATGGGACTAATCGTTTTTCTACAGTTCGTGTTGTAAGTAGGCAAACTCAACAAATCGTTAAACTGCTGGTCTTAAAATAATTTAATTAATTAGGCGCTCACTAGTACGGCGGCAAAACATCTATAAACTTAGCTCGCTACGCTACAGTCGCAAGTCACTTAATTAGGTGTAATTTTACGCTGTATGAACTTTTCGTAACTGCCACTGCTTTGAATATTTCATCTGGCAGCTATTGTTTATACATTCCTACTACGTTCCTAGTACCTATTGAACTGACGATAACTATAATTAGGCTTACATATTTTTTTATTTGAGAGCTTTACTCTATCTATTATAGCTGCTTATCGCTTTATCTACTAGTTACAAACCAAATATTTATATTTTTTTATTAATATTAGTCATTGTGAAGATCAGAATCGTTCTTCCTGGAATTGTATAGGGAAGATCCAGCAGTGGACTTATTCAGAAACTCCGAGAACCATCATAGTTAGGGACTACAACACTGCTACAAAGCTGCTACGGTGGTTCTACGAAGTGCTACGCACGAGAGCTGCCTTCGGCTACGCACTAGTTATTCGAAGTACTATTACTATAATTAATTCAGTGCCCTAAGAAATAATTATGTACGTACTCAAGAAAAGGTCATATTAGACAATTTACGAAGTTAATTCGCTTTAATAATCGTTCGCGTTCTAAATTATAAAATATTTTCTTGAAAATTAGCTCAATCCATGTGTATAGTGAAGCCAAGTACGGGTGTCACTTGAGCTCGGAATATGCCACCGACATGCTCGAATAAGGTGGTACTTGACGTCAACGTCGTCCACATCTACGGGAATTAAATACGATTAGAACCAGCCGAAGTGGGGATAAGTAATACACTTAAGAATAACGGGGGTATCTACCAATAATATTCACTAAAATTGGATGTATGACACTTAGTCTTGTCTCCCAATTATTTCTAGGCTAACCTTCAGATCTCTACGCGCGTGTTTGAAATATTGATCATAACACCACCTACTCCGTCGTGGCACTTACGACCACCACGTACCATGGATACGTATCAAGCTTTACAATCCTCACTTTTATGTCCTTGTAGTAAGCTTTATTTTTCTTTAGCTTTGTGTAGCTTGATCCGTGTGTACGAAGTCTAAAATAAGAGCAAATCTGTGTTTTTGATGAGTTCACCAGAACTAAAAAGAATCTTAATTTACCACACGATAACAAATATTATTACAAAAGATTGGTATGATAACAGGTAGGTGTTAGTTACTCAAAACGTAATGGTTGGACAGATTGTACGAAAATTGTTTTTTTTTATACAACTAGCTGATGGAACAAGCAGATGGCCCTCCTGATGTTAAGTGGTAACCATCACCAAAGCATTGCCTCGTAAGTCACGCGCGATAGGAACGTGCCCTACGATGCACTGCCCTGCGTCCATAAACTTGAGGCATACAGATGTTGAGCCTCATGTGCCTGTAATTACACCGGCAACCACACTCTTCAAACCGAAACACAGCGTTGCTGCTTGGCGGTGTTTTCTTTATAATTTGAATTCGTATGGCCTTGCATGCTTTGATATGCTACTGTTATTTGAGTACCACCCGGGTAGAAGCTATAGTATTTTTATAAATGGAAAGTCTTGTAAAGCTAAAACAGAATAAACGTACCGTACGTAGCACTCTCGCTGCAAATGCGAGTACGTAGAAACTGAGTGTCGCCGCGTTGATGACCTAATTCTGCTGTTCATATTTGCTGCAACGCTACGGCGTAGATTATGCAACTAACTGGAATATCCTAATATTACCTGAGCAATGAGGGGCAAATACGTAGTAATGGTCTAATACGTATTTTATATTTAGTTCATATCTAACAGTGCCGGGAATTCCAAGATATGAATATATTGTGTAAAGTCATGTTATTTACGCAATTAACTGCCAATTTATCACTAGGTATTTAACTATCTGACTAACTATTACTAACTATTGACTTATCTATTGACCAATATTTGTTTATATGGAGTTTTTTGCAGAGCCTAACCGCCGGTTTCTGAAAGCTTGATCAAGACTAATCGCAAGTCACTCGCCATTTCAGCTATTACATCGAAATAGATAGAGATAGCAAGTGACTTGACATCCGATTAGTTTTGATCGGGCTTTCAGAAACCGGCGGTTAGGGAAACTTTTTCAAAAAGATTTTAGAGGAGTGGCAACGCATATATCGCAACTAGGGAATGCAATCCCGGTTTACCGGGATCCCGAAATACCTGGATCCTGCATACATTTTGCCGAATAATCTCGAAAATTTTGCGGGATCCCGCTGGACTGGTGGGATTACACAGAAGCGTAGATCATACGCGTTACTCTGCGCGTGGTCAATTTGATACTTGTGATATTTATGTTACTAATGTCAATTCATGTAATAATCACAATAATTGTAATAACCATCACGTAATTATCAGAACCATGAATTGACATTAGTAACATAAATATCACAAGTATCAAATTGACCACGCGCAGAGTAACGCGATGTTGGTATGTCAATTTCTGTCTTAATATTTATGTCTAAAAATATTACTTAACCATTTAAAATGTACCAACAAGTTGTTTAATTTGGATTAAAATTAAAACCATGACAATGAAGTCTATTATTCCGTTTGATTTGAGAGGTTAAAGTCCACCCTGCGGGATCCCGCAAATACCGGGATCCAGCGGTCCCGTAAATACCTGGATTGAAATTATATTGCGGGATTGCATTCTTCATATTGGGATCTTGCAACAACACTTCCCTCAAGACGGACATACGCTTGTTTGTAAACGAAAAAATCATTGGCACTCATCACTTGGATTTACCTCAGCTGAGAAACTTAGACGTGCTTAAATATCAAAGTGACATGATACAAAGTAAAGTAAGTAAGTAGGAACCAATTAAAAAAGTTATAAAAGAGTAGTAACATGGCAGAACTGCACGGCACTGGGTGGGCAGCTAATAGCTCCAAGTTCCGAACTACAAGTATGTAACTACGTGCGTACAACTCTTCAAATCAGAGCTTTCATTAGCATGTGTGTGCGCGCCGTAATTCCCACGGAACTCGGTATCCATTACGGCTGACATAGCTCCCTGCTTATCTAGAACCGTCGATCCACGTGCCTATACCCGGCGGATAGCAATTAGTGCCGAATAGGGGATGCTTACAATGCAAGTGATGCGAGGATCGGAAATTCCTTTCTACGTAGCAGCTCAATCTAAGCACGGAATGAGATATTTCAAATGTGGATTCCATTTACTGAAGATTGTAATGTTTGCATTTAGTTTGGTGGTGTGCTGCTATAGTATATTATTGATTTAAGGTGGGTATTCAGTTAGACATTACTTAGCTTGAATTAATTATCAGAAGGCAAATGTTGCGCAGTCAAACAAGCGTGGAGCGAAGAGCAGCCTCCGGTGACCTATGTTATTAATGAGGTTATTAATACAATTGACATTCGAGTAGAGGAGTTCCGAAGTAAATTACAAGAACCACCATTACGATGATAATTATCTATGATGTTATCAAACTACAGTGCTCATTTAGATCCAAAAAAGTTTTACACAATTTGATTTAGTAGACATTTTCTTAGGAAAACTCGTTGGATCAAAATCAAATTTTTGCTGAACCTATCTAATGCCGAAACTTGTTTCCTTTCGATTTATCATAACTCGTTCAGAGATTTCATGATTTAATATCTTCTAAAATGTTGAAATGTGCTAGCGAGTTGTTTGACAGCTATCAGCCTCTTGATGCGTCTGCGTATGCAAGCGTTTGCCGCGGACGACAATTTCTCTTTGATAGGGTAGAGATGCCCAATTATATACGTACCAGGCGGATATATTATTTTTGATATCAGAACTTAATAGAGTAATGTAAAACTCCACACTACCTATGCATTTTTAACGTACCTACCTAAGTTCACGCAAATTTCTGATTCCTAGCTTACGATTCCATAGCTATTTACAACTGTTACTCCTTAGGTAGGTAACATTAATAAATTAAATTCTGATGTACAAAGGCATTGTAAAGTGCAAGCTAGGACTGAAACTACAGTTTCATGAAATTCAATGAAAGTTTGACTTTTACAGCGGCAAATTGGCGTAACGTGCGTTTCGTTATGTTGCGCTGCTTCGCAGGATCGTTTTGTTCATCATAAGTAGATAATACGAGATGTACCGACTCCATTCTTCTTTAATATACACGACTACAGGTTCATAATAATGTGTATATAGTGAACCATTATATAATAATAATTATAAAGACTAGAGTCTATTTCACAAGAGAAGTCCCTTGGTATTTGTAGAAAATAATTCAGACTCGAAAACTTTTATCTTTTTTATGTTTTGGGTAAGTATTATGTAATTGTGGTTACCGGTGTCATTACAGGCACATGAGACTTAACATCTGTATGCCTCAAGTTGACGGACGCAGTGCATCGTAGGGCACGTTCCTATTTAGCTAGTTGTATAAATAAAAAAAAAACGAAATATTTCAGACGCTCAAAACACACCAATAAGCATCGTTGGCAACTAGCTTTCGTAATAAACATTTTTTGCAAAGAAACCAAGAGACTTCTTTCGTGAAACCGATTCTACATAAAACCATAAATAAAAGAGTCGACCGGCCGGAAAAATATTTTTTGATACTAGAATCGACGAAACTTATTGACAAAGTGATTCAACTATTAAGTAGTAGATACATTAAGTGTACAATAGGTGTAAAATGTAACTAGACTAAACATAAATACAGCTTACTTCAAACTAGCTAGCCAGTTAGCTATTCAAAGCGATTGAATAGAACTTTCAAATAAACCCCAGCCTAGAACATCCACCGTTATTCTTCCGTGTCACTAGTTAATTCGTGTTTATAAACCTTTTGGCGAGCGCTTTGTACTCGTTAGCAAATAGCAGTGCAACTGCACAAAACATTTTTAATTAAGTAGATGCTGTACAGAATCGAACGAGATAGGAAACTATGGCAGTACCGAGCGTACTTACTGAGTATTTAAATGCTTCTGCCTTGCCTGTACAATGTACATTTGTCTAAACTTCTAAAGAGACTCGTAAGTCACTTTTTTTCGAGTCAAACAATTTTAACTTTACGTTTTTTTCCTCATTCACGGCTTACCAGCATGTTGAACGCCGTTTCAGAGTTCTGAAGTCTTATAAGGAACCCCTATCAAATCAAATATATTTAGTAGAACACAAAACATAAGGTTTATAATAAAAACAATGCAAACGTTGACCATGTCCGTACGTGTGTCTATCTGTCGTTAGTCAGAGATGATTTATTCGCAGACTATTATATTAGTACTATTATACCGAAATTTGGCATGGTACGTACCTACCTACCCTGTATTTTTACCCAATTGTATGTGTTGGGCCACTAAAGGGACTGGTGAAAGAAGAGTGTATTAGAATAGGGTATAGTAAATTATGTAATAATGCTAATTATGTAATAATTTACGTACCTAAAATAATCTTGGAAATTGTCATGAATATTACAATTTATATAAACATCTAAATCTGTGTATTTGATGTATTACGTCAGTTTAATTGAATAATATTTTAGAAAAAGATTAATAGTAAATTTGGTGATAATTTATATAGCTAAAATAAGATAAGAAATTGTCATGAGTATTTCAATTTATATCGGTGTCTAGGTTTGTGTATTTCATATTTAAAGTCTTTGATTTGAATTGTGAAATAATGAATCTGTAATGATGATTGGCAGTAAATTATATAGTAATTTATATACCTAAAATCGTATCCAGAATTGTTCTCAATAATGCCAATTTATATCTGTCTATAAATTGATGTATATGATACTTACTTTGAAATAACCAACCACACTGATATCCGACATTTGTTTACGTATTGCTTTATAATGGTGGTGGCTTCTGCTAGCCAAGAATATTCTCTTGACATCTGTGGCACAGTCTGGTGCAGCTCACAGTGAAGTAAAGTTTGGTTCAGTGCAGTTATTTCGGAGAATAGCAATGTGCTAACAAGTGACGAAAGGTATGATGTTATTCCTGTTTGTTAACGATACGTAAGTTTATTCTCGTTATAGCTGTCGCTTATTTTATTGGATAGATGTGTTACTGTGTAAGAGTAATAAATGACTTAGTAACCAAAGGATTCTTATATCTTTATTTAATAAAACATAAAACATATAAGTAGAACCTTATACCTGATAGACGTTAGGTAGGTACATTCCACATATGACCTACCCACAAGTGACATTATATTCTATTATGTCTAAGGTCTAGTGTTTTCCGTTACTTGACAACCTACGTGGTAATAATATAGTTCTTTAGAAGTTCAAACAGTATTTATTCTATGCATCCTGACAAGTTTCGATTACAAGTTCTAAATAGATTTGCAGTATAATACGATCTTATACAAATACACCTGTAAAATTAATAATATAACTAATGAGATATCTATTAATCTAATAGGTGTATTTGTATAAGATCGTATTATACTGTATTATGTAATAATTTACTATACCCTATTCTAATACGGCCATACTGACAAGTACTTCGTCCCGAAGTACATACACAAAAAAAACCTCAAAAATAACCTCTAATAACTTAAATACCTACAGGTATATTTCAGTGAAATGTTATTACGAATATACAAATATTGTATCATAAAAGATCACAGAATCATCTCAAATCTTATGAGTAAGTTTACGCTTGTTCCAACCCTATCCGACCCATCTCGAGTAAAAGAACAAGCAAGAAACGTCTCGGCGGGTTAATTTCTTTTCGCGACTACCTAGGCGATCTCTTTTACAATCATATTCTTACAAATCGAATGTACATTAATTTCCGTAAATAGCTAAGTACTTTGTTTAAAATTAACTTAATTTCGCTCGGCTATACTGACCCAAAATAAAATATCTACTTTTATTACTAAATTCATAAAGGTCATATTTACTTAACTAAGTACTTACTTATTAAAACAAGCTTATATTGAATTGACTTTTTTAAAAAAAAAAAACATTGTTTTTAAACATCGTATACATTCCCAATAATATTCAGTGTTCTATGATTTAGTCTTTCTTTGTTTATAACCAGTCAAGTCAAAGTCAATGTCATCCTCTACCGATTACCTAGACGTGTAAGTCCCCTTTACCCGCTGCAAGTAAGCTAGACAAACACCAAGCAAAACGGTCGTCCAACGGAAGGATAATAAAATTAGTCATACATAAAATCATCTTACCAATTACCTAGACATGTAAGTCCCATACACCAGTCATCCTTTACCGTTAACCTAGACATTAAGTCCCATACATCCGTCATACTTCACAGTTTACCTAGACATGTCCCATACACCCACTGCAAGTGCGCTAGACAAACATCAAGTCAAACAGTCGACCAGCGGAAGAACTAGTAGTCATTTCACAAAAAGTCATCCTTTACCGTTTACCTAGACATGTAAGTCCCATACATCCGCTGCAAGTGCGCTAGACAAACACCAAGTAAAACAGTCGACCAGCGGAAGGATACTTTAGTCAGATTTTACTCGTAGTCTCAAAGTTATAAATACTATAAGTCTTTTATATTCAGTAATAACCAATGTAACAAAATAAAGTTCTCAAACTTTCAAATTACCATAGTCAGGGTTACATTAACCGGTTTACAATTTTACAACGTATCCTAATAATCTACCGTAAAAAATACGTCTAACGTAATTAAACGTCTACCTTCTACGTCTACTAGACGTCAGCCGTTATTATCCCCATGGTTACTTGCCACTGAAGTACAGAGCCACGTCGTCGCCACGTTCAACGAGGGTAGGCAGAGACAGCAGTGCAGATTTTCTCCATAGCAGGAACAATATGAAAACCAGAAAACAATTGCATTAGAATAATGTAGATAGGTAAATCGAAATAATATTTTTTTGCAAAACTTTGTAAGGGTAGGAAAATAAACGGTAAAAGAACCGAAAATCTATTGATTCTTATATATAAAAAGTGTAACGGTTAAGCGAGTTTGAAAACCATGCTTAGTATGTGTAAGAAGATAAAAACATAAAACGATATAAAAAATCGATGGCACCTGTGATTCGGAAAACAACAATATGAACAAATCACTTTTATCAGGTTTCAAATAGTCAGCTATTTTATTAAATATCTAGTCAGCCATTTCATACAATACATAGTCAGCCATTTTATTAAATAGCTAGTCAGCTACTTTATTAAATAGATAAGTCAGCTACTTTATTATATAGATAGTCAGCTACTTTATTATATAGATAGTTAGCCATTTTATCAAATAGCTGACTATTTGAAACCTGATAAAAGTGATTTGTTCATATTGTTGTTTTCCGAATCACAGGTGCCATCGATTTTTTATATCGTTTTATGTTTTTATCTTCTTACTAAGCATGGTTTTCAAACTCGCTTAACCGTTAGACTGTTTATATATAAGAATCAATCGATTTTCGATTCTTTTACCGTTTATTTTCCTACCCTTACAAAGTTTTGCAAAAAAAATATTATTTCGATTTACCTATCTACATTATTCTAATGCAATTGTTTTCTGGTTTTCATATTGTTCCTGCTATGGAGAAAATCTGCACTGCTGTCTCTGCCTACCCTCGTTGAACGTGGCGACGACGTGGCTCTGTACTTCAGTGGCAAGTAACCATGGGGATAATTACGGCTGACGTCTAGTAGACGTAGAAGGTAGACGTTTAATTACGTTAGACGTATTTTTTACGGTAGATTATTAGGATACGTTGTAAAATTGTAAACCGGTTAATGTAACCCTGATTATGGTAATTTGAAAGTTTGAGAACTTTATTTTGTTACATTGGTTATACTGAATATAAAAGACTTATAGTATTTATAACTTTGAGACTACGAGTAAAATCTGACTAAAGTATCCTTCCGCTGGTCGACTGTTTTACTTGGTGTTTGTCTAGCGCACTTGCAGCGCAGCGGATGTATGGGACTTACATGTCTAGGTAAAACGGTAAAGGATGACTTTTTGTGAAATGACTACTAGTTCTTCCGCTGGTCGACTGTTCGACTTGATGTTTGTCTAGCGCACTTGCAGTGGGTGTATGGGACATGTCTAGGTAAACGGTAAAGGATGACGGTTGTATGGGACTTACATGTCTAGGTAATTGGTAAGATGATTTTATGTATGACTAATTTTATTATCCTTCCGTTGGACGACCGTTTTGCTTGGTGTTTGTCTAGCTTACTTGCAGCGGGTAAAGGGGACTTACACGTCTAGGTAATCGGTAGAGGATGACATTGACTTTGACTTGACTGGTTATAAACAATGACGAAATCATAGAACACTGAATATTAATGGGAATGTATACGATGCTTAAAAAAATTATGTATTTTTTAAAGTCGATTCAATTTATGCTTGTTTTAATAAGTAAGTACTTTGTTAAGTAAATATGACCTATATGAATTTAGTAATAAAAGTAGATATTTTATTTTGGGTCAGTATAGCCGAGCGAAATTAAGTTAATTTTAAACAAAGTACTTAGCTTTTTACGGAAATTAATTGTACATTCGATTTGTAAGAATATGATTGTAAAAGAGATCGCCTAGGTAGTCGCGAAAAGAAATTAACCCGCCGAGACGTTTCTTGCTTGTTCTTTTACTCGAGATGGGTCGGATAGGGTTGGAACAAGCGTAAACTTACTCATAAGATTTGAGATGATTCTGTGATCTTTTATGATACAATATTTGTATATTCGTAATAACATTTCACTGAAATATACCTGTAGGTATTTAAGTTACTAGAGGTTATTTTTGAGGTTTTTTTTGTGTATGTACTTCGGGACGAAGTACTTGTCAGTATGGCCGTATTAGAATAGGGTATAGTAAATTATGTAATAATGCTAATTATGTAATAATTTACGTACCTAAAATAATCTTGGAAATTGTCATGAATATTACAATTTATATAAACATCTAAATCTGTGTATTTGATGTATTACGTCAGTTTAATTGAATAATATTTTAGAAAAAGATTAATAGTAAATTTGGTGATAATTTATATAGCTAAAATAAGATAAGAAATTGTCATGAGTATTTCAATTTATATCGGTGTCTAGGTTTGTGTATTTCATATTTAAAGTCTTTGATTTGAATTGTGAAATAATGAATCTGTAATGATGATTGGCAGTAAATTATATAGTAATTTATATACCTAAAATCGTATCCAGAATTGTTCTCAATAATGCCAATTTATATCTGTCTATAAATTGATGTATATGATACTTACTTTGAAATAACCAACCACACTGATATCCGACATTTGTTTACGTATTGCTTTATAATGGTGGTGGCTTCTGCTAGCCAAGAATATTCTCTTGACATCTGTGGCACAGTCTGGTGCAGCTCACAGTGAAGTAAAGTTTGGTTCAGTGCAGTTATTTCGGAGAATAGCAATGTGCTAACAAGTGACGAAAGGTATGATGTTATTCCTGTTTGTTAACGATACGTAAGTTTATTCTCGTTATAGCTGTCGCTTATTTTATTGGATAGATGTGTTACTGTGTAAGAGTAATAAATGACTTAGTAACCAAAGGATTCTTATATCTTTATTTAATAAAACATAAAACATATAAGTAGAACCTTATACCTGATAGACGTTAGGTAGGTACATTCCACATATGACCTACCCACAAGTGACATTATATTCTATTATGTCTAAGGTCTAGTGTTTTCCGTTACTTGACAACCTACGTGGTAATAATATAGTTCTTTAGAAGTTCAAACAGTATTTATTCTATGCATCCTGACAAGTTTCGATTACAAGTTCTAAATAGATTTGCAGTATAATACGATCTTATACAAATACACCTGTAAAATTAATAATATAACTAATGAGATATCTATTAATCTAATAAGTGCATGCAGCGGAGATGCGAATATTGAGATGGATGTGTGGAGTGACAAGAATGGATATGATAAGGGATGACTTAATTAGAGGCAGTTTGAAAGTGGCGCCAGTGACTGAAAAATGAGGAGTAATAGATCAGCGTGGTATGGGCATGTTATGAGAAGGGAAGAATGTCATGTAACGAAAAGAGTGTTAGGTACGAATGTGGATGGATTAAGGAGTAGAGGTAGGCCAAAGAAAAGATGTATGGACTGTGTGAAAGTTGACATGGTAAAGAAAGGAGTGCCTATTGAGATGACGGATGATAGAGGAAAGTGTAGAGAAAAGACCTATTGTGCCGACCCCATAGAGTGGGATAAGGACAGGAAGGTGATGATGATGTATGGGATGTCGTTATATACTTTCAAACACTGTAAGATTCAAAACTATTATTTAGTACTTAGATTCGTATGATAAATGTGGCGTTATATTTATTGGCGTCGCCTGTCGCCAGCCCCTACGTGCTAAACCGCTATTTAGGAATACCAAGTGTTTAAAATAGTAGCATAAATATTGAAATTGACAGAAAATTTATCACAGCTTAGTGTAAGCTTTACTAGTTTCCGAGTGAGATTGTAAGTTTTCATCATCATTATCATTAATTCATTATTATGCCTTCATAAGAGTAACATTCACTACGGGATAGAATCAGAAATGAGGAAATCCGTAGGAGAACCAAAGTAGCCGACATAGCTCGCAGAATCAGCAAGTTGAAGTGGCAATGGGCAGGTCATATAGCTCGAAGGACTGATAACCGTTGGGGAATAAAGGTTCTCGAATGGCGACCACGAACAGGAAAACGAAGCGTGGGACGCCCTCCTACCCGATGGACTGACGACATTGTCAGGATCGCGGGAAGTCGGTGGATGGAGAGGGCTCGGAATCGTTCTTCCTGAAAATTTATAGGGGAGGCCTATGTTCAGCAGTGGACTTCTTTAGGCTGATGATGATGATGATGAAGAGTAATATTTAGTCAAATTCTATTATTAGCGGAGCAAACTGTGTCCAGGTATTTTAGGTAATTTTTAGTTTTTATCTCAATCAATGTAATGTATACAGCTATGCACTAACATTTTGCTTTGCGATACGAGCTTAGGTAATTTATTTGATATGACTTATAATTATGTGGATCACGTGAAGAATGGTATGCACATATAAAAAAATCTTAACTACGTGCCTATAGGTATTTATTGATAAATCTATAGCTTCTTTTCAACATATTTTTCAAATACAAATTGAGTTCATCATTCAAGTATCTTGGTAACATTGCAGGTATCGTGGTGAGTGCTGCTTCGAGTGAATGGGTGAAGTGTCTCTTCAAATGTGAATAAGGTTTCCGATCTACCCAGAGAATATACCCCATTATTTATTATCGAAGATATTTTATCACATATTTTTTGTTGATATAAAGTACCTAAGACTAATTATTGTTCAACCCAAACCGTACATACCTCCTAATAATAATTTCGATTTGTTTTGTATTTGATTTGCGTTTCAAACACTTTATATTTGATCGTGGCTACCTAATTACTGGGTTTCTATGCGTTTATAAGGATATTTAAATAAAAAGATGCGTGTGCGTTCAAAGTGACAAGGCGTATATTCAGCCATTACAAAATTCGTGGATAGAGGGAAAGGAACAATTGACCAATGGTAGCATGTTGTTAGATATCACGTGATGTGGAGCTGCGGTGATAGGCGAAAACGAAATATGGTAACTTGTCAAGGTTGTCAGGTAGAGTAGAAAATGAGAGGAAAACGATGTCTAAAAACAATAAATAAGCCTCCTAGCCTACTAGGTAGGTACCTAATTCTTGTTTGCAATATCTCTATGTCTATCTCTATCTTTCTGAACTGATGCCGATATATAAAAGGACTTTTTTATCTAAGAAAGGAAGATTCATTTCGGTCTGAAATGAATCTTCTAGCAATTAGGTCGAGTTACAAAAAGTATCCACATAAACAAGTTCACTAACAAGTACTGTCAGCTAATTTGTGAATGATTGTGTTTACCCTCTTTACCTTACCCTTTACCTCTCCCTCTCTCAGCATTGCACGTAAATACTTACATATGAGATGGACGTGTCCCGACTTATTTCAATAAATATAACTTCTAAAAACTTTAACAACTTTCGCGCTAAAAGGGCAAAAGAGGCACGTTCGGTCCTCGCAAATAAATTTGCCGAATCCCGATTACGAGCGCGTTGGTCTATATTGGGTCGTTCGGGTCCCAAGTGTCCCAACTGCACGAATATATCGCGTAGGCTTACTCAGTTCTGTTGTGCTGTAATATCCGAGGAAATCTATAGAGATAGAGACATGTGTGCGGCAACGAATTTGTTCACACAGCTGTAATTTGTACTGAAGTACAGAAGATTTATAACTGACCACAGAAGATACCACCAAAGACACGAGCAGCTTTACGTTAACATCTCCTTAGATCTCTTAGTACCAAGTACTAACTCAAGACTATTTGACGATATCTTTTGGGGTAGTCAGAGGTATGTCCAAGTATCACTTACATTTGGCACATAGACACATTTTGCAGTAGTTTGCCAAACGTGACAATATTTATGTGGCTGCTAGAATCTAACAGATTTACTCACGATGTTTTTCTTCACCGTTTGAGAGACGTAATCTTTTTAAAGTTTTGATTCCTCTGACCGTCTCGGTGGGACCGCAAAATAGAAATGCTTGTAAAAATTATCAATAAAGTTTCGATTTCTGTTAATAAATACACTTTGGTTACACCGACAAAAGAAGAGTAATTTTTGCACTCTACATTAAAATCGGAACGAAAAATGTCACTGGATTCTAATTCTGGCTGTATATAGATAAGAGTTACCTACTTACCTACAACCTACCGTAAATTATTTCAAAGGGAAGCTCAATTTTCGCTATGTCTCATTATGAACGAAACATCAGTGGGGAATAATAAAGAATGCTTTTGACTAAGAAACCTTCGTGGCTTTTTGCCTAATTTTATTTTTTTATCCTTTGTCCTCATTTTTCCACATTTTAAAGATAGACGTCATGTTTTAATAATTGTTTGTTTTCTGCCACTCAAAGAAAAAGAAAACTGGTTAATTATTAATAGGTACTTAATTATCCACTTCGGGAGGGTTCACCTCTTTACTAAACATTTTGAAAATATTATTTCAACTTTTCTATTAATTATACCTTATAGGTTATATACCTACTATATTAATTGCTAGTAGATAAAACTTTTATACCTACCTATATTAATTGGTAGTAGATAAACCTTTAAAAGGTTTAATACTATATTATCATGTAGGTACATATCATAGTCCTACTAAGGGCGGGTTGTACAATAAAACTTGGAATGAAAAAAGTACGTGATTTGAATAATTGGAAAGCATATAGGTGAGTAGGCTAAAAGTTCATGAACTGGAAAAGCACCTAGGCTACTTTATTGAGGTATCGACAAACGTATAGGTAGATTAATAATTTCAGCTAGATCATCCGTTTTCTTTAGATTTTACACAGACGTGACAAGTTCTGGTTTCAGATACTTAGTAATGGCTCAAAATAGACCTTAAAGTAAAATTCTAAACTTTGACCAAAATTTTGACGAAATATTTAAACTATGCAAATGCAATTTATCCACTTGCTGACTGTACCTACCACAAGAGCAAGGCTGTAAGCGAAAGCCGTATTTTTCAAAGCGGTCAGGATGAAACATCCTGGAGATTTATATAACGTATAATTAGCTAAATAATATATCGCTGTCGTAAGGTGAGACTTCGCTGAGTATGCGTGGCTGGTTCCTAATATAAATGCTGACGAATTGACAATTTGACATAAATTGTGCAAAACGGAATATTCAAGCGGAAAACAATGTGCGAGAGATATTTCAATATGCCATCACATTTACGATCGTAACGCGGCTTGCGATTGCTGAGCCGCAATATTGGTGCACGTTCTGTCTCACACCCTTTCGGCTTTACAATAACTAAGAACTACGTATCGAAAATCTAATTATGATTACTCTAAGTTTCATACACGTTTAGCCGTTACACACCACTGGGGCGGCGTGACTGAATTTATATCACGTTACGATAGATAATTACTGGTGGAATTGCCTTGACACGTACATTATTGTCAAAATGTATGGAAACTCGTAAGTTCTCAGCACGCCCAATAGAGGCGCTCATAGAATCTCCTAAAAACGGCCTGACGATACGGAAAACGAAAACAAAACTCGGACTTGGGGTAGGTAGATACAGTCTGGGGTGCTAAGTCGGGTAACCTCCTCGTGGTGCACCCTGGTAACACCATGAAACACGCCTGCAGAGTACTGCGGACGTGTATCATGGTGGCTAATAACCCGACACGGTAGGCCTCTCCGCGTGTCCCTCTGTCTAGCAGAGAGCACAGTGTGATGAGGCAGGGTACGGGTCTACCCAGGCGGTAGAGCGCGCGCGAGAGACGCGGAACTTCTCGCGCCGCTCATGGTGGTGAATAGCGGGAGAAGACCTGGAGGGGCCTTCTCCCGCATTGCACATATTCACCACCCCGTCGGGCGGGAACGGCCGGGCACTCACGGTCGTTTCCGGGTCCCTCCCTGCAAAGGGGGGGGCGAATGGGCCCCGCCGTAAAGGCGACGGGGGGAATGCGTAACGAATTTTTCCCAGCGTCAAAAAATTAAAAAGTTGATGTCTAACTGGGGTGCTAGGTCGGGTAACGTCCTCGTGGTGCACCCTGGTGACACCATGAAACACGCCCGCAGAGTACTGCGGACGTGTTTCATGGTGGCTAATAACCCGACACGGTGGGCCTCTCCGCGTGTCCCTCATATCCCCCCCATCATCCAATGGAGGGAAATGCGTAACGCAAATTTCCCAGGGTCAAAAAAAAAGGTACAGTCTAACTGCGACCACGGCTATAGCAACATAGTCGAAACGTCGGGAAAATAAATAAGGCAATACAATTACCTACCCGTGTATAGCCTAGAGTAAATAATAGTTCTAAGTTTTGTTTCATGATCGCGAAAGTTTAAAATATACTTTCTATTGAAACTAAGACCACCCAAAAAATGTTTCAGCAAACTGTGATCGCTAGGGACAATGTAGATTTTAAAGGTTTTTTGAGAAAAATACCTACCAACCGTTTTTGCAAGGTTTATTTAAAATTCTGTAATTTTTTCTCGATCACAGTTTGCCGAAATTTCGCTATCGTTCAAGCTTTAACCGTGAAAACATAACTAACAGACTGGCACACTTTTGCAATCATAGATTGATTTTAAGACTCCGCTGTCCGTCCGTCTGTCTGTATGTCTGTCTGTCCGTCTGTCACCAGGCGGTATCTCATGAACCGTGGTAGTTAGACAGTTGACATTTTCACAGATGATGCCGCTATAACAACAAATAGGTACATCAAATGCCCATATTGTCTATGACTGTAGGTACATACTTAGATTTATTTTCTGAATATTCTCGATAAAAATATAATGATCCCTCTCATTATTAGGATACTACTATCACTTACTACTCTTAGACTTACCTGATGTGAAAAAATTATAAAAGTAAAAGAAGTGCTCAAGATCCAGACAGAATTAATAATAGTAATTCGACTACTGAATATTGAAGCTCAGTAAGTAATTTGACAGCCTTCACAGCTCAGTTGGTATTAGCTCAGCCATCTGCGCCGTAGGCCGTGTGTTCGATCCCCACCGAGAACAAACATTTGTGTGATGAACATTGATGTATACCTACCTAAGTATGTATTTACAAAAAAAACAGCTATCTGGTTTCCATATTACAAGCTTTGGCTAAGTTTGGGGCTGTATAGGTAGTTTTGTGTTAAGTCCACCAATTTTTGTTATTTTTATTAATTGCGTAAGTTAGGAAAAATATGAAGAGCTGAAAAATATATAACAAGTAGGTAAATGAGGTACAGTATGAAGTGTTACCATTTTCAATGCACGAGACTATACCTGGTTTACATCAAATCATTAGACAAAGTCAAAGCAAAATGGTAATTATTCATTTAAATCATAAGGATTAAAAAAAATGCCAGTGCTCTCAATCGGTAAAGGACAACGTCGTGAGGAAACTTACTAAACACCACTCACGTACGGAATACCGAAACTACTACAAAAGAGTATATTACACAATACAAATATAGTATAGTACAAATTGAATAATAGTACAAGGTATCAATATGTTAATTAGGTTCCGCTCTCGGGGAGTAGGGTAAGTACTTGGCTATTGCCAAACCTCGGTTTACCATTCAATGTTATCGGTGTAATCTACATACTTTCCGCACTCGAGCCGAAACGAGGATTCAATTATCCACTCTTTTATTTCGAGCTTCTTTTATACCTAACTGGGTTAGGAAGCGAACCCACTGTGTTTGCGGAGCAGTGCAATACCACGTGCTCCATCGTTTCTTTATCCGACTGTGTGTGTGTGTGTTTGTTCCCGCTCATCTCCGCTACGGCTAGATATCATCATCATCATCATCAGCCTGAAGAACTGGACTTATGCAGTTCTCAGCGCGGGTTTACAGTGGCGCCATAGTGCGTGTGGCAGTGTTAATGCAAGACTTTAAAATTAACAATCACAGAATTATTTGAACATAGTTAAAAACTAAACATTAGTGTCACGTATACATAGAATACCAACTACTGTAAAATGTGGGTATGTGCCAAACATAATGTTTGGACGTACCTCTGACCCCCCCTTAGACGTCCCCTAATAATCTGGAGTTAGTCCTTGGTACTAAGAGATCTGAGAGGATATCTACCGTGCCTGTATACATGCTTGTAACCTGGAATAACATATAGGCCACTTCTTATCCGGGGAAGTACCGAGCGAGCAGATGCTAGCTTCGAATAAAAGATACACAGTCTAATTAATAACCTATTAATAATTAATTACTAGGTAGGTTATTAAATTATTAGCAGGTACTAATTAATGAATAAGTATAAGTAAGTACCTAGGCACATACTAATTATGAAAAGTTTTATTATTGATAATAAGTATGATATTAAGACGCTGTCATGTAACTTCTCGCTCTTTTAATTTATGAAGATCACTGAATGTTGTTATCAAATATATCGTATAGTTCTTTATGCATGACTAAGTTAGTATCTTACTAGCTACACTAAGGGGAGCCGCGAAGAGAAAACCCCTCTTGGTCATGCTACTTTATAAGAATTTTCAAAGCCAAACTTGGTTATCAAGTTGCAAACTTGTAAATTACTCTAGACATTCGAGCGGCAAAACCCGCGGCACGATCCTTGGTTGTATTAGATCGATGTTCGCGTACTACTTTGTATGTCTACGAAACTCTACGCGGCTCTACGAAATCTCAAAATAACCAATTAAACTCAATTTTAATCACAAGCTTCATAGTTCTTGGTTCCTACCTATGTCTACGACGCTCTACGGGGCTCTACAAAATTTCAACCAATTGAATTTAAACACCCATGTGTCTGCTCCCTAACATATGTAAGTATGTAATGGTTATGGATATTTTCGGTAAGAAACCCTCGAAAAATAAATATCAGGACCGTTCAGAGTTAAGTGCCCATACAGAAACCTTCATATTGCTATTCCATCGAAGCTAATTCAATTTAGGTAGGTAGTTATTCTTTGTTTTATATCTAAAATAGATTTTGTGATAGGTGGTAAACTTATAAGATTAGGAATCATTTATTGTAAAACTGTGTAAATAGATCTTACAGAGGTAATTTTGTTCCAACAACAGTCTACCCCTTTCGGGCATACAATATTACTATACTATCCCCATAGACATTCTCGACCATATAAGGTAGGTACCTACGTAGGGACCGATAGAAGTTGCTAGGGCTCACTCGAAAGTATAATTATTTGGTAGGCTTTGGTTTACATATAGTTCTTGAAAAAAATTCCATAAAGAATCCATTCAAACTTTAGCAAAATATAACTTTACAAATCCCTACACCACAACGCCATTAATAGCGGGTGGTATAGGTACCTTACCTTCCTTCCTACCTGTACCTCGATGACCATTCTATAGAGCCGACTCTTTGTTCCGATAGAAATAATTCTACTCTTCTCCGAAATACAGCATTGACCTTCCCTTGAGAAGTTTTCGATTGGGGACGTAACAACTCTTGAATCTTTTAGCATTAAAACGACAAGAGGACTCTCGCGAGATTTCTATCTATTTGTCCGTAAAATGGCGAAGTTGCTAGGCGTAAAGTCTGTTGTCATTATTTTCCATTACTTAATCCTTTGGGAGCGTGCATATTTTAAATTCTTTTATTTTATGGGTAACCTACACCGATTACTTCTGTATGGCTAGAATGACTAGATAGGTAGGTTGATCTGATTCCGATGTTAAGAGTAGGTACCTATGATCCCGAGGGTCCCAGGAGTTTTCTTCAATTGTTTACTATAATATAATACTCACATATTAGGTACATAAAGAAAAACAATGATAGTTAGAAGCATTTTTAAACATAAACGTGAGTAGGTACAGTACCTATTGTATTACGCACGGTTGCGTGCGTTTTCGTATTAGGCTGTAACTACCTACTGATGCATCCTACAGCTATTTTGAACAAATTCACGTACCTAACGGCACGAGATAATGTTATAAAAACTTCCTCTGTGTCTGATCTGATTTGATCGGGTTTTTGTATTGAGTGTATAAGCGCCTCTAGCGGCCGTTTTGAAAATTCTCGATGGGTAAAAACTCCACATGTAGCCAACCGCACGAACTTTGTCGCGACAAAACCCTTTGATGTGCGGCAATTTACCGACAGCGTCGCGAAGGGCATTCGTATTCGCGAAGATGATTCGCGATAGTACGAAGTCTTTGGCCAGACGTGTCGCGACAACGCAAATCTTCGTGTTATCGCGATAGTATGGCCCCAGCATAACGAGATACTTACTTCCTTCTGGAAGTTTCACGGTCTACAACAACATTCAATATTAGAGGTACAACATTTTAGGATTCATCATGCTGCAAACTCAATATTAAAGGAATTCAAATTTCTGCATTTTCAACATTTTAGGATTCGACATGCTGCAAATGCAACTTTTTGCAAACTCAATATTTTAGAAAATCATCTTTCTGAAAATTCAACATTTTAGGATTCTCATTTTTTTTATTCAACTGATTGAACAAGCAGATGGCCCTCCTGATGTTAAGTGGTAACCATCACCTATAAGGCTATAACAAAGCATTGCCTTGTAAATCACGATCTACGATGCATTGCGTCCATCAACTTGAGGCATAGCTCAGACAAAATAAAAAAGTAAAGACGGAGCTCCACGAACAGAAAAGTGAGGCCAGTTTTCTAAACATGTGTGCGGAGGCCGGTGTTGTCATGACAATTCAAATTACCCCAAAATTACAAAAATAACATTACTAAATAAAACGTCTATCATGATATATAATCTAACACAACTTATCTATTTTAAGAAATAATAATCGTAAAAATCAGTCCACAAACGGGGAAGATATCGCGTTGCCGTGGGTCAAGATGACCGACAGACCAGCCATCAACGCAATGTTTGACAATTTCGTTCGGTGAGTATGAATTTCTGGTCTCGGTATTGTCTGTATTTAGTTCTGTATTGAACCTAGCTTCACAATGAGTGCAGCCAATGGGCGTTAAGGTAATTTGACCTCGTAGAAGTGAGCAACCAATGGACTCGAAATCTTGTGTACATCCGTGTGTTCGCCGGACACGTGGGGCCCACGAACTTAGCGAACACCCGTGTATTCTCTAAGCACTCGACGGGTTGAAAATATACTGATAACCATCATAAGAAACGAGTAACGTTACGTTGCGTATCACATTATTACCAAATAATACGGTAAACAAATACACTTCATACTGGCAACACTTGTGTTCCAAGCAATAACCTCGAACTTTTATTTTGATTTATTGAAAATTATTGGTTTCCAAATTACTTACGTGTGAAATGTGATTCCATCCCGCTTTTTTATATTTTGAAGATTGATTCTTACACCCTTTCACAACACAATTCGGCATTTTTACTGGTAAATTTATAATTTTTCAAAACGTTGCTCCCCACGAGCCGCGATAGCTAGACTAACAAGGTAAGGCATAGTTACGTTGTACGTGTGTGTGTGTAATTGTGTATGTACACGTCAAGGCGTAGTTTGGCCGGCCTCACTTTGCTGTTCACAGAGTTCCGTCTTTACTTTTTTATTTTGTCTGAGAGGCATAGGTACAGATGTTAAACCTCATTGTGCCTGTAATTAAACCGGCAACCACACTCTTCAAACCGAAACAAAGCCCTTCACAAACAGCTACTACTCTTAAAACAAACAAAAAACATGCTGCAAATGCAACTTTTTGCAAATTCAACATTTAAGAATTCAACTTTCTGTTTTCATTTAGAAGTCTTGTTGGATTTCAACCTTAAGTATGCTTTAGAGCTTTTTCATTTAGAAGTCTTGTTGGATTTCAACCTTAGGTATGCTTTAGAGCTATTTTTGGATCCAGGAAATGCATTTTGAATTAGATAAAATAAACAAAATAGGTAAAAATTGGATAAAACAAAACGTAATTTTGTAAATTTTCAGATTTTGAGAGAGTGATTTAATAACATTTTGTTATTAACATATAAGAGGCTTGAGACCGAGTCGGATAGGTTATGTAATTTTTTTTTTTTACATTAAACTGTGAATTATTTTCTCAGAATAGGTAGCTACTACAATTTTAAATAATTTTACTAATTAATTAATCATTTAAAAACTATATATATCCTGGACAAGGAGTCTCGAGAGGAAGACTTCCTATCCACCCGCCCCTACCCCAACACCTCAACGCAGGTTTCAGATAACTATAGTCTAACTGCAATCACTGCTATACTACTACCCTAGCCAGCTAGCCGCGAACGGAAGCTTGTACCTTATAAAAAAGGTACAGTCACAATGGAAGACGAGGTAGTACGGCCACAGAGATTTGACACTGCCAAAGGACGAACATTTAAGAAGAAAAAAAACATATCGCTCTCGTTCCCGCCCCGGCCGGTGGCAGTGTTGCAGACTCCGTGGATTTTCCGCTAGAACTGGAGGTTTGGACACCCGACTTGTAAGAAAATATTGCATATAATAATTGCATTGCTATTAGTTTTTGTAGTGGGAACCTGTATTCAGCTAACAGAACCTAAAAATGTGTGCACGAATAACAGAAAATACCACCACAATAATCAGCTCCCTAAAGTTTGCAGAAAGAAAACTCTACTTTGGGTTAAATAGAGGATTTTATGTTCATGTCAAGGTGGCTTCTTTCAAGCACTTTATACATACAGTTATGGCAGTACGTAGGTGAAAAGAAAGATAATACTGTCTGTCGGTCTAATGATTGGTTTAAGAAGAATCCACCGCTTCTGTGATTCGCACAGCAAACGAGATTTTACGCTCTAAACTAAAACAGAACTTCTACAGAAGGATCTTTATTGTATATACCCACATCAAATGGACGTAGTTATGCATAAAGGAACCAACCCACACACATGTCAAAATCGACTTAAGTATACAGAAAGCTTTTAAATACACGATCTACCAACCCTTTATAGATCAAAGTGATCTGACAATTTTGACTAAAGAAAACATTTACTCGACAAAGTTACTAACCCACATAACAACAGTTGTACAATAAACTAAAAAGATCCATGTTCTATGGTAACCCAGAAATCTGAAAAATATATAACTAAATATTCTGTGAATATTTCAAGGTTTTTCAGGTCAACTTGATTTTGAAGTAGAGGAAGATTAGGTTTAAGTGAATGTAGCCTGTTGAAATAAATATTTTTATAGCTATTTTTCATGTTAAACCTAAGATATTTATATTTAAATAAAATTCATGCAATATATTGCGTGTATTTATTATTTTATCCATATAATATTCAAAGATTGAATAAATTAATAAGGAACCAACCCACACATGAGCAGTTTTGCTACAAGGAACCAATGAGTTTTATAAAAAAAAAATACTGTAAATATTAATGTTTTTCTCCGAAATTATACTAGCATACATAGGAAACAGTATTTTGCACAATTTATTGTTAAAAACTTTGCTAAATATAATCATAATTTTTTTCAACACACAATTTAGACAAAAACTGCATTTTCTCCAAACGATCATTGTGTGGGTTGGATCCTTTATGCATAACTACGTCCAAATATCAAGTAATTAAGTACCTACTTAATATGAAAAATAGGTTTGTTGCACTAAAAAAATATTTGAGGCTTAACAAGGTAGATGTTTTATTCTTTATTATTAAACATAGACACATAAGTCTAACATAGACACATAAGTCTATGTTTAATAATAAAGAATAAAACATCAACCTTGTTATGCCTCAAATATTTTTAATATCTTACATAGCTGCCACATACAAAGGTGAGAACCTTTTTATGTGGCAGCTATGTAAGATACGTGTCAATTATGTGTCTATGTTAGTGCTTTTAGTTGGTAACACTACATTGACTCATTTCCCTTTGTGAATTAATCCCGCTTGTTTGTTGTTTGATTAAATTTAACTATAAACGAAAAAATAAAGGGAGTTTAAGTGAGAGAGTGAGGTGCATCGCGGCTGCGGATACAGGCAGATCGAAATTAGGAGTATTTCGGATTCGGAGGTAGAAATGTACAATGTGTTGCTATGTCCGCGTGTGCTTCCTCTTATTCATACATTAAAAACCGGGAGAAGTTTGCGACTTCAGATATTATTGATATTATTTTAGTACTGAAAAGTAGGCTTGCAAGTTGCAGGAAACGAAAACAAATATGAAACCCAACAACGTTGAAATTATACATGACGAGATACAATATCTAAAACTCGTGGAGCAAATTATAGAAACCGGTAAGTTATTCTGTGCAGGTATGAAAACAGGTTTATACTTACTGTTAAGATTAGTACTTTACTAATATATGATTGAATTCCAAATACAGGAGATAAGAGAGTAGACCGAACCGGCGTGGGCACCCTTTCAATATTTGGGGCTATGCAACGATATTCTCTGAAAAATAACATCTTGCCTGTGCTCACTACCAAACGGGTGTTCATCAGAGGAGTTATTGAAGAGCTATTATGGATGATATCTGGGTCAACAGATTCTAAGGTTTTGGCTGCTAAAGGTGTCCATATTTGGGATGCTAACGGATCTAGAAGCTTTCTTGATAAACTCGGTTTTACCGAAAGAAATGAAGGTATAGTTCAAACTCATGTACCATACTATGACTCATCTACGTCATGATGTGTTTGGTGAAACATTCAGTCTCAAATTCATTCATTAACTTTCAGGTGACTTAGGTCCTGTGTATGGTATGCAGTGGCGACATAGTGGAGCCCACTATGTAGATTGCCAAACTGACTACACTGGACAGGGCATTGACCAGTTGCAAAATATTATCCAAACATTAAAGTAAGTTCAGAGGTACAAATATCCATTGTGATATTGAAAAAAATAGCAGTTATTTTAAAAGTACATTTCAAATATTTTTTGTCATCAGAAGCAACCCAGCTGACAGAAGAATGCTGATGTGTTCTTGGAATCCCTCTGACCTAAGTAAGATGGCTCTACCCCCATGCCACTGCCTAGCCCAGTTTCATGTGGCAAGTGGGAAGCTGTCCTGCTTACTCTATCAGAGAAGTGCTGACATGGGGCTGGGAGTGCCATTTAATATAGCCAGCTATGCACTGCTGACTCATATGATTGCACACATAACTGGTTTGGAGGTAATTAAATTAAAGTCTTTATTTTTCAATTAATTATTGCACCAAACAAAGTTTGTATTAAAGAAGAGCTTAATGATAGACAGCATTTTCTACTTTATTGTGTAGAAATAAAATAGTATTGACCTTTTAAGTTGTTATTTTACTAGAGTATATGGGCCACTTGCACAACAGTCTGATTTAATTGTATTTAGTTAAACATGGTTACCACCATTGTCTGACAGTTTGTGAATATCTTGTGCAAGCCTTTATTCTTGATTAGCTTTCTAAATATGATTAGGGGTATGCTAACCACATCTAGCAATCATTGTGCAAGCGGCATTAACTTTGGGTTTAGTTATTAACAATTAAATTTAAATTGAGCCTTTCCCTGACAATCAGAAAATGTTTCAGGCTGGTGAATTTGTTCACACCACAGGAGATACACATGTTTACCTGAATCATGTTGAACCTTTGAAACAGCAGATACAAAGAGTACCTAGACCATTCCCAACTCTAGAGTTTACCCGTAAGATAGAGTCCATTGATGATTTCAAGTATGAAGACTTTATTATCAAAGGATATCAGCCTCATCCAAAGATTGACATGGAAATGGCTGTCTAATAATGAAAAAATAATAAAGACCCCAGCCACAATTGCAAGCTTGATAACCAGGTGCTGTTGTGGTCTTTTTGCACATTTCAAATTTGCATTATCACAACTAATGACAACTGTACCTATTTGAAGAAACAGATGGATCATGGTTTTATGCTAGATTGAGAAGGGTGGATCCAGGAAGGAGCTTCAGAGGACCATGCCCTCATCCCCTAAAAGCAAGACTCTAGTAAGAAAAATAGTTTATGTGCAGCTGCTCACACTTTGGGTTACCAATCAAACAATATTATGTTTAGAAGCATGTGCAGCCGGCATTACTGTGAGACGAGCCTTTTTAGAAGTATCTAGGTCTACCACTGTCTAATTAGTTACTCTGTTTTTATATAATTTTATTGTCATATTATATTAAAACCATGAAAACTTGTGGTGGCTCGAGAGAGATGAGGGGACTCCTCCCAGATTTAAATCGTGAATCCACACTCCACACTTGGATGGAAAGGTGTGGGCCGTCACATGCTATAGAATTCCCAGTTTCTATGTTTATTACCATTTTATTATGAAGGCGGCAGAAGAGGCAGGGATACAGCTTCTTAAGATAAATCAATCTTGTGGCTGTGGCAAGACTCTGCAGGTTAAAATACAAATTAAGTGAATTACCAATGCTAGAAAGGTTGATGTAACTAGATTAGAAACTATTGTGCCTTACGGTATGTGAAACCGCTCCTTATAAGTAAAAATAAATGTCATCATTTAAATAATATATAATTTTATTTATACTTAACCAATAGGCACTACTTATAAAAAATCCCATTTCTTATTTTAAATGGCATTGGTTTAATTTTTTAAGGACATTCTTCCTTTTACAATTCTAGCAAAATTTAACCAACATCTAATGATAAGGTAGATACTTGATAGCTAGCCATGTATCCATACCTTAGCTACAATCTTACAACAAATTACAGTACTGTGAAATCTACAGACCAAAACGATAAAGGTAAAACTACAGTTAGGCGTGTCCTTCCAAACAAGACAGCCGTGTACCCAGAGTAGGTACATGTAGGTAGTTCAACAATAACTCTTCAATTTCTGAAATCTAAGCCCCTCACCGCGCCGTGTCTCCGTGTTACCAATTTTACCAGTAAATAGCTTTAAGTAAGCCGCACGGGTTATTTTTTAAGCAAAAATAGTTGGCATATTTTAACTACAGTAGTGTCGGGAGCTGGCTAGAAAATGGTAATTTAGGTACTTGTAACTTGAATTTTCGTTTCTCTTAGTCTTGTAACGTCGCAAATGATAGAAAAATACTTACCTATACCAAAATATTCCAATGAGGTAATAAGTTCGTTAGGGGTCGCTAAACTGACTAATTTTGTAGCCTTTTTTTCTTAAGTTTAGCTTTCTTTTATACCATGAAACAGATACCTACCTACCACATTACTAAAACTAGGTATGTCACAATAAAAACTCTTAGCATTAACTACAATAGGTAAGTTGCTCATTACTTATCTAAGATTCCTGATCAATTTTGTACATCACTTAATTCGTTCAAAAGAACTTAGAAAAGCTAGAATAATGATATAACATAATGAAAATAAAATTGATGAATTTGGGACTTACAAATAAAAAATATAAACTAGATAAGTACAATCAGTACTTAAAATATTATAATCAAAATCCATGATATATAAAATTTAAAAATAATCATAATCTTTAAAAATATTATTAAAACATATTTCATAAAAATGAAATTTAGGTAGGTATTATATGCAGTCTTTAAAGAAAAAACTTACCACCTACTGAATTAATATGTCTAAGATCAAGAAATTGACATAACCTAACAGTGCAGAAGTGATTAGAGTTCAATTGAAAATCTTTGACTAGGTAACTTCTGCAGTATTTAGTACATTCATTTTTTTTATATCCATAGTTTGATTAGTAGCACAGAAATGATACAGGTAATACATATAAAATGTATTTTTACTGAGGCAAGTACTTACCTAGATCCTTTTTGTGTACTGCAGTAAGCTATCCTAGACAAAATGGAATATATGTATAACCATAAAAATCAAAGCTAAAGATGACTTATACAGCAAAGCACCATCATATAAATCTGTGATTTAGGATTAAAAAAGAAAGACAAACTCTAGTAAATGACAAGAGTTTGTAGGCCTCTGTCAAGGCGAAAAACTGTTATAGATGAGACCAATAAGTCCAGCTTAAGATGTCCATGAAAAGTTAAAAAATACAATTAGCTAAAAAAAATATAATGAAAATGAGAATTTACCTATAATGATTTAAAAACACATCTTTGGCTGCACTTGCTTTAGATGTTAAATCATATATAATGTATAACTTGAGTTTTGTGTTGCAACCATAATTTTGTGTAGGTAGGTACTGGAAAAAGTGATTCTAATCTATAAGTTAATGTCGTCTTGTGATGATGTCTGAAACAAAAGAAAAAACATTGTACTTTTGATCAAGATCTATACAGTAAAATGAAAAGTCTGGCAATGTAAAAGTGTCTGACAAAGTGCACAGAGAACTATAGGAGAAATGAGTAGAACGTACATGCAGGTTATACGCACAGATAAACGCTCCTGTATTGTATACCGCCGCTAATTGTAGACTAACCTTTGGTAACTTTAGGGGAGGTATCCTGATGAAACGCTACTGAATTAGTAGTATGTTAGGTTTGAGATATTGATTTTATGTTTTGTGGTACCTACCTATGGACCCAAAATGTTTAAATTATGGATCTTTCGAAGATCATATATTTCAAGCTATCATTAATTATACTATGAAGTATTATTATGAGCATAGAAAACATGACAATATGGTATCAAGCGTAACATATGTTTCAAAATGTGTCAGTGTAAACACCTGCAGGTTTTGTATGGAGAAAAACTGGATTACATGATGTTTTATTCAAATATAGGTCTGTAATATTGATCATAAAAATTTGATACCTGTGTGACAGAGTCTTCCATCCTACTGCTGGGGACTGGTAAGGCGGCTAGTTGCTCTACAAGGGCCATGGTCATTTCAGACTCCACCACTTTCACTGTTACCTTAAATGTATCTAAAATAAAAAACATTATGACATTAGGAAAACACAATTCTTTTTGAAGAAGTATTCAGTATTCAGTATTCAGTATTCAGTATATTTATTGCATTATTATGTATGTACGTAGATTTAACATTGTCAGGACTTATGACTAAGTAATTTGTGATTCAATACATAATGTACCCAGTAAGGGTGTTGCAATAGAGAGAAGCGGACCGATATTAAAAATCATGCAATATTATATTATTATTAATTATTATTATTTTTTTAAATTAAAGACATGTATCGTAATTTTTTTTTATTTTTTTTATTCCATGCAGTATACTACAGTATATTTATTTATTTTAGCCTGTATCATCCCACTGCATGGCAAAGGCCTCCCTCCTTTCCTTGCTTAGCCACAGTGGGCCAGTCTTATAAATGGCTATCGAGATTGTCCCGCCATCTCCTTCTGGGTCTACTTCAACAGCGCCGACCTTGTGGGACCCTTATTTTTTTTTATTTTTGAATTATTAAATTCGACAACAAGAGTAGGCAGGGTCAAATGATGTCATTTATTAAACCACAATTTTCACAGCTAGCTTTAATGCTAATTTGAGGCATTTACTCACCACCAAAATGTTCCCCTTTATCAGTGACCAAGTTAAACTGGGCTGTGTAAGTGCCTGCTGTAAGTGGTGCAGTTAGCTTAATAGTTGCAATAGTGACATGGCCTGGAGGTAGTGGTGGCACATAGCAACGAGTAGCTCCCAAAAGTTCTCCACCAGTTGGGATTATACTACAGAGAACAGGCCACTGTTCTGTTCCAGTATTGGTTAGTGTCCAGGATTCTTCAAAACTGTAAAAGGGTATATGTTAAGCTAAATGTTTACTGGGAGATATATTACTTAAAGAAATAATTGAGTGTTTTAACTCAGGAAGAAGCAGAAGTAGTGATGATGGACTAGCAACCTATCATGTCTGGAATACTAACTACTGCAAAATGTAAACATAATGATAATATTTGTGTATTTGCTTGCCCTTTTTAGACATCTGCAAAGGATCTTGAGTCAAGAGATCTGAGGAATATCTACCTTGCTTGGGGATTACAGTCATTTAATAATTGATGTTATATTGATAATAAGGGTAAATACCTTGAGCCTAGGCCAACTGTCTGCACAATATTAGCTCCAGTTTGAGACATCATAGGAGCCTTGGGTGCACTGTAATCTAAGTAACAGCATATTGCAGCTTGTAGATTCCTAGAAACAAAACCTTTTTATAAATACTAAACATACTTTGGCTGTTTATCTCTTAATCCGAACCGAATATCTCACCAGTTGCTCATGTCCAAGAAAAAGCTTGCTGTGTAATAGTTCACATTAGGTCCTAAAAGCCTTTGCATTTGACTAATGAGTTCTTCTCGATCAGTCGTATTCATACAGCTAAACTGTAGTAATAGGTTTTGGTCTATTTCCCCACCCATCGATGAACCGTCGACATCCATCTTTTTGGGCAATTTAAAATACACAAAGCACTCTAAAAACGTCTGCTTATTCAAAGCACTTCAACAAAATATCATGCCCTTTGTTTATACACGTCAGCTGACTTCGTTTTTCAATGCATAAAAAGATATTTTGGAATAAATTCATAGATTAAATTTTCACACACAAACACAATATAAATAAAGAAGACTTTTCTTTAAAAAATAAAAATATTTGTACGATACGATGGGAATAATATAATTTTTGTGACGCAATTTTTATTTCAATAAAGATAGATGAGCATTGATTTATTGAAGCACAGAGCACAAATCTACGTAGATGATTGATATATTCTATGGAACAAGGTATAGGTACGACCATAGATTTATAATACTACTTGTATCATGGAGGAAGTATATACTGGAGGGAGCGATAAGACTTACATCCTTTTACAACTGTGTATCAAACAGTGATCATCTATCTTTGTTCTTCCCATGGAGCCTAGCTACGAGTAAAAGAAAAGAATATGTAACTTCACTCACTCCATCTCACTCACTCACTCGTGTGAATCGTGTCCGTCAGTTGATGCAATGTTTTGACGTTCTAGAAAAACTCGGTAGCAACATTGCGATGTAGCGAAAGAAATTATGAAAATATTTAAAGAATTATTATTGTCTAGGCAAAATATATTTGAAAAGGTGAAAGTATGTCTTGTGAAGCTGTGTTTTGTGTATCAAAAACAACAAAAGGAGGAGTTAAAGACCCGGAATTGTCATTTGATACGTAATATTCTTTTTCTATTTTCATGCTAAAAAAATACGTTTTTTCTCCCATAAAGACTGTAGGAATTACATTTTATTAGTACTAGTCATATTCCTATGTGAAAATGATGTAAACCCATTAATTATTGCAAAATAAAAATTATTGTTTTAGTCATCTGTTCTAGTAATGTACTTCCACCGACCAATTTAGCTTTATCGATAATATTTTATTTTCCGATTTTGATATGAAACATCTAATGCGCCGGGTCAGATCGGCTGTTCTGTTATTGTAGTTTCAATTTTTCACACCTTATAGGCGTCTCGCGACGGCTCCATTTTTGTTAAATTTTACATTATTTTTTAAGGTTCTTATAAATGCCCAGAATGAAGACGGGATTGGATAAAAGCTGTTAGGCGTGAAAACTGATAGACTACAAAATTTTCTTATGCATGGACGAAATGGCCATAAGAAAGTGTATCGAGTGGGATGGACATCGCTCTCACGGTTAGGTCAATGTGGGAAACATTATTGACGATGATAGTGTTTCAGTGTCTATAATGGTTTTGGGCTTTCGCAATAAAAGTCAGCAACCAGTTAAAATTAAAAAGTTGAATTCCAATTAAAACGCCTTTTTCATCCATTTCTTATTCTATCGATAGGTTAGTCAATGTTGTCCCTTCTCTAGTCACTCACGCGAATACATACAAACTAACAAAAAACGGCCACGCCAAAAACCCGAGACACTCCGTCCATATGATACCTAGTCTAAGACTTGTATACTTGTTTATTTGATCCTTGTTTATGACACACGTAGCACATCACAGACTATGTAGCTACTAGCATAACTACCCTACCCTACCATACTACCATGAATGGGGTCTCCACACGCTCTTGCCAATTATGGCAAGTCTCCACATCACAAGTGTGTGGAGATGTTTGGATTGTCTCACTGCTTGGAGGAAATATTTCGTCTGAGTCTCACTGCCTTCTGTGCTTTAGGCAGTGGCAGTGGCAGTTCGAACCCCACCGTTATCAAACATTTGTGTGACAGTTCGGTCCGGCACAGATAACAAAGTAAAATAGATTTCCGGTATGAACCAATGCTATAGCTCACTCCCGCCATCTAGGATGCTATATGGAAACAAACAAATCCTATGATTTATTTTTATTTTGATCTTTCTACTGTGGCTACTCCCAACAATTGATTATTAATTACTTTTATATTAACATCAGAACCCTAGGCCCTGCAAGCTAGAGGCGTGGATTCTATGCCAAGATTTGGTAGTTATTTAGCAGTTCCCCAAATGGACTTTCCTATGTTCGCTTAAACTAATCCAATGAAATTATTATACAGGGTGAATTATTCAAGTGGGCGTCCATGGCTTAATCCGAATCTATGAGCAATAGTGCATAGTACTGTGAGTCTCAGGCGATTTGAACTAAAACTAAAGCTACATAAAATTAGAATTAAAAAAAAAACAATATTCCTAGCCAGGAATTAAATCAGTTGATTTTTGAAAAAAATACACAGTATTATAACACATATTGATAGTGACCCCAAGTGGAATTACAGGCACATGGGGCTTAACCCATCCAACCCAATTCATCCGTATGCCTCAAGTCGATGGATGCTGGGCAGTGCATTATAGGGCATATTCTTATTGTGTGTGATTGTGAAGCAATGCTTTGTTGTAGGTGATGGTTACCACCTAACATCAGGTTGGCCATCTGCTTCCATCAGCATATAGTATAAAAAAAGAAACACTACTGGATTCAATATACTGAACATAAACATCTACACTTTATTCTATATTATTACAAGCAATTCTACATTACATTTTAGAATAAGATCCATTATTATTTATTTTTGGAACGGATAGTATTCAAGGCCTGAATTATATTTGAACTTGTAAGTAAAGCGGTTAACTTGAGTCTTTCCAATTTCTATCATATTTTGCACTTCTTTTCTGTATGCTGGAGGTAAGAGTTCTGTTTCTAAGGTGCAGTTGTGCTGGTCGGTTTCTGTTACTCTAAATACTCGCTGCCTCACAATGTCGACATCCCTGCTGTATTCTTCCTTCAAATCCGCTACAGCTTGAGTTGGTGAATCGATTTTGAACAAGAAATAGTTTGCTTCTCTGTGCACTAGTCCATGCGCACTGGTTTTATATGGCATAGGTCGAAATCCGAGATTTTCAATGTTTCTGATGATTCCACCACGATCAAATACTGCAGTAGCGACTCGCTTGAGTGTACTCTTGAGTTCAGGTTTTGGCATTGTCCTTAGCATCAAAGCTAATTCGTATGCAGGCATTTTGTTTCACTGATATGCTACAACAGTATTTAGTTTTTTGAAATTGAAACCAAAACAAACCTTTACCTCAATCAAAGTAAATAAAAGCGAAGAAAAAGGATAATAATAATAATGAATGAAAATGGAGGGTCCGGTTAATTTACGACCAAGTATTACACAGCCCGAAAATGTACAACCCGGAAAGCACAGCCTGGAAAACACGGCCCGGATTCCATGTACAAAATGTACATGAAATCCGGGCCGTGTTTTCCAGGCTGTGCTTTCCCAGCACAGTCGGGATTGTACAGCCAGGATTGCACGACCATGGATTCTGTGACCATGCTCTGATTGGTCGAAAGCCTATGCTCTGTTTAGATGCACTACACAGTAAGTATAGGCGCAAGTAGCACAGATTAAAAATTATATAAAATAAGAGAATTATTCAGAGATTAATGTTAGAAAAAAATAAAATTCTGGCACTTCGGCGGCCGCTGCCGCGGCACGCTCGCTTTGCTCGCTCGCCTCGTGCGTAATTAATATGTTTTAACATAACCTAACCAATCCGAGTCGGATCAACAAGTGAGTGAGTAAGTAATTGACGAGTGTAAACAAAGCCTAAGTTTTGGCATCAAAATTTTGGCTGCGTTTTATCGGGTCGTGCTTTCCAAAGGTGTGCAAAATTTGTACGGCTTGGAATGTACACCCTTGGATTACACAGCCATGGATTTCGCGACCAAATTGTACATCAAATCCGGGCTGTGTTTTCCTCGGCTGTACAATCCATGGTTGTACATTATCGGCACCCAAAATGGAAATGAATGACCGCAACTGCACGCATAGGCCGGACGAATAAACTTTTGACATTGGAGTCGACATGACATAACTATTGACTGTCAAAAATCAATGTTTGGATCATGGAGGTACTATATACTTAGTCTAAGGTTTGGATATTATTTTTAGTTCATCCAAATCCAACAAAGAAAACATGAGAATAAAGTATGTACATGGATAAATGATATTCATAATCAAGAATTATCCGAATCCGCTGTCAGGCAGTAAAAGAGTACGTGGCACTATATTATTTTTAGTATAGTTCACTCACTATAATGTATTATTGTCCTGTATGACTCTTAAAACTAAGCTCAAAAAGACATCCCTAGCTAGTCATTGGAGTTCTTTATATTCATTCATATTTCCCTCCCTCCACAGTCTACACAACTCACGACTCACTCAGTCTCACTCAGTCACTCACTCACAAATCATGGCGTTTGTGGCGTGATGCTTGTTTTTATTTTACGTTAGAAAATTTATATTTTCTTACTTTTTAAAGATGGGATCATATACGAAATTCGTATCAGATTACTGTAAAACTTGGGAAAAATCGGGAAAAGACCAGTTGTAAGTTTATCGTGTGGTAAACAATATTTATACCACATGTTGTTTTTCATTATCCCAACTCCAAAATACCTATCACCCACCAAAAGCGGTGGTTTTAGAGATTCAATACCAGCTCTGATTGAAAACGCCAAATAACGTTCTTAGATAAATAATTTAGTTGTGGTATTACATGTCTTAATTAATTAGGAATAATTGTTACGAAGTGTATACTACATGTTTTTTATCTAGCTATCCAGCACCCAACGTTAGGCGTTAGCGGGAATTCAACCCCTTTTTCTGTTATTTCAGTATGAAGTACGTGACACAATCTGTAAAAGATGAAGTTAAAAGTCCACTTTTTTCAAAATCTGGAAAGCTGTCCGGCTTGTCACAGAATATCTATGATTTTTTGCTGTGTGGCTTGCGTGGAAATCTGAAGAAAGATGCTATCACCTCGGTTCTTCGTGATATAACAGTAAGCGAGCTCGATTTTAAGTATGGTAACTAAAGACTTGTGTGCATGAAGACAAAATTGGGAGTTATGACTGTGTTTATTTCAGGGCCTCCATGCAGACATTCCATCTATTATTCTTGATGTGGTATGTGTGCTTGATGCTGAAACCTGTGTGGATGTGCAGAGTGATGAACGAGCAAACTTTTGCCACATAGTGAGAGAGCTGGAATCCTTCATATCTGACAAACTTCTGAAAGAAAGATTAGAAATTGATACTTTGCAAGATGTTGGTACACTGAAAAACAAAATTTTCTATACAAAATTCATCAAAATCAAAACAAAATTGTAGTAAGTATTATAATCATAATAAAGATTTTTATTTCCACATTACACATGTACATTTTTTAAAATATGTTTGTTTGTATTTTTTACCACTTATTGTAAGTTAATTTTAGTGTATTTTTTTCTGCAGTTACAAACAACGCAAGTTTAACTTATTTCGTGAAGAAAGTGAAGGATATGCCAAACTAATAGTTGAGTTAAATCAAGATCTTAATGAAAAAGTAGAATGGACTAGTTTGCTGGAAATCATCCAATCGCTAATAGGTAACTGTTTATATTTCCTATTTTCCAATTTAAAGGATAAAAACTTCTTTATATTTTAAGATAGATGAATATTTATATTATTATAAAAATCATATTTATATAATTATAATCCTGATTACTTTGTTTCAGGTTGTTTCAATTTAGATCCGAACAGGGTGCTTGATATAATTTTAGAATCTTTTGAGGCTAGACCCTACCTAGACCAGTTATTTGTACCACTTGTAAAGAACTACATGTGTGATGCCCAAGTGATATCAGAGGTGTTAGGTTTTAAGTTGGGCAATGCTGAAGTTCTGGAAGATTACAAGGAACCACCAGCTCTGATGACTGTGATTGCCTTGCTATTGCAGTACCGAGTTATATCGTTAGATGATATATATCCTTGGGTAAGTAAAATAAAATAACAATAATAATAGTCCTGATTAATTATCTGACTATGACATATTATAATCTAGATTACATACTCCAATATTTAATGTAATTTCTAGAATATTTGATTTAGGTGTATAATTCATTTGCTTTGGCCAACAATTTGTCCAGTTTGTCAAGAAATGGGTCTTCTGCCACCTCTGTTTTAGTCAGCATTTGTACAGCTATACCATAAGTGTAATTGTAATGATATTCATTACTCATAGTCCTATTGATTTATTGTAGTTAATACATAATGAATAGGTGTTATTAGAATTAATCACTTGAGACATAGCTACTATTGCAGTTATAGTTACTATGTATGTGTAAATATCTACAATGACAAACTCATCTGGCATTGAAGGTCATTGATTTATTTATATATTATATTCATAATATTACAGCTGCGACCCGATGACTCGATTATGGCTAAAACTGCTGAAAAAGAGATCAAAGCCGTCCAAGACTACATTCGCAAACTGAGCATTGTTTCAACAAAAGGACCTCAAGCAAATGCTCCAACTGAGTTTTTGGAAGAAAAAGCTGATCCTCAGGTACCTAACCTGTAATGGTTGTTTCTTGAGTACCTAAATGTGTAAATGAATCTCTGGCTATCTTTACTCTAGTATGCAAAAGTAGAGTACTCAATATTTGTCAATATTTCTTACACATTGTTTAGTTTAAGTACATACATAGATGTTAGGTATTGTATTGGGACTCCTGTATCCACATTTAGACTCCAAAGTTTATGCGTGAGAGGTGATCTGGTTACACTTGTAGTAAGCCTAGCTCCTCCCAAAAGCGCAGAAGCTTCCTAGTGGCTTCACAGGCTTGGAGGAGTGACCTGGGGTTTCCTAGGATTTCTTGTTGTTGAGAGGCTACGCCCTCGCATTCCAGGACAACGTGGATGTATGTAGTTGTTAGGTATAAATAAGTATCATGTGGACTCTGCATATAAATAAATAATATAATATATAATAGAATATAGCAACATTTGAAATGTAACTTAAGTTTTTGAGTAAGCAATTCGTTTACATATTTTTTCATGTTTTTAAAACAGGATTACTGGGGTAACCAAAAACTGGTACTGTGCGAAGCCTTGCTGAATGTGACGGCGTGGCGAGAGTTCGCGGCTCTGTCCGCCAGACTGCCAGCTACAGTAATGCCAGAAAGGCCCGCCATGGCTCTGTGTAATATGCTTCATGCTGTTATAGAACCATTGTACAGAAGGTAATAGACATTGTATAGATAATCTTTGTAACACATTTTGCCCGCATCAATGTTAATTTACAAAAGTATCTAATCAACAACATACCTACATTCAGCAAAATATGAGTGTGGGATGTAATATCGAGTGACGTAGGTACCTCTGACGAATGTTGGTACTCAGATATCTGAGGGGATATATTCCGTGCCTTTGGATTAAAGTCGTGAGGCTGTTTCTTTGTTTCTTTTACTAAATACAACTGTTTTTACAGCCTATGCTGTGTATCACCAAAAATACCCGGAAAACCTATACCGCCGTTGAAGTCTACACTTGCTCCGCCACCCTGCAAGACATTTCAGGATATGAAAGAGACAGTCATACCGGCTCTCATATCTTTGGGACCCTCCCTTCATTATGACCCAATATTGATGTACAAAGTAAGTACTATTTATAAGTAATTGCATAAACACGAAACTTCATTTAATAGAAAGGAAATCGAAAATTATTCTAAACTAGCTCTTACTCGCGGCTTCGCTCGCGCACGTTTACTTTAGAATACTTACAAATAAAAGAATGATTTATTGATATGATTGGCAACATCTTTAATAAATTAGCCTCTTCGATTGTTTGTATAAAATATAAAAAAAAGTAAAAAAAAAAAAGTCTCAAAAGTCGGGATAAAAAGTATCCTATGCCCGTCTCCCGGTTCTAAACTACCTCCCGTACCGAATCGGTTCAGCCGTTCTTGAGTTATAAATAGTGTAACTAACACGACTTTCTTTTTTAAATAAAGATTAATTATTTCAGATAATACGAATTTTGAAAACAGCACGCGCTCAGAAAAGTGATCCTTTGCATCACGAAGCGCTGACTGTTCTTGACGCGGCCATTTTACCAGCTTTGACTCTGATGGAAGGCAACTGTTGCATGGCTGAGGAAATCTACACTCTGATTAAGCTATATCCATATCAGTGCAGGTAAACGCATCTCAAATATCTTTATTGATAGCCCTCACAGCTTTTATAGCTCGTTTGGAATAATAAATGTATGTGTAACATCTATGCTGTAGGCCGTGGCCGCGTGGGTTTGATTCCCACCGAGAACAAACATTTGTGTGATAATATGGATGTTTGTTCTCTGTCTGGGTGTATTATAAGTATTCACAAAATTTAAGTATTATATCAGCTATCTGGTTCCCAATGTACAAGCTTTGCTTAGTTTGGGACAAGATAGTGCTGCGTGGAATGTCCACTAGTATTGATGTATTTATTTATTTAATTTGGAAATAACCAGTTCCGTACCAGAGGGTTCGGTACCCAAAGGGTAATACGGGACCCTATTACTAAGACTCCGCTGTCCGTCTGTCACCAGGCTGTATCTCATGAACCGTGATAGTTTAGACAGTTGAAATTTTCACAGATGATGTATTTCTGTTGCCCCTATATCAACAAATACTAAAAAACAGAATAAAATAAATATCTAAGGGGGCTCCCATACAACAAACGTGATTTTTTTGCCGTTTTTATAGATAACGGTACGGAAACCTTCGTGCGCGAGTTCGACTCGCACTTGCCCGTATTGCGTTAACTGCGTATGTCATTTGGGTTGCGAAATACACGGATACTTTTATTATTACCTAGAATGGTTGATCACTTTGGAAGACTTGATTTTTATTTTTATTTGTAGGTATTGCCTTTACTCTCGATGGAAGAACGAAGCAGGGGAACGTATACCAGCTTTAATGCGTGTGCGTGGAAACGCACTCCAACGTATCAAACATATTATGAAACGTGTATCCAAAGAGAACATTAAACCGCAAGGACGGCTTATAGGGAAGCTGTCGCACGCTGCACCTGCTTTTCTGTTTGACTACATGCTTTTACAGGTAACTATAATAATTTATCATAGTGATTTCGTAAAAAAAATAAGCGCGTGTCGGACCGCGTAGTGAAGAAAATAATTTATCATTGAACTTTTATTTATTGTCCTTGTACCATTATCGTCATATAAATGTAAATCCAACGGCCGGTTTCTGAAAGCTCGATAAAAACTAATCGGATGTCAAGTCACTCTACATTTCAGCTATTACTTTGAATTAGGGCCGGTTTCACCATGCTCTGTTAGTTACTAATCAAGGATTAAAAGACCGTTAAATCTAACCTTAGCTGTCAAACGCGTACATTTTGACATATTTAACGGTCCTTTAATCCTTTGTTAATCTAACAGAGCATGGTGAAACCGGCCCTTAGATAGAGATAGATTCGAATTAGATGTCAAGTGACCTGACATCCGATTAGTTTTGATCGGGATTTCAGAAACTGGCCGAAAGACATGAGTTTTTTTGTGAAAAGATTTGTGAGACTAAAGATAATTTTCAGATCCTAAAGCTCCGGTGCTTCTCTAGGATTAGCCATCTAAAAATTATAAATAAATAATGTCATTGTTGCGTTTCCAGATTCAAACATACGACAATCTAATCGGACCAGTGGTAGAATCGCTCAAGTACCTGACATCCCTATCTCTGGACGTGCTTGGGTACTGTTTGCTTGAAGCGCTGTGTGTGGGCAGGGCCGCCGGGGGAGCGGCGCATCCGCCCTGGCTTCAAGCGCTGGCGGCATTCGCGGGAGCGGCCTTCAAGAAGCACAACATTGAACTCACTGCGCTGCTGCAGTTTGTAGCTAACCGCTTGAAGTCTCAGCAGAGGTGCGTTTTGGTTTAAACAGCTCTTATTTTGCCTGTTACTTTCATAAGTCTTTTCATCTTCACTCTGTCACAGTCATCTTAATGCCCACTCCTTTCTTTCTGAGGCTATCTTCCTTTACTTCCATAACTATCCACGTCCACAACACGTCTTCTCAACTTTTTTCTTTCCCATACCACGTTTATTTACATGTATTTACAGGCACATGAGGCTTAACATATATATGCCTCAAGTTGATGGACGCAGGGCAGTGCATCGTAGGGCACGTTCCTATCGTGCGTGACCTACGAGGCAATGCTTTGTTATAGGTGTTGGTTACCACTTAACATCAGGTGAGCCATCTGCTTGTTCTATCAGCTAATGGTATAAAAAAAAAAGTTAACAATATTAAACTTAACTTTTTTGTCACGTTCGTTTTCGCCAATATTAATGGTGTTCGGTTTGTGTTATTTCTTTTCGCTTATTCCAAATAACTGATTAATCTAAATATTTGGAATGCCGATACTTTAGTTTTTGACAATACTAATTTTGGATTACCAGTGAGCCGATCAAATAATGAAACTCTTCGTTGGATAGTGTAGATGAGCAGTATTAGGATTTGATATTTTTTTAGTTGTTCAAAACTTGCTGGAGTATAGTACAAGTTCATCCTGCAGTCACATTGTATAAACGCCTATTTGCCTGTTAGATTCAGAAGTTTTTTTATTTTATTCAACTAGATGATGGAACAAGCACATGGCCCACCTGATATTAAGTGGTAACCATCACCTATAACAAGGCATTGCCTCGCAAGTCACGCACGATAGGAACAATCCCTAAGATGCACTGCCCTGCGTCCATCAACTTGAGGCATACAGATGTTCAGCCTCATGTGCCTGTAATTACACCGGCAACCACACTCTTCAAACCGAAATACAGCAACGCTGCTTGGCGGCAGAAAAAGGCGTGGTGGTAGTGCTTTCCCGGACGAGCCCTTCACAAAGAGCTCTACTACTCTTTCTTCTATTAATTTTTATTTTTGTTTTATAATTTGCCTATTATTATGTCATACGATTAAATAAATAATTGCTTTAAATAGGATTACGTGCATGAATGTTATGTTATATTTTCACAATTTCAGTCAAGATTTGCTCATCCTGAAAGAGATTGTTCAGAAGATGGCTGGAATTGAAGCGGCCGAGGAAATGACACCGGAACAGCTGGACGCCATGGCTGGCGGTGACCTTCTCAAGGGAGAAGTAAGCACATTACAATAATTCATTCTTTATTTGTTACTAGCGACCCGCCCGGCTACCCGGCGGCTTCGCACGTTTATTGTGGGGTATCCCTAAGAGATAGACATATACCGTCGCGCACTTTTTTGTAGACCTTTTAAGGTGTACAATACTGTATACAATATGTAGTGATTATCATGCCGTATTAATGCTATAGATATTAGTAAATTTTGCTGGGAGATTTGTTATTATCATGCCATGTTTATGCTAGGGATCTATTGGATGGGAAACCAAGCCAGTTGTGATAACAAGCTATCCCATTGCCTTCCAGGGTGAACGATGTTGATGCTTCTCTATCCTCCAACTTCAACCTTCACAATGTTGACGCCGTAAACTTAGCAGCAATTCGTGGCAGCTGCAATCAATTATTTATAGTCGTGGTGTCGTACGAGCTATTTGCACAAACGAAACGTCCATAATGATTGTATTTTTAAATTGTCTCAATGACTCGTGTACGTTATGATAAGGATGATAAAACAAACCTAAAAATATTTTGATCGGAACTACACTAATTATTTCCTATGTATGCCATTTTCGGTACAACTATTACAAACTTTACTTACTGTTAAGTTTACTTTTCTTTCTATTTTCTGCGTTGGCCCACAGTTTTATTGTCATAGATATTCTTTATTATCACAAGTCTACCAAGCCGCTGAACAAACTAAATCATACGTTTACACCTTTATAGGCGGGATATTTCTCCCAAGTCCGTAACACAAGAAGATCTTCAGCGAGGCTCAAGGAAGCAATGGTGGGCAACAACCTTGACATATCGCTGTGCATATTGTCAGCGCAACAGCGCCACTGCTGCGTATGGAAAGGTAATATACTACATAGACATTAACATGTCAACATGGTGGAAAATTCTCGCCTAATCCTCAACACAACACATGCGATGATAACGCGTAATTAATTAGGACAGTTCTCGTTACCATATTTCTTTTACACCTATCACTGCAGCCCTACGTGGATATAGGAGTAGAGGAAGGCCAAAGAAAAGATGGATGGATTGTGTAGGATGACATGGGTAAGAAAGGAGTGACGACTGAGATGACGGATGATAGAGGGAAGTGGAGAGAAAAGACCTGTTGTACCGACCCAACATGAAGTGGGATAAGGGCAGGAAGATGATGACTGCAGCCCTACGTGACGTGATATTGAACTACGAGCCGCCATTGGTCAATTTTAACTGTTCTCTTACCATCGTTGTTGTACGTCCAAATCGTTTCGCCAACCGCAAGAGTTTCGCAATATGAATTATTTCTTTAAAACCCTTCTGACGCTCGCATCTTAAGGATAAATACAAATAATATATATCCGGGTTTTGTATGAAGACGCAAAAGAGATCCTGATACGGAACTTTATATTGCAAGTATGATGAAAATTAGTAGTAGAACATAAAGTTCAGTATCGGTATCTCTATCGCTTCTTCATACAAAACCCGCAATGAACACGTAACAAGAACGAAAAATGAAAAACCAAATATAGTAAACACAACTCATACTTTGGGTACTGGTATCAAGAATTATCATTCAACCACGTTTTGTAATAAATGGGTACAAGTCTGACATCCTCAATGATTTTGAGTATCGAGAAATCTGAGACAATTTACCGTGCATGGGAATAACAGTTGTTGTTCCCACAGAGTATGAAGACATAGACACACCGACTAGTGCTGGAGAGCCTCCGGGCTCGCAGCTGAAAGTCGTGGGCCGTTTGGCCGACCAATGCCAGGACGCACTAGTTCAGCTCGGGACCTTCCTCGCTTCGTCGCACGGACCGGAAGAGTACGCTGCGAGGTTACCGCCATTGCAGGTAACATTTTAAATGAATTAATGAATGGGTTAATTGTGATTCTCCCCACATAGAAAGACTTATCCATAACCTTGCGTATCGTAAGAAGCGACTATGAGAGCGAGCAGCATCTCATGAGTACTTAACACCTTGACTGATCTCTAATCCGCATGCCAAGTATTGTAACTACTGCAAACTTTTAATTTTATTGAGATTTTTAACTTGTTTGGTTATTTTTTTCTTGTCAACGAAAACACGAGACAGAATTTATCAGAAGTATATTAAAAATCCAGCACCAAAAATCTTTGGGTTTTATTTGTTTAGTATTATTTTATGTATTTATTTGTAGGAACTACTGCGCGACTACCACGTCGATGCTGACGTGGCTTTCTTCCTCCACCGTCCAGTATTGACGCAGAAAATCGCCGGCAAAGTCGAATCGCTGCGTAAGAGTGCCGACAGCAAAACAGATAACTTGGAAAAGAGTATAGTGCGGTACACCATAGCTGCTAAAGAGGCGCTGGAACCAATCGTTGCATCCGTGACGCCGATGTTGCCTGCTAGGGTCTGGGAAGACATCTCTCCAGAGTTCTATGTGACTTTCTGGTAAGTTGATAATCACCTATAGAGCTTTAGTCTAAAGTACGACCAAGACGGACCTTCGTAAAATACCATAGATGGTAATGGCGGAATGTGCTGAACTCTTATAAAAAAGGGTGGTCATCAATAGCAAGGTCATAATTATTTTGCGAGCTCTTTCTGTGGCTTTTTGTAATTGTGCAGACGTCTCAATGACGACGAAATTGTCGCAATAACTGGCCTGTTTACGGGCGTTTTTAGGCCCGTTATTTGAACTAATGACCAAGTTGATATCGGTAAAAAAACTATGCTCGGTTATCTTAATTTTTTCACAATTTTACAGTATTTAGTTTATAATCGAATCAAACTTACCCTATTCTCCGTAGGTCCTTATCAATGTATGATCTCCGCGTGCCAGAAGAAAGCTACGACCGAGAGATTGATCGCTTGAAAACGGCGGCCGCAAACGCCGCTAAGGATAACTCTCAAGGAGGATCCAAAGTCAAGAAGGAACAAGAGCGCTTCAATACCCTTATCGACAAGTTACAGGTCTGAATTTTTTAAATAAATCTTTGATTCGAGCTCTTTGTGCCCAAGATATCTTTGTTAAACGCAGGCTCAAAAAGGACTAAGTGTACAACAGAGAGATGGATTGATATGTCTTGATTATATAGAAGACGTTTTCTAAAACTGATATTAACGACTTTGCAGAGTGTTGAAAAGTGCCGCATCATCAAAAACTGAGTTCAAATTCAAGTTGTTTTAGTCGTGCCTCATCATCATCGTACCAATGGATTGTTCTCTTTGATGACGTATATGTGTGCTCTCAATCGGTGAGGTGAAGAAACCAGCGATATTCTCACAGCGGCGATGGGCTTGCAACCTGTCACGTATGGATTTACTACTGCAAAATGTACCAAATGTTACGTATCTCCGACTACCCCCCTGAGATATCCTCGAATCTTGTTTGGATACTTAGTGTAGAGTTCTTAGGGGGATATATACTATGTCTGGGGATCAAAGTCGTAAAGTCGTTTAATGTGCCAAATGGTACGTATCTCCGACTACCCCCCTTAGATATCCTCAAATCTTGAGTAATACTCGGTGTAGAGTTCTCAGGGGAGCTCTCATATACCATGCCTGGGGATCAAAGTGGTACAACTGTTTTTGTTTTATGTTTCTCTATTAATCAGGACGAGCGGCGTCGCCAACAAGAGCATGTATCCCGAGTGATGGCTCGCTTGCAACGAGAATGCGCGACATGGTTCCCGGCGCGCGCCGCCAAATCGGCCAAGAACGAAACTGTCACTCGGCTGATGCAGCTCTGTCTGTTCCCGCGCTGCGTCTTCACAGCCACCGACGCGCTCTACTGCGCAGAGTTTGTGCACACGGTGCATTCTTTGAAGACGCCTAACTTTTCTACCCTGCTTTGTTACGATCGGGTAAGTGTGAAGCTAATTTATTTTTCTTGCTTTATAAACTACATACTTAAAAATCTATTTAATCTATAATTTTTCCCAGACTATACTCGCTAGCGGGAGCGTACGACACTTTTTTAAATAACTTTTTTTAATCATGTATTGTTTTATTAAGGGTGTGTAATTATATGTATATGTATGTGGTTCTGGGATTTTGAGAAAGATGACATGGGAAAGAAAGGAAAGACTAACAAGATGATAGAGGAAAGTGGGAGAAAAAACCTGTGGTTCCGACCCTACATGAAGTGGGATAAGGGCAGGAAGATGATAGATAAATAGAAAATGTTTTATTGCACAGAACTAAATGTATCGTACTCGTAATTAGGCGAACTTAATGCTAGAGAGAGCATTCTCTTATAGTTAACCTTTGTATAGTTTCGAAAAAACCGAAATAGTAGTGCACAAACATGCATGATAGGGAGGGACCTTTTAGATATAATGCTCGAAAGGAGCCTCTCGAGGCGCACTTAAAATCCTTTCACCACACTGTTTCGAAATAAACTAGTGACACGACAAGAAGAACAAGGAAGCTATTTTTTTTAAATACACAAAATTACATGTTGCTGATGTCTCGTCGACTGCACTCGTTATTTCCAGTTGTTCTGCGACATTACATACTCAGTAATGTCGTGCACGGAAGGCGAGGCGGGCCGCTACGGCGCTTTCCTGTGCAAAGTGCTCGGCACAGCGATGCGCTGGCACGCCGACAAGCAGGCGTTCCATCGCGAGTGCGCGCACTACCCCGGCTTCGTCACCAAGTACCGCGTCTCCAACCAGTTCACTGAAGCCAATGACCACGTGGGATATGAGAACTACAGGTAACGTATATTTTTTAAATAAATAGTATGTGACAAGGATCATGCAAGCGTTTCATCGTAGTGCGCACTATTTTATAATAATACTTGTGATAGAAGAACCAGATGGTCCTCCTGATGTTAAGTGGTAACCATCTCCTATACAAAGCATTAAGCTGAAGCTATCTAAGTACATGTGACATGTCAAAAGAATAATAAAATTATGATCATGATTATACAAAGCATTGCCTCGCAAGTCACGCTCGATAGGACCTGTGATCACTGCCCTGCGTGACCCGTCAAACCGAAACACAAACGCAGAGAAAATGGACATCAAATAAACTGAAATTGCTTAACTACGTTTGTCGCTGACTTACCAACTCAGCTGCGAGGCCAGTCAAATATATCGTTCTTTTATTTGGAATTTGCAGTTATAAGTTTCTTTTAGCGCTACACCGTCGAAGTAACATGAGGTGAGGTTGTGTGTTTAAAAAACTATGTTCTAAATAGATTGTTACATTTTTTTTCCATTTATTTGGGTAAACAAACAGTAACACAATATAATATGGTTTACAAGTATTGGGTAACTAAATAAATAATAATTTGCACCAACACCGTTTACCACAGATTACTTAAATAGTTTTAAATCTTGAGTAATGATAAGTATGAAGTACTATTCTAAAATCTCAAGAATCATTTTCTCGAAAGTGCTATAATGCTAAATAAAAATGCTATATTAATAAATGTTTGTCAGACACGTGTGCCACAAGTGGCACTACAAGATAACGAAGGCGATGGTGGTATGCCTGGACTCGGGCGACTACGTGCAGATTCGAAATGCTCTGACCGTGCTGATCCGCGTGCTACCGCACTTCCCCGTGCTCGCCAAGTTGGCGCAGATCATTGAGAAGAAGGTCGACAAGGTATGGACTCTATTTTTCTTTTTACTTATTTTTGAGGGTAGACAGGCTTTTTATCCCCTAAAGGAACCTCATCCTACACTAACACTTAGGTTAAGCAAAATTTACTAACATACATTTGTAATGTACTTATTACACATAGAAGCTATGCCATCTGAGCTGTAGGCCGTGGGTTCGATCCCCACCCCATTTGTGTGATGAACATGGATGTTTGTTCTCTTCTGGCTAGCAAAAAAAAGTATACAAGTATTTTATAGCCCATTTGTGTGATGAACATAGATGTTTGCTCTCATGTGGCTGGCAAAAAAGTATACAATAGGTATCTGGTTCCCATATTACAAGGTTTGCTTATTTTGGGGCTAGATTGAGCTTTGAAAAACTGTAATTTCTTGTACTTATAGTACAAGAATTTACGGTTTTTTATTATTGTTTATTATTATTATTCTAGGTTAAAGACGAGGAAAAAACGCAAAGGCAAGATCTTTACGCTCTTGCCACAGTGTACAGCGGTCAGCTGCGGAACAAGGCTCATAGCATGATGAGAGAGAGTGATTTCCACCACGTAAGTCGATTCTACAAACAGCTTATAATAATCGATTCTTACTATTTTTAGTAACTTATTTAAATTGGGGTTCTTTATTAAGTACTTGTGTGAATAATTAAAAACTGTTTTGCGTGATACTAGTCGCCGGTTTGCCGTAAAACTTGTTACACCACACACCACGCCATTGCAGCTTATCTTTTCATTAACATTATATTTGCCCTGCCCACTGCCACTGTAAGTTGTGGCTTTGATTCCCGCCGAAGGCAATAATTGGAGTAATCAATGTTTGGTCTGTGTCTGCGTGTTATATTGAATTTTAGTACATCTAAGTATGTTTAAAAAAAAGTTTTTATGTAGGTATATCAGTTATCTAAAGGGTTTTTCAATAAGGGCGAGTAGATGATGAAATGAAATCAAACAAGCTGTGTGTTGAGTTATTAACAAAATTATTTTTATATTTGAAAGTAAGTGCAATTAAATGTGGAATATGACATCGTGCAAATGCCCGCCTCGGATTCTTACGGTGACACGGATCCGAGTGTTACAATTTTTAATGACTCTTCCACATAGATCCGGCTCGAATTGAGCGATTGCCTGTGTTATATTCACTTTTATGGCATCGGTCGATTGTGGTTTATTTGCATAGACATGCGACTTCAAGAAACCCCACAAGAAAAAGACTAGAGCGGGGTCAAATCGCATGACCTTGGTGGTTTATTGAATAATCCTTTACAAACTTTATAATAACTAGATGTAAAGTTATCCAATATTTTACTATTACTTTTTATAATAAAAGTTGGCTACTACCTCCGAACTTATACTCTTAGGTAGTCGACCGCCAAAAGCTAGCGACGGCCGCCGCGGCTTCTACTACCGCTGCTCCACCCAAAGAGGAGCCAGCCCCTGCCAAGCACGAGGAAATATCGGTGTCACCCACTCAGGCCAATGGTAAGTTTTACTATTCCTTTATACTTTAAAACTAACGTAGTAATAAAAAGCGTCGTAAAAGGGAGGCGTTTTCGATACTCTTTAATACTACTTGCTGATAGAACAAGCAGATGGCAAGTTTAACACTACTAGATCTTTGGCTGCAGTGTACCAGTCCCCCTCTAGTATACCGGATCGTAGATCCACGCGAGACACAATACATTTTCTCATGTGTCTGGAATCCCAGCATACAAGAGGTTAAATGGCGATCGAGATCGTCTTGCTATAAGCGCGCGGAATGCCGATTGCCTAGTGCAGGGATGGCGAACTAATAGCACGCGTGCCAGTGATGGCACGCGACACAATATTTTGAGCACGCCACGTATCAAAGCGGTTTGCATTTTTGCCCTGCCCAATCAGATCAGAAAATACTTGTCTAAATCGCCCTCCGGGCTGCTGCGGCTCTTGGAACACCAGTTGGAATTTTCGTTGAAATTATTATAATAATAATTAATATTATTACATTTTGGTTGAAATTATTTGGGGGCACTTCTATGGCCTCATATATTTTCTTTAAAAAAATGGCTTGTTGATTCAATAAGGTTCGCCACCCCTGGCTGAGTGGAACCCAATTGATCGTTATTTTTATTAGATACGCATACGAGCGTATTAAGCTCCGTCACGGGTTGGTAAACCTCGAATTGGTTTCTCTCTTGAGATGTCTATGACAGTTTGCACACCGTACTTAAAGGTTTTGTAGATTTAGGAGTGTTATAATTCGTCATTTATTTATTGTTTAATAGACGCAGAAAAACGGGAATCCAGGACCAGTGACAGACGTAGAGACGACTCGGACAGAGAGAAAGAACCAAAGCGTGAATCTAGATCGTAAGTTGGAACCTAGTAAATTTATGAAAAACCTCTACCATACAGATTCTGTTCAAAATACTATGCATAAAAGACAACAAATGACCCTTTTACAAACAGAGATCTTTGCTAGATACACTAAACTGAACAGAAACTCTATAATCTTTACTAAAATGTTTGTGTTTTACGCAGATCCCTCAAAGAAAGGGCCAAGGAAGAGATACGAATAAAAGAGAGATCACCCAGAGAACGATCACACCGGGTAAGAACTTTTGGTTTAAAATCGTGGTACTTAGAATAAAAAAATGTTTATACTGATTGTAATGCAGTCAGTCTCGCAATAGTTTAATAATATTTATTTTGATTGATTTTATTCCAATGTTTTATTTATATTTTGTGCAGGAGGAGCGTTATTTGGAAACCGTATCACCTCCTCACGAGCATCGCGGTGTTCCCGACGATATAGAACGAGGTAAACATATTAACATTTTAAAAGAGATTTTAGAATACTAACTACTTTAGAATACAGCACTCTCTAGCACCAAACTAAGCAAAGATATGAGAACCAGACAGCTGATATAAAACTTTTATTCGATTGATTAATTGAGTTATGTCTAAATCGTTTTGAACGGTCCGTAGATAGCTCAGTTGAGCTCTTTCATATGTATTTTGTCCATTTTGTAAATACTTATATTATCTTATATCGTAATTATTTGATTGTAATTATCTTTGAAAGCCCTATCAAAACTAATCGGCTGTCAAGTCACTTGCTATCTCTATCTAATTCGATGTTATAGCTGAAATGGCGAGTGACTTGACATTGTCATCCGATTAGTTTTGAAACCGGCCGTAAACCTAATATATTATAACAACTTACATATTGAAACATAGGATAAATAAAAGAGTAATGTTTAAGTTTACCTTTTAGTTCTAGTTTTCCTGAAAGTATGGGGGTTGAAAATTAACAGTTTGTTTTCTTTCAGATTTGAAACGTCGTAAAGTAGAAGGCAGCAGCAATGGCAAGGTGAGTTTCGTGGTGATAAGTCGCACGCGCATCACATTCGCGCCGGACTAAGGAGGTGGATAGCGCGCGGACATCGACTGCTAAAATAATGTAAAATATTGTGATTCAAAGGAACCTTCAGTGGAATATCTGTGATGGACTGGAAAAGACTAACAGTGCATATTACAAACATAAATAAATAAATAAAAACTTAAATAACATTAACAAAACAAAATGGAATAAACTGTAAAAAAAAAACAAGATATAATTGAGGAGAGGAGGATCAGTGCAAGTTATTGTTGCTGTCGAAAATGGAGTAGGATCACAGTGTAACCAAAACATTTGAGAAAAACACTATAATAATTTCCCATGAAGGATCTCTACAAACACTAAATAGCCTCTGATTCCTACGGTCGCCGTCATCGAAGATTACAATGGACCAACTCTAAAGTCATCCGAACGATTCCTAAGCATGGGACCACTACAACAAAGCTACTTATAAAATCAAAATCACGATCATCATTTAATTACAGTATACGAAATCGCCGAGAAGGAAATAAACCCGCACAGCCACTGCCTGCGATAACACTATCAACGTGGCTAGTAAATGTACAAGAACATAAAATTAAGTATGTCTTCGAAAACTTAAACAGGTTGAACCCGGTGGTCAAATTCAAAGAATATCCCCCTACTTTTGTTACAATTTGAAACCAGTTTCATTGTGGTATAGTAAAAAACCACAAGAATACAGCAGCGATATCTTCAACCCAGGCCCATTAAGCATGGTAAGAAGTACGTTTTATAACAGTCAACAGGTCCTGGAAAAACAGAAGGAGAGTATCAGGTCCCAGCATCACTTGGATATGAAGAATGTAAAGAAGAACAAATAATTCGTAAGGACACCACGTCGCGTCATTATAATCAAATCTTGGAACAATAAAACTGCGTGAAGAAAGCTGTATACCTGAATTTATAACAAGCATGAAGTTCGACATGAAATTCCAAAAAAATACTTAAAACTCCCTCAAATAAAATAGAAAAGTCACAAGTGTCGGCGCGTCGCACCATCACAATCTAAAAGGAATCAACAAATTTAAATAATCAATCTCAAATGGACATCAACGAGAAACAAACCAACCCCCCAGTAAATGAAATAAATATCTTCGGCTGATCATTGTAAAATATTATATAAATTTGATCAGTCAGCAGCTCGATACAGTAAATCAGTCTGAAGTGGAACATGGACCCGCGAAATAAACCCATAATATAGTGAATAACCAACACAGAGGGAACTATGAACACGCTGATCTCTCAAGCGGACCCAGAGTTTAAAAAGTTATCCTCGACCTCATGTTGATGGAATTCTCGAGCACCCTGGTTGCAGTAGGAAAATGTGTGGAGGCTGGGAGCAGAATGTGTCATGGACGAGCGCAGCGTGATGAGACCGCGTTGTGGCCGACTGTACCATGTATGGGATATTAGAGTTACCTTCACTGACTTGACTCAAATATAATCAGTTACCATTATTTTTGTTTCGACCGCTTAGTACTCTCCAATAAACATATTTGAAGTACAGTTGCGTAGAAAAATAGTAGTTTCCTGTCAGCAATTAATAAAAGAATCCATGAAAGTAATATATTGACCATTATGCCATTTATTGGAGGATACTACAACCAGCAAGCTCTAACAACGCCGTGAACACTTAACTTGTAATGACCGTCTGGTCACGTTATTTCGTCTCGGAATAACGTACTCTGACGGCCATTAAAGTTCAACTGCGCACTACGTTGTTACAGCATACCAATGTAAATTTAAGCTTACCGAGTTAACTTCTAATATATTTTTCTGCTAAGCAGGGTAGCAAAGACATTGAAGAACGCTCACCAGAGAAGGAAAAGCGTAAGCCTAAATTGAGAGGCGATGAGCGTAAAGAGCGTAAGATGAGTCGCAAGAGGGTAAGTTTAGTTCCGCACACATGCTTTCAAAGTCTGTGTTTCAACTGTTACAAGTATTCAAAACATGACGGGCTTCAAAAAAACTTTATTTGATAATAATCACAAGGATTTATATACTTTATAATATCTTAATATTCATTACCTTTCGTGAAAGACCAGCGCTAGTTTATCGCATCCAACCCTCGTCTGCTCAATCAGATACTATTTTGTGACATATCTGCCTACTGCAGTGTATGGGCTTAATTTTGTCATACATATTGCAAGCAGCAATTAGCTACATTAAATGTAATAAATAGCTTTTTAGATAATTTTTCAACATCATATAAATAAATGCTCAACTCTTGCAGGACAGGGCAGAAGAAACCGTGGTTCTTGAACAAAAACGAAGACGCGACGAACAGAAAGGTAACTTAAAAAATTAAAGGAACATTTCTTTCTTGAATGTTCTGACCATACATAAGCTTGATTTTTGCAACCTTACATTTTACCTGTAACCGTTGTTTTTGTTATTATTTTAACATGCTTGCATTGCATGTTTGTACTCAAGTATCACAATTGCAGTGATAAGGGTGCGTTCCTAGTGATGCGAAGCGGAGGGATTGGGCTGAAAAAGATGTGTATTAAAAAAAAAACTCGTCTTAGCACTACCTACACCGCCCCCTCCACGTCAATACAAACCCGCCTTAATACACAGCGGTTAAAAAAAAACTTGTAAGTAGGTACTTGCTTATTTGCTCGAGTGTTTTTGCTTTTTTTTTGTATACCTACTGATGGAAAAAGCAGATGACCGCCTGATGTTAAGTGGTGGTAACCATAAGAAAGCATTGTCCTCGCAGATCACACATAGTAGGAACGTGCCCTACGAAGCACTGCCCTGCGTCCATCAACCTTGAGCCTCTTGTGCCTGTTTTTCACCGGCACCCTTCAAACCGAAACACAGCAACCATATGATAATGCTTGTATCATAATTGGTGTAGTTTCTTCATTACATTCTGAATTTTACAGCTCTGATCAAAATGGGAAGTCATCAAAATGGTTCACAGGAGGAGCACCAAAATCACCATTATGAGAAATACCATAAAAGGGTAAGAAATCGAAAAATCTACATCAAAACGGTCTTTATTTAGTACAATCACAAGGATAACTTTGAGACGTCATACACTCTATACTCCAGCCAAATTCGATGTAGAATGTTTGTCAGCAAAAAAGTTTAAGATATTCTTTTTGGTGATGTGTAAGAAATATTTTTTAGCATTAACCCTTAACTGGACTGAAGTACATAGTAGGTGGAATTTATAAATCGACAAGTAATGCAAAATCTGTAAAGAAAGCATCTACAAGAAAGTGATTTTTAGGTTAAGTACTACATGTTTGTTTACAAACATTCTACATCGGATATGGCTGGAGTATAGGTGAATCTGCCGCCGGTTCCTCTCGAGCAAAGCCTAGAAGGATAGGCAAGAAACTTAGGCCTTGGTTCCTAGCGTTTTTTTTCTTACATTACGGTAGGTACAGATTTTTTTTAGTTTTTGTAATGAGTTGGAGCCTAGATAAGAGATTACAACGTCACTGCAAGCCACGAGGATGGGAAACCGATGCACTGCCCTGCATCCATCAACTTTATCTGTCGAATAGACTACTTTCCCATACTATCCTCAATAAGCCCTTATTTATTTTATTCTAGTTATTAACATTTTCATCTACGGTAAGTAGTCACAAAAAGGGCGCCAGTATCCAAGGGCGGATTTAAGGGATGGGGGGGGGGGCACGGGGGTACGTGCCCCCCCACATGAGTGAAACTCTTGTCTGTTTCTGGCTGGAATTGCGAATTTTGACAGTTATTGTTGATTTTTTTGCCCGTCTGCCCCTTGTGAAAAAAATCCTGGATCCACACTTGCCAGTATCATCAAATCAGTGTTAAGTTTACGTCAGCACGCTGTGATTTATGAGCAACCATTAATTTTTTGCTTGCTTTTTGTTTCCAGGAAAAGTCGCCTTTCAGGGATCGTTCCCATGAAGAACCCAGAGATAAACAATATCCTTTTAAATAGTTTAAGCCATAAAATGTCCGCATAACTTTTATTTGAGGTTATGCTCTGATTTCACCATGCTGTGTTAGATTAACAAAGGATTAAAGGGCCGTTAAATATGTCAAAACGCGTTTGACATCTATGGTTAGATTTAACGGCCTGTTATTAGTTGATTAGTAACTAACAGAGCATGGTGAAATCAGCTCTAAGTTAGTTAAGGGACGAGAAAAAGGCTTCAATACACTTTGCTCAATAAAAGAAAACAAAAGGTTTGCCTAAATTTTCCATTTTTTTTTTCAACGTAATTTTGTTTTTTTTTTTTTTATTATGAATTTGCAGTGAAATTGCGAGTGGGACGGTCATACTGCCACCCCTCCCGTGCATGTTTTAGCATACCGAGCCACTAGAAACTTATTTAACGTTTTTAAAAACGTTCACTATTTCACTAATATCTTATAATATAATTTTATAACGTATACAATCCTTAACATTGGTTTACTAGGCGGTCCAATGAATCCAAATTGAGAAGATAATGGAGGCTGGCTGAAACGAAACTTACCTACTACTAAATGTGATGTGACATTGAAAAAAAATATAGATACAATGAAAATCTTAGGTATTTGTTTTATTATACCTTTTTTTGGTGTACTGCGCACCAAGAAGGTAGGTAACTACTAACTAGAAGTTAGGTGATTGGTGGTGAAGTGGCTAGTTAGAACCTCAAGAGGCGCACTTAAAATCCTTTCACCACACTGTTTCGAAAGAAACTAGTGACGCAAGAAGAAGAAAACTCTACTGTGTCCTAATCCAAAGAAACCCGTAGAAGCGTGTTGATGTCAAGTCACTCGCCATTTCAGCTAATAAACATCGTATTAAATAGAGATAGCAAGTGACTTGACATCTTGATTAGTTATGATCGGGCTTTCAGAAACCGGCCGTAAGGCTCTTACACAACCTTGGTAGGTAGCTGAGGGCTTTAGGCCTTGGAGGAAATATCATAATTTCCTCCAAGTCTTTTTTTTTTTTTTTTTTTTTACGTCTCGAAACGTCACTACGTCGTCCCTCTGACTTGATCAGAGCCTATGTTAGCCTGATTGATCGTTTTTGAGCTTTTGCTTCTAAATCTCGGGGGGATTGAGGTGTAACCTAATATTTTTCTTCCTATTTACAATTTTGACATTTACATACGTACCTAATTTTCTATCTTGTTTTACATCATTTTATATTCTAAGTTTCTTATATATATGTAGACAATATATATTTAAACTTAGCTTATCTATCTATTTCTATATATTACTTTACGTGCTATCTTATTACAATATTCAAAAAACTTATCTATAACATATTTATTTTCAACAATTTTACATATATTTCCTACTTCTATCTTATAATCTATCACAAATTCTATATCGTACCTTTCTTTACCAAAGACAGGGCATTCTGTAATAATGTGCTCGATAGTTTCGGGTATTTCCGGGTCGCAGATGCACGATGGGCTTTCCTTACACTTGAATCGGTTCAAGTATGCGGAAAACCCACCGTGCCCTGTTAATACTTGCGATAGAACACCGTTTGGTTTTATTTTTCGGATTATGCTGTAGGCCTTTATTACGTCCGGAAAGAAGAGTTTTGTTGTTGCTGCGGTTTCGCCATTTTTGTATCGCGTGTTCCATTCGCTTAGCGACCCGAGACGGATTTTTCGCTTGGCGTAGGAAATAGGGCACAGGTCGTAGTGTGGCTTTGTCTTTAACTTAAGCGCTGCCTCTTTCGCGAGCTGGTCAGCTCTCTCATTTCCCTCGAGTCCGGCGTGGGCCCTAATCCAGAAGAGCTCAACGCGTTTGTTCCTACGTTTGCACTCTTCTAGATTACGGCGGATCTCCACGACTAGGGGATGGAGAGAGCGATTACTAGTGACCGCTTCTAGTGACGACCTCGAGTCACTATAAATTCCGAAACTGTCACCTGGGAGCTTGATAATTTCCCTTGTGGATTTACATATAGCCAACAGTTCGGCTTGGAAAACCGTGCAGTAGGACGACAACTTCAATTTCTGGCTCTTGGTTTCGGCATCATTTCTCCAGAAGGACAATGATGCTCCAACCTTGCCGTCAATTTTGCTGCCGTCCGTGAATATGCGTAACGCCTGTGTATTGTGGGTATCTCCTCCAAGTCTTAGGCATTAGCCAAAGTGGCTAAAAGGTCTCTTTTTTTTATTAAAATGAAAGTTACTAGGCACCTAGGTACATTAGATTAGGCTTACCTACATTTTCATAAAACAAATACAGAAATCATTAATAGATTATAATATTTACAAAATGGTTCGCCCCGAACTGACTTCTGTTATGTCCGCTCCAATGATAAATACATACCAAATATAAAGTTTGAACTTGGGCTCTGACTACCCCTTACCTACTTCGTATTGTAACTAAGTTTCAATTTAAATAGGCCTATTCGCTAAATTAATCTTGGCCCCATCATCTAACCCATAAATAGGTTAGGTTTGATGTGGCTGTTAGGGGCTAATAATGAACTACCTGTAGGTATTCGTACCTATAACTCGAGTCTATTTTCCGTTTTTGGTTTTCCGTATTGCGAGCCTGGTTTTTGTGACAAAAGGTGACTTCGCTCGAGGCGTAGGTAATTCGTTGAAATAATGTTCAAAACAACATGCGTTCTACCGCCGACAGGCACCCCGTAGCAGTTGTAAGCTCCATAAATACAAAACATACTTGCATAATTTAGATACTTACTACAAAACATGATAGAATAGCAGCTTTTGAATGAATTAAGCACTCCTTTTTGTGCTTTAGCTTTGTGTTTTGTTAAATAAATAAAAATAAAAAAAATGACTAGAGAAGTACGCGAAGAGTTATGTAGACTCCTACCTAGGTAGGTACTGATTAAAAACCTCAAGGTGTTGCAGGCCGCTATTGTGTTGCGGCTAGATAACAAAGTTGGATTCCTCCCGTCGGTCGGCGTCGGCGTTGACTCGTTTCGTTACCAAGTCCCGGATCCGTAACCGATTCTTCCTACTAAGAATGCGCGCCTACTGCGCGTCCTACTCTCGAGATCCTTTCCCTTCCGCCCCAATAAAAGTTCACATAAGTACTTATCTACTCAGTTCGATTGATCGGGCCACGTGGCTACAGCCAACCGTCACCTAACCGCACCGCATCGCCGTCTCGCCGCACTCCGCCAGCGAGTGCCACCAAGACGATCGATCTTATTAGTCATCTGCTACCATGTCCACCTTGGAGGAAATATCCTGTGGACATGATAAAGTATAGTAAAAATAAATAAAAATAAAATAAATAAGTAATATATTATAAAGTCCCACCTAGCTATCTGCTTTGATCTCGCTAGAGGAACGAATGACGTGTTCATTTTAGCTTCGCTGCCAGTTGCATAATGTTGTTTCACAATACCTATTAATTAAATAAAGGCGACCCTTGGCTGAACGTTTATGTTAAGTTAGTGGCAGTAAACAGCTTTTTACCTGTGGACGTTGAATGAATGAATGAATTCGGAAACTGACAGCTGACAGCCATTCAGTCATGAAAGAAAAAAAATACTATTTTGTTTACAAACACCATTTTATTTCGGGTAAACTAATACGCTAAAATAATAATACATCGAAATTGACCAACTTCTAACTAAACTATGAAAACCATCTGCTCCAGAAAAAATACTCACATAAATACGATTAGAACGGATTGCTCAGTGCTGCTTACAAAGAAGATTGAGTGTTATGCCGATCGCCGGCCATTTTGTTCATTAGTTTTCGTTTTGAATATTTCAAATGTTGGAAAATTAAGCTAGTGGTAAGTACCTAAGTATAAATTTATAAAACAATTTTTGAAAGCATCTGTTTCTAATATGTGCAAATGTATTTTTTATGAAAAAAAATTATGGGTTGATAAAGTCACAGTTGGGCGGCGAATTTAGGCAAACCTGAAGTTAGCCATTTGGCTGAGCGGCAGGCAGACATTTTACGACTTTATTGTGGGTGGCATGGCACTTCACATCGCTATTCGTGTTCGCGTATTCGTCTTATTTTCCCAAATACGACGATGTGTAGGTATATGTGTGTACCTATGTGTAGAATAATGTTCATGTGTGTGTTCGAATTATTCGTAACTTCTACACATTATAGCCGAATAATAAGCAAATAAAAACGCGAATACTGAATAGCAATGTAAAGTGCCACCATTATGCAGTGTAGTTTCACAAAACCATATTTTATTTAGGGTTAACTTAACTATTGCTTAAATCCGCCGACCGTACTGTAACTACGTACGTCTACACCTTTCATTATATGTAGAGATAATATTACTTAGGTGTTCAGTGCTTCAAAAGTCTTTAATCAGACTTACTCCTGATTTTTATACCTATATAAATACTTATAGGTACACCTGTAAGTAGGTTAGTAATCTATTGTAAACTCCGTTCAATTCATTCAAGTTTGTGCATAGTATTTTGTATGATTGTGTTAGTTTCTTATCGCTCGAGTAGCGGGTAGTTTAAAAAGTCAAAGAAAGTTACTCTGCGGTAAACTGTAATAAAATAAAGCATATTTACATGACACTAGACGCCTTACTTGCAGAACAACACAAGCTACACCACAGGTACGTACCTATTACCTCTTGGTTGGCGCATTGACGGGACTGAAGTTAGCCCCTTTTGTGCGTAAATGACTAATGGCGAATAAAAAGTACAGATGGAAAAACGATGATAACTGCATGCAGTAGTCGTTAGACTGTGTCACAACGCCCGCCTCCTTATTTTAGGTACCGTAGGTTCTTAACAAATATGGAATCAAATTAAAACTTACAAAAGTGTTCATAAAGAAGATCTGCCAAGCGACTAAATTTAGGCCCGCCATGTTTAAAAGTGGTCCCTACTTGTTGAACTGTAAGTAGGTAGGTAGGTACCTACTGTAATTCAGACTGAATTTTAGGTTATGTAGGAATAGGAAAGTTCTTCTTTTGTGTCAATAGTGTGCGTAACAGGAAATCGTAAGGTAAGTACCTAGGTAGGAACGTGTAACTTTAGATTTTTTTGTGATTATTTTAGGCAATAGCAGATAAGTAGGTATCTAAGTAGTTCCAAAAGAAAGCAGTTCTTCAAAATTATTCATCCATACCTATTACTACTACTGTGTAACTTCTATCACTTCTAAAATTATGAGTTCTTACTTGGACCTTGGGAAATCGGGACGATTCCTCGGATTCTGGATCTGAAATAATTAAGATAGCCCAAAAAAACTATTAACGTTTCTACAAAAAAAATAAGAAAGATAATCAATTTTAGAGAATCGATTTAGTTGGTAACATTACAGATTTTCTCCTCAACCGACCGGCACAGAAGTAAAATATATTTGAGTACCTAGTTTATTATCACAGAATAAATAATTGTGTCATTTGTAGGTCTTTGGAATATCGTTTACGAACGAATGCAATACCTAAGTATTTCATTTACTATCTGTGGTGTAGTTTATGAATATTCTGGAGTTCGCTTCGCTACGTCATCTGTAGCATATCTTATCTAACGCTAACCTTGCCTCGTCTATATACTTACTCGTGTCATGTTGTTTTGTTAGTTTTGCGTCCAAAAATGTGTATGCCACATAAATATAAGTTTAGTGGAGTCAACTCCGTAATATTAAGGCTGAAGAATTGACTAAAGGGAGAAATAATGCTTGTGTAAAGACGGATTCCAACGGATTATGTAGGTACTAGAAAGATTTTGCCGGTGCCGGCCATTTTGTATTAACCTTCACTCTCAATTTGTGTTCTCTGCTTAAATAGTTTTTTTGCAACGAAGTTCGTTTCTTCTTCTTGAGATGTGTCCAAATCCGATACTCTTAATCCTATTTCTAATCATATCTATTTCCGATCTTATCTTTTATGTTTGAATATTTTTGATATTTACTTATGGCTTAATGACGCCGTAACGGCTGGACAAATTTATATGAAACTTGGATGAGATGTAGTTCGTGTTTGGAATTTCGCATAGTCTTGAGTTTTGTTTAGCATTTTTCGTATTTATTCGTAACGTCAGTCCCTTTTTTGTATGGAGACTCGTGTGAGGTCTAGGTACCTACTGGTTAGAAAAACTGAACGAGCTTAAAGTAGTTAGGGGAGAGTGGTACAATAAAATACAAATACAAAAATTGCGAGAATTCATTTTAACAAGAATCAAAATAAGCAATGGACTCCGTACTGGGACTAAGTCTGTGTCGCGGGTAGGGTTGCCACCCGTACTTTATAATAAAGTATTGTACTTTATTCCAGGTAATTGTACTCTATACTTTTATGAGAACAATGAAGTACACCAAAATATTATATTTCGCATGATTTAATTTCTTTGGGATTTTGAAAAGTGTACTTAGTCGTAAATATTTTTTCGTTAAACGATTGATGCTGAATCGATGTTGCCACTCGCCAGTGCCACATCACTTATGCACTCGTTTTTAACAATTTCTAAACACAACCTAACCTCAAATTGTACCTTAAAAAAATGTACTTTATTTTGATACTATGTACTTTATTTTTCTTACCAATGTACTTTAAGTGCAAAAAAAAGGTGGCAACCCTAGTCGCGGGAGACCCGAGACGTTTAAAGGTTTACAAAAATTGTTAAATAGTTAAATACAAAAGAACGAGATCTTAGCTCGTTGTACTCAGGTATGTTTGTTACTCATTGTAACTTCTGATGTGGATGAAACTCTACCTACCTACCTACATAGTTTCGGTAACCGGGAAATAAACCATTGACTACTTAGTTTTTATCCGGGTACCTTACCTACCTACTATGAAAGCGGAGCCGCGGCTGGCACCTAGAACGACACTGTTATTGAAAGATTGCCGTTATACGCATTATTTTTTATACTCAGTCAGACCCTATGTAAATTAAGCAAGTTCTTATGACTGTACTTCTCTCTGTAACTCCGACATTTTTTAGGTCTTGCCAGGGCCCCAGCTAAGCGTGTCCTTTGAAGCACGGAAACGCTCACGGACTTAGTTACTGGATAAAGACAAGATTTAAATTGTATTTTACAACGCATTAGGGTAAGCAACTGACGTGTTACACTATCAGTAATTATCACGAGCAGGCTATTATACCTACTATCAGTTATATCGCATCAGGAGTGCATTGAGTCGCCGAGAGGTTAGACATGCATGTAATTGGAATCTTGTATCCCGTGGGTACAAGGTTGGCATTCAAAAAGAAACCATTCATCTAAATCATAATTCAACTGTCTATTGGCGCTATGAACGATGTGCAAACGACCGACATTTGCGCAAGTCGGTTCGGGCGTGTTACTGACTGCGACTCGTAAATCTAGCCACGTTCTCTTGGCTTGCTGGATACCAAAATTATCTGGAAATACGTGTTAATAACGCGATCCTGTCAAATTTTCTGTGATATCATCGCGTATCGCGTGATATTACTGATTGTGTAATAGGCCTCACTGTATCCGAAAAAATACTGGCTTGCTAGCGCGAAGTCAGCGCTGGACTGACTTGAAACTAGTGTTGTACGACTAGTCCGCGCAGTCAGCGCAGCGTATGGCAGTAATGTGCAGAACAGTTATTCTAGGTCACGCTGGTGCAAGACCTTTTTAACGATATCGTAAACAATGGCACGTTCAACAAATCGTCGAAAGGTTCAATAAACTGATGAAAAGAAACAGCCTTTTACTACCTACCAAATACCTCAAGATTATTTGTGGATGTTAAACGAGGGTAGTTAGAGGTAGGTAGATACGTTCAAATATAGCACCCACATTTTGCAGTAGTTGGCATTATATACGTGACAGGTTGCAAGCCCATCGTTGCAAATGTAATATTTTTTAGAATACTAACTGGTTTCCTAACGATATTTTCCTTTACTTTTAGAGAGCACTGGCATTGTAAAGAAATAAGCTGGTAAACTATATGTTTACTATCCAAAAAAAGCATAGCTATAATTGGTGATTACTTTTGCTGTGTTTTCATATCGTTAAAAATATCTTTTCAGGTTACAGAATGGAGTTCGAGAAAAAAATATTTTTTTCTGAGATAACAAGAGTCGATTTTCAACAAAAAAATAACCTTCACGATCTTTTTAATTTAACACCAGCTAATCCAGTAACAGTTAAAAACAGCGAGAATGAGACTTGCACTTTTGAACCTAGATGTGATAAATACTATGTTCCAAAAAAGAAATCCAGGTTAAAAGTAAGAACAGTAAGAGAAATTAGAAACCTGTTTGAGCAAGATAATTATAATTCTATAATAGAAGGTATGGAAAAACAGCAAAGTGCATTGCTTACAAAAATAAGGACCGGATCTAGTACCGACGACAGCACAAAAAAAATGGCAAAAAAATTACTTAATGCTGATCATCCGATATCAAGAACGGCTTGGCAAATGCTAAACAATATAAATCCAGATAGAAATGTAAATCCAACACAGTTTGTTTTGTGGAATGGTAGCCGCATTAGAGTAGTTGGAAGTAAAGGAGGAAAAAATAAATTCATTTCTAATCACGATTTAGGAAAGAATAACATAGAAGAACTGAAGAAAAAATGCAGTTTAGAAAATAAAAATAAAAAAAAGAAGTACTCATTATTACGTGACTCTTTGAATATTAAATTTAAACCAGGGCCGCTACGAAGGAAAAAACTTCTTGATGTTTCCTATCAAAAATATCACATGGGCCCTGCTGAATTGGTGAAACTACCGAAACCGGCGCTAGACATTCAACCCGCATACGGCGTCATTTTAGAACCTATTATGTCGAGCTTGTTAAATAAATTGCGCGCGGAAGATGGTATCATCACAGAGAAATGGGCAGAATTTGCTGTTTCTGTTTTGGGAACAGTTCAAAATAATAGTATTGTTCAAGTTCATAAAGAATGCTGTGTCACTTTCGATTTAAGCTATAAATGTGATCAGGATCGTATATTAATGCGACGAGATATTGGCAGACTGGCCACAATCAGTGGCAGTGTTGGTAACCCAAAATACATATCTCAAAACAAATCTGACATGCTTGAAATAAAAGAAACTTTAGATAAAGTTTTGGATTCTGTTGAGATCAGTTTGCAGCAAGATTTCATGTATGCCGTAGAAAATGAATCGCAACAAACTACACCAAAGGAATTAGATACCTGCACCCATAATGTGAAAGAAAAGAATAAAAAGAAGTACGGAGAATTAGACAAGCTTGCAGTAACTGTAATTCAGTTACCTGTAACACCTAACCATAATCCTTTAAAACTCTGTGAAAAATCCCATTGTAGATTGGGATGCCTATGTGATTCATTAAACTGTACATATAAATTTAAACAACATTGTGGTCACTTCGAATGTATGTTTGGATGTAAATGTGAATTGTCCAAATATAAGGACATAGAATTGCTAGAAAATGACTGTAACGAATTAATTCCGGGGTTGATGAAGTTAGATAATGAAATAAATGCAAATTTAGCAAAAGAAGAACAAAAGTTTCATCAGACAGTGGTTTTCAGTGGCGACAAAAGTATTTTCCTTAAATCGAGAAAAAGAACTTCAAAATCCTCTTTGAAGTATGCAGACTTTTACAGCAGTATTCAAATAAAGAATGAACAAGAACCGAAAAAAATATTGACTGCGGTGTGTAAAAAGCTAAACTGTGCTAATATAGAGCCATGGTGCATGGTTCACAACTTGTACAACTGTTTTTGTAAATGCCGATTTACGGAAACTTCTGTATTTAATAAGGTTACATCCTTACCAGTCACAAATGACCCTGTAGAGCCTGACAATTCTAACCTTGGCGATAATGTTGATACCAGTCTTGATATAAGAAACAGTCTTAGACCACGTCGTGTCCGCCAGAGCAGAGAAAGTTCTGAAAAAATAAGAAACAACTGTCTTATAGAAAACACTGTTTCGAAAGACTTTGATCGCGAATATACATCGTGTGCTAGAACGGATGGATACGAAGGTAGAAAATACGAGGACAGTTATTACAAAGTAACAAATCATAAAATATCTGAAATGGAGAAAAATGATACGAAATTACACAAAAAAATGATGAGGCTAATTAAGAGCACTCCAGTATCGATCCTGAAATGTACAAGCACCCCGCCCCTTATTTTATCATCGAACCCTCCTGACGATACAACATTTGGATGTGGAAGTCGTAAGGAATATATTGACAGTAGTCATAATAAATCAGACATTGATAAAAATTATATGGAATTTCGTAATAACAACCACATCAGTAATGCAGAAGATAGTCCTCAGTTATCAGATATTGCAAGACAAGATCTAGCAGATAGTTTATTAAAAGAATATGAAGAAGATTCTCAATCGTCTACTGAACCTAGCATTCCATTTGAAATTAGTGGTGACATCTACAAACCGATAAAAGGCCATCAAATAACGCAAGAGTTTCTAACTCCTTGGATAGCAAAAAGTTATAAAAACTACAAAGAACAAATGAGCAGTGGCAAGTCTGTGCTAGAACGCCCAAAGAGAGGGAGAATAATTCTTCATTTATGGGAGTGTTTGTTAAGTCGTTACAGAAGTCGGAAGAATTTTTTCGTGACAACAAAGAAGAGACCGTTTCGCATATATATTGCAACGCAAATTTGGAAGCCCTTCTTCAAAGATTGCATAAACATCGATGCTATTCGGTCTGCTGATCTAAACAAGTACCCCAGTCTTGTTAATAAGCTACTTAGTAATACTAGTAATAAAGATTATTTTTGTATTCTGGGTGGTTGGGATGACTGCTGGGAAATAATTGGATCTGTTAAGAAAAATGAACCTGCGAGTGACGCCGATTTATCAAACACCGATAATGCCATTCAGGAGGATTCAGACTCGCAGGATAGTAATTGGTTTGTAAAAGAGGAGCACGAAGTTATGACAAATAGTACCAACGCTATCTGTTTACAAGACAATAGTAAAAAGGACCTGGAAAGAAATGATTTAGAGCGATCTAAATGGTTTCTGATGAAATTAGAAACAGATTTTACTGAAATATACTGCCATAAGAAGGGGTTTTACGTGGAACGTGACAAAATTTTACACGCTATAACTTTAGCTAGAGTTACACGCAAAACCGTTGTTATTAATAAACAAACATGCAAAGAAATAACAAACATTCCGTTTGGCATATATGCGCTTCCTGATACAAATGATTATTGTGCTGTTGTTGGACCATATGAAATTAATGAATCCTTAGGATTAGAAATAGTAAAAGCAAATACTTATATAAGTAAAACGCAAAATAGCACGAAAGGTTATTGGATAACAACAAACAAAGTTGACAATATAAAAGTAATTAACGACCCTATGTCATTTCTGCCATCAGAAACTGCGCAAAGCGAGATGTACAATATATTATCTGCTAACATGGCTGAATTCAGAACAGACAATGTCCAACCATCAACATCAAAAGAAACACACAACGAAATTAACCTTGGTAATGAAGCTACTGAGAAAAATAAAGCTAAACTAGTGAAGCCGATTAAGATACGTCGAACTAACGGTTTTTACCACCTTTCGTCAAAAAACAACTTGACAAAAAAAAACTTACTGAATTCGGCGACATCTCTATTGGATTTGAAACGTATAAGAAAAAACTCCCAAAACCAAATATTGACTAGTGATGATCCAAAACGCTTAAGCGGCATTGCAAATGATTCCGACTCACAAATTGTAGATTTGGATGAAATCAATGGCGGTTCGAAGGGTGATACGACCGAAAAGAAAAAAACAGGCATGTTTATTTTGAAACCAGAAGAAATTAATAAGAAGATAACAGACTGCAGTTACCAAAATGAAAGTGAGTTCAGTGCAAATGAAAATGATGAAAATATGAACATGGATATAGAAAATTTCCTTAGCTCTTCAGGAAATTGTAGTATAGAAGTACCAGAAGGGAATGATGTATCGTTAGAAGAAGATGATAAGAATGATGCAGAAACAAATAAGCAAACGTGGACAGATGTTTGGATTAATTGTACCACTATAAAAAATTTGGGTTTGATTCCTGGTAGAAAGAATGAAAACAATTTATTGAGCATCACTGATTTTCCTGGCTTTGAACCTTTGAATCTGTACAAAGAAAGTGAAGCATTTAAAAAGATTAGCGAGTAAGTATTTTGCATCTTTGTTTTCAGATGAATAAATATACCTATCAAGCAGGTAATTGTAAGCAGAATTAATTGATGTCGTGTTTCTGATGATAACTATAAATTTACAGGGTTTTGACAAAACAACTAAACTTACCAAAACATATTAAGATGAATTGGCGAACTGACATCCAGCCAAGCAAAAGCCTGCAATCAAAAAGTGGACTCCTAGATGTAAAGAATTTAGCGAAGAATTACGTAAGTACTTACCTACCTGCTTACTTCTATCCGTTTCGGAAATTAAAATGAAAGTGCCTACCTAACTTAATTGTTGTTTTTAGGAATTTACTGAAAGTGGACTTCTGAAATTAAAACCACCAAAAACTTGTGACGAAGTTTCTTCCCACACTCCACAACTTTTTGTGGATCCTCCAGATATCAGTGTCACCATAAATAAGGTAAGATTTTATAAATAACTTTGCTTGTCACGGTTGTCGTGGTTTACTTTGCACGTGCCTGTAACCAGCCTAACAGAGACAGCTAGTTCACCCTTGCTCTTGAAACAATCAGAAAGTTCAGTGTCTCTAGTCCAAAAAAGAACAACTCAAAATCGGCACTTTTGAGTACCTTTTAGTAAAGTACTACCACCATGCCTTTTTCTGCCGCCAAGTAGCGTTGTTGGGATTCGGTCTGAATAGTGTGATATTACAGGCACATGAGGGACATCTGTATTTGACAAGTTGATGGTCGCAGGACAGTGCATCGTAGGGCACGTTCCTAACGAGCGTGACTTATGATGCAATGCTTATAGGTGATGGTAACCACTTAACATCAGGTGGGCCTTGCTTGTTTTATGTAGCAAAAGCCAAAAAACCATACTGCCATGTGTAAGTTTGTGTACAAACTACACAACAAAAAAGGTTGTGCAAATTCTAATTACTAACATTCTTGTATTAAATTGATTTTCAGAATTCAAACCTAATCGAAGAACTTGAGGAAACTAGCCGACTGCTAGACGACGAAAGTGCTTTACTATGGAATGAGACGGAGAAAAACCAAGAAGAAATCCTCCGAACATTCAGCGTACCCGAAGAATTAAAGACTGAGATGTCAGAAACCTTACAAGGCTTGATGACCATGAATGATGATTTGGTAGATGACTGAGATCTCATAAAAAATTATAAAGTTTGGATTAAATCACGCAAGGTTCTATTACCTTATCTACCTGTAGGTCCTTTTGACTAATAAGCAACGTTCTGCGCGGCCACCATATAGATGCGTGCCCGCTAGTGGCACATACATCTGAGTGCTTCCGTCGATTCCGGCTCTAGCAGTGCATAAGGCGAAGACAAGACCTAATGTACCTCTCGCTCGGACGTTTCGACATGTTGAAAGATATTAAATCACTAAACTCATTTTTAATTAATAGCAATCAACCAAGTTATATAAAATTACATTGCACACAGTTTAGTAAAAATGTCTATTTCATCGATACAAGTTATCCTACTCAAAAGTTAGCATAGCATATGTAAGAAAATTAGCAAAGCAAAATTATCTTGGGACAACTTTAAAACTCCCGTCACCTGGCTGGCCTCTAACACTAACAAACTTAGGTACTATTAAAGATTTAAAAAGTTAAGATTGTCCAGAGTTGAATACATCTTGGGATCTCAGTTTCTAACTGCCAACTTGTTTTGTAAAAAGAGTTTTTATCTAATTCATATTTTTTATTTTTTTAATCTGTTTGGATTTGCGATAGTTTCAGTCTGTCGTCGCTTGAAAGGAATAAGTGGAATTTCAACTGTTTGTTATCGATGGCAGACTTGCCACTTGTCATTCACGGTTGGTTGTTGTAACTAAACTGTGAAGGCACCTACTGGAACTTTAGAATAAGTAGTTATGTAGGTAATAAATAATAAATCTGTCTCTATGTCTGTATGTGTAGTGTATATGTATTGTGGACTAAGCGTGTTATGTAACTGTAATGTATATCCTTAATTGTTCATATTTAGGTACAGTGTAATTTAGTTTGGAAGGTACCTACATATTTAGGTATGTTATTTTTTCTAAGTATTTTACTAGGTAAGGTTCGTTTCATTGAATTGAAACACACACACACACCTTTCTGTGAATGGTAACTCCAACTGGGTCTCAGTTTGTACAGTGAAGTAAAAAGCTCATCTTTTTGTAAGCTGTGAAATTCAGTGGAAGATTTTTTTTGTAAACTGCAGGCTGATCTATCAGTTCGATCACGAATGAATTTTTACATTTGCCGCGTTAACTTATCCTAGCGATATTCGACCGTATTCTGTTGTTATTATGTATATGATACGTTTACGCGACTAAGGTCAAATTCGTTCCTGATTAGCTCACAGTAACTACGAAATTATCGAGGATTCATTTTCTGACATTTTGGGAAGCAACATAGCTTTTTCATTTTATTTGTTTTTCTAGTGTTATTTTGAGCTGTGTTGTGTAATTTCGGTGGTATTTTAACCAACATTACTTGAGGTTTTAGCACAAAGTGTAAACATTTGGAATGAAAGTGTATTGTGATATCCTGCTTTGACCGAAAATGTTTCCAATGTTTTGAAGAAAACCGCCACCATTTTCTTCAAAACAAATGACGGCCGACTTGACTATAGACTGACTTGACAAAAAAGTATTTATTCAATACAAATCACTTGACACTGGCAAGATTGTCTGTCGAATGACAGACAGGAGCCATATACGGAGAGAAGAAGAAGAAATTATCGAGGAAAAGTGACTTCCCGACGTCACCATACTACGAACACGTCAACGGCGACGCGTGTCGTCGTGGCGTTGATGAGTTCATAACAAAATATACCTACCTACGCTGACTGAAAGACGATACCTATCTTTATTAGCTGTTTTTTTTATGGTGTTAATAATATGAATTGAAGTATGTACCTACTTGGATCTTTTTAAACTGGAATGAAGCAAAGTTGGTTAAAAGAGAATGTTGCAGAGTTGAAATACACCACCGTGAGTGTGGAACCCGCGCTAGGCTCGCTTGAGACTCGATTAGAAAACATAATTTCGGTCGACTTTCTGTACCAACTTACGATCTCATCATGACGATAAACAGGAACCACTAGAATGTAAATTATTAGGTATTGATGTAGGTAACTGTGGAATGTTATTTAATTTAAAATTCGATGTTGGATATTTTCTGTGATATTAAAGTGTAATTCATTATAAGTTTGAACATAAAGTACCTACCTACCAACAAAAAACGATAGCCTCAAACCTAACTGTAGTTATCACTTCCGAAGCGCAGTGTAAGAAAAAGTGGTTTTGTATTACTTTACTATGATTATTTTTTCTGCAAATTAAAATTGTGTCTCGTGAATTTTATTGCACTTTTATTATCAATCTCTTGATGATTGTTCTTACTAGTACCTACCACAGATAAGAGAATACTAGTACCTACCTATTTATCGTTATTTTTGAATGTATGATATCATGCATTAAAAAATACCGACTATTACCGACAAATACCCACTTATTCCAATAAATCCCAGTAGTTCAGATATATATTTTTTATATATGCTTTTGTTACGTAAGTATTGACGTAACTTAGATAATGAATGCTTTTTGAATTGCTGCTTCTTCTCTGAGATTGTCTCAGAACCCTGAGCATTGTTAGAAGATCAGGATTCTATACCATTAGTACTCTTACGACCGTTTTCTGAAAGCTCGATCAAACCTAATCGGATGTCAAGTCAATACTCCAGAAGAAAGAAAGAAACAGCTTAGCTAGTTTTTTTATATTACCTATAGCGGATAGAACAAGCTTATATGTATATGGCCCAACTGTTGATAAATAATAACCATCACCTATAACAACACATTGACTTCACAAGTCACGCACGTCGGAACGTGCCCTACGATGCACTGCCCTGCGTCCATCAACTTGAGGCATAATATTAAGCCTCACGTGCCTGTAATTCCACCGGCACACACCTTTTGAAGAGTAACAGCAACGCTTTGACGGCAGAAAAAAGCTTGCTAGTAGTTCATCCCCTAATGAGCCCTTCACAAAGAGGTGTACTACTAACAGTCAAAATAAACTAAGTACTACTTTTGTCTACTAAATGACAAGATAATATTTACCGTAAGGTGGTTAAAATGTGAATTAATAAAAATCTAGTAAATTTGTAACTATTTATTGCAATAAATAAAATATTTTATGATCTATTAGGTACATTATAATTAATGACTAACCCTGATTGGTTAAGTAAATGTACGAATCTATACATGATGAACAGTTTCAACTATAAATACAATATTTGTGTTGGTTAAGTTCAAAGTATGTAGGTAAATTAAACAAATATCAATTGTTTAAGTAATGTGCCTACTCAGTTTAATTTCTGTCTGTTTAATTAATGTCTGGCTATCGAGATGGCTTTCAGTTTGACATTTGATTCCCATCCATCCATCAATTGCTATTACACTATCGGCCGGTTTCTGAAAGCCCGATCAAAACTAATCGCATGTCAAGTCACTTGCACTCATCTCTATCTTATTCCAAGCAATAGCTGAAATGGCGAGTGACTTGAATCCGATTAGTTTTGATCGAGCTTTCAGAAACCAAATAAAGGAATCAAAGGAACCAAGTAAGGGAATCAAATATCAAACTGAAAGCCATCTCGATAGCCAGACATTAGCGTAATCAGGCCACTGTTTGTGGTTTGTGTGTTTGTGGTGCAGGTCATATGAACAAGAATAAGATAACTAAAATACGACTTAAACCTACAGTTTTTGCTTTTTTGGTAATATTTGTTTATGTCCGGAAATAAATTTATCACAAAACAAGGAAAATATAACATACTAAGTAGGTATCTACGAAACACGACGTAACAGACCCGAACTAACAGTACTATTAAGACTTTAAAAGGCCCATCAGCACTTACGTAGTGTTCAAGTGTGATATCTGATGGAGACTTAACCACTTAATATAAATTTGACGACAAGAAAAGAACTTTGATTATATTCATCGGAAACGAAGCAACAACAGATTTAATCATCTTCTGATCTCGTTGAAAAGACTGTCAAACTATTCGTGCAAAGGCACAAGTAAGTAGAATATATAAAATTATCGAGTTGTATCTACAATGATGTAATTATAATTGTAAACTAATGTCTATCGGAGGTGGAGGATCGTCGCACGGTGTTTCTCTGCGGGATGATGAACTCGGCGTGGCGCGGGGTGGTAAAAGGGTTTGTGGGCGCGAACGGGCCGCTAATGGAGCCTTGGCGCTGCGGCGGTGGACGCCTCCCCGTGTTTGGTGAAGCCCTGTCGTACAAAAAACACTATTAAAGGTACATAACACATTTTATTTAGCACTATAGCACTACATACATAATAGCTTACATTGTACGAACTGGTAGTGAATGGGCATGACGACTAACGCGTGTACTCAAATGTAATAGTTTTTGTACTATTGCCAAAAGTAATAATACTTCTGCTCAAAATTAAAGTTGACTAGCAAAAAATACAAAAAAAAATACAAAATATTTATTCAGTAAACTTTAGTAGTAGTACATTGCATGGGTATGGGAATACTTGTGACAGAGAGTCTCGCTCTTCCGTAATGGGTAAAGTACTACTAGCAGCAGCAACTTCTGCATTTTAAAACCATAAATATTTTCCACCATCTAATTGCGTATAATCTAGAATATAATTGCGTCCCAGCCAAGAAACTCCCAGTAAGAATTCCATACAAATTCGGACAGAAGTTGACAGATGAAAATTATCAGTGACATCATTCGCCTCTGAATCCTTTAGTTCGCGTTTCATTAAACATGGCGGATAGCTGTATTTTTAAGTTTGTATAGCTGTGTTTTTATTTGATTAAAAAGCATTAAAATCTTAAAATAAATAATAGAAGAAATTAGAATTTTATAATTTATGCCATAATTAAGTTTTTTTTTATTACTGTCATCATGCCTATTCGGATATCAAAAACCGATGTCGTAGCTAGGCGCTTGAGTTAGTACGTATAGGTGAGGTTACTAGGATAGGATTGTTTAAGCGAAGGCCAAAACAAAACTTTCAAGTGTTTTGTAGATACAAACACATTCTGGTCTGGTCATCACTGATCGCCATGAGCACGCCAGCAAGGACGCATGTTGGTGTGCAGGTGTAAAAATTACAAATTAAATAAGGCATGATTACACCAAGCGACAATATTATTAGGAACGGTGATGGAAGAAATTAAACAAATTCTAAGGGGTAATGCTTAACTAGATGGACTTACAAACTATTAATTTTGAAATGCAATAATGATTCTAGTGCAGTTTGTCGTTGCATTACCTTATATTTGGTTCTTAGTATTAGAGACAGGGCTGCATAATTTAAAACATAGATATTAAAATTCGTACTATGTTTAACCATTATTTTGTCATGATTACAATATTCATTTTCTAGATCTTCGTCTACAAAACTAGTTAGAGCCAATGGGAATATTTATTATCCAATATTCAATTGATTCAGGGAGCTATATTATTTAAACCTTGTGAATAGATGTGGTAGGTAGGTACATAGGTTATATAGGTCTACACCAGGGGTTCCCAATCTTATTTTGTCTACTGCCCATTTTGAGAATAAATTATTTTTTAGCGCCTCTATTTTTTTACCTACTATAACTTCAAATTAAAATTATTATTGTGAGCTATATTAGCGGAGATTAAACATTCATTCTAAATGAGACTTTTACTATAACCCGCAAGAGTTCACTTGAGATCTGAGCGGTAGTACACAAGTTAATTCCCTCCATTTTTTTTCTGGGTCCCTTGCCGCCCACAAGGGTGCGTTATCGCCCACTTTGGGAAAGGCTGGTCTACACTAATCACGTTATTATATACGTACGTGTCACTACAGAAGTCTATATCTGAACTGTCAGAGAAAAACTAAATTCTATCCCTAGTCCCTACTAGTGATAGCAAAGTGAGTTATCTTTCGGTATCCGTAAAAAAGTTTTTCAGTAGAATAGAAAAAGCCTTCAAACGGGGACACAAACGACCATAACAATGAAAGACTTCAAATTACTATCATAGTCATCAATAGTAGAGTTACAATATTTTTTTTATCGTTTCTGGTATCCCCTCATGCTAAACAAGTTGAACTCTGTGAAACTAGTCAAATTAGCGACATATTGCCACTGATGTTTTTGACTATTACTCTTATAATTTTCCTCATGCACCTGCGATCAATCTTCCATACTTCGACAACCTTCTCCATCAAAAAGTTGCTTTCATCGATAATACCGCTCATTGCACTATTTATTTTTTTATTGTTTAATAAAGTATTTTTATGTCATTTAATTTCATGTTTTTGTGACGTCAAATAAAATAAATATTGGTGGATTTTCCACACAGCACTATCCAGTCCCAAACTAAGGCAAAGCTAGTCATATGGGAACCAGATAGCTGATAAACATAATACTTAATGACTTTTTTTCGTCAAACTTGTATGGCTAGCTTCACAAGGTTTTAATAAGACGAGCAACATTAGTTCCTATAGAAGGTATATAAATAAAATAAAAATAAAAAAATATTGGTGGACTTTCCACACAACACTATCTAGCCCCAAACTAAGTTAAAGCTTGTAATATGGGAACCAGATAACTGATATAATACATATTATATACTTTTTTTTGTAAATACATACTTATAATATAATAATAACACCCAGACAGAGAACAAACATCTATGTTCATCACACAAATGTTTGTTCTCGGTGGGGATCGAACCCACGGCCTACGGCGCAGAAGGCAGAGCTACTACCTACTGAGCTGTGATGGCTGTCATATGGTGGTGTAGATAATTATATGTCGGTGGGTTACCTAGGAACAGTGCTGAGGTCAGCGGCCGCGGAGAGCTGGCGGGGGGGCAGCGCGGGGGGAGGGCCGGCCGCGCGGATCACGGTCGGCGTCACTCGCGGAGGGATCTGCGAATACATGCGTTAATGGCATTAGTTTAAGGACTGTTATTGATCAAAGGAGCGAAGATTTTACTAACTAAACTTGTCAGCGTCGCGTTGTCTGATGGGTTATGAAGAGCGAATGCACGGTCTCTCAATTCACGCACGATAGGTTGTAAAGAAGCTGCCACACAAGTTTTACGTGCAGTTTTCAGTGTTCTCTTATGATTTTGTCTACTCTGTTTTATGTTCACTAAATAAATCTGCCACAACCTGCTGCTACTGAGGAGAGTGGGACGCTATCCATCTTCGGCTACATCATCGCAGGGTAGATAGCAACATCAGCTGCAAACGTTTTCTCTCTTTCGTAGCACTTGTGAATCCATTAGCGAGTCCCTATCCAAATTTTAGATGCCTGTTCTTTGCGAACAAGCCTAGAAGAACAGGTAAGTACAGGCAGTGAGCTCACTGAGGGGGGGTCGAGAGGCCTCGTGGGCGCGGGTGCGAGCGAGAGAGCGCGACTCAGCCGCTGGTGGGGCGGCGCGGGGGGCGGCGGCCGGCGCGGGGGGAGGCTGTTCTTGCGCTCGGGCCCCGGGTGCTCCTTGCGCTTTGGTACTGAGAACTCGCTCGCGCGGTCGGGCCCTGGAATATACAATTGCATAGTGTTTGTTCCGCCTTTTGGCGACTATAGTCGCGTTAAACACTCGCTGCAAACTCGGTCATAAATCATCTTAACACTAGTGTTGAGAGTACTCGGCGCGGGCGCATGCACGTTATCGATAAAAAGAATGACTCAACGAGAGCGCCCGGTGGTCGCGCGGTCGGAGAGGTCATGTATCGAATCCAATAATGCACATCTCTGCGCTTAAACAAAAGGATCGTACCGTTCCCATAAGTGCGAGAGAGCAATATTGCCGTCTCTTTCCGATAATTTGTGACCGAGTTTGCAGCGAGTGTTTAACGTGACTATAGTTTTTCGGTTTTCCATCGGGTTCTGTATGGAGACGCGAGAAGCGCGTCCGGCGTGCTGAGAATGAGAACAGTACCCCAAGTATGAGATTTGCTTACGATATTTCGTTTTTCGTTTTACGTTGAAATATCGTAAGCAAATCTCATACTTGGGGTACTGATGTTTTTTTCACGCCCGATAGGAGCGCTTATCGCGTCTACATTCAAAACCCGCTGGAAAGCGAAATCCGAAAAACAAGTTTTCAAAAGTAGGAATGGACACCCTGTACCCAAGTCCGAGTTTGGTTTTACTCACTCACGAGTATCCATACAAAAACGGCCTGACGATCCAGAAAACGAATAACAAAATACAGACTTCGGGTACTGTACATTCTGTATCACAATCACAACACAAAGATTCACAATTACATTTTCCGTAATTGTGAAATAAATAAATTACCAATAGCTGTGTCTGCCGGTTTGGTGGGGGCGGGAGGGGGCTGCCCCCCGCCCCGCTCCGCCCCCGCCCGCTCCGCGCCGCGCGCCGCGTCCCTCGCCTCGGGCGCGCCCTCACAACGCGCAAACGACGCTCTCGCCTCCGTTGTACGGTTCACTGGGGACGTTTTCTCGACCTGTGGAAAAGTCATTTTCGTGAAGCCGTCTGTCGCCTGATGGATGTGAATAAGGTGCTATCAAAGTCAAAATTTGTTTATTCAATAAACTCACAAGGATCACTTTGAAATGTCTTAAAACTAGATGAATCTAGGTGCTAGTTCCACGCGACCAAAGCCTAGAAGAACAGGCAACAAACCTCGTGAAGGTGAAAGTATATTATACCTACTACGGAAGAGTGAGTCAGCGTTGCCAGACGTCCCGATTATGGCGGGACGTCCCGGGGATAACTCGACGACGATCTAATGTCACGTAAACGTAATTTGAACTCAAATAAAAAGATAAATATTTAAAAACTTTTACTAGGCCCCACTTTTGACGAAAGAATCCCGCTTTTTTCACTCAAAAAGTTACAAAATCCCGACCAAACCCCGGCAAAAAAAATCTGGCAACGCTAAGTGAGACCCTTAATCATCATCTTTATACTTATCAAACCGCTGAAATGTAGCTAAGTGAATGTCATCGAACGCCTCTACTTACATTTGATCATTAGCGAAGGAGTAAGAGAACAGCGTAGCAGATTAGTTACCTGTGGACTTCGGCGACCGCGAGGCTCGGTAGGCGAGGCCGCGAGACGGGACGGCGAGGCGGGTGCGAGCCGGGACGGCGAGGCGGGGGGAACGCGTGCCGCCTGCTCCAGTATCGCCTTCTTCTGCTCCTGTCCCGCGGCGAAGTAAGAGAACACGCAGAGAACAGCGTAGCAGATCTGGTCCGCCTGAAAACACAAGCATGACGAATTTACTGGTCACACAGTTGCAATTTTCATTTGCTCGCGTTCAAGATTCAAAGATACGACATGCTATTTTTACGTAGAGCGTGTCAATATTAATGTAATTTTATGTCCTAACTACAGTATTGAAAATTTTGAACTAACACTTTTCTGAACACTAGAAAATCATAAGCTGCGAGATCGCTAAGTGCGTCTATACGAATTGCTTAAGTGGAAGAATATAAATTTTATAAGAGGTAAACAGAATCAAATGTTTAAAAGTTAAAGTTAGTGTACTTACCATTCATAAAGCCAAGGAAAAAAAGTTAACATGCAGACAATAGGTACTAATAAAGCAAAAGATTTAAATCGGAGCATAGAAAATCATAAAAAATAAAGAAATACATTGTAATACGTACACGTGGGAATAACTAACTAAAAACATGAAGTACACTCTCTTTTGCCTCGAGATAGAGGAAGTATCGAGAAAGCCATATGGAGAAGAGACGGTGCAGATCAAATACTACTTTCTCTGCCTATAACAAAACATAAAAGAAAAACAAATAAACATCACAGAATACAAAGTGCTACACAACTTTTTTTTTAAAGAGATGTACTCACCATTATTGATTTGTACTTTCTCTGTATTATCTGTCTTGTTTTTGGATCTGAAAAATGAAGAAATTGTATACGTTATGGCAAATGAATTAGTATTTATTAGTGAAGGAAAGTTTCCTACAGATGCTTGTTTTATTAGATAAAATAAAAGTTTAGTCTAGCTAGTGACAATAAAAAAATATTTTATATTAGTGTAAGTTAAGTTTTTTCCAGTAACCATATTTTCGGGTTCACTAGATCTCAGACCAAAAGATTCAGCTACAGAAATTTAAACACGAGACACAGATGAAAATAAAATCCATAAAACCAATTTGTCACTTACTGAATTCTTCTAAAACGAAGATACCGCCGTTCTGAGTGAAGCATTTTCGAATGTGGTCTAGCCGCACAAAGAACTGGAAAACAAACAAATTAAAATAAATGCAATAAATCTTTATTAACAAGAGCAATTAACGTCAAATAAAAACACATAAAACAATCTGTTAATAGTAATTTTATATTGATTCTATTATATTATGGTCTATGACACACACTATAACACCTATCTAATATAAATTCTACTGGGTACGCTACAGGTGTACTACAAGGTAAGATTTTCCTATTCATATGTTTCCGAAGAGCTTACTAAAGTACCTCATGATTTTACCATCATCACATCAATAAAACAGATTTACGATAAACTTATAAAACCAGCTATAGGGGTTTATCGTATAGAAGCATGCAAGTTAGCTAACTTCATTGCAACTTTCAAACATTATAAGTTCCTATTCAAGCTTGGCCATTGCATATTTCAAAGCCTAAGAAACTACATCTCCAAAATCATTCAACGACATGCAAACAAGCGGATCGAACTACAATGCAGACGGTTTACTAGCGTTAAAAGACAGTTGCATTTAGAGCACATTTACTTGCACTGCATCACAAGCTTTTATAGTTTTCCGTAACAAAATCTGCAGGAGATAAACTCGTGCTTTTAAGCAGAGTGAATTCTTGGCGACAGGTGGAGTGATTGGGACCGGGATAGTGAGAAGACAAGGCAAGGCAAGACAGGGCAGGGCAGGTGGGTATACATAGAATAGAGTGCAAAGAAGAGCGAGGCAGAGTGCATGGTGCGAGGTCAGATATGCAGTGCGCGCGGGCGAGGGGGGGTGCGTGGTGGCGGGTAGGGGAGGGTGAGAGCGGTGTGAAGGTAGGGACGTGGTCGGTGCGGACGCCGCGCGGCCCGGCCCGCACCAGAACTTGTGAGATGGCAGATGCTCTACGACTGACCTCGTGACTCGCGTACGTTAAGCGTTCGGCGCTGACGTGACGCTCGCTCGGGTTCCAGGTGAAGGGACAAACGAACTAAGTAATCCGCACGAATGCGGGAGCGAAAGATAGAGACCGCTCGCCGGACGATCAACGGTACGAATGCAAGCTGTCGGGTGCGATATGTATAAACAGATAAAACAAAGGGCGTCTATGTGCATGCACGACGGCGCCGGGCGCCCGTCGCACTCGGGAGAACTAATACAACGCTAACAACGGCTAAAAACAATCTGTAAGCCTCAAAACTACAAGTAAAGCCCTACGACCTCGAACGATCATCGCCGATCGCGTCTCACGGTACCCGTGACTGTTATAGATAGGTCGTGTCGATCATCGTAAGAGCCAGCCACTAGTGAATGAACCACTATGTACCTCGAAATCCTTTAGCGCAGCGGCGCGGGTTCGGCGGTCCGGAGAGAGTAGAACAGATAAAAACAGGAGATTAGTTGAGAGTCGGGCGGCCGAGTGCGTGTCAAGGACCATCTCAAAAGTTCCTAGCGAGGGCTCCGAGCGCGTCGCGGGCCACGAGCAGACAATACAGCGCATGCACTCACATCCTCCCATCACATCACATCACATCACGACCACACTGTGGTGAGGCTCTCCCCTCTATCTGGTGACGTCAACTCTTACTTTCAAATAGCTCAACAGAATAACACTAAACTATTACATCGACTCATGAAGAATAAAAATAAGGGGAAAAAATGGATTTAATTTTTTGAAGCTGTTCTTAAAAAATGTAAGAATGCAAAATTACCCGAATAAAATATATTAACGTAAGTAAAAATATCAAATAATTACATATAAATAATACTGTAAGGTAGATCAGAAGAAGAAGAAAGTATTATATTTCGATAGGAAAGTTTGAGAGGTCCTTGCGTCCGGATAATGAATAAATCAACTACAAATAATCATGGGCTTAGTTTATGTGGGATTTTTATTTTATTGCAAGTTATGGCAGCAGATGTTGTTGAAAATATTCACGTTATTGCTTGTTCCGAGTTTCTGTCTTCGTTGGATGAAGAAGCTTCATGTAATAGGAACGATTACAATGCGCTAATGGCACCGATACAATATCGAATACAATGAAGCGGAGCGTAGCTTGGACGCTGTCCCAGAGTATGTTAGACTGTCATACATTATGTGCCCTGTACGACATTCTACAGTTTTTACTAAATCCTATCGAGACGACCTAAATTAAGCAAAAAACACTAACAAATATCTTACCTGTCATGACTACACCAAAACACATGATAATCGACTAAGTTTTGGTATGTCATTGGAATCTGATCGTACGGGTAAAAATGACAATAATAAGCCGACAAAAATATAAAAAACGTTTGTAAGCGGAGTAACATACCTTGCTGTGGTGGAAGAGTAGACCCACGCCTTCCATGCACACCTTGAATGTACCAGTTTTACACATACTTTAATATTTTTAATAGCACAAAATAAGAATCGAAAAAAATATCCTTCATGAGAACTTAAAATAAAAAAAAAATGCTTAAAGGATTGTTAACTAGCATCTTTTTCCTTTAAATACACAATCTCTTATTATAGTGCAACTGGACCTTAAAAGCCTTAAAAGAAATAATGATGACAGATAAACGGCCGAAACTTAATAAAGTGGGTTCACATTAATGACAATTTGACACTAAATTTTTAAATGTACCGCTTCGTTGTAGCTTTTATCATGATTATATACTTAATATAAAAAATATAAGACAAATTAGAAAAAAATACAAAAAGTTAAAAAAGTTATCCCTTTCAAATGAAACGAATACACGGAATCAACCGCTACACATCAGTTAAAAGCTTTGCTCAATATAATAAACGATCACACAAAGCTCTGTTATAATAATTGTAACATGTTTTATGGCTATATAAAAAAAAATCACCTTGATGCATATTCACTTGAGCTCCGAGCATCAGTTTAGTTTCCGAGTCAGCTACATACTCACTGAGTATACTCACTAACTAGTGTTATGACTTGAAATACACTCATTACCTGTATAAGCCCGCCCTCGCCCGTAGCGCAGTCCTGAATGGGGAATTCCCCTCCTAACTCCGCCGCGTCCTGCCTTCGCCCGCTTTTCTCCATCGCTTCTTTGATGCAGTAGTAAAGTGCTTTGCACTGAAATTGCACATTTGTAGCATAGATTAGTATTCAAACATAAAAAGAAATAAACTAGTAGTTCGCCCCGAACTGAGATCTCGTGATGCGACCCGACGAACACACCAAAACTTTGAGTAGGTGGTAGTCAAAGGCAAGTCCAAACATTATGTTTGGACTTTTTTCTGACTACCGCCTACTAACTTGGTACGGTACCAAGTTTCAACTCTATTGGCCTATTTATTGAAGAGTTCCGTTGAACAGACCTTATCTCCATCATCAGACCTGGTCGTTGTCACCATTTTATGAGAACTGAGTACCTCCTTAATTAATTTCAAGAAAAAAAAAATAAGATCAAAATCAAAATCAAAACGGTCTTTATTCAGTACAATCACAAGGATCACTTAAGAAAAAGCAAAGTAACTGGCCGACCAGTAGAAAAACCTTGATGCCAACGAAACTCTTAGAGATGGGAGCTCTTGGGTCGCTGGTTATCTTAATTTAACTTTTTTGTTGTATCTCAAAAACCGAGCGTCCCAGAAAAAAAGCAAAAATTGTTTTGGAATGTCCAAACAAAGCCCTTTCGTATGACATGTAACTTGATTTTTTTAAGTCACTTTTTTATTTTTGCCCTCTTAAAAAACCCCATATCTCAAAAACCCTTCATCCGATTTTACTCATATACTTACCAGTAAATTTCTCAAGTACAAGCTATCGACATATCAAATTTCATGCAGATCGGATCAACGGTTCGAAAGTTATGGCCAGACAAACATACATACTTACATACATACATACATACATACATACATACATTAAATGCCAAATCGCCTAAGTTGAAACTAGAATCTTCGTTCGCTTCGCTCACTCGATCAATAAAAAATATTAATTAACCCTCAATTTTGGCACAATAGTAGGTTAGGTAGTGGTAAGTAGCTGAGCAGTGCAATAAATGACAAAACACTGTGCTCTGTTGTACTGAGGAAGAGTAGGGCCCTACTGTTCGTTTTTTGACGCACAAAGTATTTTTTTTTTATTGTTAAGTTTTGTGTGGTAAATATTAATATTTTCTATCTTTTTTTATTTCTTCTTGCAACATTGTTATTCTACCAGGGCCTAGAGCATGTTATCTAGAGTATTTATAGCATTTTAGGGGTAGTAAGCTCTTTGTAAAGTGCTCAATCGCGGCCACTATGCCTATTTCTGTGGCCCACTAGCAATGCAGTGTTTCGGTTTAAAGAGTGTGAGCCACACACACATATGCCGAAAGATGATGGACGTAGGACAGTGCATCGTAGGGCACGTTCCTAACGTGTGTGAAGTTATCACTTAAAATAGGTCAGCCATCAGCAAGCGGTATAAAAACCGTCACTACCGGAGAGTTAAGTAAATATTGGTAAAAATAAATGATTGATTGATATTTTTCTCCATAAAATGTATGTGAACAATGGCAGGTGCTGTCAATTGGTGAAGGAAAAAACCGTGAGGAAACCAGTTAGTAGTTTAGCAGCGGCGATGGGCTTGCAACTTGTCACGTATGGAATATCAACCACTGCAAAACGTGGGTACGTGTCTTAAGTAATATTTGTACGTACCCCTGACTACCCTTAGACAGAATCTTGAGTTAGGACTTGGTTGTAAGAGATCTAAGGAGATATCAACCATACCTGGGGCTCAAAATCGTGATCTGTTTTTGTTTTCTAAAATAAATAGCGTTACCTTTTTGGTGTAGTATTTATGGAGCTGCGTCTGCCCGCCGTTCTTCCTCCAAAGGCACAAAACTCGTATTTTGGGGCTGTAAGTCATGTTCACCAGCCGTTCGTACCACCATCTCTCCACGATTGTACCTGTGGACGTATAACATTCGCAATTAGTTTGATATCATCTTCCTGCCCTTATCCCACGCTAAGTGGGGTCGGCACAACAGGTTTTCTTCTTCCACTCTCCTCTATCATTCGTCATCTCGGTGCTCAATTCTTTTTTACTCTTGTCATCTTTCACACAGTCCATCCATCTTTCCTTTGGCCTGTTTCTCCTTCTTATACCATACACTTACTCGTATTTGACATTTAGATTGATATAACACCGATATATAAAACCTAATTCTACTTCTATTATACTTCAGTTCAGTCGGAACCACTATGTTATGAAACACGTGGCTGGATTTTTCAGTAATGAAACATACTATGAGTGCCGTCTTCAGTAATGATACATACCGTGCGTGCAGTCCTCAGTAATGTGATATACCTAGTGTGCAGTACTTAGTAATTCTTCTTCTTCTTGTCGTGTCACTAGTTGATTCGGTCGTACTTTTTTGATTTTGAGTCCTCAGTAAGTAATGAAAAACAATATGTTTGCAGTACTCAGTAATAAGTTATACCTTTCTTAGTTAATAGACTTTCGCGTAGTCTTCAGTAATGGGACATAACTTGCATGGAGTCCTCAGTAATGAGAAATACCTTAGGTGCAGTCCTGAGTATTAAGACATATATTCTATGAAGTCCTCAGTAATGAGACATATCTTTCATGGAGTCCTCAGTCTATGTCTATGTCTAAAAAGACATCGTCCATGGAGTCCTCAGCAATGAGACATGTTTTCTATGGAGTCCAAAGTAATAAAACATATCTTAATGGAGTTCTCAGTAATGAGACATATCTTCAATGCAGTCCTCAGTAATGGGACATGTTTGTCATGGAGTCCTCAGTAATAAGACATACTACACGTGCAGTCCTCGATATATGTCTCATACATACCTTGCGTGGAGCGTAGCACCAACCCGTCGTCCCGCACCTCGAGGAAGCGCAGTTCGCCGCCGGCGCCCGCGTCGCCCTCGTGCACTGTGAATGTGGCGCGTCGCAGTAGGCGGGATCCTAATGGCCTTAGCTCTATATCATTCCCGTGCTGGAGCAAACAAATACAGTTTGTAGACGAAACCTTTCGGCAAAAACTAGGCAACCATAAAGTAAGCTAGATAGCTACAAACGCTTCCTGCGAGACACCGAGACACTGCGGGATACAGCTCAGATAATCCCTGTTAATTAATTATATAATAATATGTATTTTACTTTTAAAGGTATCTATGATATGGAACCTAATATTTTAACTCATGTATTGACTGAAATATTTTATAATTATTTAATGTGCACATTACAATTTTTATAACTATATTATTCGTTTAATTTAATCTAAGTAATAAAATTATCAATAGTAACAATTTTAGTACAAGCAACTGTACGGTGGGATACAAATTTAGACAATATTATTTCAACGAACTAAATAAATACTTACCAATGTATGGACCACATCCAAGAGATGGTTAACTTCTTGACTGTAAATAAGTCCGATATGGCTCTTCGCTAACAACCTCCTCACTTTATTCCGGACGATATCCGACTCCACTTCGAACAACACCATCGCTGCGGTGAGGTTATACAGCGCGGTTGACAGTAGTCTGTCCTCCTCATGCTCGAGGCGTTTTCTTTCCGTCTCGCTCAGACATTTGTACCGCTCCATCATTTCGTTGGCGCCCTGGTCCATGCCGATCATATCGCGCTCCTGACTCACGGCGTCCAGAAACGCATCCTCCCAGAACTGCATCTGGTCCCAAATGCTTGATCTTTCTTTACCTGTCAGTATAAATATACATTAAATTATAGAGATTTGGACTTAATATAAGAAGAATTTAATTGGGTTTCAGTTTTCTATAATGTGACTTTTCTTTAAATGAAACTCGACTAAAAACTTTACATTCTTTTTACACATTTCGATCTTTTATCATGATGAAGACATATTCCCATAGTAAATAATATAAATAATCCTACTTATACTATAAACGCAAAAGTTTGTAAGTATGGATGGATGTTTGTTACTCTTTCAAGTAAAAACTACTAAATGGATTTTAATTACAATAATATAGCTTATACATCAGAATAACACATAGGCTACAATTTATAAAGATATTGTGTGACTAATCCTGCGCAGATGATGTCGCAGGCACCAGCTTGTATTTCATAAAAAAAACGTTGAGTAATGTTTTTTCTAGCGGAGTTTTATAAAACACAAGCAAATCAAAATGGTTCATTTAGCAATAATAGCTCTAAAAGGAAGAAAACAATGAAATCAAGTACCAATAAGTCCCTGGTAAAGATATGTGCGCGCAGTATCAGGCGAAGTAAGCGGTGACGTGGCAGGAACGCCGGCTGGAGGAGGTCGGTAGCTCATCGTAGACTTCGATGAGAATACACTCGCGGCCCGCGGCTTACCCAACGAGCTCGGTCGACATACCTGTACCGGAAACTAGGAATGCAATGACCGATTTTGCTGCTACAAGATATGCAGAAAAGTATTGGTGCGAGTGACAAGTTAATTCGTTCACATTTTTATTGATTTTAAACTGGACTTTATCAGCTTTTGAAATACAAAGACAAAATGGAGGAAAGTGGGTTAAGTTTACGAAAGTTATACGAGATGAGGCCAGTTTAATATCAATGAATGTGGAGCAATATTATTCGTAACAAAAACAAATACGAAATTTTAAAAAAAATATGCCTAGTTTTAAACGTCAAAGAAATTGCATTAATATGTAATAGTGCAATATTTTGTTTCTCTACATCACCTGTGAGCCAGTAGGTTAGGTACCTGCTTTTAATACTAAAAACTAGAAAACACCACTTGAAAATGCAAACATCATGCATTACGTAACTCATAGAAAGATTTAACCACGGAATGAAAGATTGCTCCTTTTGCGATGTTCTATCTACCTATAATTATTAAAATAATCATTTCGTGGTAAAATCGTGTTGATTGACAAATAGCCAATGAAATTTGTTTTAAATATGCCAATTGGGTTAAGCTATTTGTCGCAATGCGATACCAAAGCGGGAAGCGGATGGATACTACAATGCAGGACCGTAACCAGAAATTAAATATGGGATTTTCGTGACCTTAAAGTTCGACTTGTTGAAATAAGTTGGTGATCATACTTTGTGGATGTACTTTGCGGGTGCCAGCTTAATAAAACTTTGCACAAACAGACCAGTACCCCAAGTATGAGTTTTGCTTACCATATTTGGTTTTTCGTTTTACGTTTTTGTTCCGTGTTCATTGCGGGTTTTGTATGAAGACGCGATAGAGATACCGATACGGAACTTTATGTTGCTAGTATGATGAAAATTAGTAGTAGAACATAAAGTTCCATATCGGTATCCCTATCGCGTCTTCAGACAAAACCCGCAATGAACACGGAACAAAAACGTAAAACGAAAAACCAAATATGGTAAGCAAAACTCATACTTGGGGTACAGTTCGCATGAGCCAGTGGCCGACTCTAACTTATTTGGGAATAAGTCAAACTTAACGGAGATTTTTGTCAATACAATTACGTATCAAGAGGAAGGTCGTTGAAATCCCACTCGAATAATAACTTTTGGGGATAATAAAAACCTTTTTAATACAATTAAGGTTAAATTATATTGGTTTCTGGGTACGGCCCTAGCGATAGGGAAATACACAACGCACTAGGACTTACATTGAGGAGCATGACGTCAGTGTCAGATAGGTTCGACTTAAAGGAGGCGCGATGGTCGTAGAGATTGGCTCGGTTGGTGGTGATCGAGCCGCTCTCGTCGGCCGAGCAATCGGAAGGCGCCGCCTGCCGCCAAAATCAGCCTGTACCATACTTGCCGCAGCTCTTTTGATATAGCGACTCTTTTTATGGGATAGTGATGCTAACTTTTGAAACTATCATGGACATAATTTTCATTTAAAACGGGATGTTTGCCTTGATTTGTGAGTTTGATTGTTTCCCGATATTTCGGCACAGTTGCATGCGCCATGATCATATATTTATTTATACTTTATTGCACAAAACACAAAGTTCAAGCACAATAGGACGGCTTAATGATCATGATCGTCCGGATACCGTTAGTGGTGTGTGTCGTAAACGAAATCGAAAAGAAAGTAAGAATGAAGCCAGTAGTAATATCATTTGCAATAAAATAATGCGAAAGAGGGTAGACCGTTGTCTGCCACATTGTCTGTCACATTTGTTTCTACTCGTTTGGACTACAGTTCGATCCGTGATTATGGCGCATGCAACTGTACCGAAATATCGGGAACCAATCAAACTCACAAATCATGCTAAATAAACGGTTTTAAATGAAAATTATAGTGATATTAAAACGTCCACGGCGAGTATGGCAGCTTTAACAGCTAAGAGACCTCGTAACGTATTTCATATTTTCGATCACAATTTTGTTTTGATAAATAGGATACAAGAAGCCAATTCTTATTTTTATAAATTTAGATTTTTGTTTAATAATTTAGATTTTTGACCTAAAATTTGTTTTAATTTTTTATATTTTCCATACAACATTGAAAAGCAAACAAATTTATATAACACAATATCACTCAAAGGTTTAACAAAGGTACATAGTCGACATGCTCAAGGGTTGAATAACTCTATAGGTACACAAAACCATAGTTACATTGTATTAGCAACATACTGAATCGCCACCATGCAACAGATTTACGAACAACAGTAACCTGTGATAAAGCAGTAGGAATACTTACGTCGGAGTCGAATGATGTTAATTTACTGTATAATAGGTTTCTTTTCTGGTTCAGCATGTCTTTGAACATTTCGGTGGTGCTCTGAGCCTCGCTTGAGTCCATTTCAGGGTAGTTGACTGTCGGTATATCTAGTTGAATTAAACATCACCGTTAATTCTAATCTCCAAACACAACATTGTAATGAAAGTTAGTTCAACCTAAAGATGGTAATCTACAATAATAATAATATTGGTGGACATTCTACACAGCACTATCTCGCCAAAGCCAAAGCTTGTGATATGGGAACCAGCCAGCTGATATACTACTTATATACTTTTTTTTGTAAATACTTACTTATACTAGTAGTTCGCCCCGAACTGAGATCTCGAGTTGCGACCCGACGAACGCAACAAAACTTTGAGTACGTAGTAGTCAGAGGCAAGTCCAAACATTATCTTTGGACTTTTTCTAACTACCGCCTACTAACTTGGTATGGTTACCAAGTTTCAACTCTATTGGCCTATTTATTGAAGAGTTCCGTTGAACAGCCCTTGGCTGCATCATCAGACCTGGTCATCGTCACCATTTTATGAGAACTGAGTACCTCCTTTATTTATTTCAAGAAAAAAAATTAAGAATAAGCAAAGGAATTGACCGACCAGTAGAAAAACCTTGATGTCAACGAAACTCTTAGAGATGGGAGCTCTTGGATCGCTGGTTATCTTAATTTAACTTTTATTATTTTATCTCAATAACCGAGCGTCACAAAAAAAAAGTAAAAATTGTTTTGGAATGTCCAAACAAAGCCCTTTCATATGACATGTAAGTTGATTTTTTTTTGTAATTTTTTTTATTTTTGCCCTCGTAAAACACCCCATATCTCAAAACCCCTCCATCCGATTTTACTCATATACTTACCAGTAAATTTCTCAAGTACAAGCTATCGATATATCAAATTTCATGCAGATCGGATCAACGGTTCTAAAGTTATCGCCAGACAAACATACATACATACATACATACATACATACATACATACATAAAATGCCAAATCGCCCAAGTTGAAACTAAGATCTTCGTTCGCTTCGCTCACTCGATCAAATATTATATAACACCCAGACAGAGAACAAACATCTATTGTTCATCAAACAAATGTTTGTTCTCGGTGGGGATCGAACCCACGGCCTATGGCACAGATGGCAGAGCTACTACCAACTGAGGAGTATAGGCTGGCAAATTCGCACTTAATGTCAAGACGATTGAAACTGGAATTGTAAAGGAATTACGAATGCTAACCCCTGGAATCCGGATTATTTAGTGAGATATTAAGATATAGGATTTAATTGAAGAGAGAAGGGATGTGACCAATTCCGTAATGAATTTTCGACCTTTATTTGTTTTAAAAGCTCTTACGAATCATTATAATCAAAAGAAAATCACATTCCAGATAAAAAATTACAAAGTCACGGTCAGTATGGTTACCACGCTAAGGAGAACAAACAACAATTTTACAACTACCCGCATTTTTAAATTACCTGATTGTGAGCTTTTCCTGGAAGACGATGCAGAGGGAGTTTCAAGGTCGTGTCGGTAGTCAGAGAGCGCGGAATTGGCCATCCCTGCATCGCCCAGACATGCGATCTCTTTACTCCAGTAGTGGGTGTGTGCCATCTCAGCCAGTTGGAACACTGACGCCATTCCTCCCAGGCCGAAGTTGGAGAAAGTGTGTTCCAACCCGTGGACTACCGATTGAAGGACTTTAAGCATTCCTTTCCATATTGGTTTGCTGATGAACTGTAATAAATATGTTATTGTTTACTTGGTGCACTTTCTTATGATTCTTAGATTTGATTTGAAATATTGGAACTATATTGAATAAATACCTTTTCAATTCCTCACGGAATTTGAAAGTATTTTGGTCAATTGGTTCGTAACTCCGCAATGTCCAGTTTGTGGCATTTAAACTGACCTGATTGTGTGTAAGTAAGAGACTTACCACATCGTCCACTTTATCGCACGGCGTAGACTTGCGGTTGAAGTTTCTATTGAGTTTGCTGAGCACCATGTTTCTATAGGACTCGTCTTCCATCAGCTTCTTGAGGCGGTTTAGTTTGAGCCAGCCGACCCCTTCGCCTTCCAAAACATGTTGTACTAACTAGAACGGAAAATCAAGAAGGTGAAGAGTTTGTAGTCTCAGGGCCGTATGCTAAAACAGTACTTGAGTCTGAGTCGAGCCTCAAGCATAGACATAAGCAGAGCTTTGATTCTAGAACGCTGCTTGAGGCTCGATTCTTTGATTGGAGTTCACGTGAGTTTTGCATATTCTGAAACGTCGAACTCAGACCGAATCGTTGCTTGAGCAGATAAACTATGTGTCACTTTTCAAAGAAAAACGAGACCGATGCTCAAGCAGGGTCGCGACCACGCTTGAGCATGATTTCGCCTTACTTTTTGCTTGGATGTGATTAAACAATGGATGTTTTTGAAGATTTGAACATATTTGAAATTGTTAATATTGGACCGATCGGCTTTCCGTTACGATATTTGCGAGATGCCAGTGACCCTTTTGATATAAATAAGTTTTTCGCAAGATGTGGTAAAAAATTAATTTAGCCTTTATTCAAACAAACCACAACGAAAACGGAAAATGGCATTTTCATCTATTCCAGACTAGCATCCGTCTGCGGTTACGCTCGCATGGTACCTAATAGGTACCTACCTAAAACAGGTCACGATCTATGTGCATGCCAAGTTTCATCCAAATCTGTTCACCCGTTACGAAGAAGTTGGAACTATACACCCACTCACTCATTCACAAACTTTCGTATTTATAAATTTTTAGTAGGTAAGTAGGCAGTATCAAAAAGTACCATAAAAATGGTCATAATACACATTCTTTTTTTTTCGTGTTACAGGCGGAGCCATTGTTCTATTTATTTAATTTCAAATTTCTTGATACAAAAAACTAATAAGTAACCTACCTATTAATTATTTTACGAAAGATGCAAAAATTGTTATATGCTTGGCGCGAAGATGGTTCATGATGGTTGGCTTGATGAATGGTTAGGCGGGAATCGTTTTTTTTATTCGCCCTTCATGGGGCAGGCTAAAGTCAATAGCGGTTAACTACTTCTATACCATGACACCCATGAAATGAAAGTAAACACGTTCCGTTCCACGTAATTTATTTTAAACTCACCCAAAGCTTTACCGCAATATCTTATTTATTAAAAGTTTTGCGTAAAACGGACCGATTTTCGCAGTGAACGAAAAAATAAATCAAATTGTAAACGAGAACCAACTCGATCCATAGACATACTGCAGATCCCAACTGAGTTGAGATTTGAGTCTAGATTCAGCTGAGTGATGTTTGAGGGCTGTTCTGGAATAAACACAATACCCAAGCAGCGATTAGATGCTTAAGTAGAGATCACCTGAACTCTACTCAGGCGGTGCTTGAGCATTATTCTGGCATACGGCCCTCAAACTAGCGTAAACTCTGTGGTTGGGTTTTCAATGAAAATGGCAAATGCACCGTACGCAAATAGCCCCTTCGAAAACGAGTTCTGACTAGCCAGAGAGAGCCAAGTCAGTATTTACAGTTTGCAGAGTACATTTGAAAGTCTTCTGAAGACGGCACTACTTCTGCTTGTGCTCACACGGTTAGTGTCGAATCAGCGGCGAGCGCTGCACTAGTCCAAAGGCTCCTTGCGAGAATGGACCGAGTGACGTCACTACGCAGCAGTGGCATAGCTAGGTGGAGAAGGGCCCCGGTGCATAGAGAAAGAATCGGGCCCTCACCCCCTTTTTCCACATAGCTTGAACTTATATTGGCTTTTAAAAGAAATCATTAAAAAAATATATAAATTGTGAGCAGACTCAAGCTCTTCTAGCTTCGGGAGCTAGCTGACCCTCTCTTTTCAAAGCTTAAGTTAGAGGGCCCCTTGAGCTCCGGGGCCCTAGTGCACTTTTTAGTATAGTAACCTATTACTGTTGTCCCTAGAGTCGCTCAAAACTTTGTCCTTAATGTTTGTTATGTTCAGGCTTGTGTTTTTTGTACTATGCAAAATAAAATTTTATTTTATTCTATTCACTGCACTACCTGGCCCTACGATAACTACGCACTCACGTCGCTGAGGAAGGCTTGGTACTCAGTGTTGGTGGCGGCTTGCCGGATCATCCGCGAGCCCTCCACTAGTCCACGGGCTCCTTGCGAGAATGGACCGCGTGACGTCACTACGCAGCTACTCACGTCGTTGAGGAAGGCTTGGTTCTCAGTGTTGGTGGCGGCGCGGGCGTCGGCGTGGCGTGCCGGATCAGCGGCGAGCCTTCCACTAGTCCACGGGCTCTTTGCGAGAATGGACCGCGTGACGTCACTACGGAGCTACTCACATCGTTGAGGAAAGCTTGGTTCTCAGTGTTAGCAGCGGAGCGCGCATGCGGCGGCGGCGGCGCGGGCGTCGGCGCGGCGTGTCGGATCAGCGGCGAGCGCTGCACTAGTCCGCGAGCTCCTTGCGAGAATGGACCGAACGAGGCCGCGGAGCTAGCGCCCCCTGGGGACACGCCCCCGCTGCGGACAGACTCCGCTGGCTTTGGTGGCGGCTTGCCTGTCAAAGACGACGAAAAGCTACAGTTCACTTCATGACATAGGCTCACCACGTCTAGTTTTCAATATCCTACTAATATTATAAACGCGAAAGTATGTAAGTATAAACGTGTATGTAAGTTTAAAAACTACTGAATGAATTTTAATGAAACTTTACAATAATATAGCTTATACATCAGAATAACACATAGGCTACAATTTATATAGATAGGTGTCAATTCTGTTGTTTAATTTTCCTAATTTTACCTAATTTGACAGCACTAAAAATATTGCCGTCCCTTTCCAAAAGACCGAAACAACAAGGACGGCTATAATTTTAGAGCTGTCAGATTAGGTTAGTTTAGAATAATGTAACAACAGAATCGACACCAATTGTGTGACTAATCCTGCGCAGACGAAGTCGCAGGCACCAGCTTGTTTTTTATATTGCCAAGTTATTATAACAATGGTTTTTTATCTATCGCTCATGAGGATGTTCAGAGTCACCTCAATTTAGCCACTGACCCAAAGGTGAAAATTAAATCATAGAACAAGTAGAAATACAAGTGACGATGAAAATTAAATCACTGTACTATTCTCATTGTCGATGATAGACGATGGATTTGACTTATCTGAAAGGAATATATACTATGGCTTGTTATACTCATACCTTTGTTAGATCCAAAAAAGCCGCTGAACATACTGGAAGTGGACGCAGCCAGGCCGTTCAGATCCGAGCTGATGTTTGACAGAAAGTCTCTGTGCGTGGCCGTAAGTAGGTTCGTCGTTTGTAACGCAGTGGAGTCGCGTCGGTTTGGCGGACTACTCGGCGAGTCTTGACTTTCTCCCTGTTTTGAAGATTGAGCTTTTTGCAACAACTGACTTTCTAGGGTTCGATGAGATTTTAAAGAGTTGCTAGAGTTGTGTTATTTTGTATGTTATCCCGAAGCTTACGTTTAATTACACTGTGTAATAATTCTGAGCCTTTCTTAACCCAATGAATGTTTGAATAGAAAGATTGAATATAACAAATATTTTTTTATTTTCGGAATTAACGTAGGTACTAACGTTTTATGATCTGTCTAAAGATAAACAATACCCCTATTGCTATCCCAATTGCTAAAAGATGAATGGTATTACAAAGATCTACCTTCAGTAAGCCCTTCTTCGCAGCAGCTTCCTTTGCGGTCTTGGTGAGGTCGCCCAAGGTTGATTTGCCCACGTAAGTGAGATCATCAAATGTGTTCTTACTGACCGCAGTTGCTGTCTTGCTTGCCTCGAGAGCTGATTTTGAAGCTTCATGCATACTTTTCGATGCTTCTTCGGCGGCCTTTTTCGCGTGTAACGTTAGCTGTGGATATATAAAGTACCTACTGAATAGTTTTATGTATGTAACAACCCTGCATTGGATGAAAGGTAGATCATAAACCGACTTCAAGACAATCACTGACTTAATTGTGTGTAAAAAAAAACTAAGTTTAAGCACCGAATCGATTACGATAACAAATTTTTGATGTTTTTTTTTTTATTTTTGCAAAAAATTGTAATGAAAATCTTTAAAGTATACAAAACGAAACTCTTGTTTGAAATTCGGTTTTAACTTTCAGTTTTTAAAACGTACTATTTTAGGAAGAAAAGATATACTTGCTGTTATGGCGTGAGGTTAGTAATTAGTACAAAAAAATCGGTTTGTTATGCTTTGAATGCGTGGTGTTTGAAGCGTACCATGTAAATCTTTTTTTTTGCGTTTTAACTTCCTACCAGTAATAGGAGTTAGGCATTGACTTATGGTGAAAAGTTGCCGCTCAGAAAGCACAACATTTTACAGAAAAAAATTGAGCTTCATCACATTGATGACTAGTGAATAAACTATTTCTCTATGTGGCCTTTTTATCTCATAATGATCTACATACTGCCAAAAGTGGACATGTTTTAAATGTAAATGAACTGTAAGTCTCAAGAGAATGTGTAAGTTCAGGGCTATTTAAAACATTCGGAAACGTCAGTTTCAGTCCTTTTAGGGTTCCGTACCCAAAGGGTAAAACAGTACCCTATTACTAAGACTCCGCTGTCCGTCCGTCTGTCTGTCTCTCTGTCTGTCTGTCTGTCCGTCTGTCACCAGACCGTGATAGTTAGACAGTTGAAGTTTTCACAGATGATGTATTTCTGTTGCCGCTATAACAACAGATACTAAAAATCTGAATAAAATAAATATTTAATTGGGCTCCCATACACCAAACGTGATTTTTTTGCCGTCTTTATAGATAATTATATTTTTACCGGTTTTTTGTTTATAAGCAAACAAAACAAGAGCATGATCTTTTGCTCTTGTTTTGTTTTTTGTGTCTCTAGACATTCGTACGTTTTCGATCGGAAACGTTTCCGCATGTTTTAAAATAGCCCTCGAGAAAAAATGTCTCTTGAAACTTGAGCATGGGTTACAACTATGATTCAATCTCATTTACTTTGCCTTTTATCTAGGTACTAGGTGATGCTGCGTGAGTGTGAGATAAAGTGTTAGTAGTCCCTAATGTCTTTAAATTTTTATAATCTTCTATATTATCTATACTATGTTCAAGCGATCACTGAATTGCTGTTTGTCAGCCAGCTATAAGTAACTAAAGTATACCTGACCGAAAGGCGCAAACATTTTCTTCTCTTCTCCTTCTGCCACTTTTCCTTTCTTCTTATATTGGTATGATAAAGTAATACAGTATTTGTTAAAATAAATAAAAATAACAGCTAACTCCTTAAGCCCATTCTCACGTAAGGTAAGGAACCGAAATCCAACTAAAACTGACTGGTTTTTATTACTATTTTCAACATTGATACATCTTAGTCTTTCATTCTTCATTGTACAGAGTGAAATACATTTTGAAAACTTAAGTAGACATGTACAAATGCGAACTTATCCCTTAAAGAGTCTTCCAGAAAACCTTTATAGATAGTGAGAAGTGAAATTGAATATAGTATTACATTATATAAATATGCAACAGCAGAGATTGTAAATCTTCAATACTAAAGAAACTGTATAATATAACTAAGATAATGTATTGACCGGTCTAAAATTCCCTTAAAGTGAGACTTATACAGGTATTGTTTAGGTTCTACTCATGAGAACTAGCTTATTGAGCTTTCAGTAGAAAACAAGAGAAAAGAAAAAGTATAAAAATATATACGGTAAGTACCTTATCCATATGAGCAAGTAATCCCTCCTGGCTGCTTTGACGTGTGGTTTCTCTCACGAGTTCCTTGGCTTGAGCGGCGAATTGTTCCAAAAGCGATGACTGTGACGCTTGGCGAGACACACCGCTTCCACTCTGGAGTCAAAAACCATGGTGTAAAACGACTTTCTCCTCCAGCGATGACGTTCTTGTGTAGTGTCTATAAGTTATCTGATTCCCATTGTACTTCACGTTCATGTATAGTGTATATTATAGTCGCGTTAAACTCTCGCTAAACGAGACAGCAATATTGCTCTCTCTCTCGCACTTAGGAGAGATGTGCATTATTGGAGTCGATAAGAACTATCGATACATGACCTCTCCGACCGCGCAACCACCGGGCGCTCTCTCTGAGTCATTCTTTTTATCGATAACGTTCATGCGCCCGTGCCGAGTAATCTCAACACTAGTGTTAAGATGATTTATGACCGAGTTTGCAGCGAGTGTTTAACGCGACTATAGCTATCTATCTGCTTCTCATTGTACTAGCTTTACTTAGGGGCCAGAGAAAAATCTGCATTGTATATCTTATAAAAAAAGGTTTTCGAGGTTACCAATATAAGACCAGGTATGTGTGGCGAGTATGAATAGTGTGAGGAAGTAAAGCATTACTTGTCTCGCTAGTGCTGCCGCTAATGACAGACTACCGTATTCAATGGCATAGAGTCACCTAGCTTTATGACGTTTCAAAGTGATTCTTGTGGTTTTATTGAATAACCTTTTGACTTTGACTTTGTTATATATTTCAATTGTGCGGAGCCTACTTTGGCGTGAGTGAGGACGATGCAAAGGAGTATGTGCGTGCGGAGTAAAAGGGCGCTATGACTCGCAAGTGCTGTTGACTGACTATCGTCTTAATCTTCTTGCCCTTATACACCGACTGTAAGTGCTAATCCTACCTTGGATTGTAAACGTATGGAGTGTAGATGATTCGAGGAAGTAAAAGCATGTTCTGACTTCGAGCGAGTAAAAGTGCGTTATGACTCGCCAGTGCTTTGACTTGCCTGCGACTGACTATCGTCTTCATCTTCTTGCCATTATACACCGACGACCGACCAACCTTGGTGTGTGCATGTGGTTTGAGTGGACGAATCGAGGGAGTAAAAGCGCGTTCTGACTTGCCAGTCCAGTCATCTTCTTGCCCTCATATTGTAAGTGCGAAACCTACCTTGGAGTGTGCATGTGGTTTGTGTGGACGATTCGAGGGAGTCAAAGCGCGTTCTGACTCGCCAGTCCAGTCATCTTCTTGCCCTCATATTGTAAGTGCGAAAACTACCTTGGAGTGTGCATGTGGTTTGTGTGGACGATTCGAGGGAGTCAAAGCGCGTTCTGACTCGCCAGTCCAGTCATCTTCTTGCCCTCATATTGTAAGTGCGAAACCTTCCTTGGAGTGTGCATGTGGTTTGTGTGGACGATTCGAGGGAGTAAAAGCGCGTTCTGACTCGCCAGTCCAGTCATCTTCTTGCCCTCATATTGTAAGTGCGAAACCTACCTTGGAGTGTACGTGCGGAGAGTGCGAATGGTGCGAGGGAGTGAGTGCGCGTTCTGACTCGCTTGTGCTGCCGCTGTCAGCGGTGGCGCGCTGGCGACTGATGACCGTCTTCGGAGTCGTCGTAGAGTTCGAGTCTGACTCTCGACCGAAACTGCCGCTGTCTGTATCCTGTGCAGTATGTACACACCTTGTGACAAAAGCCTATGAACGAAATAGCCTACCGTTTTGAAATAAAACATTGCATGAGTGAGAATTTAACACAGCGTATTTTACATGAGGATGAAGCGTCTTAGGTGCACTGAAAACTGTAACCACAATAGTTCGTTCTCTATGAAAGGTAGTCATTGATCAGATTTAGGTATTGAGCTTTTGTATGAAACAGCTGTTTTTTTTCGCGTTCACAGTGTTGGTTCCTTAGAAAAAGTTATTCATATTGATTGGAACTTTAGCCCCCTGAAGTTTTTAAGCACAAGTGTTGGAACACCTTGTATACGTTTAGTCTGCATTATCGCTATTGATTTAATTTACGTAATCAGCTCAGTCCATTTAATTTCCTCACATGAACTTTAACTTAAGAGTTAGCTTACCGGTACAACACTGGTGTTACTTACGCTCTTTTTGACCGGTGCTGGGTGTTGTTCCTTCTGCACCGGAGGCTCGTCGTCCGAAGCGTCGCTGTGCTCCGAGCTACTCGCCCCCGAGGGGGAGGGGGAGGTGGACGCTCGCCCCCCCACTTCCTCCTCGTCGCCAAACATTAGGGACGATGGGGGGCTGTACACCTGTCAATTAATTGGAAAGTCCATAGTTAAGACCAGCGTTGTAGTAGTGCATCAAACACTATCCTACTTAATATTATAAACGCGAAAGTTTGTAAGTATGGATGGATGGATGGATGTTTGTTACTCTTTCACGTAAAAATTACTGAATGGATTTTAACGAAACTTTACAATAATATAGCTTATACATCAGAATAACACATAGGCTACAATTTATAAAGATATTGTGTGACTAATCCTGCGCAGACGAAGTCGCGGGTACCAGCTTGTTATAAATAAATTTGATGGACGCAAGGCAGTGCATCGTAGGGCAAGTCCATATCGTGTGTGACTTGCGAGGCAATGCTTAACATTAGGTGGGACATTTGCTTGTTGTTGTTGAATGTTGATGGCTCAACATGCAAATATCAAAACTTTCACATGTATAATCTTAGTAGAATATAATTTCATAATCACTTTATTAATTGTTTCATGTTATCAGAATAGTTCTCAGGGGGTAACAAAATGTCCATGACATGAGCCCCGTTGGGGCGTTGCAATGGTTTTTACGGCCATTTATTGGGTATCATACCCATGGTGATGGGGAAGTACTACCACCACGCCTTTTTATGCCGCCAAGCAGCGTTGCTGTGTTTCGGTTTGAAGAGTTTGGTTTGAGTTGGTGTGGTTGCCGGTGTAATTACAGGCACATGAGGCTTAACATCTGTATGCTTCAAGTTGATGGACGCAGGGCAGTGCATCGTAGAGCACGTTCCTATTGTGCATGACTTACGAGGCAATGCTTTGTTATAGGTGATAGTAATCACAATGCCAGTACTCTCAAACGGTGAAGGAAAACATCGTGAGGAAACCTGCATATCGTGGAACCTAAAAAGTTCTATAACAGTGTCAAGTGCTCGAAAGGAGCCTCTTGAGGCGCACTTAAAATCCTTTCACCGCACTGTTTCGAAAGAAACCAGTGACACGGCAAGAGAGAAAGGTGGACCACCAAAATTATAATTATAAAAAAAACATAAATTTTATAGCAATAACGTAAATCTTCTGGCATGTTACCACGGCGAAGCTGATTATCAAAAAAGCTAAGGAAGATATTATGTCTTACACAAATTCCATAGAAGTGGTTTACCTACATTTAAGTTTAAAATCAAACTACAGATTATTACCGTTTTGGGATCCAAGGATGAGGACAACGTCATCGGTACTTGCACCACGGCACTATACGTTTCACCTATCACATGATGTTGATGGTGAGAGTTCCCTGGAAACACATAAATCAAATAATATAACTTTATTGCAAAAAAATAAAAAAAACAACTCAAATACAATAAAAAACATCATACAAAACGACACTACTCCTAGTGGTATTGTCCTGAAAATATCCTGAAAACTGTTTTCAGTTTTATGTATTAAACTAGTACACGGAGGATTCTAACAGACGGTAAGGTCTAGTACTTTCGGACAGCGCTAATTTTAAGCATTATTAAAATGAAAGCACCATTTTATAGTAGGTATGAGGATTATTACACAGAAACAAAATACAGGGTTTAGGCATACATAGTAGAGCTCTTTGTGAAGGGCTCGTCCGGGGAAGTACTACCACCACGCCTTTTTCTGCCGCCAATCAGCAACGCTGTGTTTCGGTTTGAAGAGTGTGGTTGCCGGTGTAATTACAGGCACATGAGGCCTAACATCTTTATACCTCAAGTTGTTGGACGCAGGGTAGTGCATCGTGGGGCACGTTCCTATCGTGCGTGACTTACGAGGCAATGCTTTGTTATAGGTGATGGTTACCACTTAACATCAGGTGGGCCATCTGCTTGTTCTATTAGCTAGTTGTGTAAAAAAAAACATTTAGGTAAAATAATAACCTTGTTAGCCAGGTTAACATTACTTAGATTACCTGGCGATAAATCTGAAGAAACAATCTCCGAAACAAAGTCACTGAGAGACGAATATGACGAGCTGGTACTTTCCGCACCTTCTGAATCTGATCCGCTTTCATCTACAACAAAATAGTGTTTATAGTTTTAAATCAGTGATGTAACCCGCTCCAATGTAGATACTAGTCTAACTATAGTCCTTTTGTGTTCCCGCACACGGGCCTCCGGCCACAACCACAAAACGCCGCCACTGGCATATTTCCTGTAGTTTTCATAGATTTTATATGGACTCGCCGTACACGGTTGACGCCGGTAGCCGCCACACGCTACAAATCGTCGCTGCTCGTTTCGTATGAAAACTACAGGAAATATGCCAGTGGCGGCGTTTTGTGGTTGTGGCCGGAGGTCCGTGTGCGGGAACACTTTCTCTCGCAGGTTAGACACGCTGGTGACAAACACGCTATGAGTGAGCTCGAAGGTAACGTGAATACAAACAGCTAACATAGTCCTGACATCAACATAATTCAAGCTGTGGCATAATTTCGGCTTCCAGCTAAGTTGCGGCTTCAGGAAAAAAAAGCTACTTGTGCCTGAAGCTTAAGTACCATTTTTTTTGTTTTATTGATTCCTCAGGTATATCCCATCAATATCAATAACTTTTTCTATGGAACCAACACTGTAAACGCGAAAAAAAAAACAGCTGTAATTTTAGCCAGGTAGGTATTGAACTTTTGTATGAAACTGCTGTTCTTTTTCGCGTACTTTAGCCCCCTGAAGTTTTAAACACAATTATTGGAACACCTTGTATAATCATAATAACCTGTAGGTTGGTTTTCTTGCCGCTGCAGTTGTCGAAGCGCGCCGTTAAGGGAGCTACCGTCGTCCCAAACAGCAAATCTGACAGGCTGTAGTGTTTCTGCAAACCATTTGGGCTTGTCGCCGACCTGTCGCGGGTCGAAGACTCCGGTATGAACGCGAAGAAAGGCCACGTTGCAAGGCGTCAGCGACCATTCTGCCAAGAACTCCACGGCCTGTGGCAAAAATAATCAAAAGTAATGCATAATTATGTTAATTATAGTCGCGTTAAACACTCGCTGCAAACACGGTCATAAATTATCGGAACGAGACAGCAATATTGCTCTCGCTCTCGCAATTAGGAGAACGGCACGATCCTTTTGTTTAAGCGCAGAGATGTGCATTATTGTAGTCGATAAGAACTATCGATACAAACTTCTCCGACCGCGCAACCACCGGGCGCTCTCGCTGAGTCATTCTTTTTATCGATAACGTGCATGCTCCCGCGCCGAGTACTCTCAACACTAGTGTTATGATGATTTATGACAGAGTTTGCAGCGAGTGTTTAACGCGACTGTAGTGTCTTGTTTTTTTGTGGCCGGCTGAAACGCACAAGGGTTTGGTTCCCACGTGCGCGAAAGAGACAGCTATACGCACTACTCACCTGAGTTCTAGCGAATTTATTGAGGAATGAGGTAGTCCTAGGTCGAGATCTGAGGAAGCTGTTGATTTGGAAGGCAACGACAGGCCGCGGGTACAGCCGTAATGTACGTGTGTGCTCCATGAAGTTAGCTAAGATGTTTTGGGAGTTGAAGAAGCGGACCTGGAAATGACGATACCGATTAATTGGCTGATACTTTGCACAGAAGCAAAAACTCTTGATCATCATAGTAGATTATGACCGTAGATAAAAACTGATTTTACGTTCTTCGTGGTTCTGTCACTGGTTGGGTAGTTCCATTACTTTTTCTTATTTTTTTTAAATAATTTGGTAAATACAAGTTGTAAAATGTTTTCAACGAGTTGATTTCATGAAGGAGCCAAGATCTGTTCAACGGAACTCTTCGACAAATGGGCCAATTAAGGTGAAATTTGGTTACCATACCATGTACCAAGTAGGGGTAATTAGTTAAAATTGTGTTTGTCATCAATGTAAGACTGAAGCGGACATCACCAGATATTGGAATTTTTTGTAGTTTTATATAAGTTTGGGGCCAGAGTGTCGTGTGGAAAGTCCACCAATATTCAAATATCAGGTCGGGGCGAAGCACTAGTTATCATTAATTACCATGGCAACGCGAGTCGCAACATCCACAGAATCAACATCACTGCCATAGATGAGTGGGTTGAAAGGCTGCGGCTGATGCGGCGAGGCAAGTGAGTGCCGCGCGGGTGTGTGGCCCGCGCTAGCGTTGGTAGCCACGGACACTCGCCGACTCTCCGCCGTACTGTGCGGGGCAGAATGAGCCCCGTCCGATGAACGATACGAAGCCGGGTGCACTCTGAAATTACATCGACTGTGTGAACTGTTCAAATCACAACTATCACTATATCATCACCGAAATCACTATAAGGACCAAAGGTCAAAAGGCTTTCAGTCATCACAAGGTTCAATATAAAATGTCGTAAAAGGTGAAGCTAGGCGCCAATTTCTCGTGACCAAGCCTTAAATAACAGGCAACTGAAATAGTAACATATTTAAAAAAATATTCTAAAAAGGAATGACTATCAAATCTTTAATTATGTATGGTGAGGAAGTAAGTTCACATGAGCTAGCAGATAACTTTGGTAACGGATTTAATAGGCCGCCTTAAGGCCTCTGTCATGTAACCAATGCTAGAGCCGGGAAGCACGGAAATGCCAAAAGCAGGTTACCCGTCCAAATGGTAACCGCGCAGAATGTCATTTCACTTAGTCACGGTTAGAAATTACTTAACAATCAAAGCTACAACTTTTTTTTTATACAACTATCTGATGGAATAAGCAGATGGCCCACCTGATGTTAAGTGGTAACCATCACCTATAACAAAGCATTGCTTCGTAAGTCACGCACGTTAGGAACGTGGCCTACGATGCACTGCCTTGCGTCCATCAACTTGAGGCATACAGAAGTTAAGCCTCATGTGTCTGTAATTTCACCGGCGAATTTCACTCTTCCAACCGAAACACAGCAACGCTGCTTGGCGGCAGAAAAAGGCGAAATGGTAGTATTTCCCCGGACGAGCCTACTACTACTACAAGTACCTACTTCAAACTTACTTTAAGGTAGCACCACCAACGCCATCCCGCATTGAGGGCATAAGGAGCGCAGTGGCTTGCTCAGCGGCGTTGTTCGTCAGACTACTTAGGGCCTGGTACGAAAACAAAATTCATTAAACACTATAACTATTTACAGCCACAAAAAGTATAGAAGAAGACAACCCCAGAAATGTATTAAAATATTAGGCTATGGGCCCAACCAGCTAAATTTTCATATATACACAAACATGATTATTGTGTACGAAAGTGTTTGGTAAAAAAGCGTTTCTATAAAAAAATAAGGAGTTCATGTATTGAGGCATTTTTGGGTGATGTCCTTTTCTTACCTTGTTTATAGGTATATATTTTACAAATTGTGCTGAATCTGTGTTACGGCTAATTTTCAATACAGCGCAGTTCGATATTTACAGTACACATAAGTATACTTGTATAGCAAGTATCAAGAGCCACTACTCCAGCAATTTTTCATTTTATTTATTATGCTACTAAAATCACACTCAAGTTACTTTATGACTGCATTGTTGTATACTTCTTAGATTATTAATCAAAGGCCAAACTCACTACTTTATGCCATAAAAATATCTGTAATAAAAAGTGTTTTATACAGCCAAACCATCCATATTCAATAGATAAGTAATATAGAGCATATATAATTATTTAGCACCATACAACACTCAAATACATGCTGCGAAAAAAGGCAACCTGACTGAAATTGTGTTAGCGTAGAATCAGAAAATGGGATACTTTGGGTTAAAAAGGGGTATATCGAATATTTTATCACAACACTTATTTCAGCCGAGAACAATGTGTGCCACATTTTAGATTACGTAAGCTCGCAAATAGCTTGTACTTTTGACATGACTTTAATGATTATGATCACCTACTCGAGGTAGCAATAAAAAGTAGGCACATATTTTTTGTGTTTTAATAGAATATGTAGTTTTCTAATTAATCTGACAGAAACTTCATAGTTTTATTGAAATCAATTCAGCTTCGTTAAGAAGGGGTGATTAGATGTTTGGGACTCACCAAACATCTAAGCTTTCATATTAATAGTAAATAGTAGGATATTGCAAAATTTTATAGCAAATACTCATAAACTTTATTTACATTCAAACATCATTTAAAAATTGCCTGTCATTTGTTTACCGTTACTTATTTATTGAAACACCAACAGCTTATTCTAACTTAATTAACTAATAAAAAAAAACATGATATAGAAATGAGAGAGCCAATAAAAAAAAAGAGAGGCTTTCGCAATAAAAACATTACCACTCATTGGTAAAAGTCGGCAATGACTTTTATATCCATTATAAGACCATAAGTTTGCAGAGAATACAGTAAAATATGGCACACATGGTTATAGGTATAGTATCACTGTTACATTACGATTGTGAATAAAAGTCAAAGTGTGCAATGTAAAAAGATGATATTTACACCAATCCCGGCACCGCCCAGGAGATGCACAGCCTAGCGACGACAGAAGAAAGTGAGGGAGTATGTTAGTGAGTTATTGAGGTAGTGTTTGCGTACATATGAGCTCAGTCGGAAGCGGTACTATACCCTTGCGATATTTCATTTAGTGATATAGAAATTGAAAATATTTATTTACGACACAAAATATAACATCAATACACACATAAAATCGATAAACAAAGTAACATCTACTCTACACACAAGATTTAGTGACATTTTTAAAACATTACAAATATAGTGTCGTAAAAAAGGTTCCCACTCAGCATATGCCATATGAGCCCAGTGGCTTGTATGGCGCTGGTTTTCAGTGACGCCGAAATGAGAAGGTGTGCTAAATGTTTGGACATGCCTCTGACTTCCCCTAGACGATTTCAAGGATTCTGAGTACCTGGAGACGAATGAGAGGATGTCTACTGTGCCTGGGGATTAGAGTCGTTTTTGGATAATTTGTATGCTTATACATAAATATATAAAATTTAAAAAAACAAACAAGCAGTTCCCAACAAGTAACACACCAGAAATTAACATGCAAAATAAAGGGTAGAAGTAAGGACTGCAATCCCGCAAGATAATTTAAATCCCGGTATTTGCCTTAGTCCCGCTGGATCCAGGTATTCGCGGAATCCCGCAGGGTGGACTTTAACCTCTCAAATCAATCATAATAAAGACTAAATAGGCCTCATTGTCATGGTCTTAATTTCAACCCAACTCAAACAAGCTTGTTGGTACATTTTAAATGGTTTAAATGGTAAAGTAATATTTTTAGAAATAAATATTAAGACAGAAATTGTCATACCAACAGAAACATCAAAAACATACATTGACAAATATTGTAATAAACACGCAATTTGAATATTAGAAATATAAATTGACATTAGTAACATAAATATCACAAGTATCAAATTGACCACGCGCAGAGTAACACGTATGATCTACGCTTCTGTGTAATCTCGCTGTCTGCCAGGTTTCAGGTTGCCTGGAAGAAATCGCTTTCAGCGATAAGGCCGCCCATTGTACTTTATTAATTTACACCTAAATTTATGATGTATCCTTGTGTACAATAAAGTGTTATCTATCTATCTCGCCAGTCCAACGGGATCCCGCAAAATGTATGCGGGATCCAGGTATTTCGGGATCCCGGTATACCGGGATTGCATTCCCTATAGAAGAAAATAAACCAACAGTCAACGACAAACTTTTCAACCAGAGAATAAATAACAGGCCAGTTGGTCGTTGGTACCGCAAGCTTATAGTAGCGCTTCTGATTTCACAAATAGGCAATAGTTTCCATAAAACAAGACATAATACTTGACAGCAGATCAGCGACATCGATAACAATGCGCCAGTGCACGCTTAGGACCGGTATCCACCAAAGCGGAGCGGACAGTTTAAAATCAAAAAGACCCTCGCGCACTGAACCTTGACTCATTGAAATGCGAGCTCTTATTTTGACACGTGAACCTTGCGTGTGAAGTTCACATTTGAAATGCATAACTTTGAGTTGAGTTGGTGATTCAGTGTGCGACGGCCTTAAAATTCCTTCACACCGATCAGGTTTGGTAGATATAGGTAAAAGAGAAATTTTGTGATTAGTAACTGAAAAGAGAAGAATGAATTAAGTAGACACACAATGTAACATTCCACAACTGAATCAAATGAGAGTACCTGTTTTAAATGACTTTTCAACACAGATCCCTCGGGTTCGGGTAAAGGAGGCAGGTCTTGGTCGTTTCCGGTTGGGCTTATAAGCTTTGTGGCGTCTAAATCCACAAGCCAAATGTCGTCAGGTAACCTGAGAACATTATGAACACGTATCATGGTACAGTAGCTTACACTAACATTATTTTTTATACAACTAGCTTTTAACAACTAGATGGAACAAGTTGATGGCCCACCTATACCAAAGCATTGCCTCGTAAGTCACGCACGATAGAAACGTGCCCTACGATGCACTGCCCTGCGTCCATCAACTTGAGGCATACAGATGTTAAGCCTCATGTGCCTGTAATTTTAAGTACAATCGATAACTACCCTTTTTTATTAAAAAAATAATATGTAATTGATCTCGGTGCTTTGTGTGGAAATGTCCACTTACGTTTAGTTATTAATTTTTATCAAAAGAAAAGATGAATACATATCTAGTCCAGACGACTCGAAGATTTTAGGAGCTTGTCATCAAACTTTGGGGTCCACACAATTCAGCAGGGACGGTATCGCAGTGAAAATATACTCGGGGATACAGTGCGAGTTGTACTAACACAGGCCGAGAGATGGCGTTATAGTAAACCTTAGATGATTTAAGAGGTTATATAAACTCACCTGAAGCTTTTCTTATAAGTAAGAAAGGTGGCCGGTATCCCGATGAGGAAGGGCGTTGGCGCCAATAGCAGCTGTTCGGCGCTGTTCATACAACTCGGCAGTAGCGGTATCGCAGGGAACATGTACTCTAGCGGATACAGCATCGCGACGAGTGCCATCACTGACATAGAGAGGGCGTTGTAGTCACGTGACTGGACCACCACTTTGTTCTCAAGGATGATCAGGGTGAGGACTTTGAGGCATGTATCTACACCTGTGGAAGATAAATAATAACTTATATAAATTTATTTGCCAAAATGAATGAAATGCTTACAGGGGTTTCTGAACGTCAGAATACAAAAACACGATTTACACAGATTGAAACAAAGGCACAGTTATTTATTTCATCATCATCATTATCATCAGCCTAAAGAAGTCCACTGCTGGACATAGGCCTCCCCTATACATTTCCAGGAAGAACGATTCCGAGCTTTTATTTATTTACATACATTTAATTAAAAAGGTTGCACACCAATTACATTAACTAAATATCAATATAACACAAGAAGGCTACTACTACTACTATCTAGCCCCAAACTAAGCAAAGCTTGTAATATGGGAACTAGATAGCTGATATAATACTTATATACTTTTTGTAAATACATATAACTTATAACTTATAATACATACTAACACCTAGACAGATAACAAACATCTATGTTCATCACACAAATGTTTGCTCTCGGTGGGGATCGAACCCACGGCCTACGGCGCAGAAGGCAGAGCTACTACCAACTGAGCTGTGAAGGCTGTCTTATTCAATTACGTTTTAGGATGAATAAACAAATTTAGTATTCGATACAGTGTAGTCAGTGAAGCGAAGAAAAAACTGTATACGAAGAAGTTCAAATAATACCAAACGACCTTGCCTTCAGAAGTCAGGTCAGGTCAAGGTCAGGGATACAACGGTTAAAGGACATCTTAACAAATAATTGACTTAGGAAACTTTTAACTTTCCTAAATTGCTTAATGTATTAAACAAGCTTGAGCACTGTCCAATTACAAGATTACTAACAATTTATTACTAAGAAGTTACCCCTCTGCCCTCTTTAACGACTTGATTGGGACCAAAACTTTATAGGCTCTTAGGTAAATAAACCGCCTATTAAACCTTAATGTCCGATAAAACTCTTTTCGTATGCGCAAAAGCGACTGAGAAAACAATATTTTTTGAAGCCGCTAAAAGGTTACACTTAGCGGCTAGAAAAACTTTCAGATTTCTGGCAAATTATCCAAGATCATCATCAAGGCGTACACTTGGCGTTCACACACGTATATACCGCGTTTACATTTAGACATTCGTGTGGACGGAAATGTGGCCGGCCATATGTCCGCGGCAGCGTCGTCGGCAATGTGTGTCCACATATAGTCCGGACACTAAGAGAGCGCGGGCAACGCGAAAATCAACGCGAGTGGACTTGGAAGTGGCCTGTTTACATTCTCGCATTGCCCATGTCCCTGCACATTTCCACGGACATGAGCTGAGTGTAAACGCGGTATTAAAATTAATGTCTCCGTTTTGATTAATGTTATTAATATTAAAAACTTGGAAAACATTACCTACCAAAGACTTTCAGCGGCGAAGTCCTACTCGCTCGAGTCTTCAAATACAGCCCGTATACTTATGACGTTAAGGTGCACTTGCCTAGGAGTTCCAGCGGCAAATGTAGCGGAAAGTCAACCAATGTGAATCTTGTATGGTCAGGCAACGCGAAGATAAGTGGGGAATGCGCTGTCGGTGACAGCACTTCGAGCTCCACTCGGGTTTTCCCGGGAACCGGCACTGGTGCGGAAAGGAGACGGAGGATCCATGTCTCTATCTCTTTCACGTCGTGGAGAACTATGGTCGGCGTGTTGTCGTAGGCTTGGCCTGTCAAGACTGACCATACCGTGTCCCTGTTCAAAAAATGAGTCAGTAAATGACGGAAAAATGTTCTAAATTAAAGTTATTTCTCTCGAGTCAACAAGGGGCAATTCATGAGTGTGTATTTAAGAAAATTATGATGCGTTACGTCACAGAGCACGTCCAATGAAGACGCGCCCTATGTGGCATTGCACTGCATTGTTAAAAGGGCATTCAGGTTTTCTCTTATGTCATTTTTCCAAAAAAAATTCTCATTATGGCCTAGGAGTGACCACTTTATTAGATAGATACAGATATTTGTATCTAACGTGTAAAAAAAAACTCTTCTCTTGTCGTGTTACTAGTTTCTTTCGAAACAGTGTGGTGAAAGGATTTTAAGTGAGCCTCAAGAGGCTCCTTTTAAGCAAAAAAATACTGGTCTATTTTGTTGTCTGCGTCTCTCTATTTTTGTAATATTTACCTCAATATTTGCCTGGAGGCGCCGACCCGCCTGGGACTAGATGACTCATTGCACGCGTCGATTAGCTTCTTGAGGATGAAGAGGCACTCGCGGAAGGTAGAGAAGAAAGGGTGGTGGGACAGCAGACATAGGGACGTAAGGGAATGATTTCGGACGCGCTGAAACAACATGTGTTTTACATAAATAATTTGTCACGTAATACCAACCACCTGCAGAATGTGAAATTTGGACGTATTTCTGATTACCCGACTTAGATAACCACAATGAATCTTATGTGGTACTAAGATATCTGAGGGTTTTATTTTTCGTGCGTGGGGATCGAAGTCTTGAGGCTATTTCTATTTTAATAAATAAATATCGATCATTCGTCCTCGAAATCAAGAGGCATGCTCATAATGTGTCGCTAACGTCAAAAACTATTTGAGTCTCAATGCAAATGCTGGAATCACCATTTTTATCTCTTAGTTGAGGTTTATGCCACTATTTGATTGGCCTCACAGCTCAGTCGATAGTAGTCCTGCCTTTTGAGCTATGCGCTATATGCATAATATTAAGTTATTGAACTTACTGTGTAAATTGTCCCCCAGAGGGCAAATAATTGTGGGATGAGCAAAGATTTTTGATCTCTGTCCTTTTAAAACCTTTCTGAAGAACTTTACTGTTGTCATAATTCCATAAAAGTGTTCAAATAAAGTAGTAGGTTAGGCTGATATCTTATTGAGATAGTTAAATTGCCTACGCATTTCACACCCACGCACCAGTCAGATGGAATCGTTTTTTTTTAAAGTCAAGGTTAAATGATTCGTGCAATCAATTCAATGCAATGTCTACAACCCTTCGCGTCAATCACAAGTAGGCAGATTACTTTGCAAAGACCTTTACTATTATGTACTACATCTCTTTGAGCTCGTTCCCACAAGATCCCTCTTTGACCCGTGATTTTATCGGATTACTTCGCCTCTGTTCACACTGTTCGGATGTCGGGTCTGATGGTATCCGGACCAAATTTCGATGTGAAAGGCGATCGATGGCGAAAGAAGATTTTACGTGCTGGGTGCACGTAAATGTCTTGACGGGAAGTAATCTTGGCGAAATATTTATTTTGGGAACTTTCAAACTTGTCACTATTTAAAACAAAAGAATACCACTGAATTGAGACATGCGTTATTTTTAAATGTACTACATTCAACGTCCTACTGGCAAAAGTTTCTGTGAACATAAGCCATCAAAAAGCAAGATTTTCAGACACGATTTGACTTGAAGAAAGGCCCGACAGCCGACAAGTGAGAAAGAGCTGATTACTCACCTGACGCTTCCTAGCTTGTCGTGGGCTGGGCGACTGTTCACCGCCGCTCTCCGAGTCCGGCGCTGGTGCTGGTGCGAGCCTTGGACCTAGCGTGGCGCTGCAATCGCGCTCCGAGTCACTCGGCGCCACGTTGCTACTCCTATAGTCACTGGAACATCCCATACGTCTTAAGCGGTCTTAACACAATACATGCATAGACATACACACACATTTATTTGCAAAAAACACACATACACATACTTTTGTATGTGTATGTGTGTTTTTTGCCTACACACAACATTATAAAGTAATGGTCAGCGCTGGATTAACTTGAAACTAGTCTAGCACAATTGCAAGCTGACTGACCCTACTACCACTATTATTGCCGGTCTTCATATTTAAGTTTACTGGAAGACTAAATCTAAATGTTTCACACTTTAGTATTTTATTTTTGTTTTATACTATAATATCTATTTGTCTGCTATGAATATCTATTTGTCTGCCTGAAGAGTTGTGGTAGGGGTGGTACAATAAAACAGATTTAATTTCACTGAATTTCACTGTATTGTTACTAGACACTGGATAGTTATATTTTGTCCTTAAATTATTACACTCGCGAACGATGTCATACAACGGGTATAACGAGAGTAAAGGTAAGACAAGTAAGACCGGGGCGAGGAACGAGGTGTGACTAACGTTGTATGCATTTGTCGTTAAAAACGCTGACACTACCAAACGCGCTTTGCTCGCGTACTATTGTTTAATCTGTGTTACCACATCAATCCTCCCCTTTTTTCAAAAAAAAAATTTTACAAAATTTTCATTTTACATAAACATTATCAAAGTATCAAAATTTTATAACTTACTTCATAAAAATCTAATAGTCGACACACAAAATGTCGCGACTCATACCTCAGTGCTTATCAAGCTGAAACTTGATCGCCGGTTGTGAGTCATGACACGGTCGCGCTACTCTACATTACCTACAACAATGTTAGGACAAACATGAAAGTACAGTCGCTCACAAAATTATCTTACACATAATTTCAAAGTAGGTACACAATATTACTAATCCTACTTTAATATAACTTTGCTTAATATTAGGTTTAATAAACAAAAAAAAAGTATTATAAAGAATAAAACATGTTGTATGCAAAAAAAAAATATTACTTTAGAGAAAAAAATGTATATTGTTCAATAAATGTTTTTATAAATTTGACGATTCCTTTCATTTAATTTACTTACTCACTCAATAAATCTATAGGTATCTACGTTAAGGGTGGTTGTCACCTGCTATATTAATTACAAAGGCCACGAGTGTGACAACGCCATCAAAATATTACATTTTATATAACATACCTACACAACACTGGTTTAAATTGAATTATGATTAAGCTCTACATAATTTAGGGTTTAGTTTACACGCTCACTATTTTCACTTTAGGGGTGGTAGACACTGATGCCACTTGTGGTGTAATTGTCTGTACACCTTGCATTGGCGTTACAGCCATCGCTTGTCGTTGAACCCAATTTTTCGCACGTTTATGACACTTTCTATACAAGAAATACATGATAATCATCACCATTACTATTAAAACTGCTGTTATAATAACACTAAATTGATTTAACTGTGTTTCAACACTTGAAGCATTCGCACCTGACTGTGCGATCACTATGTGCTCATTTTGTTCTTTGCTTTGATTTTTCCCCATAGTTATTATCATAACCAAATCTCGATAAGTAATGAAACAGAAATAATGTTAACTTAACTCAAATAATAGAATATATGCACTGATCAGATATGTCCACATAAGTTCATTAACCTAGTTACGACACTAAACGTGTTTTAAAATATAATATACCTAATATACCTTTAACCTAGTTACGACACTAAACGTGTTTTAAAATATAATATACCTAATATACCTACGTACCCAGTACTTACCTAATTGTTTATATTCTGAATCGAACGGGCAACTTGCTGACGCGACCACAGCGTGTGGTCTTGGTAGCTGCCTCGGTAGAGTGGCCTTGTGGCGAAAGGTCTCGGGTTCGATTCCCGTCTATTTTTCTTATACCTGTTACATTTTCTCTGACTGTTATAGAATTCCTAGGAGCAGCACTATCATGTGATGAAACTTGACTACTAGGTTCATTTTCTTTTAATAAGTATGCTGGTTTTAATCGATCTATAGAAATATTGACCTGCCTGTCCTTGACTTGTATTTTGAAAACTTTATCATTTCTACTAATAACGCGATAGGGACCGTCGTATGGAGGTTGTAATGACCTCCGCACCATATCGTTCCTAACAAATACTGACTGACATTCTTTTAAATCTTTATGTATGAATATTTTTCTTGAATCCTTATTGACACGAGTTACTGGTTTATAACCTTCTATTATCTGTCTAAGCCTATGTACGTAACTTTCTGTATCTACTTGAACTGATTTACTTGTAACATCATAAAATTCTCCAGGTAATCTAATAGTTGTTCCATATACTAATTCTGCAGCGCTCACCTCTGTATCAGCGCGTGACGTCGCTCGTAAGCCTAACATCACGGTTGCTAACTCATCAATCCATGACGTATTAGTGAGTCGGGCCATTAAAGCTGATTTTAGCGTGCGATGCCAACGCTCTACCATACCGTTACTTTGTGGGTGATAAGGGCTACTTCTAATTCTATGAATGCCTAACAATGACATTAATTGTTTGAATAAATCGCTTTCGAACTGTCTACCTTGATCACTAGTTAGCTTTTCCGGACACCCAAATCGAACTATCCAGTTTTCATATAAAACCTTAGCTACTGTCTGTGCTGTTATGTCCCTAGTTGGAATCGCCTCTGGCCACTTCGTATACCTGTCAATCATAGTGACACAATATCTATAACCATCCGAAGTGGTTGGCAATGGACCTATTATATCTATGTGAACGTGCTGAAACCGATCTACATTTTGAAACTGTCCTAAATCTGATACTGTGTGTTTCAAAACTTTTGACCTTTGGCATCGTACACACGACTTTGTCCATGCATTAATACATTTATTCATTCCCTTCCAGAAGTATCTATCACTTACCAACTGTCTAGTAGCTCTAATGCCTGGGTGGCTTAAATTATGTACTGTATCAAATGCTACGTGTCTAAATTCCTTCGTTAAGTATGGTCTCGCTCTCTCTGCTGACATTTCACAAACAATTGACTTCTCAGTATCTGGCAACGTAATGCGTTTAAATTGAAACTTGTTTTTGTTATTCTTTGATTCTTCGTAAAGTTTTGCAAGCTGTTCATCCGTTTCCTGTGCTGTAGCTAATTCTGAAAAATCTATGACTTTAGGGCATGAAATCGACTCTATTCTAGATAAACAATCAGCTACAGTATTCTCATTGCCATTTATGAAACGAATTTGAGTTGTAAATTCACTTATGAACATTATCTGTCTAGTCCTACGCGGGGTTTCCTTATCCGATCCTATTTTACTAAACGCGTGAGTCAATGGTTTATGATCCGTCAAAACTACTAATTCTCTACCTTCAATTAAATACCGAAAGTGAACTATCGCTAAATAAATTGCTAAAAGCTCTCTATCGTATGTGCTATATTTTCTTTGTGCTTCAGTTAGTCGTTTTGAGAAAAATCCTAACGGTTTCCACGACTTCCCTTCTTGTTGTTGTAGTGACGCACCTACACTAGTGTTACTGGCATCGGTCATAAGAACCATTGGGCTATCTGCAGCTGGATGCGGTAATAAAATAGCATTTTGCAAACTAGCCTTTGTTTGACCAAATTCCTCTTCAGCCTTGGATGACCACTCAATTAACGTCTGATCTTTGCGCTTGGAATTATGCAAATATTTATTCATCTCTGCCTGTTGATCTGCAGCATGAGGTATGTGAGACCTATAAAAATTCAACATACCTAGGTATCTTCTTAACTCTTCCACTGTAGTGGGCCTCGGAAAATCCACGATGGCCTTGACTTTGTGGGTCAACGGCTTGATGCCGCTTGTTGATACCTCAAAACCTAAAAATTCCAACTTTTCCTGTCCAAAGCAACATTTACTGATATTAATGGTTATAACACAGTCATTAAATCGCCTAAAAACTTCTTCCAAATGCCGACGATGACTTATGACGTCATCACTGGCCACAATTACATCATCAATGTAAGCAAATATAAAATCTAAACCTTGTAACACGTTGTTATCCATGAATCTTTGGAAGGTTTGGGCACTATTACGAAGACCGAATGGCATTTTTATAAATTCCCACAATCCGAATGGTGTAATCACCGCTGTTTTCTCAATATCTGCTTCCGCCACTGGTATACAATTAAAAGCTCTATTGACGTCTAACCTGGAATATACCTTTTTGCCTGAAAGTACATAAGTAAAATTTTGTAAACGAGGCACAGGATACCTGTCCGGCTTTGTGATAGCATTTAACATTCTATAATCACCGCACGGCCTAATATTTCCATCTTTCTTTGGCACTATGTGCAATGGGCTGGCCCATGCGCCTTTACTAGGCCTACAAATTCCTAGCTCTTGCATTATCTGAAATTCCTTTTTAGCTTTATTATACCTATCTGGTGGTAAAGGTCGGGCTCGCGCATGTACTGGTGGTCCAGTAGTCTCGATCGTATGAAATACGGTATGTTTTTCATTTTCCTTAAAAAAATATGGCTTTGTAATATCAGGGTATTTTTGCAATAGATCATAATAAGGATGTGCGTCATCCACGGTTTTTAAAGTAGGTTCAACGGCATTTGATATACTACCTATCACATTTAAATTAGTAATCTGATCTATTAATCTACGTCCACTCAAATCAATCAGTAATTCATATTTAACCAAAAAGTCTGCTCCAATTATGGGCTGCCTAACATCGGCTACTATAAACATCCAACGGAAACAACGTCTTAATTTAAAGTCCAATTCCAAAACATGTACTCCATAGGTTTTAATCTCTGTTCCATTTGCAGCATAGAGTTTACATTGTTCACTTTCACTGAATTTATTTTTGTTTTGTATAAGCATACGCGGAAAAACAGAAACATTTGCTCCACTATCTATCAAAAAATTCAAACCTGATTTCCGGTCCATTACACTGAGGCGGTAGTTAATACTGGCACATTCGTCCGCCGTCGTCTGCACCGCACCTAGTTTCCCTGATCGTTACGCCTTCCTGGACTCTGCTGCTGGACATCACTCCTTTTTTTCCAGTTGCACGGCTCCACGCACTTAAAAGCCCTGTGCTTATAACGATAGTGATACGAGCACAACCAATCAGGATCCTCAGGGTTCCGTTGGCCACTAGCACCGCGACGTTGGTTTCTCGATGCTGACCGATCTCTCTGATGGTACGACCGATACCTGGATCTCGCTCTCCCTTGATTGGTTTCCATCTTACTAATTCGTGCATTCAAACTACGAATTTCTTCCACCAACTCACTTATTTCTCCAGCTGGTTGGTTTACTTGTGCCACCGAAGCTCTCTGGTCCACCTGGGATACTGCGTTCAAAGGACGTGAAGTCTCCATGACTTTATCTGCTATAGTAGCTAGTGTATTTAGATCTTTAGTATCAGACACTGCGAGAACGCCACGAACGGTAGTAGGTAAATGATTACGCCATAATATAGTTAGGGTCTCGTCTGACACTTTATTTCTGGCTAAATCGCGCATCCTTCGTAGAAGCTGTGAAGGCTTCTGGTCTCCTAGCTCCATTTCTCCTATTAATTTTTGAATTTGACGACCTTGCGATTCTTCATATATAGCCAACAATCTAGCTTTAAGCGCTTCATATTTCCCTGTAGATGGAGGAGTAATCAAAATATCAGTTACCTGGGTTATAACTTCCTTTCCCAGTTTCGCTATTACCATTTGATATTTCGCATCATCTGAAGTTCGCTGAGTTTGCAAAACTGCTTCTGCCTGGATGAACCACAGGCGCGGCTGGTCCTGCCAAAAATCTGGTATTCGAGCTGTTACCGCTATCGAGCTAATTGTATCCTCAGCAACTGCATAACTATCCGTGTGTTCCGCCGCCTTTTCCTCCATAGCGATCAAAAGATCAGGAAACGACGACAAAAAAAAATATCTTCCCCCGGTTTCGTAAAATTGAGTCACGCCTCCTGTATGTAACCACAACCTAACACACAACAACTTCAAACAGATCACGTCGGGGTCACCAATTTAGTATTTTATTTTTGTTTTGTACTATAATATCTATTTGTCTGCTATGAATATCTATTTGTCTGCCTGAAGAGTTGTGGTAGGGGTGGTACAATAAAACAGATTTAATTTCACTGTATTTCACTGTATTGTTACTAGACACTGGATAGTTATATTTAGTCCTTAAATTATTACACTCGCGAACGATGTCATACAACGGGTATAACGAGAGTAAGGTAAGACAAGTAAGACCGGGGCGAGGAACGAGGTGTGACTGACGTTGTATGCATTTGTCGTTAAAAACGCTGACACTACCAAACGCACTTTGCTCGCGTACTATTGTTTAATCTGTGTCACCACAACACCATCCGTCACCACAAGGTTATTTTGAGGGTCTCTAATCACCTGGTCACCGAATCTGGGCAGGTCGGTACAACAAACAAAGGAGACTCGCGTAGATGTTGGAAACTTTTGCTAAGTATAGGTTAAGTTTGATGGCCAGCACTTATCAGCGCTGCCGTTGTTTCGAGGGTGGAATAGAAATAACGCGAAGTTGCGAGTCATGATTGCACTTATCTAAGTTTCTGAGACACTTCGATTTTACAAGATACGGGGTGATTCAACCCACTTTCGAAATTGGACAAAGCATTGGAAAAACTAAAAGTGGTCGCGATATTGATGACGACTTTTGTTTTCACCACCAACTGCCGATGATTAGCATTTCACGTCACGGGTATATGAATCGTATGCAGTGGAGATAGAGTTGCAATCACCTGGAGAATGCGGAGTCGGAGCTCTTTTCCATGGATTTGCGCCAAGACTCGCGTCGAAGGACGCTCCGCTGCGGTCCCGAGGCCGCCGCGCGGTCCACTGCGCGGTAGAAGTTTACGCATATTCCATACCGCGTTTTACCTGGTAATATAGAAAATTGGCTACAAATATAGGAGACTGATGGTCGAAAACACGAATTGTTTCATGTTTTTGCTTCTAAGATATGGAACTGAATTTAATTTTACAACTTAGAATTCTTCATAGTTGATTAAGTGTCCCCCATCGAATTTATAAAATGTGCCTGCTGCCAATTATGCCCTGGTGGTTATCAGAAAGACATTATGTACGTACAATACGTTATCAAACATACCAGAATCCTTATCGGTGAGCGTGAACACGAATGACGTGGTGTCTCTTGAAGCCAGGTGTCCGGGCGCCCGCCTCGGTCCCGCGGATACGCATCCCTCCGGTTGGCAGAAGTATACCATGTCCAATGGCAAAGGAAAGTCATCGTGGTTTGTAAGTGGGTACCGGCGGAGTAGTTCCGGAGCCTGAATAGAATTGCCAGTTATTCATCTAATTAAAATGTAGATCCTAGGATCTACATGGAACTAGCATATAGTCGCGTGGAACTGGCACCTAGATTCACATAGCTGTAAGAAGTTTCAAAGTAATCCGGGTGATTCAATACCTTTGACTACCAGAAATTTGTAGGGGTTGGCAAAAGCACAAGTTTATAAGAAAATTGTAGCTGCGAACGAAGTCGTAAACATTCTAGTCAAGTCATAAAAAAATACCCATAACGCGAAGTTTGGATTAGGTATGTCAGATAGGCGAAATTCACGATGGAATAATTATTATATGAAAAATATGTTTCGTATTCTTCTTTTTTTGAAGTATTTACGGGACCGATTCTAATTTTAAACAAATAAGATACTAATTTGTTTACTTATTCTAAACTCAACACTAACGTAGATTCAATACGAGCTCATTATCATAATTCACAGCCTGACTTCCCCACTACAGGGTACCATCTCACCGCAAGACGACTGACACTAAGTGCCAATACTATATAATTATCCCTCATGAGCGGGTCATCTAAAGCGCAAAACATCAAAGTAGCATAAGACCTAAAACGCTTATTGTCTGATTAGTAAATTACCTAAATTGCGTAAGGTCTAAGTAGCAAAATGCCTGAAATGCATTATGTCTGCTTTGCTTATTACCTAAACTTCATTATGACTAAGAAACACTATGCCTAAAATGCACAACATGTGTTTATCAAATTACCCATACTGTATTAGGCACGTCTCAATAGTAGTACGCCTAGGTAGATCCTCTCTACCCCCATCCTCTAATTTCAAGTGTGATTTTACAAAATGTGTCTCATGTTTTTTTTTAAAGAACAATCTGGAAAAAATGTACGTGATATTCGCTTTCCCTTTCCCACACGTGAGACGGGATGATATTCGGCTCGACCCTCCAAGACTCGCGTAACTTAATGGACGTAATAATAAAAAAAATATTAAGTAGAAGTAAGGTACTCAATAAGTAAGAAAAAAAGTCAATCAAATTGCGTTTTAAACACTGTACAACTTAGGTAAACTGAGTTTAAAATTTATTGCCACTTAGGCGTTTTGAGTCTTAGGTGTTTCAAATCTTAGGCAATATGAGATTAATGATTTTAACTTATCAGGCATATTACGTTTTAGAAATCCATGTTAGGCATTTGGCTACAAAGGCTAAAAGCGTTTTAGATGACCCGCTCATGAGGGATAATTATTACCTGCTGGCTCAGTATTATCTAGATGTGGTGGTTAGCTTACCTGAACTGGCGCAAGTCCTTTTCCTGACGTATAAGGCCGCGCCCCGACTATAGTCAAGTAATCAACAAGCCGCGGACACAACTGCTGTCTTTGAACATCCATCGGGAAACAAGTTGTTGCTTACAGAGCGCGTTTGTACCCATTATATTTTAAATTAATATTGCTTGTCATTATTATCACTTTTCGCTTTATTTCTGGAAAGCAAAGAAAAAGAATATTGAAAACGAAAGCAAATTATGGAGTATCAGAAAGGAAGCAAGTGTGTGGAAATCCGTGGTAACAACCTATCACTCCGGTATTAGAGAGAGGTGTGGCGTGTGTAGCATAAAATGAGGACAGAAGTCGTAAATCATTTATGTAAGTATGATTTACGAGCTTTTCCAATTTTATAAAGATAAAATCCGTAACATAAATTGGAGAGTAGGTAAGCGAGTTGAAAACATTAAATTGGACTACTTTCCAAGGTCTCATCAAAGTTGCAGCTGGGCAAAACGTTTACCGATCTGCTCCAAGTTTCAATTATAAATGTACGGTATAATACCCGATCCCCTTGAACCATCTTTTGCCTTGACACATTTCCCAAGGGTGAGCTCTCCCAGCCACCCTATTGCTAGTAGCAAGCCATTTCATCTCTTATGGTCTCATAAATGAAATAGGTATTTGAAGAGTCACAATGAAACTCAATCATAGTACCAAATCCCAAGTCGAAGAACCCATCAATATGTATTGCCGCAATCATGAGAAGTAATAACTTAATGTAGGTTCTACGCGAAAGCCGAAAAGTTCAAGCAAACACAAGGGCGGTGCGTTGACCTTGAAATGTCCCCTCTGAGGAGCTCGTATAGCCCATACCACACCCACATGATGGCTGGCATTTTATTAGATTCTAGCTGTGACTCGATTATTTCAATAGCGTTTTACTGAGGTTGTACAATTTACATTATCCTGTTGGCGTTCTCTGAAATACACTGCTGCGTTCAGTACATCTTGAAAGCGAACTTAAGAACCAGCAACTGTCGGCCATTCTGACGCGAGCTGTGAAGCAAGCAGTTGTGCGTGCGCGCGTTTGTAATTGTTAATAATAAATAAGTGAACAATCCATCTACTCGACTTATTATTTAAAGGACCCAAGGAGGAACAATAAGTATATCTAATACTAGCGGCCTGTCCCAGCTTCGCATGGGTAGTCATAAATTTTTTGAACATTTTAGGATAAAGTTAGACCGTGGGTTCGAGCCCCGCGTCTACTTATTTCATACATTTGCACGCCAGAGTGAGTAAAATCGCACCCCCTGCGTGACCCGTGGACCCGTTAACATTTTTAATTTCGTCATATCTTTTGAATGGAATGTCCGATTTGAAAAATGTAAGAAGTAATCTATAGGTATTGAAACAGTCTTAACTAGTAGTTCGCCCCGAACTGAGATCTCGTGATGCGACCCGACGAACGCATCAAAACTTTGAGTACGTAGTAGTCAGAGGCAAGTCCAAACATTATCTTTGAACTTTTTTCTGACTACCGCCTACTAAATTGGTATGGTTACCAAGTTTCAACTCTATCGGCCTATTTATTGAAGAGTTCCGTTGAACAGACCTTGGCTCCATCATCAGACCTGGTCGTTGTCACCATTTTATGAGAACTGAGTACCTCCTTAATTTATTTCAAGAAAAAAAAATAAGAAAAAGCAAAAGAACTGACCGACCAGTAGAAAAACCTTGATGCCAACGAAACTCTTAGAGATGGGAGCTCTTGGATCGCTGGTTACATTATTTTAACTTTTATTATTTATCTCAAAAACCGAGCGTCCCAAAAAAAAAGTAAAAATTGTTTTGGGATGTCCAAACAAATCCCTTTCATATGACATGTAACTTGATTTTTTTATGTAACTTTTTTTATTTTAGCCCCCTCAAAAAACCCCATATCTCAAAAACCCTTCATCCGATTTTACTCATATACTTACCAGTAAATTTCTCAAGTACAAGCTATCGACATATCAAATTTCATGCAGATCGGATCAACGGTTCTAAAGTTATCGCCAGACAAACATACATACATACATACATACATACATACATACATACATACATAAAATGCCAAATCGCCCAAGTTGAAACTAAGATCTTCGTTCGCTTCGCTCACTCGATCAATTATGAAAAGATTTATTTGGATAAGGATTAATACCAAGGTACAAATAAAGACCCTTTTCTAGCGGCGGCATTTCAATTAATTTTTTGTAATAAAAGAACACTTACTGTTACATAACTATAATAGTTAGACATATGCTGTCGCGACATTTTTTGTAGATGATAACGTGTTCTACAAAATCGTAGTACATTATTTAGTTCTATCATCAATAGTTTTCGCAGCGCACGCGATGTAAGGTTTTTGTTTTCCACCTTGGGTTACATTATTGGAGTTTTAGTAAGGACCCCTGATTTTTTTGAAAATATAATATAGCCTATGTTACTCGGGGATAATGTAGCATTCTAATGGTGAAAGAATTTTTGAAATCGGACCAGTAGTTTTTGAGCCTATTCGTTACATACAAAAATACAAAAATACAAATGTTACCTCTTTATAATATTAGTGTAGATAATATAACATTGTAATATTTGTTAAACGCTACTATTTAAATTCATACTTTCATACAACTGAGCTTTTACTTGGTTCAAATTTTTTCATTGCTTATTTATTCAGTAAGGTACCTGTAACATTTTACATAAATGTTTGCACTAGAATTACCGTGTAAGTATATAATGTAGATAGACAATGCATATCATTCTCGTTATCACTGTTACGTCATTCGCGTTAATCCGAATCCGAAATGGTTCAAATACAATCACGTCAAATACATTGCCGTCAGCATACTTTACATTATGAAAAAGGAAAAAGCTTGTAGATTTGATTATACCATAGGTATAGAAAGAAAGAAAAATCGTCTTGAAAATGATCTCTTTCGCTTGTAGTGTCACTAGTTTCTTTCGAAACAGTGTGGTGAAAGGATTTTAAGTGCGCCTCAAGAGGCTCCTTTCGAGCACTATGATGAAAATGATAAAGTAAGTGAAAGGTACATAATAACTAGTAGTTCGCCCCGAACTGAGATCTCGTGATGCGACCCGACGAACGCATCAAAACTTTGAGTACGTAGTAGTCAGAGGCAAGTCCAAACATTATCTTTGGACTTTTTTCTGACTACCGCTTACTAACTTGGTATGGTTACCAAGTTTCAACTCTATTGGCCTATTTATTGAAGAGTTCCGTTGAACAGCCCTTGGCTCCATCATCACACCTGGTCGTCGTCACCATTTTATGAGAACTGAGTACCTCCTTAATTTATTTCAAGAAAAAAATTAAAGAAAAAGCAAAGGAAATGGCCGACCAGTAGAAAAACCTTGACGTCAACGAAACTCTTAGAGATGGGAGCTCTTGGATCGCTGGTTATCTTAATTTAGCTTTTATTTTATATCTCAATAACCGAGCGTCACAAATAAAAAGTAAAAATTGTTTTGGGATGTCCAAACAATGCCCTTTCATATGACATGTAACTTGATTTTTTTATGTAACTTTTTTTATTTTTGTCCCCTTAAAAAACCCCATATCTCAAAACCCCTTCATCCGATTTTACTCATATACTTACCAGTAAATTTCTCAAGAACAAGCTATCGACATATCAAATTTCATGCAGATCGGATCAACGGTTCTAAAGTTATCGCCAGACAAACATACATACATACATACATACATACATACATACATACATACATACATAAAATGCAAAATCGCCCAAGTTGAAACTAAGATCTTCGTTCGCTTCGCTCACTCGATCAATAATCTTCAATGTGGGCATAAATTATTGTATTTTTTTCTTAGCCTATGTCGTCCCACTGCTGGACAAAGGCTTCCATTGATAAATTATTAGTTAAAATTATATGTAAAAAACTCATGGAATATTATGAAAGAAACAACGTCATTTAGTCGAAAGTTGTGCGAATATTAAGCGAGAAAAAGTAGAGCATAAGAACAGCGCTTAGAGGCAGAAATGCCAGCGATAATACCGACAGCGTCCCTAGGGGTTCAATAAAATATCGCGCAATCAAAACTTTTATACGGCTTTGGGGTATTCTCGGGACCAACTTATTTAGCCAACAAAGTTCGGCCAATACGGGTGGTAATTTGAGATAGAAAACTGCTATATTCTCTAAAAAGTCCCGGCTAGAAAATGCGGTCTTAGGTAGGTGATCAGTTATGTTTAGTTAGACTAAGCTCTGATTTCACCATGCTCTGTTAGATTAAGAAAGGATTAAAGGGCCGTTAAATATGTCAAAATGTACGCGTTTGACATCTAAGGTTAGATTTAACGGCCTGTTAATCCTTGTTTAGTAACTAACAGAGCATGGTAAAATCAGCTCTTAGTATTAGTGTAAACGTAACCGTACCTGTGTAATATAATATAAAATCTAAAAATGCAGATGTAAGATCAATCATATTTATTATGGTATCAACCAATCATTTCACACTGCCCCATCTCAAACTAGCACCCCGTAGTATATTCATAGCACTTAAATCTATTTTACGAGCTGGTAGGTCGTTGAGACACTAACTAGTTATAGTCCAATTTCCTTTGATACCTTTGCCTTTGCCACTAGAATATGTTGCGAGGCCGAGGAGCATACAGAGAAGAACCAACTTCGATCTTTTTTTAAGTATGTAACTAGGTACCTACTCATTTATACCCAAAAGCCTTCGGCTTTACAGCCAGCTTATAAAATTCTAGAGAAACCAAACGCAATAAGTACCGAGTTCTAAAGATTGTATGGACTTCGTCAGAGAACCAATCAGATTTCATATAATTCAGTTATCGAAACGAAGCCGTATTCGAGACCCCCGTCTTTTATGTAGGAAGGTACTGTTCATAATTGCTTTTCCGAATGCCTTTCACAAGACTCGCAGCCGTAAATAGACAGGCAGGACTACTAAAATGAATTCCAAGTCTTCTCCAGTCGCCATTTGAAGTAAAATCACGCTAAAAGCTTGTTCAAATAGAACGCTTTTCGTATCGCAGAGAAAGAGGTCCATGCCAATTAAAATGTACGTCCGGGATCCGGAATATACGTAACGAATGCTGGTGGGTTTTTTTGTAGTTACGCAATTTGGAGCTTGAAAGCTTTTATTAAATCCTACTAAGTATAATATTATAAACGCGAAAGTTTGTAAGTATGTATGGATGGATGTTTGTTACTCTTTCACGTAAAAACTACTGAATGGATTTTAATGAAACTTTACAATAATATCGCTTATACATCAGAATAACACATAGGCTACAATTTATAAAGATATTGTGTGACTAATCTTGCGCAGACGAAGTCACGGGCACCAGCTTGTTTATTATATTTAAGAAATTTATTTTTGTAGGTAAGGATTTCAGTAAAAAGGTATTACCTACCCGTATGTTTGGTTTATGAAGATGTTAGATACTTACCTAGTTATATCAGTTTTTCCTCACAAACAAATTAAAGAAAATGATTGAAAACTGGCCTGCCATCTAACCCAGGTGACACTTCATTGTAAAAACACATCACTTAGATTGGAATGACAGCCGCGTAGTGCTGAAGCGTACGCTGTGATGTAGAACACCCTAAGCCACCCATATATTTAAATTTTGTGTCAAAACATGACACCATTACGCAATAATAGGATAAGTGCAACACTATCCACTATCATAATAACGTGTGGGTAATGTAAATTTTGTCCCATAAAACTAATCGTACCAGCATGTTAATGCCAAACCGTTAAAACAGTTGTATGATACGCCGATAAGGCTATAACTAGGCTGAACATGGCTTGCTACGACCCAGTTTTACCAAAACTTTTGGAAAATTTTGAATAAAATAACGCGATGTTGCAAAAATATTCTTAGGCCTATAGACAACCTTATTAGAACAATAAATTCAATTTCAAAGTGACTATTCTAAACGAGACACATAGAATATTACTAATATTTTACTGTTAGTCGGAATGTGAAGAATTCGTAAGAAACCGTAGAGGTCTACGCCGTAGAACTGTCTCTTTGATGCCTCTACGCTACGCTACGCTACGCTACGCTACGCTACGCTAGACAAAGTTGTTATTTTATGTTTTTTGTTTTACTTTTACGAAGTACGTTAAGTTGTAATAGTAAATATAACTTACGTTTGTAAAAAATGTGGATTAAATTTGTATGTGCAGATTCGATCAGCACATAATTCACAAGGACGCAAAGTACAGCAAACAATTTATATACAACATTTACATGTCTTTCTAAGAAGCTTGTATGTAAATGAAGGTTTCCAATTAGTTACGTCACGTGTACGTCAAAATGACGCACTTGAACCACTTCCCAAGATCATGGTAATGAATACCTATAATGTAGCAAAAATGTGGGGTTGTTTGTTTTATATTAAAGAAGTTAAAAACTTACCTGAAACTCAGATATCCTGGTTTTTACATCGCGGTCGGCACCACCAGGATTTTCACGAGAGTTTTAGCAGACGGGATCGCACTGCATGCCGCGGGATGGGATGGTAAAGACTAGAGTGTTGACATGCGCGTCGCCCACGCTCGATAATGCCCGCCCGCGGCCCCAACCCCCTTGACACAGTTTCCGCAAAACAGTAGTTCAACTTAGTGAAACTGCGGATTTTAAGGTTGGATAATAAATAAAACTTACAGAATCGAGAACTATCGTAAAAAAACAGTTAGGTAGGTAGGTTGAAGGGAAACATGCCAATTTTAAGTTGGCTTTCAGAACGTTGATACAAAATGGATCGTTAGGTAATAACTGGGTTGTCTCAAGGTATACTTAAGCTCAGGGTGCTAGGTCGGGTAACCTCCTCGTGGTGCACCCTGGTAACACCATGAAACACGCCTGCAGGGTACTGCGGACGTGTTTCATGGTGGCTAATAACCCGACACGGTGGGCCTCTCCGCGTGTCCCTCTGTCTAGCAGAGGGCACAGTGTGATGAGGCAGGGTAGACCTACGGGTCTACCCAGGCGGTAGAGCGCGCGCGAGAGACGCGGAACTTCTCGCGCCGCTCATGGTGGTGAATAGCGGGAGAAGACCTGGAGGGGCCTTCTCCCGCATTGCACATATTCACCACCCCGTCAGGCGGGAACGGCCGGGCACTCACGGTCGTTCCCGGGTCCCTCACTGCAAAGGGGGGGGCGTGCGGGCCCCGCCGTAAAGGCGGGGGCCCCGTTGTCATGGCGGGCCAATCGCCGGCGGGGGACTGGATGAAAAGGCTCTGCCAGTTTCCCAGTTCCCCTCCATATAGGCGACGCGGGAGTGTCGCTGGGTTGTTTAGTGGGTATACCGGGAGCGGAAAACCGGGGAGTCCCACATATCCCCTCCATCCTCCAATGGGGGGGAATGCGTAACGCATTTTTCCCAGCGTCAAAAAAAAAAAAAAAAAAAAGGTATACTTAAGCTCCAACATTTTAATTGTCCCAATCCAACTTGTTTTTTTTAATACAACTAGCTGATGGAACAAGCAGATGGCCCACTTGATGTTAAGTGGTAACCATCACCTATAACAAAGCATTGCCTCGCAAGTCACGCACGATAGGAACGTGCTCTACGATACACTGCCCAGCGTCCATCAACTTGAGGCATACATATGTTAAGCTTCATGTGCCTGTAATTTCACCGGCAACCACACTCTTCAAACCGAAACACAGCAACGCTGCTTGACGGCAGAAAAAGTAGTGGTGGTAGTACTTCCCCGGACGAGCCCTTTCCAAAGAGCTCTACTACTCTTTAAGTATCCGAAAATAATCTTCTTACCTGATTATGTGTTATATTGAGCATAGCATGAAGGATGGTATGAAACTTCATCACTTTATTCTGTGTACTATGCACTGCTCAAGGACGAACGGGCTCTCCACAAGGATATCGCAAGGCGAACAATATACTACCAACACATAACGTGGGTTTTAGTACCCACTATATTCACTAAAACACAATACCGTGAAATTTGATCACAGATATACTCTTTTTTAGTTGTTTGTAATCTGTATCAATGTTTTTTTTTATACATCTTGCTGATGCAATAAGCTGATGGCCCACCTGATGCTATGTAGTTACCATCACCACAAGAGTAGAGCTCTTGGTGAAGGGCTCGTCCGGGGAAGTAATACCACAACGCCTTCTTCTGCCGCCAAGCAGCATTGCTGTGTTTCGGTTTGAAGAGTGTGGTTGCCGGTGTAATTACAGCCACATGAGGCTGAACACCTGTATGCCTCAAGTTGATGGACGCAGGGCAGTGTATCGTAGGGCACGTTCCTAACGTGCTTTGCTTTGTTATAGGTGATGGTTACCACTTAACATCAGGTGGGCCATCTGCTTGTTCCAGTATCTAGTTGTATAAAAAATGATAAAAAAAACCTATAACAAAGCATTGCCTCGTATATCACTCTAGGTATGAAGCCGTCCCAATTTTTTCCTGCTTAGAAATGTAAATGGTAGGCCTGGATCCAAAGGTGGGCTTCTTTAAACTGATGATGAGTTATAACTTTTGAAACTATCATGATTATGAACATAATTTTCATTTAAAACGGGATTTTTATCATTATTTATGAGTATGTCTGTTTTCCGATATTTCGGCACAATTATACATGCGTAATGATCACGGCTCATGGTAAATACCCCGATTGAAATGAAAATTTCAGAAAAATGTTTTCAGCAAGAGCCTAAACATTTTTTGTTTAATTAATTGTTAGGCAAACAGGAACGGTCCAATTTGAAATAATAACATTATATCAATAAATATACTTTTAATTCAATCAATTATAAAAACTTTACAAAACAAATCTTATTTGCCAGTATCTTCTTTCAGAGAAACAGTTCTGTTGAACACGATCTGAAACAATACAAAAAGTTATTGTTGTAAAATTTCCAGATTATAGGCCAGTAAAGTAAGTGAAATTGTGTTTTATTGAAATAATTAGCTTTAAAAATATGTTATTTGGAATCCAAAGGCTCGCGAACTAGTTAAAAAACTGTGTGTATTGCGGATCATATACAGCTCTGAATATTTTTCGTAAAATAATTATCCAAAATATGGACCGTATAAAAGGATAAAAGTCATCGAATTTTTCAAACTAGAATACTTTCGAGTTCTTATAATAATCTTAAGGTCTTATAATGAATCGTAATAAGATTTCATAGACAAGACTAAAAAATACAGTATTGAGCTTGCGTTTTTCAAGTCGATGATGATTCAAACCAAAATTATAGATACGACAAATTATAAGCTAATACGGTAAAGAAATTGTAACAAACATCCAACAGATGGATTAATTTATGTTTCATTCAAGACGAAGGATACAGGGTATTTCTTATAAAAGATAAGGGTCATAGTTCCCCGGCCAATAACCTGGTCACGTCTTTCCTTCACTCCCTAATGTTTACAAGGCGGAAAAGATAACCCTTGGGAATTCATTATATCGAATTTCCTTTTCCTTGACTAAACACGGTCATAGAAGCAAATACCGTACATTTTAGTAATAATGGTAATACAATGAAAGCATACTTACCTACTATTGATAAATGAAAGCACTCTTAGACGTAATTATAAATAAAAATTAAAATAGCTTAAATAACATGCAAACGACACTGACACGGCACAATATTCACACAACATTGGATGGGTTGATGACACAAACGAAAACTTTGAATGATGGACCGATCAGTTGAAAAAGAAGAGAAATAGCTATAATATGCTTAGGCACTAATAGCAGTGGCGTAGCTAGGTGGACAAGGGCCCCGGTGCATAGATAAAGAATCGGGCATAGAGATAGAATTTTGTGAGCAGGCTCAAGGTTTTCTAGCTTCGGGAGCTGGCTGACCCTCTCTTTTCAAAGCTTAGGTTAGAGGGCCCCCTGAGCTCCGGGGCCCTGGCGCACTGCACCACCGGGCCTTACGATAGCTACGCCACTGACTAATAGAAATCCCCTCAGTTCTCTTAGTATCAAGAACCCACTATTTTAGATGTCTTAAAGAGGTTAGTTAGAGGTACCAAATACCCTCATTTTGGTTTTGGCTGTAGTTGGTATTCTGGTTGTAAGCATTTCGCCATTGCTAGAATACCAATCAGTTCCATTATTTATAACTTCACCAGTTTACGTCATTAAAAATAATAGAAAATTTTATTATAGAGATTTTTTAAAAAAAATATGCCTATTTCAGTAATCAGTAAATTGACATTGAGGTGGGTTGTGGGTAACGTTACGTACGGTATAAATTTAACATATTTTGTGGTGGGTGGGTAAGTAACGTAGGTATACATAAAACTTATGATGACGTCAATCTATAATAACGTCATGCGGCAATGACGCTATAAAAATAAATACGTACCATAGCTTTTTACTACGAGGCATATTCATCGTTTATATTTAATAAGGACCAAGCGTTAGTTATATTATCTATTCTATGCCTGTATTCCAAAAATAAACTAATATAATATTTTTTTTCGTGGAAATGTGTTTCGACGTAGAAATGTGTGATGACGTAGGCAATGTATATTGAATGAAAGCAGTAACGAACATAATGAAAAAACTGCAGATTTTTCAAAAAATATGTCTCAATTTATTCTTATCATATTTGTTGAGGACCCAAGATCCATTGAGGATCTTATAAGTAAGATCCTCAATGGAGCTTGGCTCATGCGACAGCGTATCGGTTTCAAGCATGCAAAGTTATTTATATGTACAAACAGTATGGTGTTTGGTTATGGAATTAAAACTATAGTGGTCAGAAATATTCTATGTTTGTTTCATTAATGTTACTGCGGAACACCACCAGTATTCGTGGAATTGTTGTTGATCGCATACCCTCGAAACGCAAAATAATGTCGATTGGCTGTATATTAATTAACATGGTTACATATTAACATAACATGCGTGGGACTTATATATTCTTCCTTTCGTGTAGCTAGTTCATTTGAAAAAGTGTGGTGATTTATTAATTCAAAAAGTTACTCACATTGCTAGGCGTAGTGTCAGGGTCCACAGAGAAGAAGCCAATCCTCTCGAACTGAAACTTGTCATAGAGTTTGGCGGCTTTGAGTGAGGCGTCGGCGTAACCGCAGACTGTTTGCAACGTGTCCGCACGGCAGTCGGAGATAAACCCGCCGGGGACCTCGCTAGGGTCCTCAGGGTTCTTGTGTTTGAATCTGTTGGTAGAAATAAATAAATAAATATTAGTGGACATTCCACACAGCACTATCTCGCCCCAAACTAAGCCAAAGCTTGTGATATGGGAACCAGATAGCTGATATACTACTTATATACTTTTTTTTTGTAAATACATACTTATAATATTATATAACACCCAGACAGATAACAAACATCTATGTTCATCACACAAATATTTGTTCTCGGTGGGGATCGAACCCACGGCCTACGGCGCAGAAGGCAGAGCTAACCAACTGAGCTGTGAAGGCTGTCTATAAAAATGGTCTTTATTCAGTACCATCACAAGGATCACTTTGAAACGTCTTATATACTAGGTGAATCTACCGCCAGTTCCTCGCGACCAAAGCCGAGAACAGGCAAGAAAGTTACGGCTTAGTTCCTAGCGTTTAGCTGTAGATATGATAAAATCCAAAAAAAATACGCTTTTGCCGTTTCGCTTGCCAGGCATATGGGTGTAACAGCAGTATTAGTGCTAAGTACTTAGGAGATACTGTTGCACACCTCTGGTGTGTTCCCTAAGGCAATACAGTGTATCGGTAGAATCACCTTTTGCGATCCACTGTATGATGTACACATTTTATTACTATGTGGATTATTTATTGAGTCTATCTGTCGTGGTGATCAATTGAATTATCTATTAGACCTAAGTTGGACAGATATAAGAGCAATAACTTACAGTGGCTCGTACAGCCGTACTTCCATGCTGATAGGATCGGATACCCAGTGTATGAACGCCTTCGGTTTAGCCGTTGTCTGTGCCGCCGTACAAATGAGCTCCGTGACTTTACCTTCACTGTCTTTGATAACCTTGGATACCTATGAACAATTACATATTTTTTTATTGCTAATGAAACAAGCAGATGGCACGCAGATACCAAGCTGATGGACCTGATGTTAAGTGGTAGCCATTGCCTCGTAACTCACGAAAGATATGAACGTGCCCTACGAGGCACTGCCCTGCGTCCATCAACTTAAGGCATGCAGATGCTAAGCCTCATGTGCATGTTATTTCACTGGCAAACTGAAACACAGCAAAGCAGCTTGGTAGCAGAAATAAGCACAGTGGTAGTATATATCCAACCAAATGGATATATACTACCAAAAATTCAAAAATGCTCACAATGGGGGTTTTCGTTTCAAGATTATTAATAACAATTTGTTCCGAATGACTCGATAATATTTTCATATTTCTTCTGTAGTTTTTGTGTATGTTACAGTCATACCAGAAAGTAAACTAAGTCAAAGTTTCATTTCATAGATTCATCTTTTGGGTGGGAATTTCTTAAGTGTTCATTATCTTTGTTATTTTGTCGTAAAGTATTTGTTTGATAAAGAAGATACTTAGGATATTTCATATAGCAAGAAATATTATAAATGCAAGTTTAGATGTTTGTATGTTTGGGGCTCAGTGACGCCGTAACTAGTGAACCCATTCAGATGAAATTTGAAATAGATACTTTTTGACTTTTTATTTAACAAGGTTCCACGCGAGCGAAACCACAAGAGAAAGTTAGTCAAGAATCAATTAATTTTCAAATTGGTTCAGTGTAAAGAAAACTTGTTCAAACAAAAGCCACAAGAGAGCTGGGAATAATAGATTAATTACAGCTTTCGCTTCTTTGAAATGAAGCAATTTATTTTCCATTATCTTGCCCGCACAAACCTACAAAATTGTTTTACAATCTTTATAAAATTCAAATTAGTTTTTGTCTGTTTAAACAATGAAATCTCGGGATTTACTATATAATTTGAAGAATTAGTACCGTCGCGTCGTATATTTACTAACGTAAAGTATAAAAAAACGACTTTGATCCTCAGGGACGGTAGATATCTTCTCATACCTCTTAATACCAAGTATCAACTCCAGGTTTTTTGGAGGAGGGTATTCAGAAGTACATTTAAATATCACATTCGACACATCCCAACAATTTACATCATATTCTATACGTGACAGACAAGTTGCCAGGCCATCACCTCTAATAAAATACCAACTGATTTACTCTCGATGTCTTCCTTCTTTGACAGGGACTTAATTGCGAACATAATATTTTCGAAGTTGGTGCACGACCGGATTCGAGCTCACGATCCTACGAACCGAAGGTGACCACACTCCCACTAGACCACCGGTGCTCTTATTTTACATACGACTAATTCCTGTATCCTGTGTGGTTTATACATAAAATAACATTTAGGGACAAAGTTGCGGGCGAGTATCAACTAGGTATGAAACAAGATATTTTTTTTAAGTAAAATGTATTTTTTTATGTATTTATAGTACTAGTAGTTCGCCCCGAACTGAGATCTCGTGATGCGACCCGACGAACGCACCAAAACTTTGAGTAGGTGGTAGTCAAAGGCAAGTCCAAACATTATGTTTGGACTTTTTTCTGACTACCACCTACTAACTTGGTACGGTAACCAAGTTTCAACTCTATTGGCCTATTTATTGAAGAGTTCCGTTGAACAGACCTTGGCTCCATCATCAGACCTGGTCGTTGACGCCATTTTATGAGAACTGAGTACCTCCTTAATTTATTTCAAGAAAAAAAAATAAGAAAAAGCAAAGTAACTGGCCGACCAGTAGAAAAACCTTGATGCCAACGAAACTCTTAGAGATGGGAGCTCTTGGGTCGCTGGTTATCTTAATTTAACTTTTTTTTTGTATCTCAAAAACCGAGCGTCCCAGAAAAAAAGTAAAAATTGTTTTGGAATGTCCAAATAAAGCCCTTTCGTATGACATGTAACTTGATTTTTTTAAGTCACTTTTTTTATTTTTGCCCCCTTAAAAAACCCCATATCTTAAAAACCCTTCATCCGATTTTACTCATATCCATTTTACTCATACCAGTAAATTTCTCAAGTACAAGCTGTCGTCTTATCAAATTTCATGCAGATCGGATCAACGGTTCGAAAGTTATGGCCAGACAAACATACATACATACAAGTTACATAATAAGTTACAAGGTACATAAGTTGAAACTAGAATCTTCGTTCGCTTCGCTCACTCGATCAATTAAGAGTAGTAGAGCTCTTTGTGAAGAGCTCGTCCGGGGGAGTACTACCACCATGCCTTTTTCTGCCGCCAAACAGCGTTTCTGTGTTTCGGTCTGAAGAGTGTGGTTGCCGGTGTGATTACAGGTTTAACATCTGTATGTCTCAAGTTGATGGACGCGAGGCAATGCTTTGTTATAGGTGATGGTTACCACTTAACATCGGGTGGGCTTTAAAAAAACCTACCTCAATGACGTATCCTGCATGCCTTAGCCCCACCGTCTGAGTCGGTGTGAGTCGTCTATATCCTTTCTCTGGGGCTTCCTTGAAGTCGGTTGCTTCAATGTATAGAACCTTATTGAAGACAACTGTATGAGTTCCTTTCTCTGGCTCATTGGGAAAGTCTGGGACGGAAACTTGAATAGGGTTTTCACTTGGGAAGTTTTCTATTGTGATTTTCAATGGCTCTAAGACGACCATTACCCTGAAAGAAAGTATTAGGTATTATGCAATGTCCAGAATTTATTTTATTTGGAAAACAGTGTGACATTCCATAATTAAAATAACTTAAAATACTAATCAGCAATTTCTTAGATGTTTTTTGTTTAAAAGATTGCCACCACACATTCTTTTGTATCAAATAGTTATACTACTTATAGCAAAAGATACAATCCAATATACCTACTCTCACAATCTCTCTAAATTCCAAAAATCTAATTTCCTATGAAATTAAATCAAAATAGTGTCTTCCTTTAGTCTGACAGTTTTTTTAATGGTTTTTGTCAGACGTAAAAGAGGGGACTATTGCAAACTCCCTCAATGGTTAGCGAGTATAATAATATGTCTTACCTGGGTGCAGTTACATTGAGCGAATCTCTGATGTAGGCATCTAACATAGTCGGGTCGACGGACCCCAATGCGCCGGTGACTCCTAGCGCGGCGCAGAATGAGTTGATAGCAGCAGACGGTACTCCGCGGCGTCTGAGAGCTGTTAGCGTGTACAGCCTGGGGTCGTCCCAATCTGAATATTATGATGGTTCACGTCAGCTTTTAGAAACAGTTGCAGGCGATTTCATGAAATTAATTGGGACAACAGACGTGGTGATACGGTCTTAGGACTTTAGCTTGCCCCTTGCAGGATGAACAAAAAAATGTTTCAAACAAAATCTTTGGCGGAATCTTGTGTAGTGAAGTAGTAAGATGTAGGTAGTTACGTAGTGGCCGCGCGCAATTTCCTTGAATATTATAATTCTTTTAAATAATATATTTTCGAAGTATGGCAGAATAGTTGTAATAATTTTAACAAGCTGGTGCCTGCGACTTCGTCTGCGCAGGATTAGTCACTCAATATCTTTATAAATTGTAGCCTAAGTGTTATTCTGATGTATACGCTATATTATTGTAAAGTTTCATTAAAATCCATTCAGTAGTTTTTACGTGAAAGAGTAATAAACATCCATCCATCATCATCATATAGTAGGATAAGATAAAAGAGCCATGAACATACCATTTACAATTTTTTCATCAATGAGCTTGGCTATCTTCCTCTTGGATACAACAGTGTAGTTGACATTGAGCCGCCCATACTCCCACTGAACTGGGCAGTAGATTCCCAACGCATTACATAGCCAGTAGTATGATGACCTGTAACATTTTGTACTTATTAAAAATAGGTCATGCATTCGTAGAACTCATTTGATGATGCATTTTAGTTAATGCTGCAGAATACCTGAAACCTGCTTCCTCCTCCGATGTCTTTTCTTACCCCACCCGATTTCTTCTCCCCCGATTTCAGTAGGCATTTCATTAGCTCACGCACACACGCCTAACCTTGAGCATTTCGAATTTGTTTAAAGCGAAAAAACATGTGCATGCAAGAGGTGATCACGACGTGTTTGTTTCATATGTTTTATGGAGATTATTGAAATATTTGGAGTCTAGTTATATACAGCACACCTGCCGCTATATGCTCATGTGTATTGTGTAGTATCAAATGTACCAAGAGCGGATTTAAGGGGGATTTAAGGGTAATACCTCTAGACGGTATTTTTATGTACTGTGGAGATTCCATCACAGTACATACTTAGAAGCAAATCAAATTATCAGAGTTGTTATATATGAATAAAATAACAGAAAGAACATGAGTGAAACTCTTGACTATTTGCGAATTTTGACAGTTATTGTTGATTTTTTTGCCCGTCTGCTCCTTGTCCCAGAAAAAAATTCTGGATCCACCCTTGAAATGTGCTGTATGTCATGAACAGGAAGCCCAACTTTAATTTCTTACACATTTCTACAATACAAAGAAGATACGCGTGACATAATAACGCAGATATATACCCTTCTTCATCTGACTTCTCTTACCTCCTGGACTGAAATTCCTTAGTACACAGAGAGTGAGTGATGTGCTCAATGCTATCGCACAAGCAATGGGTATAGTCATAAGTAGGATAAATGCACCACTTATTACCAGTGCGGTGATGGGGCTTAAACCTTATTCTATATGCCACTGGGTCTTGCTTACCCTCTTCTAGGGTGATTTTCATTCTCAATGTTGCATCACCTTCATCTATTTTGCCATTTTTCATGTCCTGCGAATTTATAAAATAATTATTAACCAAAAAATTATCTTTGTTTAAATCATCTTGGAAAATAGGTAAATCTATGGCAATTTCACACAACCATGCCTAGAAAAACTGTTAGCTCTTTAAGTCTTGGTGGCTATTTCTAGGTTTGATTGGTAATTGGTTATTCTAGATTCTTCTCCTATACCTAATTAGCATCTTACTATTTGTTTACAGGCTTGAGTATAAGTAAGCCTTGTGATTTAATAGACCAAATGAATATTGAGAAGACTAAAAGTCAAAGCTGATGTCTTTTATAGATTTGTTTGGGGGCATACTTCTCCTCCATATAAATATAGCAGGTATATGGAGAAGGATAATGCCCCCAATCAATTGTAATATTATTGATTAACATTAATACACTACCTCAAACAACTGCAAACTCTCTTCAACAGGCCTATTCCTCCATGGAGAAGGGGGAGGGTTGAATCCTTTGATCTCTTCAGACTTCTGATGGCATACATAGGCTAGATCTTTCTTTATGAGATTCACAGCCCACTGGTAGAGCTGGTCAAAGTTGTCAGAGGAATGGGTGATTTTGTATGGTTTGTAACCTGGAAGATTTTTGTGAGAAATGTTAGGTAATTGAAAATAATATTGATACCTATATCTGAACCTTTGAATCTAGGTTTCAGTACTGATTGGTGTAAGATCTATTAGGTAATTATATTCAACTAATATTATGTCATATCCAAATTTATGAATCTAGGTTTCAGTGTAGATTGTAAGAACTATTAAGGTACACACACACAAATACAGACTGTAGACTGCTCACTTTTAGGTTTCTTTAAAATGAATGTTATGTTATTTTTGAATATTTTTTTCACTTACCAAGCCATTCAACCATGTCCTTGATGCCTACAAAAAACTTTTCCTCCTCTTTTTCTGGATTTGTATCATCATATCTCAAGAAACAAATCCCATCATGGGCTGCCGCATAACCAAAGTTAATGTTAATAGCTTTAGCATGTCCTATGTGTAGGATACCATTTGGTTCGGGAGGGAATCTTGTCCTCACTTTACCACCGGTGATTTTTAGATGTTCAGCTAGTAACCGCTTTGTGTCAGAAGTAACTATGTACCCATCAGATTTATAGTTTTCACCGGGAACATGGAATGGTAGCTTCTTCATTAGTTCTGTAATTGATGCAGCACCATCGATATCTCCTGGAGTATCTTCTGCATTTTTTACTAAAAATAGATTTCATAATATTAGATGAAAATCATTGGAAAATTGGAAAAAATTGGTCTATCAAAAGCTCAACCAAGTTAATAAGAAGTGTTTTGTATACCAAAAAAGAAAAGATTGAAAAAAATAACAATATACATTTATACCTTTTTTGTCTTCAGTTTTGGGTTTCCTTCCATTATCAGTGTTTTTAGATTTCTTTACTGCTTTAGGAGGTGGAGCCAAATCAGCATCAGTTTTAGGGCCTAACAGATCTAAAATCTAAAGTAAAATCTAAATTATATTTTGTAAATACATAACAAAATAAACTATTGTTTCCAAATCTTACCTGTACATCAACCTCATTCTTTATGGCTTTGCCATCAGCCCAAGGAAGATCAGCCCTCACAGCTTGCATAATAATACCGGGGACAAAGCGATACCTCTTCTCCAACAGTTCCTGCTTATATTTAGCCATATGTTTTTCTACAGCCTGTTCAACTTCCTCTGGGGTTACAACAACACCAACACCACAAGCTTTCTCAAAGGCCACAACATTAGTTTTGACTTCATTCACATTACTGAGGAGATACTCCAGACCGGCATCAACTCTTAGAGTAGAGTCTAGTTTTCCTTTAACGATATAGTCAGAAACAAAGAGGAGTTTATCCGAAATCTGGGGTTTTATGGTAGTAGCCAGATGGTATATCAACATACCGGCACCTGGAGGTAGTTTCGACAATTCCACCTAAAACAGTACAAATGTTAATCCCATTCAGCAGCAATATAAAAATAATAATAGAAAGGTTCTTGAAAGGGTTTTCTAACCTCATTTGTAGCGGCAAGCAATAACTTGGTGACGTTACCATTTTTTAGTGTATCTTTCGCCTTCTGTTCATTTAAACCTAGAGTTTTGAACTTTTCAATAATTTCTTCAGTAGACATTGTAGAAAACTACAAGGTAAAAATACGAAAAATAATTTAAAAATAAATATTTCAATGGTCAACGAACGAAATTCAGTTTTGCTCGTCGGCAAACAGAGTGAAACTGACATACTCAGCAGAACCTGACATTAGGTACTTCGTCCAAGCTGTCATATTTCCTCCAAGGTCAGTCAGTATCTATCAGTGTTGCCGTATGAAAAAGTAAAACCAAAGATAAACAATTTTCAACTTATTTTGATTTAATAAAATCCGTAATCGTTTTGAAATTTTAGAAATTCCGTAATAAAAATAAAAAAAGGTCTAAAGGTGGAATTTACCTGTTTTTATTGCGCCCCTTTTGGAGTAAGCTCCCCATGGAGATAGTAATCATACTGGAGAGAGCCATAAGACTTACAACCTTTTACAACTGTGTATCAAACAGTGATAATCTATCTTTGTTCTTCCCATGTAGCCTAGCTACGAGTAAAAGAAAAGAAGATGTAACTTGTGGTAACTTCACTCACTCCATCTCACTCACTCACTGTCTGCGTAAATCGTGTCCGTCAGTTGATGCAATATTTTGATCTTGTTTTGATGTTCTAGAAAAAGTCGGTAGCAACCTTAGACTAAGTACCATATAGACGGAGTGTTTCGGTTTTTGGCGTGGCCGTTTTTTGTTAGTTTGTATGTATTCGCGTGAGTGACTAGAGAAGGGACAACATTGACTAACCTATCGATAGAATAAGAAATGGATGAAAAAGGCGTTTTAATTGGAATTCAACTTTTTAATTTTAACTGGTTGCTGACTTTTATTGCGAAAGCCCAAAACCATTATAGACACTGAAACACTATCATCGTCAATAATGTTTCCCACATTGACCTAACCGTGAGAGCGATGTCCATCCCACTCGATACACTTTCTTATGGCCATTTCGTCCATGCAAAAGAAAATTTTGTAGTCTATCAGTTTTCACGCCTAACAGCTTTTATCCACTCCCGTCTTCATTCTGGGCATTTAAGAACCTAAAAAAATAATGTAAAATTTAACAAAAATTGAGCCATCGCGAGACGCCTATAAGGTGTGAAAAATTTAAACTACAACAGAACAGCCGGTCTGACCCGGCGCATTAGATGTTTCATATAAAAAACGGAAACTAAAATATTATCGGTAAAGCTAAATTGGTCGGTGGAAGTTAAGGTGGAAGTAGTTAAGTAAGTAAGAGTAGTTTCTTCTTCTCTCAATTTATGGCTCCTGTCCGTCATTCGACAGACAATCTTGCCAGTGTCAAGTGATTTGTATAGAATACTTTTTAGTCAAGTCAGTCCATAGTCAAGTCGGCCGTCATTTTGTTTTAAAGAAAATGGTGGCGGTTTTCTTTAAAACATTGGAAACATTTTCGGTCAAATCAGGATATCACATATTACACTTTCATTTCAAATATTTACACTTTGTGCTAAGACCTCAAGTAATGTTGGTTAAAATACCACCGAAATTACACAACACAACTCAAAATAACACTAGAAAAACAAATAAAATGAAAAAGCTATGTTGCTTCCAAATATTTCAGAAAATGAATCGATACTTAGTTTAAGGTTAATAATTTTTTGTGTGACAGAGACATTGAGCTGTGAAATAACAATTGACATTGACATTGTAATACGTTTCTATTTTAATCTGTATTTTTAATGGACATCTTATATTTTGACTTTGTAAATTAGGTAATTGTGGTGTAAATACTTCTTTAAAATTTAATTTCTTTAAGTTTTAAATTTAGCATGTGAGCGAATTTTTGGTCGATGAAGCTAGTCGAACTGTTAGGATATACAATTGACAACAATACTATCCGGCCGGATAAAGACCGCCTCAGTCCTCTAGTGGATCTGCCCATTCCAAATGCTAGCCATGGGTAACTCACTCAAAAAACATGATCTGCAGCGCATCGGCTCATTTACAGTCTCGAGCCGGAGCCGAACCGCGGTTCAAACGGCTCAGAATTTCAGGGCCAATTAATTTTCATGTACCTTCAAAGACTCCAAGCAAGAACCGATAAGACTTGGCAAAAGGACTAGACACCAAAACAAAAAAATACGACTATAAAAATAATTTTGTAGAAAAATAAACAGGCAAAAATCCTTGAATTTTTATGTTAGCAATAACTAATAAATATTGCTAACAATGAACGACGGAATTAAAGAAAATTCAAGTAAAAGTTCTACTATTCAAAATGAACCTTACTTGAATAAACGATAAAACGGAAAATATTTATGCAAATTATGACGAGCCTAGAACGCAAAATATCCTTAAATATGTATGCTAACACGCGAGGGCATCCACGGGCTGTTGCTAAAACAACTCAAGTTAATAATTCAAATTCGTAACCCATACCATTTAAAAACATGCTTTTCTAAAAAGAACCGTAATCCGCTAATTCATCCTAACTCCACTCACTCACCCGCGCAGATATTACTTCAAACGATTCAACTGTTCGAGTACGTATTGAACCTCTCAATGAATCAAAACAAATATTTTACTCGAACGGTTCAGGGTTCTGTTTATCATAAAACCAATCTTTGAACCGTTTGAGTTGTGTATCACATTTATGAGTAGACCTTTGAACCGCTCCACAGATCAAGAGTGGCAGCAATGGAAATTAGATCTTATTTTCAGACGAAACAATTCAAATTAATTTAGCAAAATTTTTGATCTGGATTTCTTTTTTCTAATATAGACCCTATCAACCTAGGAATAAAATGTATATTAGGCTGGCATGAGAGCTGTTGAGCCGCTCCAAAAGAAATAGAGCCGGTACTGACGTACTCACTACGATATGAGCCGTTCCAGACGCGTACGTCTGACTCCTTCTACCCACGGCTACAAATGACATGCAAGCATTAAAAAGGGCTCTCGGCATGTTTGCCCATTATTCTAAATGGATAAAGAATTTCTCAGAAAAGATCAATCCACTGACAAAAGTATCGGATTTCCCTTTAAATGAATACGCAATTGATTGTTTTCAAAATCTAAAGAACGATATCATGAAATCAGCGCTAACTATCATAAATCAAAACGAAACTTTTACTGTAGAAACCGATGCTTCAGAACACTCTATAGCGGCTGCTCTCACTCAAAACGGTCGACCAGTGGCTTTCTTCTCACGATCATTGAATGACTCCGAGCGCCGCCATTCTGCTATTGAAAAAGAAGCGAGTGCTGTAGTTGAATCTTTAAGAAAATGGCAACACTATCTTATCGGAAGGCATTTTATACTAATAACCGATCAACGATCAGTTTCATTCATGTTTAAACAATCTCTTACAGTAAGATTAAAAATGAAAAGATAGAAAGATGGCGTCTAGAGCTATCAAATTTTAAATATGATATAATTTACCGCCCTGGCAAAGATAACGTTACGGCTGATACCCTTTCCCGAGTATGCTCAAATATATCTTCGAGTAACAAGCTGCACGAGTTACATAAAATCATGGGACATCCTGGTATCGTACGAATGGCACACTGGGTACGGTCGAAAAATCTGCCTTATTCTACTGAAGATATCAAGAAGATGACATCAGCTTGTCGTATTTGCGCAGAAATTAAACCGAGATTTGCAAAGATGCAAGGAAATCTTATAAAAGCGACTAAACCATTCGAAAGACTCAATATCGATTTTAAAGGACCCCTACCTACTAATACGCAGAATCGCTACATCTTGACAATCATAGATGAATATTCCAGATTCCCATTCGCTTACCCATGTAAGGATCTATCTGCTGGCACCGTTATCAAATGTTTTAAAGAATTATTTTCAACTTACGGAGCCCCGCAGTACATACATTCGGATCGTGGAACCGCCTTCATGTCAAAAGAATTACGTACCTTTCTAGCATCAAATGGAGTAGCTTGCAGCCGAACCACACCTTATAATCCACAAGGAAACGGTCAGGTAGAACGTCTTAATGGCACCCTTTGGAAAACTATTAAATTGTGCTTGAGGACTAGGGAGCTAGACACAACAAACTGGGAGCATGTGCTATTAAACGCACTTCATTCAATTCGTTCCTTACTGTGTACGTCTACCAACGCTACACCACATGAAAGATTTTTTAATCATCCACGACGAACAGCAAATGGAGAATCTCTACCAACGTGGCTTTCGGAGCCAGGTCCTGGGGCCTTATGCTCACTTCGACAGAGATTATCTCACGATGGAGATGACGTCATATCTCGTTCAATAACTCGTTGACCTTGCGTCTCGCATGAACTTTGTATGAGAAAATTGGGGAGTTAGATAGTGAGAATGGGGATAAATAGTTATCGAACGAGATATGACGTCATCTCTAACGTGAGATAATCTCTGTCGAAGTGAGCATAAGGCCCCTGTACTAATGCGAAACAACCATCGACGCACAAAATATGATTCGGAGTGTGAAGAAGTTGAACTTTTAGAAGCAAATCCTTCATACTCCCATGTAAGGTTAGCAGATGGACGACGCGAAGCTACTATTTCAAACAGACAGCTAGCCCCTCTTCCACAACATAACATGGACAGTGAATCAGACCCAGACCCTGAAGAACAGTTCGAGGATGCTGCGGAAGATATCCCAGGAAGTATTTCAGGAACACCTATTCGAAGTTCGACCAGAGAACGACGAATCCCTGGGGCCTTATGCTCACTTCGACAGAGATTATCTCACGTTAGAGATGACGTCATATCTCGTTCGATAACTATTTATCCCCATTCTCACTATCTAACTCCCCAATTTTCTCATACAAAGTTCATGCGAGACGCAAGGTCAACGAGTTATTGAACGAGATATGACGTCATCTCCATCGTGAGATAATCTCTGTCGAAGTGAGCATAAGGCCCCTGTTCGTTTGCAAGACTACGAACTTTAGTTGAGGTTTTAGAGCAGGGGTGAATGTGGTGTAAATACTTCTTTGTAGAACTAAGTCTGACAACGACAGGAATGTCAAACTGTCTGTCAGTCATTCTTAGCACAACTTTATTTTGGATAAAACCACATTACTTGGTTTCTATCGTTTTATTATAACAGTAATTATTATTATTTTTTATCTTTCTTCTAATTCTGTTTTCTTGTTTGTATGCTAAACAGCAGGATCTGGAGATTCTTATCTACACACCAACCATCTTATTTTTTGTAAAACCCAGATTCACGAACAATAAATGATTTGATTTGATTTGATTTTCCCCCTTGGAGGGATATTTTCTCCAAGAGTTCAACGGACAATTTTGCCAATTTATTTAAATAATTAAACCACCACGGTTGATAACCAATGCAATGTCAAGTCACAATAAGGTCAATTAAAAATTTGACATTACCAAGATTATCCTTCAAAATGACGGACAGGACTTGCTTGACTGTGTGTTGACACGACACTAGACGATAAGACATCCCCCTCCTTAGATCAAGAGTATTATAAATCTATTGGTATCAAAAACCACAAAGAAAAAAGGCGGGAAACGTTGAACAGGGAGGCCGCGTTTTTTTCCCACCAAAATTTAAAATTAACTTTTTCAAATATTGTGGATCAGTAGAGTTATAATTAAGTATTTATTTTATTAATTATTTTATCTTTAGTAGTTTAGTGTATATATAAAAGTATCTGGTAAGTTTTTTCGTCTATTATTATGGAGGAGCCGCCTGACCCCGGCGGGGGTACAGTCCCGCCGGCTGGTTGCTTTGTAACATTATCGAATAGTTTTGATAAATTGCCATCCAATGATTCTGCAATGGATACAGACACGTCTGTCTCCAAGAATAAGAAATTAAAAAGATCTCGCTCTCGTAAAATATGCAAACACTGTAACAAGAGGAAACGACATGGATCCAGTGACTCCAAACAAGGTTGTGGCTGTGAGGAATCCCCAATAGTATCTGACAATAATATTTCTGGCAATGCGTGTAGCACTGAGCCGCTTGTGACTAAAGTTACAATCTCCGACCCGGTAGCTACATCTACTCCCACTGCTCCGTCACCAAATTCATCTCCGCCGGCGCCGCCGGTTACAAGAGCTCAATATGATGCTAGCGATAATGCCCCCTATATTGTACATGTTCAACGCGTTTCTGAGTTGCCGAATGACGGCTCTACTCTTCATCCAATAATTTTTGGGAAATTCTTGAAGCGGCATTCTATTTACAATGTGGTTAATGGTAGCGTAAAAAGAATTGGTAGAAACAGAGTTTCCATTGCATTCAACAACCATACAGATGCCAATGCATTCTTAAATCATGATAGCCTCAATAGTAACAATCTTAAAGCATTTATACCAACCTACAATGTCTCACGCATGGGTGTAATTCGTGGAGTACCCACAGACCTCTCTCCTGAGGAGATGTTAGAGTGCACCACTGTCCCCAGCGGATGTGGAAAGATACTAAAACTAAGACGTATTAACTTTAAAGAAATTGTTAATGGAGCTCCAGTGTGGAAACCAACTCAGACGGTAGTGGTGACATTTGATGGTCAAGTGTTACCAGACCATATTTATATGTGTTATACTGCACTTACAGTTAACCTATATACCTACCCAACCATCCAATGTTACAATTGCTGTCGTTTTGGACACACCAAGTTGCAGTGTAGGTCTAAGCCTCGCTGCTTCAAGTGTGGTAGAGAGCATTCAGGTGATTCTTGCAATATTGATGAGGAACGTATTTCTTGCTGCTCATGCGGGGGAATACACTTTGCCACAAGTAAGTCATGTCCGGAATATACAAGGCAACAAAAGATTAAATTTTCAATGGCAGAAAAGTGTATTTCCTATGCAGAAGCTTCTAGAGTTCATCCACCCCTGTCTAGGTCTTATGCTGAAATATTAGCAACAGCCAAGGATCAAAATATTCAATCTCAACAACCCCACACAACAAACCATGTCACACCATCATCATATAGAAAAACTGTCTTTTTAAAACCATGTGTACCTCCCAAACTAGCCAAAGGCTATGATCAAAAAGAACACAATAACCTGACTAATTCACCATCATCATCCCTATCTAACGGTTGCGCTCTGAAAGAGGGCAGACCTGAGGATAGACAGCTTAATATATCTGATATAATTGCTCTTCTTAAGACATTCATACAGTCAAATGCCATAGAACCGTCCAACGCTGCTAAAATTATTGACATAATCTCTATCCTACACTCACAACCACAATGGATCACACCAGATCCGCAGTTCAATGGAACTGCAGGAGTGTAGTAAATAAAAAAAGTGAAATTATCTATTTAATTAATGTATACAACCCTTTTATTATCGCCATCACAGAGTCCTGGCTTAAGCCAGGCTCTGTGTTCAAATTGAGCGGCTTCTCCTGCCTCAGGGATGATAGACCTGATGGATATGGAGGAGCCGTTCTTCTTATTAAAAATTCTTACTTATTTTCACATTTCCCTCTCCCTGCACATGATAATAATAATTTTACCGCTGTTGCATGCATTATTAATAATGTATGCTTTATTTCTATTTATATCCCTCATCCTTCATCACAAATTTTCACAGAAATAGATAACCTGTTAGGCCATGTCCCTAAACCATGTGTGGTCATGGGAGATTTCAATGCTCACCATAGAACATGGGGTAGCTCTGTGTCCAACAGCTATGGCAGAGACCTATTAGATATCATTGATAGACAAAATCTATGTATCCTAAATGATGGTTCTCAAACTCGTCGAACAAAACCCTCAGAGAATAATAGTGCAGTAGACTTAACAATAGTATCACCCCGTTTAGCATCTTCAATTACTTGGCAAACACAGCCATCTACTCATGGCAGTGATCATTTCCCCATAGTATTAAAGTTTTTAGAATTTAGAGCTAATGAAATACCCAGAGCTCCACCCAGAATGAGATATAAAATAATTAATGATAAATGGAGTGAATTCAGAAACCATATAGATAATAATATTAACACTTTGCCTCTTATATCACAAGGTATTTCTGTTTGTGCAAATAGTTTTACCAAAAGTTTAATAGATGCTGCAGATTTAACTTTCCCTTTAAAAAATAATGCATCTGGGAAATTGTCATCTCCACCATGGTGGGATACGGATTGTAGTGTAGCTGTTGCTCAGAGAAGGCAGGCAGAGTTAACTTACAATTCTGACATGTCTGAGGTTAATTTTGATGAGTTAATGGAAATAATGGCTAAGACCAAAAAACTATTAAAAGAAAAGAAGTTGCTAGGCTGGAGGAGTTTTTGCTCAACAATATCTCCCAGCACAAAACCTTCAGAAGTCTGGAGAAATATTAGACGTTATAGAGCTGGAGTTAGAGAAACTACTTTTGCCACTATGCCACCTTCTCTCAGTGATAGCTTCTTAGACCGTTTGGCTCCACCGACTGTTCCACCTAGGGAATTGTTAACGCCAATTCATGTTTCTGTGCCTACGTGTCCTTATGGCCTTGATGCTCCTTTCTCAATAGACGAGCTGAAAGGTGTCTTAACAGACGTTCATGATACAGCTCCAGGTAAAGATGGTATTCCATACTCTTTCTACTCTCACCTTAGTGATATTGCTTTGCAATATTTTCTCGAGCTTATCAATTCTGTCATGTTGACAGGTGTCATTCCTTCAACATGGAAAACGCAAATAGTGCTGCCATTTTTGAAACCCTCTAAAGATCCTTCTGATTCTATGTCCTACCGACCAATAGCATTGTCTCCAGTTATAATAAAAATTGTGGAACATTTAGTTAAAAATAGAATAGAGTGGTTCATTGAAAATCAGAGCATCTTACCTAATAGTCAATATGGTTTTAGAAAAGGTAGAAGTTCGATGGACAGCCTAAGTGTATTTACAACGGACATACGTATAGCTTTTTCACAGAGTAAATCTGTTGTGGCGACATTCTTGGATATTAAATCGGCTTATGATAATGTCCTTATTGAGGTACTTATAAGGAAATTACATATCTTGAAGATTCCACATTTTCTAACCAACTTTATTCAAAACATGTTAGCTGGTAGAGAAATTTTTTTAAACACCACGAATCTCTCACGTGTTGCCTGGAAGGGCTTGCCTCAGGGTTCTGTTTTGAGCCCTCTTCTCTATAATATATATACATATGATTTGGAAGCATCTGTGAGTGATACGGTTTGTGTCCTACAGTATGCTGATGATTTGTTACTCTATTCTTCAAACACTTATATTAATACAGCTGCATTTAAAATAACATTTGCTCTAAAGTTTTTAAAAAAATGGCTAGATAAACATGGTTTGGAGTTGTCTCCTTCTAAAAGCATCGTTATTCCTTTTACACGTAAAATGACCACACCATCTTTAAACATTATTTATGATGGCATATCTATTCCGGTAAAAAGTCATGCCAAATTTCTAGGTGTCATATTAGATTCTAAGCTTTTTGGGAGTCCACACTGCGAATATATCGTAGAAAAGTGCGAAAAACATCTTAATTTACTAAGGTGCCTCGCAGGTGTTTGGTGGGGTGCTCATCCCTTTTCTCTAAAACTTATTTATAATGCTTTAATCAGAAGTATACTAGATTATGGCACCTTTTTGTTGGAGCCGGGAAGAGTGCTATTTTTCAAGAAGCTAGACTCTATACAGGCTAGAGCAATGCGTATTGTAATGGGAACAATGAAGTCCAGTCCTATTAATGCACTACAAATAGAATGTGGCGAACCACCTTTACGTTTAAGACGGCAATTTTTGTCTAGTAGATTTTATTTTCGTACATTACAAGTTCAGAACCACCAGCTTCATTCAAAAATCCAACATCTTTCAGAACTTATTTGCTCCTCTTCTTATTGGAGTCATAAGTCACCACCCCTTTTAATTAATAGCCTTAGCAAATTTAAATCATTGTCAGCTGCAACTCATCAATCACTTCTTTTGCCTATTTTCCAATGCAACTATAAAGCTTTAACACTACCTATTAACATTTATTTCGATCTAAATATTGACCGCCACGGAACGCATGCTAATATATATTTTATATCTGCTGTTGATAACCGATGGCATGGTTGGCATCAGGTATTTACTGATGCCTCCAAGCACTCACAGTCTGGTTATGTTGGTGTAGGCGTATATCACAAACAGTACAATATTGTACAAAAAGTCAAACTACCCCCTGAGACTTCAGTTTTTACTGGTGAGTTATTTGCTATTGTTAAAGCACTAGAATACGTTTTAATAATGAAACTTAAAAATACCATTATTTTTAGTGACTCAATGAGTTCATTGCAATCCCTATTGAAATACCCTTTTCGCTCCAAAATGTTTTATCCTCTAGTAATGGAAGCTAGATCAAAGGTTTTACAATGTAAAATAAATGGTTTATCAGTTAGCTTTGCGTGGATACCAAGCCACTGTGGTATTATAGGAAACGTACGTGCCGATAAATTAGCTAATGAAGCTGTAGAGTGTGGAGACCTTTACCCGTTTAAAAACTATGTACACGATCTTATTGCTTTACCCAAGATTTATCTTAAAAACTCTTGGAATGAATATTGGGACCACTCTAGTAACATTAAAGGTAAATATTATAGACTGATACAAAAAACAATACCGGTGAAACCCTGGTTTTTTTCATTAAAACTTAGTAAACGCGCCACTACTGTTTTGATAAGAATGCGTCTGGGGCACTCATGTACCCCAGCCCATTTAGCACGGATGAAAATAGTGTCTAATCCATTTTGTGCCTGTGGAAATGAATTTGGTGACCTCAATCATATATTTTTTGCTTGTCCACAATATGACCATAAAAAACTATATGAAGATCTTGTTTCCTGTCGAACTCCTCTTCCTACTAATATCATTGTTCTTCTTTCTTCCTTGGATCCTTGTATTTATCATTGTTTGGCATCATATATAAATGTAAATAACATAAAAATTTAGTAAATTTATTGTACATATATTATCATTATCTATATATATTTCCTTATACTTTTCCTTTCCCTACCTTATTTTTAACCTTACTGATCTCCTTTTAACCTTCCGTGTAAATTGAATCCCTATGTTTCCCTAATTTTTATTTAAAAAAAAAACAAGCAAAATGGCAAATGCACCAAAAGTGCGACGCCAAAAAAAAAAAAAAAAAAAAAAAAAAAATCTATGTCCCCCTCCCATCGGGAGGCCATCAAACAAAACAAGTTTTTTTTCTATTTCTACGAAAAACCTTGAATGAAGCGAGTGGGTACCGCATATAAAACAATTATATAAAGCACGCATAATACGATACACGGACGCGTCATGCTTTATATTGAGATTTGGACGAAAATAAACCTTTAAACATCTATTGTTTTATTCGAAACTAGAGACTGAACATCATGCAGAAACCTCCACTTTTTTTGTAAGTAAACTTTATTTTCACTCATTCATTGTACACACAAATTAGATAAGGTCTTGCTCAGCGAAGCGCGAACGTCTGTTCGGTTTCACGGCCTTGGTAGACTGCTAGTTGTCAAAATACGAGTGAACACTATCATTAGGTATATCTTATCAGGATAGATTAGGTACCTAGGCAGATTATGTACACAAGTGTTGGATTTGTACCTTGCAATGGGCAGCACATTACAAGCCACCACCTGCCTGAGTACCGTGTCATATCTGAAGTACATGAAGACATAGATTACATTCAACGAATGGAACGCAAAGAGTTGACATTGAGTTTCCATAACTTAATAAAGCGAGGTAGTGTTTGAATTAAGGTGTTGAGTATAATAAGAGTGCAGCTGTGTGAAGAAAGTGTTATCAAAACAACGAGATCTATGTTTCCTGGCAAATTTGTTCAGTGGCTTATTCCTTATATTATTATGGTACCTACTTACATAAACTTTGAGACTCATTTTATCATATCAAAATAAGTACTATGTTCAAATATAATTGATATTTAATGTCATAAAAAAATCTAATTCATCATTTTCTGATTGTAAACAATGGAATTATTTAGCTCTTCACATGATCTTACTAAGATTAAAAATGTATTATACCTAGCAGCATATGATATATATGTAAGGCTGATGGAACCAAACCTGCTCAGCCAAATCATTCTCAACTTGTTTGATTTATTTAAAAACAAGCAATTTAACTATGATCTTATAACCACAATATTATAACATTAAAGTTTTGCTCTTGATCTAAAAGAAAGAAACAAATCTAAAACTGAGTGAATCTAGGGGGTTTTTATATTTTCCAATTTTTTCCAATGAACCTAACTGTGTGTTGATGACATTTTTTTTAAAGTATTTATTTTATATATCATCTTTTACTTTGAAGTCAATCAATGTCTATTATTATTATTAAAACCAGAATTAAAAAACAACTATTTTCCTAAACAGATGAAGAATTATATGGGTATACAAATTACGGAATGGAGACCCCTACTCCATCTAACACGCCTGGGGACTGCCTGCCCGGACTTTTCCAGACATTGGACTCCCTGAGTCCGACCCTGGATTCAGAGTTTGATGTAAGCCTTGCCGTACCAGAGTCCCTATCTGTAATTGATGAGAAAACTAAGGAGGAAACTGATGCAGGTATGTATTTTTCAAGACTTGTATTAATTGCATTAGGTATTATTAGTTTGAAGCGTAGCATGTGCTGTCTTATAAATTTGATTATGTTTACCTTTTTCTGTATGCCTACGCCTCACTTAACTTCAATAATATATTATATTACATTGTAAAAGGATCATACAAAAGAACGGTAGGAATCAAGCCGTAAGTTTGTTGCCTGTTCTTCTAGGCTTTGGTCGCGTGGAACTGGCACCTAGAGTCACCTAGCTTTAAGACGTTTCAAAGTGATCCTTGTGATTTTATTGAATAAATACCTATTGACTTTGAATGTAGTTCTAAATAATTTAACTATGTTTTGTTCATGGATGAATAGTATTAGTCCTACAATTATTAATAAATACTATTTTCATTTTGACTGGGCCAATGCTATTACAGTATACAATGTATATTATAAGAATAGAATAGCTAGGGTCATCTACACATTAAATTATTTATAGTGGACAGACAGTTGCGTGGGTGTAAGTCCACTCCCACCCTCTGTTGTTCAATGGGTCGGAAGACCGGTATGATCAGCAGAGGTAAAGATGCAGCGAAAGACTGCAGGTCATAACATGGATCACAAGGGCCCTTAAGGTGTTTAGCATTACCTTGCTGCATCGGTAGTTAGTAAGAAGTGGAGTACCGATGAAGACTTTGTGTTACAAGGATCATTCATTTATTACTATACAGATGTTTGTAGATGTAGCCCCCTTCTCTAGGTTTAGCCCAGTAATGTGGTTTACCAGGGTTTGGCCACTGTGACTACAGCTTCTTGGAGCCCCTAGAGAAGAGATTATGGAGGTTATATATTATAAGACAATTGACCTATCTATATCAAAGATTATTATAGTACCTACACTAAAAACTTTCGTCCAGGCAATCCTTAACAACCGGCATAAAGTTGCAATAATATTTTGTATAAAATCTATGTAGATATCAATTTGATAGCCATTCAATCTTATCTACCTATCTATGTTTTGGTGTGACTAATCAACATAATCAGATGCTCCTCCACTGTTTTGCCTATAGCTTGAGATTGATAGTTTGATAAATTGAAATACCAAGCCTGCCAGTCATAATTACCTTAACAAAAATTGTGTCTTTAGGAAAACAAAAGATGAAGACTCAAACAAACATTAGAATAGTATTTTTTTTTTTTTTTTTTTACTTAACCAATATTGTCTCACTGCTGGTCAAATTCAGTATTTCAATTTCAGTATTCAGTATATTTTATTTAACTTTCGCTTGCATCGAACGATTCGACAGAATGTAATCGCAATCGAATGTAATTGTCTTTTGTGCGCGTTGAAGCTGATAACGTCATCAGAATTTGTGAATTTAGGGTCTGTGATATGAACTCTGTTTTCTACGTGTAATACCTACCTATCAACAGTTAAAAAACCGAGTTCGTTTACAATTTATAGATTGACACCGAAAACACTTTGTGAAGAGAGGTCACTTTTTTTACCCATATTTTCCATTTTGTTTCTAGCATCAGATGATAAATCCGTCCCATTCAAGGCAATCCATGATGCGCCGATAAAATTCAGTTCGGTCCACAGAAAAGTGTTCATTCCCGGCGTTGTAATAAAGGTCAGATTCGTGGAGAACGAAAGAAGCGTCACCACTCACCTCTTGAACCCTAACTTGTAAGTATTTCCTGAAACACAAGGTTTTCTATAAAATAGGTAGTGTTTTGTTTTTGCAATAAACAACAATACCCACCGTCTATAAACGCCTGTCAGCGGGATCTGATAAGGCCGCTCCACATTCTCAAGAGAATCTCGCGAGAACGCGAGAAACATGCGAGAAACGTGAATGTGGAACCGATTCTCGTATTCTTCTCAAGTTCTCGCGTAGTTCTCCGGCCTTTCTCCACTTTTTGTCGGTATTTTGGCGCGAGACAAAGGAGCGCGAGAACGTGAGAAAAGGCGAGAACGTGTATTGACTCCACACTAGCATGTTTCTCAGTAGCGCGCGAGCCGCCGATTTGAACGGTTGTATGTTGTGTACCTACCACGTGGCGTCAATATGAGCGTAACTTGGACAAACGAACTTGAGTTGAAATTTTTAGAATATTTCTAAGCGGAACCCGTGCTATGGAATACTAATTTAAAAGACTATAAAAATAAACTAAAAAACCATGATGCGTGGTGTCGTCTCAGTGAATTGATGGGAGTGACTTTTTTCTCTTTAGCATACGCATAATTATAATATGCGAATGCGCATAACAATAAACTTGTCGCAGCGGTTACTTCTGCGTCCATCGTCATCGAGCGCGAGAACTGTAGTGAGAACTATTTGAGAACTTTGTGAGAGTGTGTACACAAAGAAGTTCTCGCTACAGTTCTCGCTGAGAATCTCCGGAGATTCTCGCGTGAATGTCTCGTGAGAATATGGAGCGGCCTATAGACTACTATGATAGCATTTTTCCACTTGCCGACTCTGGAAGTAAATGTGATGCGATTTCTTTGGATGGCATTAGAGGAGATAACACGCGCTTCCAGGTAGGTACATTCTAGAGGCGCTACAGTATCTCACAATGATTATTTATTATCTACGGCTAAACTTCAAGTTAAATTCAAAAGTGTTTATTAGAAATATTGTAGCTTTTATTTTTTTTTATTGCGTAGTATTTGAGTAGTAGACCTTTTTTGAATTGCTCGTCCGGGAAAGTACTACCACCACGCATTTTTCTGCCGCCAAGCAGCGTTGCTGTGTTTCGGTTTGAAGAGTGTGGTTGCCGGTGTAATTACAGGCACATTGGCTTAACATCTATATGCCTCAAGCTGATGGACGCAGGGCAAGGCAGTGCATCGTAGGGCACGTTCCTATCGTGCGTGAATATGCGTACGAGGCAATGCTTTGTTATAGGTGATGGCTAACACAAAAAAAAGCTTTTACACACCAGCAATGTTTATATTCTTTTGTTTGGCTGATGTACAGCATTCTACATAGATTGCACAATTATTACATTCTGTAAGTAAGATGATAGTTTAAACCCCTTTTATAAGCAATAAATCCAATTAATCTCACGTTCAGTGCCCACTTATGATGACGAATTGGTAATTACATGATGTAAACATATTATCAATGCCAGATAATCTAGAAATGGTTTGCGTCAATATTCTATTAGTAATTTATATATACCCTTTACTACAGAATGTTTATAAGTACCTACTATGTTTAAGATTAGAATGGTAACTAAACTTGTCAGTACATATTTTGGTTCTTTCAAGCTTAAGACGCTGACACAGCTGTAACTTCTCTGCTCTCTCTCACATTTACTCTAGTTTGCCAGACTAAACGCCTACGCCTTGTTGTAAAGTACCTATCTACTACTTACCAACATCGGAGGAAGTGGATAGAGGAGCCATTTGTTAATCAGGGACACACGCAAATTATAACTGGCACATTTTGTATTAAAACGTGTTAATGTTTCTTTCTCATAAAATATGTCTTATTTGTAAGGGATCCGTTGTTTTTATATACTTTTTGAAGTATATACACCTAGTACTCTTATCGACCTCTATTGAAATCTCGGTCCGTCGAAAAATATATTTTAGTAGTATTTGAGGTTTTAATGGGTATCCAATATATCCATAGACTTATCTGTGCCTTTATCTTCCTCTCATCACCTCTTTTCTAAGGCCAATATCTCGCCAACAGTTCTCGACCTAGAGATAGCCGTCAGAAACACTTATCGGGAGCGCCCTGATGTGCCCCGCCTATGGCACCCAATACCATTCGATAATAACTTTTATTTCATAACGCAACAGTTTGGAACTTTACAGTCAAGTGCTTATTTACTTTGTATTTCTAATGCTCGTACGGTTATTCGTATGGTTAGTCGTGACGAAACATCAACATCGTCATCATAACATATAAGCACTTCTGGTAGTCTAGTGGTAGCGGCCCCGCCTTCTGACCGTGGCTTCAAAACCGGTCGTGCACCTATGAGTTTTTCTGGTCAAAAATGTATGAGGACAAGGCCAGTACTCCCAAACGTTGAAGGTAAACATCGTGAGGAAATCGGCATGACATAGAACCTAAAACGTTCTAAAACATGTGTCAAGTGCTCGAAAGGAGCCTCAGGCGCACAAAAAATCCTTTCACCACACTTTTTCGAAATAAACTAGAGACACGACAAGAAGAATCTCCTCTTTTCTAAGGCCAATATCTCGCCAACAGTTCTCGACCTAGAGATAGCCGTCAGAAACACTTATCGGGAGCGCCCTGATGTGCCCCGCCTATGGCACCCAATACCATTCGATAATAACTTTTTTATCACATCAATTCGAAAATAGATAGTTTGCTCTTCGAAAACAGGTAGCAAAATAGCACTTTGATCCCAAGGGCGGTAATGTGATTTGAATTTGGAATGTGCTTATTGAGTAAAAGTTCCAATCACCAAAGAGATCACGAACACTGTATGAACAAGCAGGCTTTATGATTAAAAAAAAGCGCCTGAACTAAATAAAAATAAACAAAAACACGTGAAACGCGCATTCCACCTTTGTTCATAATTGTTTACTCAAATTCAGATTTTACTTAGTTTTATGAAAATAAATAAAATTACAATAAATACATGATTATGACTATGAGATTATGTGACATTGTGACAATGTGACTATGTGACTATGTGACTATGTGACTCCGTGACTTTGTGACTTTGTGACTTTGTGACTTTGTGACTTTGTGACTTTGTGACTTTGTGACTTTGTGACTTTGTGACTTTGTGACTTTGTGACTTTGTGACTTCGTGAATTTGTGACTATGATTATGATTATTCATAAGTTGCACTAAGTTATTTTCTCATAGAGGGTGATAAAAAGTAGAGTGTCCACCTCGGGAGCAACACTATTTTAAGCTCGAGTGAAGTACTTTGAATCCCTCGCTACGCTTAGGATTCAAAAAACACTCTCGCCATAAAAATAGTTGTTTGCTCCCTTGGTAAACAATCTACTATTATTTCATAACGCAACAGTTTGGAACTTTACAGTCAAGTGCTTATTTACTTTGTATTTCTAATGCTCGTACGGTTATTCGTATGGTTAGTCGTGACGAAACATCAACATCGTCATCATAACATATAAGCACTTCTGGTAGTCTAGTGGTAGCGGCCCCGCCTTCTGGTCGTGGCTTCAAAACCGGTCGTGCACCTATGAGTTTTTCTGGTCAAAAATGTATGAGGACAAGGCCAGTACTCCCAAACGTTGAAGGTAAACATCGTGAGGAAATCGGCATGACATAGAACCTAAAACGTTCTAAAACATGTGTCAAGTGCTCGAAAGGAGCCTCAGGCGCACAAAAAATCCTTTCACCACACTTTTTCGAAATAAACTAGAGACACGACAAGAAGAATCTTCTTCTAAACACCTAATAACCTGCCAGGCAGGCATAAACTTCTTTCCTCAGACGCCCTCTTGCCGGTGGGCCTTTTGCATACGTCTTTTAAAATTACATTGGTCACGTAAAACTACAAATTGTAAATTCACAGTGACGGTAAGTGCAAACTGTAGTAAAGTATTATTAGGTATCCTGTGGTAATGTGACGCTAACTATGAATAAAATCCGTTAATTGAATCATCAACCTCATTCTTGGCGGCAAATACCACATTACTCACTTTATAAGTACCCATCTACTATTTAAGGGAAATACAGAATTTCATAGTATACCTTCGGTGTGATGCTACCTCGCACTGTGGATATGTATCAAATGATTTTACGTTTTTGACATGTGTTCAATTAAGCTAAAACGTAAAATAGTTACGAAATTATATATTTCCCTTATATACTAGGTACAGGTACTTAAAAAGTACATAACCTAATTGTTACTTGAAACTGAAACTGCTTTGATCCCCAGGCACGGTAGATACCCCTTCAGATCTCTTAGTACCAAATACAACTCCAGATTCTTTGAGGATGTCTAAGGGGGTAGTTGAGAGGTACGATAGAACGAAACATTAATAGATGGCACAATTTGTTACTGATATGAAAAATTAAGGCAAATATAACCTAAACCAGGATACTTATTTATATAATAATAATTTCCTCCATAACTCAGGATCATTAGTGATATTAATTGGCTTTATGGACTAAAAGGTATTTTCTTATTGAATTACAGAATGTGCAATCCATGTACAATGCTGTAGGTTTACCAACCAATTTAAACTCCAATATATTACCGATTATAATTTTGTTGTTGATGGAACAAGCAGATGACCCACCTGATGTTCAGTGGTAACCATCACCAATAACAAAGCATTAAGTACAAGTTCAAGCTATGCACTGCCCTGCGCCCATGAACTTAAGGCACACAGATGTTAAGCCTCATGTGCCTGTAATTTCACCGAAACACAACATCGCTGCTTGGCGGCAGAAAAAGGCAATGAGGTAGTACTTCCCCGGACGAGCCCTTCACAAAGAGCTCTACCACTCTTATCACTGCTGTTTACCAACCAAACTAAACTCGAATATATTACAACTTGTAACATTTCCAGGTACACAATATCCCTACAACATGGCGACTTTGAATGGAAAATCAAGAAGCGTTACAAGCACATCCTATATCTCCATCAGCAGCTTTCTCTATACCGCACCTCTCTAGACATACCCTTCCCGACCAAAACGCACAGAACTAGACGAGCTAGCTTCAAGAACACAATGACAGAGGAGACCGCTGAACGGGTCGCGCTAGAAGCGCTTGCCGTGCCAAGAAATAATTCTAAGAAACGAGATGTCAGACCTAGGGTTAGGAAGGGGGCTCTGCCTAGGTAAGTTTTACATAACAATCTTATAATTTAAAAGGAAGACTCTTTTTGTTGTATCTTTTCAGGGCTGATTCTTTGGCCAATAACAATATAAAAATCCCTGAGAAAAACATTTTAGGGAGCCTAATTCATGTCCGTATGTTACATTTATTTATTTATTTAAACATTTAATTAAAGCGGTTGCATACCAAGTTCTCTATCAATATAACGAGAGAAGAAAGAGGAATTGTTGGTCTAGTGGTAGCGGCCCCGCCTTCCGATCCTAAAGTCGTGAGTTCGAAACCGGTCGTGCACCAATGAGTTTTTCTATTCAAAAATGTATATACACAATGCCAGTACTCTCAAACGGTGAAGGAAAACATCGTGAGGAAACCGGCATGTCGTAGAACCTAAAAAGTTCTATAACATGTGTCAAGTGCTCGAAAGGAGCCTCTTGAGGCGCACTTAAGATCCTTTCACCACACTGAAAGAAACTAGTGACACGATAAGAGAGATGACTATAACGTACACAAGAAGGCATAGAAATTCAAAAATAATTATGGAACAAAGTATATATATGTATAAATACGGAAATAAAATGTCAAAAGAATTACGGTATTACATATGCTTACATTTAAGGGAATCGAGTTCTTAATATTGATTGAGGAGAACAGCCATTAAACTAGGTATTCCTTAATATTTGTGGACATTTTACACAGCGCCATCTAGCGCCATCTAATCAAAGCTTGTACGAAACAGATAGCTGATAGAATAGTCATCTGTTTTTTTTCATCATTGGTTCATCCTATAATTCCTCTCGCAGGATAATTTTAGACATACATCCTAGCTAACCGGTTTTACAAAGTTTCAATACTAGATTGAGAATGTTAGAACTAGTTGCGTAGCAAATAAAACTGAGTTTTTATCATGCTCATGGTGATTTACAAGGTTAGGGTCAGAACAAGCAAAACGACCTTAGCTTATTAGTGTTTTAAGGTTATGTTTGCAAGTGCTATTTCAATCTTGCCACCTATATTATTGTCTACAAGCTGGTGCCCGCGACTTCGTCTGCGCAGGATCAGTCACACAATATCCTTATAAATTGTAGCCTATGTGTTATTCTGATGTATAAGCTATGTTATTGTAAAGTTTCATTAAAATCCATTCAGTAGTTTTTACGTGAAAGAGTAACAAACATCCATCCATCCATACTTACAAACTTTCGCGTTTATAATATTGAAATGAAATGAAATTTATTTAGCAGTTCATTAGTCTAGGCGTACAATTATGTTTTAAAAGTATTTAACATACTATAATAAAAATAGAAGTACAGGAAACTTATCTACCTAAAATGATGAAGTAGCTACTTACTAAATTTTTTAAAAAGTATATCTGAGCCCTAGGCCTCACTAGGATTCCCTGTGTCGTGAGGTCTAGTCCCCTACTTTTAGTAAGGATCATATTAGTAAGGATTTATGCCTTATCAAAATACATAGTATTATTATTATAAAAAAGCAATAAGAAAACCGAAATAAAGATTATTTAATGAAGTTTAAATGTATTAATATGACTATCATTGCTCTGACAGTCATATTAATCTCATGAGAGATTTGGTTGGCTTATTACTTAATACTACTCGAGAGTAGTATTAATGTCTTTGTTGATCGTTCGTAGCTTAAATACAGAATACTTATTCATCTTGACCTAGGTTATCAAAACAATTAAGTAATTGTAAGATATCGTAATTATTGTTTTTTTTTTATTTAATTACTTATATGGCGTCGTGATAGAGTAATTTTTTTTACCATTGTCTTAACGTGTGTAAAATGTGTTTTATATTTTTGTCTATTTAGATTTCCAAAGAAACCAGAAGTAATGGTGACGTACGAAGGAATCCAACTACGAATGCAGCAGCTAGAAGAATATTTATATAATTTATTGAATATCTCCATCTACAGAAACCATCACGAAACGGTAAGTAATTAGGTATTAAACAAGTTTGTTGCAAGCAATATTATCATACTACTGCAAAACGTGGGCATGTGCCTCATTACGTTTGACTATCCTCATTAGAGTTTTTTTAAAAATGTTAAGGGGCTGACAACTATCAAACAACTTCTCGCTCGCACGTTTCGACATGTTGAAAGATATTAAATCACTAAACTCATTTTCGAAAATTCGCAATCAACCATTTTGTGTGCAATCACATTGCACACAGTTTAGTGAAAAAATCATTTTGATCGATACAAGTTTTCCTACTTAAAAGTTTGCTTAAGTACGAAAACTAGTAAAGCAAACTTTTGAGTAGCAAAAATCGCAATCAACCAATTTGTGTGCAATCACAAATTGGTTGATTACGATTTTTCGAAAATGAGTTTTGTGATTTTATATCTTTCAACATGTCGAAACGTGCGAGCGAGAGTCACATTAGCTCTTGTCTTCGTCTTAAGACGATGACAGCTGCTAATGTACCTCTCGTTCGCACATTTCAACGTTTTGAAAAATATAAAATCACACAGAACTTTCTCACCTAACTTAAAAAAATCGCATTTGACCAAGTTGTGCCTTCAGAATCAGGAGATTTGGGGGATGTGTGATTCCTATAGTCACTTTCATTTTATACATAAAATATCCGTTGTATTTACAGGCTTAGCTATAAGAATAACGGATTGAGTGTAACAGTTTAGCAGGTAGTGTTGGTGAACTCTATCGTTAGTCGTTTTTAGAACAAGCTTAGTATAAAATACTTGCCTGCATAAAGTCAAGGTTACGAGCCTATCATATTGGCATTGGCGATAATAGCGCTATTACAGGAGGTTGTTAGATTTACTTATCTGTAGTTAGGTCCGGCTGGCGGAAGCAAAACTTGTAATAAAAAATAATGAAATTCGATGTTTGGAAAAAAACTACACTTATTTTCAAAGAAAATTACAATGAATACAAGTTTTTACAAAATTTACATAATACATATACAGATGAGATATCTGCAGACTGTTGCAAACGATCAGGAGATAGCTCAACTGATCCAAATCAGTGTATGGATGTTTGTCGCCCTATTACCAGAACGATTAGATCGATTTGTATGAAACTTGGAATAGAAGAAGATCGTAATCTGGAAGAGCATAATGTTATATTAATATTATATAGGCTACTTTAAGTCATATTACACGTAAGCAAATCCCCGGGCGGTAGCTAGTGGCAAACAAAAAAAATAAGTCATTGCTCTCTGATTTTGTCTCAAATTCTTATTTCACGTATGGAATTTTTGAAACATTCGCGATCATGACACATATTGAAATATTACACGGGTATAATAAAACGCGATAAATAACTGTGTAATATTTCAATTCACGGATGGAGATTCCAAGTTCTTATCGTCTGTACTTTCAAATAGTGAAGGAAAAAACTGTGAGGAAACCGGAACCGAAACCAAAGAACCTAAAAAAGTTCTGCATGCGTTAAAGCCTCTTTACGGCGCGCTTCAAGATTTCGGAGCTTAGTGCCGACTTTTGCAGTATTCAATACAAGTAATACCTAGCGGACAGTGTTGTTCGACAGCTCGCAAAAATAAACTAGACTTAATTTAATAGTCGTCAAAACGCTAATGTGGATTCCAAATCAGCTCAACTACGCAGTCAACGATACAAAACATTAGTCCTAAGTTTAGATTAAAATAACGGTTGTCTGGAAGAGATCGCTACTTGCGATAAACATTTACGTTTACCTATAACTTTTTCCATTCTGTCCTCAATAAAGTTATTATTATTATTATTATTAATGATTGCATAAAGATTAAAAAAGTCGATAGTTTGCGAAAATCATCGATTAGCGATTAATTGCATAGAAATTTCCTAAAGTCGGCATTCCGCTATTACCTGTATTGAATACTGCAAAAGTCAGCAAAGTGCGAAAGTCGGCACTAAGCTCCGAAATCCGCTTAAAATCCATTCACCACACGGTTTCGAAAGAACTAATAGTGACACTACATGAAAATATTTCTCTGAAATTCAGATTTCAATAAATTATCCAATGTGTTGCGTATTCCAGGTAAAGTTCCTAGAAATATCGAACCTCTCGTTCATAGCTGAGCTGGGTACAAAGGGCAAGGAGGGAATGATACAGAAGCGCACCGGGTCCACTCGGCCGGGCCAGGCTGGCTGCAACTGCTTTGGAATGCTCGGCAACATGGTCTGCGTAAGGTAATTCATCATCTTTAACCTGTACCCCAAGTCTGAGTTTTGTATATCGTCGTCAGGCCGTTTTTGTAAGGACACTCGATGAGCGCCTCTATCGGGCTTGCGAACTCACGAAATAACGAAATATAAAATCGGACTTGACAAAACGGAACTGAGCCCTAATCACGATCGAATTTGACGTTAGTCGCGAAAACGTATCTAAATCAAAATACGGTCTAATATCGCTAGGATACGTTAACCCGACAAATGTCAAAATTCATTCGTGATCAGCCTGCTGAATACAGCTTGCTAAAAAAGTATAGAAAAGGAACTAATTTGACATGCGTGGGCGTTTCTGCGTGAATGTATGGAAAGTGGCCCCTGGCCTTCACAACTCAGTCGGTAGCAGCTCTGCCTTCTGCGCTGTAGGCCGAGGATCGGTACCCACCGAGAACAGACATTTGTGTGATGAATATCTTATGTAGGTATTACAAAAAAATAAAGTATAGTATTATATCAGCTATCTGGTTCCCATAGTACAAGTTTTGCTGATAAGTAGGAATTACAAAAAAAATAAGTATTCAAGTAGTATATCAGCTATCTGGTTCCCACAAGCTTGGCATGTAGGGGCGAGATAGCGTTGCGAGAAATGATGTAATACAAAAAAATAATTATACAAGTATTATATTAGATACCTGGTTCCCAAATCCCATAGTATTAACTTTGCTTAGATTATGGGCTAGATAGCGCTCCGTGAAATGTCTGCCATTTTTATTTACATTGCTTTTTTCTCAAACTTTCAGGTGTAACTATTTCTGCACGGGTCTGGTTTGCGCGAAATGGCAGGAGCGGTGGTTGTTTGTGAAAGATACGTTTTTCGGCTACATCCGACCGAAAGACGGCATTATAAAGGCAATAATGCTTTTTGATCAAGGGTACGTATTAAAATACCATCGCGAAATTCCAAACTAGACAAGATTTACCCAAAAATATGAACACAGTTTGTTTTGATTATCGATTGTTTAGGTGAGAGGCGAATTATGTGGGTGCTAGTATCACGATTCATGGAACAAGTATTTGCATGATCTGATAATTAGGGCGACGACAAGAGCTAATGTGACTCTCGCTCGCACGTTTCGACATGTTGAAAGATATAAAATCACTAAACTCATTATCGAAAATTCGCAATCAACAATTTTGTGTGCAATCACATTGCACACAGTTTAGTAAAAAAATCATTTTGATTGATACAAATTTACCTACTCAAATGTTTGCTTTACTAGTTTTCGTACATAAGTTTGGGTGTTGTAGTACCGACTAGTACCATGTGTTATTAGGTCTTTCGTGGTACCACAGTACTTTCAGAAGTTTTAGTTTATTATATAATTATAGTGAGGTTCTATTTCAACGTCTCTGAGTAACACTATCCGTCATAAAAATATATTCTAGTCTACTTTAAAACGGCTTAAAGCTATTGAATTGGATGAATTATGATTCCAGTCCAAAGTAGACAGATATATTTTTAACGGATAGCATTACTCAGCGAAGGTGAAACAGGTACATAAAATAAGTAAGTATTTATGAATTTTATTGTTTCATTTCAAGCTGATAACGGATTTGTAAGTATTGAAACTGGAAAGTAAATGTGGTTTGGACTGAATCTAACATAGTGTCCATAATCGTAAAGCAAATGTTTTATGAGTTTGTTGCCAGTCATTTCACAAATGTGTATTAAATACTTAATACAAAATCGATATTTCATCATAATTGTCATTTGTCCAACATTTATAACAAATTTACATATTATATAAATTAAATTTGTACAATTGTACATACACAGAAAAAGTCGTATGACAGTTTGCATGCAAAATTAGTTACAACGCGTTTTGTTTGTAGTTTTGATTTAGTAATGATAGATTTTGCTTTCTAATAATATTGTCCTAGAAATTTGAATTCCAGCAAGTTCCAATCTCATTTTAGCCATTATGAAACAAATACAATATGGCGCCCCTAATCATCACCTCTCACTCTTACACTATTGTTGACAGCCTTTACCTCTCACTCGCACTTTTAAGAGTTATTGATTAGCGGCGCCATTTTAGATTCGTTTATTTAATAAAACAGGTTGTAGGCACAACATTTATCCCCATACAAATGTTCTGAAATTTAAACTGTCACTGTTTGCCATTGCCCATTGATTGGTGCAAATAGAAATCGTTTAAGCTATATTTATTTTTTATTTTATAAGTAAGGTCATGTGATAGAATGTTTCTTATTTTTAAGGTTTGAAGTATCAACTGGTATGTACGCAACGGGTCTGAATCACGGACTGCAGGTGTTAAACCAGAGCAGACAACTGGTGATCAAATGCTGGACCAAACGCAAGAGCAAAGAATGGTTGGAGGTCTTGAAGAGTGTTGCAAATAAGACTGGTAAGGTTTGAAATTATATATAGGCTTGCAGCGATCTTTGAGAAGATTGCTTACAATTGTGATTGCAACGATTTAGGGTCTAAATTTTTGAAAGTTCAGTGTAAATAGTTCAGGGGATTTTTGGATTTTTCGTTTAAATATCCACTGCTGGTACTCGCATGGGACGCAGGGGTTTTATGTAATGTGCCCTACTACTCAATAGTTATGAGCATGTCTAAGCTGGTAGTTAGAGGTACGTTCGAACATTACATCGGCACATACCCACATTTTGCAGTAGTTTGTATACGTGACAGGTGGCGAGTCCACGCTGCTGCTAGAGATCTTTAATTAAATTTATATGCTTCAATGAAATAAATAACGTTTGATTATTATCTGAGGGTATATCTTCCGTGCCTGGGGATCAAAGGCGTGAATGCTGTTTTTTAATATGATTCAATAACTCTATGTTTCTTCCAGCCCGCGACTTCACATACCCGAATGTACACCACTCATTCGCGCCGAGCCGTGGCGCGACACCCGCTTCTACGTTCGTGGACGGCTCTGCCTACCTCTCAGCGGTCGCCGATGCAATGGAACTGGCGAAGGAAGAGATATTCATCGCCGACTGGTGGCTCAGTCCGGAGATATACTTGAAGCGGCCCGCGCTAAATGGCAACTACTGGCGGCTTGACACTTTGCTCAAGAGGAAAGCTGTGAGTTTACGAATGTCTCAATAAAATATGCCAAAATATGAAATACCAGCTGCAGCCCGCAGCTTAGCGTCCGTATTCTGTGTGATTGCTAACATTATTAAATTTAAGAGTAGTAAAGCTCTTTGTGAAGGGCTCGTCCGGGGAAGTACTACCACCACGCTTTTTTCTGCCTTGTGGTTGCCGGTGTAATTACAAGCACATGATGCTTAACATCTGTATGCCTCAAGCTGATGGACGCAGGGCGGTGCCTCGTAGGGCATGTTTCTATCGTGCGTGACTTTACGAGGCAATGCTTTGTTATAGGTGATTTAACATCTGTATGCCTCAAACTGATGGACGCAGGGCGGTGCCTCGTAGGGCATGTTTCTATCGTGCGCGACTTAACGAGGCAATGCTTTGTTATAGGTGATGGTTACCACTTAACATCAGGTGTGCCAAAAGTACCTAGTAGTAATGCTTTTCTGTTTATCCTTCCACTGATATCGCTTAACCGTGATATGAATATCTTCTTTATTACAGGTGCAAGGTGTGAAAATATTCATAATGCTGTACAAAGAAGTGGAAATGGCTTTAGGTATCAACAGTTTCTACAGTAAAAGTAGACTAGCCAATGAATACATCAAGGTAAGATAGTTTGGTCAGTGGCCATTATCGTACACTACTTTATAAACCTCATTTTAATAAAGTAATTACTGTATACTATGCTTTTACTATTTTTAGATATTTTTGGGTACATTATTGATACACTTATCGAATATCGTCTTAAAAAGGTGTTCGTTTATTTCATTCGGTAGATCACTAGACTGTGCATTTTCACTTTTCATGGCGCAGCCGGTAGGATAAATGTATTCAAAAAAAGTGCATTATTTTCTACTAAGCCCCACTAGGCGTGGGATGAGGACAGAAAGATGATAACATAATAATAAATCTTCTTTTTAAATTGCTTTACGCAAATTATACAAGGTTATTTCAATAGATAGATAACTCTTTATTGATTACCACTACACATAAAAATATAAATTTTTACTTAAAAACTAACAATTATAGTAATTCAATGGGCGGCCTTATCGCTAACAGCGATCTCTTCCAGGCAACTTTGAATTCAATTAACTTTCAACTAACATTTACAAAAAATAATTTGTAATCCAATGAAATTCATGATTTTATTCTAACGTTAGGTTTTCCGTCACCCAGACCACGCAAAAGCCGGCGTGTTGTTCTGGGCGCATCACGAGAAGATTGTCTGCGTCGATCAGACCGTCGCCTTTGTTGGCGGCATCGACCTCTGCTACGGACGCTGGGACGACCATAAACACAGGTATAACTGCCATCAAGCAGTGATGATTGCATTGTTTCGTACCGATATGAAGGGTACGTCTGATGAGACTTAACATCTATGTATACAAAAGATAGAGAATGGCAATGATAGGCAATGCCACATTGTGCGCATCCTTGGTGCACGAGTGAGGTAAAGTATTGCAATTCTTATAGCACAGGTGCTAAATTGTTATAGTAGATTTAATTTAACAGGAACAGTGCATAAAGTACGAACGAGCCCAGAACGGACAGTGGCTTAAACATCGATGTTTATTATATAAGATGTTCCAAGACTTGTACTTAAAACTTCAGGGGGCTAAAGTAACCATCAATATGAATAACTTTTTCTATGGAACCAACACTGTGAACGCGAAGAAAAAAACTTTCCTTAGAAAAAGTTATTCATATTGATGGGTACTTTAGCCCCCTGAAGTTTTAAGTACAAGTTTTGGAACACCTTGTATAATTACGTCGACTACCTGAGCAAAGCCGCGATCGCCAGTTCATTACCATCTTCATCATTAGCCTGAAGAAGTTATCTCCTGGACATAGGATTCCATACATTTCCAGAAAGAACGATTATTACCCTCTACATCCACTCTCAGTGTGGTGAAAGGATTTTAAGTGCGCCTCAAGAGGCTCCTTTCGAGTACTTGACACATGTTATAGAACTTTTTAGGTACTACCACATGCCGGTTTCCTCACGATGTTTTCCTTCACCTTTTGGGAGTACTTACTATACTTAGCTTTACTGAACACAATTCGTAGATTTTTCTTTTTTAGTAGCATTTTATATTGGTATTTAACTGATTTCCCGCGATCCTCACAGCCATTGACCCATCGGGTAGGAGCACCAGTTAGTTAAAACTGTTTGAATCTATTTTATTGATTCTTACTGTACTGTGGTTGGCACACACATTGATATAAATGACAATAAATGAATCTCATTCGCAGACTGACAGATCTCGGCAACCTATCACAGCCCAAAAACTCTCTGCGAACAAAGATGAAGACCTCAAGCTCTCCCGGCGGCGGCCTATACCTTCCCAATCTGAACGGACTGCAAGCAACGATAGAGCTCGCTAAAAGCTCTAAGGATCTTGTTATTAGTTTAAACGAGTAAGTTTCTTTTTTATTTTTCCTTTTGTTTTTCCTTTGGTATGTATTTCTGTTATATCTCGCCTCACCTAGTTGAATTGGCACCTCATTGGAGCTTCCTTATTATATTATTTAGTAAAAAAGATCGGTAGCAACCAAGCCGTTTGCTGTCTGTTCTTTTAAGTTTGGTTCTTGGAACTAGTACCTATATTAACCTAGCTTTTAAACGTTGCAAAGTGATACTCTTGATTCAACTGATTAAATCCCTTTTGACCTTGGTTTTTGCGCAAAAAAGAAGTAAACAAAGCAACCCTGCCCAAAAAAAAATACATTCACAAGGATGATTTTGAACTTAAAAACTAGGTGAATCTAAGCCAGTTCATCGCAATCAGAACCCAGAAGAGTAATTTATTTCTTTTTTACAGCAATACAATAAACATACAAGAAAACAAAGATACGCAAGAAACAAAAAGCGACTCTGACGAAGCCCAAACTGACACGGAAAATGTTCCACAAACAAATCTACCTCAACTAGAGCCTGGAGATCAACTACTCATCACCACTCCGACAAACCCCACTTCAGACTTCTCCATATTCGACACTCCAGAAGTACAAAAACGGAATGTTCTAAACAAAATCACCAATCGAGGGAAAGACATTATCAGTATTATATACCCGCCGTTCGAAGAGGAAAGAATAGAGCAGAAGTTTGATGACTCTGAAAGAAAGAAAGCTGAAAAATACGCGCTGTCGAACGATCAAGTCTTACTGACCGATGCGTTTGGAACTAAAGATATAAAAGTTAAAAGAAATGTCAGTGAGCCGACTCCGCTAGCTCAAGTTGTGGAGGGAAGAGTGATCACGGAGAGTACTAAGGATGCCTTGGAAAATGTGGAGGGGAACTCGAAATTGTGGATTGGGAAGGACTACACCAATTTTATTGTTAAGGACTTCAGTAATTTAGATCTGCCTTTTGTTGGTAAGTGCTTTTACAATAAGGGTCCCCTTATTGTACCTACCTACGTCTTACCTTCGACAACAGTTAGTATTTAGATACCGTTACTCGGTGCTCATGAATGGTTTTCAGCCTGAACGATTTTGAGCCTTCTTTCGCAAATCTTTACACTGTCGTCAATCCATCGAGTGTGTTTATTTATGTTAATTTTTACGACACTATATTTATAATGTTTAGTAATATGTATTCTTGTGTATCTTTGTTTTTTTTTTAATTTTGTCATTGTATTTTGTGTCGTAAAATAAATATTTTCTGTTCTATTCTATTTCTATTCTAAAATGTCAATATGAAATTTTTTGCACTGAGCACTGGTGGTCTAGTGGTAGCGGCCCCGCCTTTTTATCCAAAGGTCGTCGGTTCTAAACCGGTCGTGCACCAATGAGTCTGTTCAAAAATTTATGTGCACAATGCCAGTACTCTCAAACGGTGAACAAAGTTCTATAACATGTGTCAAGTACTCGAAAGGAGCCTCTAAGGGCGCACTTAAAATCCTTTCACCACACTTTTCGAAAGAAAATAAAGACACGACAAGAGAGAGAGAGACTAGACTGCCCTCTTTTAATAAGATTTCCGGTCAGCAAGTCCTGAATCCAAACTGCAACCGTAGCTTAATGAATTCCTACACTATCAAGCATGATTGAAATTAATTTTGTGTTTTCGTTTCAGACTTAGTAGACAGACTATCAACGCCTAGAATGCCTTGGCACGACATCGGCGTTATGGTTCAAAACGCTGCCGCCAGAGATGTAGCCAGACATTTCATTCAGCGCTGGAACGCTATCAAATTAGAGAAGGCCAGGTAACATGTCATATTATACAACGTGTAACATAATACCCCTATTAGGCCAAAGACCAAGAGCTGTGAATAGGGTTGCCTCTGTGTGTTTAGTTTCATATCGGAAGAAAGTTTAAGAGGCATTTCAAAAGTCTAGAACTTAAGTTGTTCCATGATCTGTAGAAAACCCTGTTTCCTGGTCATAAGGGTATTATGTTATATGTTGTATATGAATATAAAATCTAAAATAAAAAAGCGTTTATTTAGGGTCACAAAAACAAAGGCGAAATACAAAGAACAATATTGGTTAGGACAACAAAATCGGTCGTCACTCAGCTTTGTGCTATATTAGTGTTTGTACTATAGAGGTGGTCTTCCCTGATGCCGGAATACCTAGCATACATCATTTACCTACCTTATTTTAGTGGTTTACCCATATTTCGGTTTACCTATATACTTAGTTAATACAAATAAAAATAATCATAATTTTCATCATCATAATCCACAGCCTGACTTCACCCACTGCTGGGTATAGGCCTCCCTAAGTTTGTGCAATTTACCACGAATCGTAATTGAATATAACATTTTGTATGTTTTCAACTTTTCAGGCAAAACACGAACTATCCTTACCTAGTACCGAAGACTTATTCGGATATCAAGCCGATACCAGAACTATACAGGACGCTGAATGTAGATATCAATAACGTTTCTTGCCAGGTAAATCTTTTAAACTGACCTGTTTCTGATATCTCGGCGCAGATCGCCCGTACATGGCGGAGGCAGTATAAAGTAAAATAATTAAAGTAATAAGTCATTTATTTTCTTTCACAATACAGAACTATAACCGTGACAAGTCGATAACAAGATATATTATGGTATGGCAAAGACACAGATATGGAAATGTTTGTGACTCTGGATGAAATAAGAAAGACTTTAACTGTGCTAACAGTCGGCACAGAATTGTGACAAAGTTCTAATAAAAGTGTGACGTTTAAGTTTTGTAGCACAATCCGCGTCTATTTTCCTTGTAGAAATGCTTCTATGTTTTATTTGCGTTCACTAGCTAAGGCTCATTTTTTTCCTTAACCTTAGTTGTCCCACTGCTGGGCAAGGGCCTCCTCCAGGGACTTCCAGTGCTCCCCATCCTAAGCTTCCTCCCACCATCTACTTTTAAAGCTCATACCAATTTACAATTCCAGGTCCTCCGAAGTGTTTCCAGTTGGTCGTGCGGCTTCCTAGACCCAGATACGGTAGAGCAAAGTATCCATGAAGCGTACGTTGATACCATAACAAGCGCACAGCATTACGTGTATATAGAAAACCAGTTCTTTATCACGCTGTCGCGGTCCAACAACAATGTTAGAAATCAGGTACATGCTTTTTTTATACTACTTGCTGGAGGAACAAGCGGATGGCTTACCATGGTTAAGTCGTAACCAGCGCCTATAATAAAGTAGCCCACCCGATGTTAAGTGGTAACCATCACCTATAACAAAGCATTGCCACGTAAGTCATGCACTATAGGAAAGTGCCCTACGATGCACTGCCTTGCGCCTTCAACTTGAGGCATACAGATGTTAAGGCGACGACCAAAAGCTAATGTGACTCTCGCTCGCATGTTTCGACATGTTGAATGATATAAAATCACTAAACTAATTTTCAGCAGAAAATATATAATGCTCGCTTTATAAAACCGTTTAACAAGTGTTTTAAAGTGATCTGATTCAGTTGAAGACATACATTTTGTTGTAAATCAGCTGAACCAATTTGTATGTAACTGTGTAATTTTACTCTGTTTAAAACTCCACTTCAGATAGGTGAATTTCCACTATTCTAAAAAAAATCTACCTCAGATAGGCGAGGCGCTATACAACAGGATAATGCGAGCGTTCCGCGCGAAGCAGAAGTTCCGAGTGTTCGTAGTGATGCCACTGCTGCCCGGCTTCGAAGGCGAGGTGGGCGCTCCGTCCGGGACCTCGCTACACGCGGTCACGCATTGGAACTATCAGAGCATAAGTCGGTGAGTCATCAATCATGGTCAGGGGTCGAAATAGGTAGAGTTTTTAAGTGTGGTTGCCGGTGTAATTACAGGCACATGAGGCTTAACATCTGTATGCCTCAAGCTGATGGACGCAGGGCAGTGCATCGTAGGGCACGTTCTTATCGTGCGTGACTTACGAGGCAATGCTTTGTTATAGGTGATGGTTACCACTTAACATCAGGTGGGCCATCTGCTTGTTCTATCAGCTGGTTGTATAAAAAAAAAAAAAGTACCAAATGACGTCAAAAACGCTACTACGTAATCTAAATATGGATGCCTTTTAGAAATCACTCGTCTCAGAGCCTTCGCTCTGGTTAGTCGTCGCGCAAGCACGTATTTGTTTCTTGTAAGACCATATATATCTACCCTCTCAAGTTGGAAAAGATAAAATAAAAAAAATAAAGATGACCAAGTGTGATTTGTGTGAGAAAAGTATCACTAAAAGGAGCCCTGGATTAGAGTGCAGCAAATGTGGAAAGATAGTGCATGCCAACCAGCTGTGTAGCGGCCAGCCAACTAAGCAGCTGTCGGCCCTGCGTAACGCAGAAAGCCTGGAATGGACCTGTGAAGAGTGCAACCGTAACTCGCCTAAAAAGAAGTCTTCTCTCATTGTTCCGGAGGAAGATGACGATGATGATCTCGATGGTGCCCTCTCCCAAGACCTGGGTCCAATCGATGCCCGAAAATTACTTCGCGATATCTCATCTGAAGTGAAAAAAATTGTAAGGAAGGAAACTGAATCTATTGAGGACTCAATGAACTTCTTTGGGAAAAAGATGGAAGAATTTAGTGGGATGATGGAAATGATTACTGGAAAAATAAAAGAATTGGAAAATAAACAAATATCTATTGTAAACAAAAATAGACATTTGGAAACCAAAGTATCATCTCTTGAAGTGCAAATCAGAAAGATGGAGCAAAGTAACCTGGACACGAAGGTGGAGATTGCTGGAGTTCCAAAGGCCTTGAGTGAGGACATTAAAGAGATAACCTCCAATGTTGCAAAGCAGTTGGACTTAGACCCAAAAAACATCATAAATGTCAAACGTGCCGAGGGAAAAGCCGGATCAGATGGACCGCTTTTGGTGGAACTGGGGGATGCTGAGGTCGCTGTCAACTGGGCCCGGGCCTCCAAGAAGGAGTCAAAGCCCATCCTCGCGGAACACGTAGTCCCCAGCATTCAACAGGAAGCCGCAAAATCAAGGGTTGTAGTGAGGCGTGCACTCACCAAAGCTAATAAGGAATCCTGTGGAATGCGCAGCAGAAGTTACGTCCCGTCTACAAGTACGTGTGGTTCCAGGCTGGAAAAGTACTGGCGAAGAAAGGTGACAGCGACAAGCCCTTAGCAATCTGGTGTGAGGAGGACCTCGCCCAAATCGCATCCTAGGTGTGTGTGTGTTGTCTTTTTCTAAACCGGTATTTTGTCAATTGTCACAGTTAATCTAATAAAATTATGTCTAAAGATTCTATTTCAGAATTAACGGGATATATAAACAACAATGACTTCACCTCAAAAATACCCAGAAACCAAGGTAATTTAACTATGATACACATTAATATTCGATCCATCATCAGAAACTTTAGTTTAGTTAGGCAGGTAATAGGTATTTCAAAAATACAGTTAGATATCATAATCCTAACAGAGGTAGGAATAGGCGATTCTGTGATATCACTTTTTAACATTCCACAATATAATGCCTATAGCTTGCTTAGAAGAACTCGAAGGGGTGGGGGCATAGTTATATACATTCATGATAGCCATTGTTTTCACCGGTTAGATAGCTCATTACATCACTGTGAATCAATTATTGGTAAAATAATAACACCATAAATATTTTTATGAATGGGCAACAAAGGGAATTCTTATATCGAGAAAACGATTATTCGATTTATACGCGTTGAGAAATCTTAGCGAAAATCCAGTTTGTAAATCCTATGTAACAAAATATAGTAAACTATTCAAAAAGTGTGTTTAGAAGCTAAGAAAAATTACATTGCTGAAAAGGTTGAAAAATCAGCAAACAAAATAAAATGTGTATGGAAAATAATAAAAGGCGAGACAGGAAAAGAATGTAGTAATAGCAAAAATATCTGTGATAAATTATTTTGTGAAAATAAATATACATGAAAAAGAAAATATACATGACAAACTTGACATCGCAAATTATTTTAATGACTTTTTTGTAAACATTGCGAATGATTTGACTTGTAACCTTCAATGTTCAACGGAAAGCTCGATAATCTACTTAAACAAGTTTATGCCAGTCGCCACTGTTGACTTTGTTTTGAAACCTATTAGTGTGAGTCAAGTTATAACACTCTTACGACAAATGAAACCAAAAAAATCTAATGACTTCTGGTATATCACTCCCTACTTATTAAAGAAACTAGAATGTGTTATTGCTATACCTCTTATGCATATAATAAATAAATGCATTGACAATGCATATTTTCCTGACAAAATGAAATTAGCGAAAGTTGTTCCAATTTATAAGAAAGGCAAGAAATCGATTTGTAATAATTATCGTCCGGTTTCAGTGCTCCCGAGTATAAGTAAAATATTTGAAAAATATGTAGCTGAAGAACTTATAAATTATATACAAGAAAATGATTTTTTGAATAAGAGACAATTTGGGTTTCAGAAAAGTAAATCAACTAGAAATGCTGTTACTAGGCTTATGCAAGACATATTTTCAGGCTTGGAGAAATCACAAAAAACCTATGGGGTTTTTTGTGATCTCTCTAAAGCATTTGATTGTGTTTTTCTCATAGTATTTTAATTCAAAAGCTTGAACACTACGGTGTGAGAAACAAAGAACTGCAAATTTTTCAATCTTACTTAACCAATAGAGAACAAGTCACGGAGTTGAATGGATTTCGATCATCTAAAACTAAAATTGAGTTAGGAGTTCCACAAGGTTCAATATTAGGGCCTCTATTGTTTTTAATTTATGTGAATGATGTGTCTGTGGTTTGTAACGACATTAATATTGACATAGTTTTATTTGCTGACGATACGAGTTTAGTTATAAAAGAAAAAAGTGGTGAAGGTGTAAGTCACAAGCTAAGGAAAGTAATCCCTGTTTTGGAAAATTGGTTTTCTGTAAATAATCTAATGCTAAATGTGGATAAAACTCATGTGGTAAAGTTTTGTCTGGGAATTACAGATATGGTAACTCAAAGTCAATTAGATAATGCCCTTCAAGAACTTTCCTTACCTAGTAGTGAGCATATGAAATTTTTAGGGATATGGTTGGACTCGAAACTAACATGGTCAGTTCATATTGAGGATTTGACAAAAAGCTTAAGCTCAGCCACTTACGCTATAAAGAAAATTAAAGAACTGGGTGGGATAAGGGCATCAAGAGATGTATATTTTGCATATTTTCACTCACTAATGAGCTATGGTGTAATGTTTTGGGGAATTGCAGCTGAATCTAATAAGATATTTATACTGCAAAAGCGTTGCGTAAGATATATTTTAGGTCTTAAATATAAAGACTCTTGTAGAGATCGCTTTAGAGAATTAAAAATAATGACCATGGTTGGTGAGTACATTTACCAAAATATTGTGTACATCCGTGAAAATCTTAATAACATGACATTTAAATTTGAGTCTCATTCACATAACACTAGAAATAAGAAAAATATTGTGACACCTCATATTAGGTTGACTAAAACATTAAAAAGCTTCATGTGCATGTCCATAAAATTGTATAATAAGATTCCTACGGACATTAGAAATAAACCTGACATCGAATTTTACCGTTGTGTAAAAACTAGCTTATTAAATAAAAGCTACTATAAAATTGACGAGGCTATAGCCGATAAATATATATTTAATAATGACATGATTTAATTATAAATTATCTTAGGTATATTTATATACCTACCTACTGTCTTGTATTTTAGTGTTTAATTTTGTGTACTGTACTTTCCTACTTTTAAGTTATTTTAAGAAAAAAATTACCTTTATTGTACAAATTGACATATCTAAGAACATGTTACATGTGTAAAGAGGAAATAAATGAATATGAATATGAATATGACCATATAACTATGAAGCGTTTGTCTGTGCCATCTATAGACCACCTAACTGTAGCAAACACTTATTCATTCGAGGAGTCAGAGATTTATTTTCCACACCTCAGTACAAACAACACGATTTATTCATTTTAGGTGACGTAAATATTGACCTTAAAAGTAAAGACTGCATACGTGAATTCTATATTAACAGCATGTCTGAGTGTGGCCTGACGGCTGCGATATCGGACTACACAAGAATCGAGAAAAGAATGAATATTACAACCCGTAGTTGCATAGATCATATTTTCGCCAAGTCCCGTACGCTAGACCTTCACTCGGCTGCAATAGACACAGTTATGGCCGATCATCGTATGATTGCATTGTCTTGTGCCGGGCTTACGGCCATACAGGGTGAGTCAATTCAGTTAAAATTATTAGATAAAAATAAATTAAGTAAAACTCTAAATAATACTGATTGGGACGAAGCACTTCAAATAGAATGCCCTCTTAAGCTTTACGACTTCATTAAAAATAGTTTTGAAAATTGCTATAAAAACGCTACATACACCAAATATATTAACACAAACAGCAAGAGAAATAAATGCCCGTGGATTACGAATAAAATTAATAAAATGTGTCTTAAAAAAGAAAACTTATTTAAAGAATGGACTAGCGACTGTTTTAATATGGAACTTAAATTAAAATATAACAAACATAGAAATAAAACACATAAAGTTATCGAAAATAGCAGAAACAATTATTATTTAAAAGAAATAGACGAAAATAAAAACAATACGAGAAAACTGTGGGGTATCTTAAATAGTATATCTGGACGTACGTCGAAATCTATAGATAATGCTATTTTAAACGCGTTTAAGAAAAACCAAAGGGATGCAAAAACATTAGCCGATAAATTTGCTTATGAATTTAAGAAAAGCGTAAAAGATATCATGCCTGGTTGTGATAAACGCCTACTAGACGAATCTTCCTACACGCATCTCCAAAATAAATCTATTTTGTTTAGAAATGCTACTGACTATAACATCGCAAATATAATCAAACGACTGGATCCTAAAAAAGCTGCGGGTGTTGATAACGTACGCTGCTTTGACATTAAGACAATAAGTGATAAAATCGTATCAGCTATAGCAAGACTCGTGAATTTGAGTATTAAACATGCAAAGTATCCTAGCGAACTTAAAACAGGAGTAGTCAGACCAATCTATAAGAAGGGAAAACAAAACGAAATTACAAACTACAGGCCAATTACAATCCTTCCGGTATTAGATAAAATCCTTGAAAAGTATGTGTGTAATCAAGTACATAATTTCTATAGCAGGTATAGTGTTATATCTGATTCACACTTTGGTTTCCAGCCCAAAAAATCAACATCAATTTTGCTCTCAAAATTCACCGATGAAATCTACAACCACCCTAATAATAAAAACCACGTTATTCTGCTTTTTATAGACTTTAGTAAGGCGTTTGATACATTGAGGCATGATACTCTTATTAAAAAGCTTGACAACTCAGGTATTAGAGGGCCTTTACTGAATTGGAGCAAAGACTATCTAAGTCAAAGGAAATTCAAGGTTAGGATAGGAGATCAGTTTAGTGATGAACAGCTGGTTACTGAAGGCACCGCCCAAGGGTCGGTCTTAGGTCCACTGCATTACTTGGCCTATGTTAACGATATGGAGAACGTAATCAAAAATTGCACAGTGTATCAGTACGCTGACGATACTTGTTTGGTTTCATCGCACAAAGACCTAAATACTGCAACACGGTTTATGCAAGATGATTTCACCCTAGTTGCAAAGTGGGCTCATGACGCAGGTTTGGTTATGAACACAAATAAAACAAAGATAATTCATGTCCACTCATCCCACTTACCATCTAACGCCACTTTTACAGTAACTGCACATAGTCATCATTGCCTGCACGCTCCTACACCTAATTGTCTATGCCCAGATATTGAACAAACAAAGCCAAAGTAAATTTTTCGTTATTTATTCAGTGAAATCACAAGGATCATTTTGAAATGTCTTAAAACTTAAACACGACTTAAGTCTAAACATACCTATATAATATCACGTCATTACTCAATTTAATATTTTTTCATACATTAACATAGTGAATTATTTGTCACCCTGTATATCATTCCTAACTTGTTACCGAAGTGAAGTAAGTCACATCTACTTCTATCTATGCAGAATGTTAGCCGCCTTCACTCATTAAGGCACAAAAAGTGCGTTCATTATTTATATTACTATGTTATCTCTCACTCCCACTTTGCACTCGGGCGCTTACGCGACTGAGATGGCATGGTGGTGTCTTGATTTTTATTTCACCGTGTGTATGAGTGAAGGTGGTGCGGCTTATTTAGTACGTAGGATATGTTGTGATGTATAGATTGTAACATTATAAATTACTCGTGTACCTACATTGAAAGTGCTTGTTTTATAATCCGAATATTCTCATACGAGTGTGAGTACCCATACAAACCACTAGAGGTTTATAGGGTACAATATTGAAATGGCAACTGTACTAGTTATAAGTTTACTAATAAATTAAATAAAATAAAAAAAATACCTTTTTATTTCCTTATTAAATATTTACAAAACTAATTTAGATGATTTAATTGAATCGTATAAATTTATTTATATATAGATTTATTTTTTGAACTATAGCTATCAATTAATTTATTTAACTAGATACCAAATATACTTAACTATGATTCAATATTACTTTTGCAAAAATATGTTGTCTGGAAGAAATCGCTTTTAGCAATAAGTATTGCTCTTGTTTCAGTATGAAATTTTATTAAGGTGTGCAATAAAGCTATTATTCTATTCTATATAAAAAAACAACACAGTTTCGTCTCACAGTCTAGAAGCAAAACGCCGCGAAAGGGTAATGAGCGCGAAGTGGTTAGCGGAGCGGACTCCTTTTCAAAGAAATAGGTTTACATTTCCACCAACAAAGAGTTTTATCTTATGATTTCCACTGCTAAAGGAAAGGAGCTGAGCGAGTTCATTTCAACACTTTCTGCTCACTCAGTCCTTTCCGCTCGACTATTTTTTGGTGGAATACATGTATGCAGTTTATTTTTGCGAATTAAACTGAGTCCTTAAGGCTCCGCTCCGCTCGCGGTGGAGACCGGGCTTTATAATTAGGTACACAGTCAGGAACATAGAATAATATTTCAAAATTCGTCTATGTTTCCAGGAGCCGCGACGCCATAATCACGCGTCTCTACGAATCCGGCGTTCCCGACCCGTCCGAGTACATTACCTTCCACGGCCTCCGCACGCACAGCACGCTCGGGAACGAGCCCGTCACAGAGCTCGTGTATGTGCACTCTAAGCTGCTGATAGCGGACGATAAGACGATTATATGCGGCAGCGCGAATATTAACGATCGCTCTATGCTGGGGACCAGGGATTCTGAGATCGCAGTGCTTTTGCAGGTGTGTTGGATCCTAATCCTACTATACAAGGTGTTCCAATAATTGTGTATATAAACTTCAGGGGGCTAAAGTACCCATCAATATGAATAACTTTTTCTAAGAAACCAACGCTGTGACCGCGAAAAAAAAACAGCTGTTTCATACATTTTACCCAGGTAGGTATTGAACTTTTGTATGAAACAGCTGTTTTTTTTTCGCGTTCACAGTGTTGGTTCCTCAGAAAAAGTTATTCATATTGATGGGTACTTTAGCCCCCTGAAGTTTATATACACGATTATTGGAACACCTTGTATAATATTACAAACGCGAAAGTTTGTAAGTATGGATGGATGGATGTTTGTTACTCTGTCACGTAAAAACTACTGAATGGATTTTAATGAAACTTTACAATAATATAGCTTATACATCAGAATAACACATAGGCTACAATTTACAAAGATATTGTGTGACTAATCCTGCGCAGACGAAGTCGCGGGCACCAGCTTGTAATATTATAAACGCGAAAGTTTGTAAGTATGGATGGATGTTTGTTACTCTTTCACGTAAAAACTAGTGAATGGATTTTAATGAAACTTTACAATAATATAGCTTATACATCAGAATAACACATAGGCTACAATTTATAAAGATATATTGTGTGACTAATCCCGCGCAGACGAAGTCGCGGGCACCAGCTTGTTTACTATAGTTCTTCTTCTTTTTTCGTGTCAACGGTTCTTTTACTAATATGTTCATGGGGTTTTTTTTATACAACTAGCTGATTGAACCAGCAAATGGCCCACCTGATGTTAAGTGGTAACCATCACCTATAACAAAGCATTACCTCGTAAGTGAGGCACGATAGGAACGTGCCCTACGATGCACTGCCTTGCCATTAGAAAAAGTTATTCATATTGATGGGTACTTTAGCCCCCAGAATTTTAAGTACAAGTATTGGAACACCTGGTATAATACATATAATAATGAAGCTCGAGTGAGGTTAAGTGTATGTCTGGTATAAGCTAGTGAAAACTAATTTCAGGATGAGCAATACACGGACGGTACGATGGCCGATGAGACGTACCCATGCGGACGCGTAGCCGGGGCGCTGCGCAAGCGTCTCTTCCGAGAGCACCTGGGCCTCATGGAGGAGGATCTAGACCGAGTGGGGATATCGCTGGACGACCCGTGCTGCGAACAGTTCTACAGGAACGTGTGGAAAGCCACCTCGAAGAGAAACACTGATGTTTATGAGGAGGTATGTGGATAGAACGATTTTATGGTGCAATGCTATTTTTCGGAACATCTGACTGATGGATTATACCAATCTTTTTAATTCAATTCAATGATTTCAGTTTACAATTAGAACATTAGACTGATGAATTCACCATTTTTATTAATTAAATTATTTCAGTTTACAATTAGAACATTTGACTGATTTATTTACCAATCTTTTTAATTCAATGATTTCAGTTTTGATTTAGAACGTTTGACTGATTGATATACCTATCTTTTTAATTCAATTAAATGATTTCAGTTTACAATTAGAAAATTTGATTGATAGAAATACCAATCTTTTTAATTTAAATCAATGATTTCAGTCTACAATCAGAACATTGGACTGATGGATTTACCCATCTTTTATTCAATGATTTCAGTTTACAATTCTACATTTAATTTGACTGATGGATATACCAATCTTTTTAATTCAATTCAATTATTTCAGTTTACAATTAGATCATTTGACTGATGGATATACCAAACTTATTAATTCAATTCAATTATTTCAGTATACAATTTATCCAATTTGTTAGTACCACCCCTTGGTATAACTGCTTGACAAGTTTTTTTAGGAATGGCTATAATCGAGTAACGGCTGATTTCTTAAAGCTCGATCAAAACTAATCGGATGTCAAGTCACTCGCCATTTCAGCTATTACATCGAATTAGATAGATATAGCAAGTGACTTGACATCCAATTAGTTTTGATCGGGCTTTCAGAAACCGGTCGTAAGCCTCTAAATTGTGGCAAGATAGATTTTATATTGTATTTTGAATCAATAAAAATAATACGTTTACAAGTAATGAAATAAAACCCCCTGAAGGTTTAAATACAAGTATTGGAACACCTAGTATATCACTATTATGCCACTGTGTACTTTCACACTTTCTGTAAAATATATTATTCTCGGAAAGTGAACTCTGAGAAATAAATATCTTTAACATGAGACTTGAGACGCAGCGAGCGAGAAGTAGTTTGACGGTTGTCCCCCTCTTAACTTTACATCTCAGAGTGATATCTTTGGACGTGCTCTTGGAGAATACAATTTGTTATAGAACAGAAAGAGCAGCTCAAGATCAGGAGGTATATTTCCCGTCAGTTTTTCTTATAAAAAATGGAGAAAAAGTAGTATATTTACGAGCTTAAGATACCCAAGCCTGTATTTTATAGATCAAGGCCGACCTTCGAAGCCTTATTTAGGTTTTTATGGCGTCTCAGGCGGCTAGTACCTCATTCAAGATTATGTGTTCTTGATGTGCTGAAGACCTTACTAGAAATATCTTTGTAGTAAGTCAATAATATAGAAATGAAATGAAAATAGCCTCACACGAAAATAGACTCACAGCTTTGGAAGAAGAAAAAAAAGAAAATTTGTAAAGTTCCTAACTAGTTATTGTATAGTAACTAGAAATAGTATAGTAACTAATTATTGTATAATAACTAGAAATAGTATAGTAACTAGTTATTGTATATTAACTAGAAATAGTATAGTAACTAGTTATTGTATAGTAACTAGAAATAGTATAGTAACTAGTTATTGTATAATAACTAGAAATAGTATAGTAACTAGTAGTTCTATAGTAACTAGAAATAGTATAGTAACTAGTTATTGTATAGTAACTAGAAATAGTATAGTAACTAGTAATTGTATAGTAACTAGTAATCGCATAGTAACTAGTAATCGTATAGTAATTAGTACCTAACTAACTAAAAAAAAATACCTTTGTGCGTCGCAAAACGGACTATGATTCAGCAATAAATTGGTTGCAAACTTTAATCCTACTGAACGGAAGATTTCCTCTCAGATCGCTTTTTTATACAATTATCTAAACACCTGATGTTACGTGGTAACCATCACCTAAGAAAACCATAACTAAGAAAACATTGCCACGTAGGTAAGTCACGCAGATATAAACCTGTACCCACACAGAAATACAAACTTAAAAAACTAATCTTGTTATTCGCGACGCAGTTCTGCATCGCCACCTAAAATTTGTCAATTCTTAAGAGTAGTAGAGTTCTTTGTGAAGGGCTCGTCCGGGGAAGTACTACCACCACGCCTTTTTCTGCCGCCAAGCAGCGTTGCTGTTTCGGTTTGAAAAGTGTTTTTACCGGTGAAATTACAGGCACATGAGGCTTAACATCTGTATGCCGCAAGTTGATGAACGCAGGGCAGTGCAGTGTAGGACACGTTCCTATCGTGCGTGACTTACGAGGCAATGCTTTGTTATAAGTGATGGTTACCACTTAACATCAGGTGGGCCATCTGCTTGTTCCATCAGCTAGTGGTATAAAAAAAAACTTGTGCTTCGTTTATGGTGCACTACCACATTTACTGCTGGTGGAACGCAGTGGCTAGCGGTCGTTAAGCCATGACGGACCCTGGGAGTTCACTACAGTATGCCACTAGCACCTAGAAATTTGGTTCTAACAATTACCATTCTTTCACAGGTATTCCACGTCATACCAACAGACTCCGTGCACAACTTCGCAGAACTAAAACGTTTCCAAGAGGAACACAGCGAGAGTCTCTGGCGCTCCAACCCGGCACTCGCGCACAGAAAAATAGACCTTATTCAAGGTTATCTGGTCGACATGCCTCTGGATTTCCTGTGTAACGAAACTCTAACGCCGAGAACTACCACAATGGAAGGGATGATGCCTACTGCTCTTTGGACGTAACCTCTACAAAAGCTTGGTTCGGATAACAAGCATATGAAAGTTTTTGACAGAATATTCTAGCAAAACATTATTTATTCCACAACCAATAAAATTACATAACTATGACGTAGGTAATAATGAAGCAAACAGACCAATCCGCAATGAGCAATCGACCGATACCGACCAATACCTGACTGTCGCAGTCATTATGCCTACTGCAATTATGTAGATACGGCATACCTAAACAATTATTGCCTTAAAACCTTGACCTGCATCCATGTTGCTTTACCCTAAGCAGAGTTCGTGTGATACTTACACTAATAACTATGTACGAACATAAAACTAAATCACGTGTAAGCAATAAATGTATTGACTGCGCCGCAATAAAGCAGGTAGATATTTTAAATGCGGTCCATTCGATTCGGTCGCTCCGTACGTACGGCGCGGATAAGTCAAAGATTACCGATAAGGCGATGACAACTGCTAGTGTACCTCTCGGTCGCACATTTTGACAGATAAACTACCATCTGATTTACTATCACTGAACTTTTTTATGAAAAATCAAACAAGTTGTGTGCACAGTTGCACACAGTTCAGCAAGAATGTCATTTTGATCCTAAAAAGTTGACCTTTTTTTTTTAAACTAAAAATGTGTTTTAGTGGCATAATTAGTTACAGTATTATATTTTGAATCCATAGGCTCCCGAACTAGTTAAGAAACTGTGTTGCCTGTGGCTTCTCCCATTAAATGAAGCAGTCATTATGTAAATTACACAAAACAACACCAAATAATAAACAAACACAATTTTGAATATAAAAGGGAATACATACAAACTAATATACAATTTAGAATATAGAATTGAATACAACTAAGTACCGTATAAGAAAAAAGAAACTAAAAAATACCAACAAAATCTCTAATGTTAACCAACATGTACATACTAAAAAGTTTGCTTTACTACTACTAGTTTTCGTATTATTGAAATGTGCGAGCGAGAAGTACATTCCCAGTAGTCATCGCCTTAAAATAAAAGCGTTCTTCTGTATACTTCCGTAACTTTGACGTAACTCCCTATTTATTTGATGCTTATTTTTCTCTGTGATATTAACGTCCTTAGCTGAATATTATTATAATTTTTGAATATATTTTTTACAATAATTTACTTAATATTGAAATTAAATGCAGCACAAAATATTTATGTAAAAAATCCATCCATTTACTTTTTATTATTTAAGCATAATTTATGGTTGAGATTATATTGTTTTAAGTAACGAGGTGCTGTGCGTTTTTAAAAGTACACTCACGTACACTCGGATACTCATCAGGCTATACACTGCTCACTTTATGTCATTTCAGCTAGAGTATAAACGAGTTTAATTTAGTTTATTCAATCTTGGGACATAAACATTAACCCTCATACTATAAAATAGTGCTTACATATAAATAATGCTTAAAATTAGCGCTGTTTCTGTTTGCCATTACGTTTTGGTAAGCGATGGCAACAGTTTAAGCATAGTTTATCGTTTGACAGATTTTTTGTAGCATGCGGTAACATTTTTATTTAAAAAAAAATATTTTTTTTATTGCATCAAGGAAAGCTCTCTATCCCAACTAAAACAAACATACCTAACCCGCAGCTTGCTCAAAATAAAAAATCGAAACGCTTGTAATCCAAACGACAACTAATAAACATACATGTGTGATTTTTATTTAGCTTTGTGTAGCTTGATATGTATCCAATTGATTACAATTTAAAGAATAATATAATATCACAATCAATCTAGGTATGTTTTGTAGCAACCGAGATAAAAGCGGAAATTCCTTAACCCAACTCATGTGGGTGTTTTATATAATATTTGAACTTCTACTAACAAATTGAAAATGTATCATTAAATAAAAGGTACCTACTACTTGTTAATTTTATGGACATTCTATTAATTTATTAATCTTGTTATTTTTTTGTTAATAGCATAACATGTTTAAATATGCTTCTTAATGATTATCATTCCAGGGGTATAGACAAGATCTATTTTCTGTTTGCGCTCACGCCAGCGCAAAGTACTATATTTTATTACTACTTGCTGATGAAACAAGCATATGGCTCGCCTGATGTTAAGTGGTAACCATCACTTAACAAATAACATTGCCTCGCAAGTCACGCACGATATGAACGTGAATACGGTGATGAACGGGCAATACGGTGCACTGGCCTGAGTCCAACTTGAGGCATACATTTAAGCCTCATGTGCCTGTAATTTCTAGTGCTTGTGATCTAACTGTATGAAAATTAGTTTGGCTGCACGGCTTGGCGTCATTTCTAAACTATTTTATCTTTTCACTCGCTTGCGTGAACGCAAACCGAAAGGGGATCTTATCTAGTCTCCAATGCATTCAACTGCCAATACAGTACAATTTACATTTTTATTTTTAAAACTGCGTACCTGCCTAGTATACGCATCCACTATAAGTATAAAGTGCAGTTCCGCCTATTTACGTTGAACGTTTCACACGTTAGCCGTAAATACACGGTACGTTAAGCCGGAAATACACGGTTCAACCAAATTGAATCACTTTGGTTGAATGGAGCAGAAATGAAAGGAATGCCAAACATTGAATGATTCATTTTTATGTTTACATGGATCAATTTGGTTGCTTCATCCAATTTGAAAGGCAAATTGTGAACCGTGTATTTTCGGCTTTACGGGTGTTTAGAAAAACCACAGAAGAGTCAAAACAAATGCCAACACACCGGCGTGTTCTGTCACCACCAATAAGAAAATTCATAAACCTATACCTATATGGCGTCAAAACGATAGAAGCGATAGTCAACTATCTGGTTATCTATGTTTTCAAAGATATCTTTTGCCTGTTTGATTTTTATGATAGTCTAGCTAGATTACTAGTTATTTTTGAAAAACTGAAACAGCAGATTCCCAGGCACAATAGATATCCCCTCAGATCTTTAGTACCAAGTACCAACTCAAGACTCTTTAACGATGTCTTAATGGTGTAATCACAGGCACGTCCAAATTATACATTTTGCACATACCTACATTTTGGTGCTGTGTTTGTTTGTTTTTTCACTTTTCGAACAAAATAATTTAAACAAGTATTTTATTAACACTACAGTAATAAACTTATACCTCACCTGTCTGTACATTCCTCCAATCTCTATAATAAATTAATTTAATTGTTGTGCTATGTAAATAATTTATTAAAATTACCTTTATTATTTATGCAGTATAATACAGTATTTGCCAAGTACTTTTTTTTTAATACAATTTATTGATGGAACAAGCGGATGACCCACCTGATGTGAAGTGGTATCCATCACCTATGACAAAGCTTTGCCCCGTAGATCACGCACGATAGCAACGCAACGTGCCCTATGATGCACTGCCCTGCGTCCATCAACCTGAGGCATACAGATGTTAAGCCTCATTTGCCTGTAATTTCACTGGCAACCACACTCTTCAAACCGAAACACAGCAACGCTGCTTTAATTGTATTAAGTAAGCAGTTATAACGAATTAAAATAAACTACGTAAGTTGACAGTTACATGACTAACTTTTTGATGTTGTTCTGTTTTAATGTGTAAAACGTTATGTGGTGTAATAAAGTATTTTTCTATATATCTTTTTTTTTATATTAGCTTCTTTCGTCCCACTGCTGGGCAAAGGCCTCCCCCAAGGACTTCCATTTCTCCCTATTCCGAGCTTCCTCCCACCATGTACCTTCAAAAGCATCCAAATCGAGCCAGCGCTTTCTCGGTCGACCACGAGGCCGCCGTCCGTCAGGAACCCACGCAAGGTGTGTGATTTCACCTTAGTTTCGGACGTCCTCGTTTTATGTTCGATTTCAATAGGTTGAATCATAATGAATTACACAAAAGAACTCCTGCTTAATTATTGACTTTAGTTTTTGAGGTATAGAATTTTTTTGAAAGGTCATTGATCTTCACGAATTTTATTTTTGCTTATATTTCGCGAATTATGTGAAACTTGTCTTCGTAAATAAATACAAATCGACCTTATTTTTGAAATATATAATGTACTAGCGGCCTGTCCCAGCTTCGCATGGGTGGTCATAAATTTTTTGAACATTTTAGGATAAACTTAGACCGTGGGTTCAAGCCTCGCGTCTACTTATTTCATACATTTGCACGCCAGAGAGTGAAATCGCACCCCGAGCGCGACCCGTGGACCCGTTAACGTATTTAATTTCGTCATATCTTTTGAATGGAATGTCCGATTTAAAGACCCTTTTCTAGCGGCGGCATTTTAATTAATTTTTTGTAATAAAAGAACACTTATTGTGACATAACTATAATAGTTAGACATATGCTGTCGCGACATTTTTTGTAGATGATGACGTGTTCTACAAAATCGTAGTACATTATTTTGTTCTATCATCAATAGTTTTCGCAGCGCACGCGATGTAAGGTTTTTGGTTTCCACCTTGGGTTACATTATTGGAGTTTTAGTAAGGATCCCTGATTTTTTTGAAAATATAATATAGCCTATGTTACTCAGGGATAATGTAGCATTCTAATGGTGAAAGAATTTTTGAAATCGGACCAGTAGTTTTTGAGCCTATTCGTTACATACAAAAATACAAAAATACAAAGCTTTCCTCTTTATAATATTAGTGTAGATGTAGATAGTGTAGATGAATATTGCAAGTCGCTGAGTGCACAAGAAAGGGAGAAAAAAATTATTATGTAATTTCAAATAAAAATTAATATAAAATTAGTCTTAATACTTTAGCAGTTTGTTTTGCCAACGAAATATATTATATAAATGTACCTATCGAATTGAGAAAAAAAATTATATTAATCTAGCAGGATCTCTGAGATATTGAGTTTCTAAGTTTTTTTTAGATTTCTATGGAAATAAGGTTGTCACAAAAATGTTTAGAATTTAGCTGGTTACTAATAATAGATCACCAATAGTCTCGAAGAAGTTAAATTTAAGATGTGAGTAAAGCAAGACGTGCATAAATGAATATTACAGGCCGAACCCTAAATAAAAGTTAAAAAAATCAATATTTCCGAAGTCCTGGGTTTGTCGCCTCTGGTTTTTTGTGCGGTAGTACCTTATAATGTAATTAATAAATTGTCAATCAAATAAACTGCTACTATGTACAGATTTACCAGAAAAAAATATCATATAAAAATAAAAAAATATCATAAAAAATATATCACATAAAAAATATCATATCATAATAGAATCAGATAAAAAAGTTAATTGTCACTTAGGAAAGCCTGATTATTATTATTTTTTTTGATTTATTGGTGCTTCTAGTAATTTTCTATCATAAAATGAAACATTTTATGAAACATTTTATGAAAAAACATTAACAGGAAGGGAGATAATCCGTTTCTATGGTTTTTATGGACTTTTCTCGATTTTAAAATTTTCTCTAAAACTATGATATATAGAGCCACGAGAGTTTTATTCGGAGTTTTGTTTGAATATTATCTCTATAAAAAACACATAAAACCAGGACGTCCGAAACTAAGGTAAAATCACACACAGTGCCACGGTGTGCTGATCCTCGCCCACCTATCTATATAGGTATCGAATCTTTTTTTTACATTCCTAATTATGTTTAAAGCCCATTTGTCAATACATTTATTTAAGTTATTGGTAGGTAGGTAGGTACATATCATAAAAAAACACAAAATGGCAATAGCATTGATTATCTTCTATCCTCTTCATAGGTATAAATATACCTCACCGTGTATTACGTGCAATGTTACCTATCTTCTAATTAGGTGTTTGTAAAAAAGTAAAAAATTACTTGCCTAATGAATTAATTTACTTCAAAATACATCTAATCTTCAAACACTACAGCCTACAGGTACTCTTCTAATATTACTATTATTTTATAAGGTGCTGATTTATACCAGTACCAATTTATAAATGCGAAAGAATAGTAGGTATGTCTGTTCGTTATGTTTTCACGGCTAAATAACAGAGGGCATAATACGAGTTTAGTGCCGATCGTTGATCGTTACGATACACCGAATTTTCTATGAAAATAAATCAACGGCATCTAGCGTATTCTTTGAGAACCTGTTTTTTTTTCATAGAAAATTCGATGTATCGTAACGATCGACAATCGGCACTAAACTCGTAATAAGCCCTCTGAAGATCGAGAGATGAAAGGCACAATACAAATTATAGCTTTTTGGAAGCGGTTACTCTCTATTTCATTCAAAATCGTTTTTTTAGAAGGTTTATAAAATAAACCTTCAAAAACAGCTACCTTACCTACATAATTGATCGAGTGAGCGAAGCGAACGAAGATCTTAGTTTCAACTTGGGCGATTTGGCATTTTATGTATGTATGCATGTATGTTTGTCTGCCGATAACTTTAGAACCGTTGATCCGATCTGCATGAAATTTGATATGTCGATAGCTTGTACTTGAGAAATTTACTGGTAAGTGTAAGTAAAATCGGATGAAGGATTTTTGAGATATGGGGTTTTTTAAGAGGGCTAAAATAAAAAAAGTTACATAAAAAAATCAAGTTACATGTCATATGAAAGTGCTTTGTTTGGACATTCCAAAACAATTTTTACTTTTTTTTTGGGACGCTCGGTTTTCGAGATAAAACTTAAAAAGTTAAATCTTGCCTCTGACTACTACCTACTCAAAGTATTGATGCGTTCGTCGGGTCGCATCACGAGATCTCAGTTCGGGGCGAACTACTAGTTTAAAGACAGCTAACAGCTTAACAACTTACCTACATGATTTAAAGATTTGTTTACATAATTTCGTGGCATCCCCTAGATGGCGGTAGTATTGGTGGGGAATCTACAGGAATAATAGCTATCAAGACGTACAGCGCCATCTACATATCGAATGAGTTATTTTTAAATGTTCCTCATTGAACATAGATTAACTATCGTACTCCAAAATTCTACCCACAGCAACGCGGATCCTTCCATAGTCGAAACCACCTCATCTACTGCTTCTCTGCTAACAAATAACCATTGAGTTAGTTACCACAAGAAATGAGGTGAGATATTCACTATTGAAGAACACAGATAATAGAATACTAGTACCAAGAATAAATAATGTTACTTCATTCAAATTGAAATTCAAATTCAATTTATTAATAACTGTTTCAAGGACCGCGTCGAATTCGTTATACTAGCTAAGTTAAAACTATTAACAAATATTAAATTATTGAGATTAAAATAAAAACTTTGTAGTAGCATGTATCTAGTAGTAAACAAATAATTACACAATCAATTCATGTTTCGCCGGCGGCATCGGCATCGGCAGTGACTCGCAAATGCAAAGGAGAGAGGGAGAACGACAATCCAATACTTATCGAGGAACGCCTCTTATGAGGGGTTGATTTTATTTTGGTCTCCAACTAATTTTAAGTATACCTACTTACTAGGCATCTAATCGAAGTTATTAAATAAAATGAACCCGAATTAAAAACGTTTAATTTTTGGTAGAATCCTTTTTTTTTAACGAAATTCTGTGATTTAACATTAAAAAATATATACATATAAAAAATGTTCGAGTGAAAAGTAGCCTAGCGTAGCGGTTGTTAGTTGTCAGCTACCTGAAAATGCAGAAGTAGGTACCTTACCTACATAATACAATAGGTAAGTACCAACGTAGATTATCTGCCTACAGTACAGGCTACTAGTGTGACAAGTTCAATTAGGGTTGCCACCCGTACTTTATAATAAAGTATTGTACTTTATTTCAGGTAATTGTACTCTACTTTATGAGAACAATAAAGTACACCAAAATACTTTATTTCACATGATTTAATTTCTTTGGGATTTTGAATAGTTTAGTCGTAAGTATTTTTTCGTTAAACGACTTTAACGATTGATGCTGAATCGATTTCGCCTCTCGCCAGCGCCACATCACTTAAGCACTCGTTTTTAACAATTTCTAAACACAACCTAACCTCAACGTGTACCTAAAAAAATTGTACTTTATTTTGATACTATGTACTTTTTTTTTCTTACCTATAATGACCAATGTACTTTAACTGCAAAAAAAAAGGTGGCAACCCTAAGTTCAATGTCCCTCGTGCGTGCGTCTTTTATTTTTTTCACAAAAAAATCGGTGAAAGTTTTTGTCTTATAAAGTTTCAGACAATTTTGTCGTTGCATATTTATGGGTTTTACTCTATGCGAATAATTTAACCTTTTTTTTACAAAATCTTCAAATCATGGACCATTAGCTGTAGGTATAATACACACAAAAATGGGCCTATCGGATATTAAACTGGCAGAATAAAAGCTATTTACCTACTTTCTTATTTATTATTCTTATTTTCGTAATTTTTATTTCTGTGTGTACCTATACCTACTTTAGCGCGAACCTACTGCTTACACACAGGTATACCTAATTGCTTTAAATTCAGCTAACTGCTACAGCTAAAGACAACTGCTAATATAGGTAGGTAGGTAAGGTACATCTCGCTCGCACGAGATTTCTTACTAAAAAGTTTTATTTACCTACCTACTAGTTTTCGTACAAGCAAACTTATAAGTACCTACGAGATCTTGTTTAGATCAAAGTAATATTTTTGTTGAACCTTGTGCAATGTAATTGCGCACAACTTGGTTGATTGGGATTTTTCATAAATAAGTTCAGTGATTTTAGATCTTTTAAAATGTTGAAAGATATTTGTGCGAGCGAGAAGTACCTACTTTGGCGGGTGTCAGCCCCTCAACGTGTTTGAGGGGTTTCAAAACCAACTAACTAGCTAGCCATCAATCAACTTAGTTTAAATACCTACTAAAACCTAAAACACTTCACCAATATCAGTGATCTTGAACTCCACGCGGAGTGTGAAGCACGGTCATTAGGCAGCATTATTTTTGTAGTAGGTAACAGTTCTTTGCTTTAAGTTGGGATGGGCTTGTCCCTATCGCGTCGATTCCTACGGGCCCTTCCGAGCCCGTATTTGAATAGGCTCACAGGTTGCGTAACTCGCGGCCAATGACAGCGCCCCTGCACATGCACGGGGCGGAGTCGTTACGTCACGGCGGCCTGCCCCCCGCGGCCGCGCAGTCGCCGTGACGTCATGCCCTCCGCGCTGCCCGCTACCCGCACCTGCAGCTCGCGATCGCAGCGCCAGGCCATGCGCGGCGTCGCACCGAAGCTCTGGAACCAAAACACTCGTGCGCTCAAAGATGGCGGATGGGTCGCACGGAGACCGTGCCGGCCCGAAACAATTGAACGATTTAACTTTTTCCGCGCCTGTTTTAGGTCTTTGTGACTCAAAAAAGTTCAGTGGCGAAACATTTAACGGTAATAGTGTGAAGAAATCGTTCTACAGGGAACTGGATCTGAGTGAATCGAGTGAGAATAGTGACAAGGACAGCGTGGCCGCCACTCGCGCCTTCTTCGCTGCGGATTCCCAAAAGCCACCGGATGAGCACACGACTACGACAGACGGGGACGACAGAAAGAAGCGATGCATCGACCGATACGACAGCTCAGAGTCTTCTGACAGGTCAGTAGATGTGGTTTTCTGGAATACCTAGTTGGTAGTTATCTCAAATTATTTAATGCCAATAAAATGTGACTAGGTACCTACAATACCTGTTTGTTTGTAATGATATCGCAATATTGACGAGTCAATGCTCCAGTGACCGGATGCTGTTCGATTTCGATGTCATGGTCATTGTGAAATTTAGGTGTTGGTTGCTTGCCGCCTTCGCTCGGTTGAATGCCCTCGGAATAGCTCGCTGGGCCGACCGTAGAGACGCGTCGCGTTCCCCGTTGACTTGTTTAAAACTAATCGCTGTGAATCGCTCTCGTAATATTACGAGACATTGGTCGTCTCAGCCCTGATGACTTAGTGCGTTATCTAATTATCTATACTGTAATAGTATTGACAGAAATCCGCCGCGCCGCTACAACTCTAAAAACATCTTAATTTTTACCTTCTCATTCGCTACTCTAACCTTTATTGTAACCAAAACTGAATAACCTACCCCTAGCCACGAATTTATTACAAAACTAGTTACGCCTGCGGTTTCGCTCGCGTATTAGGTAGTAGGTAGTTATTTTTAAAATTCATATTTTAGACCTGGTTTTCCCTTCATAGGATTCGTTTATTTTATCTCCCCGTTCTCAGTAACTTTCGGTAAGTATAAAACTAGCCAATATACAAATGCAGAATACCTACAAACTGTTTTGTTCTAAGTTTCACCCCAATGGTTCAGTTGTTAGGGCGTTATTTAGCCTCAAACATCCATACTTTCAAGCGTCGTAACTTTCGCATATAAGGTACCTACCTATGTATATTTGTAGAATAAGAAGGTAACAATATAGGTAAACTAGGTATAATTCATGCCCAATCTCAGGTCTCTGCCTTGCATCTGGTTAGACACCCCAGGCCAGGCTAGTGATGATAGGTCATCAATCAATCATCATAACTAGCTTCATGTTTTTGATTCTTACACATCACCTATAGGTTATTGATCTTCAATACCTACCACCTACTTGTATAGGTATTCATTTTATCACTGAACTTGACATTGTTTCAATTCATTCGGTAGGTACCTAATAGTACCTATCAAGATATGCATAATAATGTACATCTACCTACTTAGGTATATTATAACACAGAATGACTGTAAAAAAGATATACCTAGTGGTAAACTTATCTTTTCAAAAGTTGATCAAGATATCTAATGTAGATACCTACCTAGTAGGTAGTTGCTGTAATAATAGGTATTATGCAATTTTAAATATTTTAATACCTTGTTAAGGAATATGTTTTCTGGGTACTTCTGCCTCTTGGTCACCTAGAATTTGGACAACCTCCTACTGTCTGTCTTCTTGCCTATTGAAACAAATTCAATGGTTAAAGCAAACCTGAGCGGTCACACTTGTACCATTTTGTCACCAGATAAAAATATTTACTTTCCACTTTTGGTCAACAAACTTTGAATGTGAACTCAATACCTAACTAACTTGTAGTAGATAACTCTATCACAGTGATAGAGTTAAGTGGACTTATATTTAGGTCACTCTATAAATACAACAGTTAGATTGTGTTGTGTAGTCTGAATTCTGAGCGCTTCTTGGTAACTACCAACCTAGGTATTGGTTAAACTATAATGTTTAGGCCTGATTTCACCATGCTCTGTTAGTTACTAATCAAGGATTAACAGGCCGTTAAATCTAATCATAGATGTCAAACGCATACATTTTGACATATTTAACGTCCCTTTAATCCTTTGTTAATCTAACAGAGCATGGTGAAATCAGCTCTTAAACCTTTCAGATAGATAAATACTTTATTGTACACAAAAGAAAACACATACAGAGACATAAAAAAATTTGGTACAATGGGCGGCCTTATCGCTAAGAGCGATCTCTACCAGACAACCTTTGGATGGAAAGGATTAAACCAAAATCAGAAAGACGGTGGTGTACAAAACCTATTTTAACTATACCTAAAACGTAAAACGAAGTAAATACCTAATAAAATAATAAAAAGAATACATATTATTATTGCTAACAATAATACATAATAAATATGAATAGAATAAAGATGTAAGAACATATTTTATCTTAAAATTGGTTTAAAATTTTAACACACTGAGATGTCACCTAGTTAAAGTTCTAATGCAGGAAAAGCTCTATGACCGTTGCTTCAGCAAAGTTAATTTCTTTGTTACAAAAGTACTCATACCAGTTTCAAACCGGCGCGAAAGTTTAAGCGACTGACGTGGTAGCATCGACAAAGTCTCAGGATCGGTAGGTAGGTAGTAGGGCGTTCACGCGAGCCTAAGCCACAAAGGGTGAACAGTAAAATAAAAAGTTAGGAGCTCTAACCGGGCGCGCCGGGGACAGCGAACGGGTTCTTGGAAGCGGCGAGGTATGTTACTGGATACGCGCCCGCTGCGCTTGGTCGGAACTTGCTTGCCACCCGGTTTTACTTTTTCTTGCTGGATTCGCAGCAAACTTTTAGATATTCAGTTGCCCTGAGAAGATATTGTGAAAAACCTTAGTCTCATCTCCATGCCCTTAACTACAACATTGTGGAGTCGGCACAACTCTCTTTGACTCGCCTCGATAAGCATTTGGCCTCGTATAATTAGTATAACCTATCCACAGCGTTTTCTAAAACACTTTTCTCGTTATGACATTCTCCCTTTCGCATGTTTGCGCGTAAAATGCAACGAAGTGCAACTGTGCGAGTTTCAGATGTTCATCAATTTAATTTCCCTTCCATTCCATGTTCGTGTTACATACCTCGTAGCGTCCGGACGACCGGTCGCCCTCCCTGCGAGCCCACAGCCCCCTGTCATTAGAAGCGTGCGCGGGCGCATTGGCCCTCGACCGTTGCGCAGCTCCGACTTATGGGCTCGGGAACCACGATGGTAGTGATTTTGAATGATGGAAAAACATATACATAATACTTGATAGGTATTTTGGCCCGTGGCTCATGAAAACGCGGAGGGTAGGTAGCTAGGTAGGTATAATCGAAGGAGAAACCTAGGGCATAAATGGAATAATTTGGTAGGTAAACATTTAGGTAGATTAGGTACTGGCATGTGAAGGACTGAAACACCGTGACGGTAGAGCGCATCTCAACTACTTGGATTTCCTAGATATCAAAATGATTTATCAGTCCTGTACCGTACTAGGTACCTACTTCCTATTGAGGAAAGTAGATGGTACCTACACAAAATTCCTAAATCTTCCGGAGATTATCATTTATTTTTGTTTCCGACGCTCACAGACGAATTTGTATTGTAATAAAAAGACCAACCGGTCAGGTAGAAACTGAGTCATCACTTGGTCGTTCAACTTTCATTATTCTTTATTTTTATTGACCAGGATAAGACTTGTCTTGACGCGTGCACAATGCCTATTAATAAACTACTCGGAAGTAGGTAGGTATAGGTACCTAGGCTATGACTATGTAGTTATCCAATACATTTTTATCTAAATCTCATTGAACCCAGATTCGTACTCGTAGATAGGTTGAGTACAGTCAGCGTCAAAAGTATATTTACAATTCCAGTTTATTTCCTTTTTAACAGGATTTACCAAACAAATGGCAACTACGGACTGCAGATTATACCTATTGATTAAAGGCGATATAATGATAGGCAAATACAGATAAAACTTTTCATAAAAAGTTTGCTGGTTCAAGAAGTAGTTGTAACTTAACAACTTTAATTGATTAAGTAAAGTATCTGTAATTAGTTTGTATGAATTAAAATTCATTTTATGACAAATGTTTTTTTTTAATTATTATTTAGGTATATAATTAGTTGTCAAAGTCACGGTAACCATAATTAAGTATGAGGTTACAAACTTCGATATAAACAATACGATAACACAACCATTTTAGCAAAATAAATATTTCGTTTCAGAAATATTAATCTAGGCTTTTGTCGTTGACTGTACAAACAAAAAAGGATGTACTACACCCTTTTTTGAGGTTTGTGGCTCCCGGGCATCCGCCTAAACTAAACTTCTCGCTAAACTTTATAATATTTGTAGTCCAAATACAATTTTCGTAAGGATCTGGGTCATTGTATCATTTTGAAACATACTCTTTAACCTCTTCTTGAACCCTATATCAAACTCGCTGAACCACCTCTTGTCTGGTTTGACTCGTTCTAAAGTCCTAACTGCGCCCGACTTTGTAGGTCACGGTACAGGCCTGCACAAAACTGTATGCATAAAATAATACTTTTTAGTTATTTTGTATGTATGTGTAGTCTAGTATATCTAACGGTGAATACAATACACAATACAATAGGTACAATTTTAATGATGCGTTTACATTCAAATGAGGCTTAAAATATGTATGCTTCTTATATTTCTTCTTATATTATGCAGTTGATGGACGCAGAGCAGTGCATCATAGGGCACGTTCATATCGTGCGTTGCGTGACTTACGAGGCAATGCTTTGTTATATATGACTATTCAAAGTCAAAGTCAAAAGGTATTTATTCAATCAAAAACCACAGATGAATCTAGGTGCCAGTTCCACGCGACCAAAGCCTAGAAGAACAGGCAACAAACTTACGGCTTGGTTCCTATCGTTCTTTTGTATGATGATTACCACTTAACATCAGGTGGACCATCTGCTTGTTCCATCAGCCCATCAGCAAGTTGTATAAAAAAAAAATTGGTTTTTGAGCTTTACAACGACTATACAAATTTGTTACACCACACTGTTATATTACTTGGAACACTTTTAATTATCTCGGTGATTTACCATCCTATACATCACGTCACACTACTTCAATCTTATCATACTGAATATACGTAATCTTTCCAAATTCATTATTCCGATCTAGGTAGGTACTACCCTATCGGATAGGAGACACTGACAATGACGCAAATATTACAAAACCAGATAAATTTTCAATGTTTCATGATAATAATTACGATATGATTACCTTTTGTCCCGCCCGGCAGATGGTAAGCGGTAACCACATGCGAAATACAACATAAGTGCTTTTGAGCCCCTGTGGCCGACTTCAATAACTGTCTGTCGGTTTTCTTTGAAGAAGATTAGATACGTTACCTAAAAAATGTTCTTATTATCCCTATTAAGTCATGGTACTATCGTGTCTTCGGTCACTGGTGCGTATCCAGTTAGAAATAGGAGTGTAAACTCACCTGTGAGGTGATGAGATCGGGGCCGACCGGCACCTCTTATAGCAGTATTAAAATAATATTACACTGAATTTTCGTACCATATTATACATATACGTCATCAAGTCTGTTCAACTACAACCAGATAAAAAAGAATAGCTGACAAATATTTTCGTACTAGATGACGTTTCAACTTATAGAAGCTAGAACTGTTTTCAAGATTGTTTTTACAACTGCTAAAATTGACAGTTCATAATAATAGGTCTTTACCTATGAAATTGCCGTTCTGCAGTACTGGCCATTTCAAATCAAAATTATTTTTGTTTGGCTAAGAATTGTAATTTCAAATTAATTTTATTTTAAAAACATGGAATTCTTTTTCCAAAATTAGTCATTTGTTTATTGATTAGTATTACATTTTCACCGCATTTCAATCTTTTTCGTCATCATGGATACGTAAAAAATTCGAGTAATTATGGAATATGAGTACCGTCGTGGCAGCAACGCGGCACAAGCGGCACGCAACATCAACGACGTTTACGGAGCTAACACTACAAACCAACGCACCACCTGTTTTTGGTTTGCTCGCTTCCTTTCTGGAAATTTCGACCTGAAAAATGAACCTCGCGGTCATTCGAAGACTTTGGTCAACAATGACGAATTAAAGGCGATTGTGGAAGCTGATGATACACAATCTACGGTTGAATTAGCAGCAGCTTTCGACGTTAGCGTCAAAACAATATTAGTCCATTTGCGTCAAATTGGCAAGGTAAAAAAGCTTGACAAATGGGTGCCCCACGAACTCAATGATCGCCAGCGCGAAGTACGCGTCGAGACGTGCCTTGCACTGCTCAACAGACACACAAATGAAGGAATTTTGACCGCATTGTTACCTGCGATGAAAAATGGATTCTGTTTGATAACCGCAAGTGCTCAGCAAGTTGGTTGGATCCTGGTTCAGCACCTAAACAATGCCCTAAACGAAAACTTACCCCTAGAAAAGTGATGGTCACTGTTTGGTGGTCTAGCGCCGGTGTGATTCATCACAGCTTCTTACCAAACGGGGTGAGCATTACTGCAGATGTGTACTGTGAAGAACTGAACACAATGATGGAGAAGCTGGCACATCTCCAACCAGCATTGGTCAATCGCTCGTCTCCGCTGCTCCTGCACGACAACGCGTGACCTCATACTGCATAGCAGACGGTCTCCAAGTTGCAAGAACTGGGGTTGGAAGCTCTCCGTCATCCACCCTACTCACCAGACCTTGCGCCTACAGAATACTACTTTTTCCAGAATTTGGATAACTTCTTGGCGGGAAAAAAATTCAATACACGAGAGGCAGTACAAAATGCCTTTGAAGAATTTGTTGCCTCCCGTCCAGCTGATTTCTTTAAGAAGGGCATCAATAAACTGGCACTGCGTTGGCAAAGATGCATTGATTGCATGGGTGATTACTTCGATTAATACAAATAAAAATACATGAAAAAAAATCGTTAGAATTTTTTCATACAAAATGGCAATTTCATAGGTAAAGACCTAATACTAATTTAATACTGCTATAAGAGGTGCCGGTCGGTACCCTGAGCGATAAGCTTGCAAGTGGGTACATAGTAAAATAAGCCATCTTCTGATAAGCTCAAATTTATCTACATTCTAAGTTGGACTTTTGGCAATTCTGCAGGTGTCTGTCTTGTCTATTCTGTAAATATCTTCTCTTACATTTCGTTAACTGTAAAGGCGGCTGCACACATGCCTGTAAAATGTAACAGTAGCGGGCATGCTTGCTAACGGCATGTAGAAGTTACTGGCGCAATGTGGATAGATTTGCATGCATTTTGTCTCCTTGCATGCCTGTATTTGCATGACGTATACACAAGCCAGTTCACGAGACAGCATGTGTCAGTCGCTTTTTTGCAATGGAAAACATTCGAAGTGAATTAAATAGCATCGTATTGCAATTAGCAATACAATGCGTGGCAAAATTAATGAGAGAGAAAATGAAGATTAAAAAAAAGAGAACTATTAGGGTTCCAAAGACATTCGTATTCTGGAAACAAATGAATGAACTGCATTGTCTTTTCATCTCCCCATCATCGTGACATGGTGAACAACAATACAAAACACAATAAACGCGCTACACGTCAGCTACTGTCGTTCATACACACATGCCGCCGGTTTCGTAGCCGCCCGTGTTGCATGCCACTAGCTGACAGAAAATCAAATGTTGGGCTAACTACTTGCGTGGCAAATACAGGCATGCCAGTAAGCGTATACACATGAATGTAGGTGGCATGTGCAAGTAGCTTTTATGCAAGTGTGCCAGCTACAGTCATGTGTATTAACGGCTTAATGCGATGGTTCTTCCAAGGTATCTAATATCTAGTCAGCCGTCTTAGCTAAGTCAGGTCACGCAAACCGAGGCCCGGTGAATGTGGAATGTGAACAGCCTTGGGAGACTGGTGTTTCGCTTATTTACCTAGAGATTGTTGTATTTATTGCTGACTGCTGGAAACTTATGGTCGTTTGAAGGACTCACATAATGCCAAACACTCACTTCGACGGAGCACGCATATTGGATGGACCAAACGATTAGTTCGAAAACTTCGTAAGGCAATTGCTCACACCTAGTAGGGAGTTAGTTTGTATACAAGGCTCTAAAGTTAGAAAAACATGAGTTGTGACTCCCTGTTTTATTTTCAGGTACATATTTTTTGGTATTATACTTGCGGTAATTTAGGCTTACCATTCTTCCTACCTCTACCTACATGCCAAGAACCTTTCCAAGTTAAAAGACTCATGTTGCATGTCAGAAAGAATCAGTGCAGTCAAAGGGCAGCTAATGTACAAACTGGTTCCCTCGACTTGACTAATGCAATTATAGCTTCGGTTGCCTCATCCGCACCGCTACTCGTGAACTAATATGAAGAGCAATCGTCTCTGTTTTGGTTTGGGAGTATTGTTTCTAAATGAAGCTGGTTTCAGCGATAAGGCTGCCTATTGTACTGTAATAAATGTATTTGTATTCCCGCCATTTTATAGCGGCTCTATAAAGTATTCTTGTACAGACGGGTTGGATTCTTTTTCTGACAATTTGGTAAGAGTATTCTTGTACAGACGGGTTGGATTCTTTTTCTGACATTTTGGTAAGCAACATAGCTTTTTCATTTTAATTGTTTTTCTAGTGTTATTTTGTGTAATTTCGGTGTCATTTTAACCAACATTACTTGAGGTCTTAGCACAAAGTGTAAGCATTTAGAATGAAAGTGTATTATGTGATATCCTGATTTGACCGAAAATGTTTCGAATGTTTTGAAGAAAACCGCTACCATTTCCTTCAAAACAAATGACGGCCGACTTGAATATGGAATGACTTGACTATAAAGTATTTAATACAATTCACTTGACACTGGCAAGATTGTCTGTCGAATGACGGACAGGAGCCATAACCGGAGAAAAGAAGAAGAAAACTTATCGGTTAGTTTAGCTATGGTTTAGCTAGTGTAGCTTTCAGCAACCAATATAAATAAGAACATAATGTTCAACATCTACCTTTTACTAACCCAAAAACAAAAGCCGTCATCATTCCAGTTATTTATAAACTTGATAACTAGGTTATGTATTTTGTATGTCACGTTGAATACTAGTTTTTTTTTAATAATGATTACATAACATTAGGACAATCTTACTATCTGAGGAATCGCGCATACCAACCTATTCGATAACCTTTTTATCTCATCGTTACAGACGGTACGCATAAAAACACGCAGATAACATGATTTACTATCTGTGACGTTCATTATAGGTAGGTAAGTTGATAAGATACCAAAAGTGATTTCAAAAAATAAATGGTTCAAGACTTTTTGTAACCCAAATAATAATAATAGTGTTCTTTGGCAGGCTGATGATGTTAATGATGAAATAATTTAGAAGGCTTCGAATAATTTTGAAGGTGGGTACATAAAAAGTTTGATTTTAGGGTTCCGTACCCCAAAAGGAAAATACGGAATCGTTATAAGATCGCTTTGTTTTCCTCCTGTCTGGCTTGTTAAGACCTTTTTTCTCAAGAACAGCTAAAAATATGTACATTTCAAAGCGATAATTATGAAATAATTTGATCCTATTAAAAAAGTTATTGTTAGCTTATGGCTGCACCTACAAAGATGAAAGCTAAATCTAACACGATGATTAAAAAATATAGCAGCAAATTTTTATGTCTAAATTTTGTAAGATAAGTGTAGTGTCTTTTTTATGGGCGAAGATAGGAAGTTCAAGTTTGTAGGAAACAATTACCGATTGAAACAGGATACTATTTATGAATTATTTACGTATTTGGCGGTTTTTGCGGTCTGAGTAATGGGCGGAACTCTTAGGGCGCAAGTCTCGCTTGCACTTGTATTTTACTCTTTCATTAGGACCTATTCTTACATTTGCTCAACTTCTAAAAAAAAACACTTTATAAATCACTCAGAAAGGGTGGATAAATTAAATATTAATGAATCAACATAAAACAAACTCACTTTTGAATAGAATGTCAAAATTTGCAACAGCTAAAGAGTTTCTTATGTTGCCAGCAATAATCCGTAAAAAGGCTTTATTTCCATGGAATTGATACCGTACAAAAATAATTATCATTGATCCGGAACGGAGGGGTAGTTTTTAATCTCGAAGTCTTCTCAGATTCTCAGAATCGCTGTTCTGTTGGTATTCTGTAATTAAAACATAGCTATTAACTGTAAGAAATGGTTTTTGTTGTTGTGTTGTTCAAGTGCCGTAGGTGTAATAAAAAATGTTGTTGCTTGATGCTATTCAGCGCACGATTATACAATTATGGGTATATTTTCGATTAATGTGGCTGGTCTTGTATGAGTTAAATTGTATGTAGCAGCTGCTTGGAGACAGGCACCTGCTTACGCTTGTCTTTATATGTATCATGTTCTTTTGACATTTGACTAAATTTTATGGCGAAAGGGCATCGAGAACTTTTAGCTTTTATTGAATTTCTCGTAAAAGTTTGTAGTGCAAGGTATTATATTCTTTTATTTATAAAAGGTGTAAAAATACCACTCCCGAAAACTTCAGGGGCTAACGTACCCATAAATAATGAGTGACTTTTTCTAAGGAACCAGCATTGTGAACGAGAAAACAAAAACAGCGGTTAATACATTTTAGCCAGATTTGGGACATTAGGAACTTTTGGATGAAACAGCTGTTTTTTTCGCGTTCACAGTGTTGGTTCCTTAGAAAAACTTATTCATATTGATGGGTACTTTAGCCCCCTGAAAATTTCGAGAGTGGTATTTCTACACCTTGTACCTCTATAAATAAAAGAAATTATTACCTTGCATATGTATACAACTGCATCTAATTCTAATTCGTGGTGGGGGAATGAGATCAGCACGGACGTCCCGCAATGGGGTGTATAGTGCATTGTCCCCCTGCTAACCTCACCCCAGCCAGCCCAACTCCTTAAAAAAGCAGAGAAGGACCTTGGGTTGGTGGCTGCAATGTTCAAGCATTCCCGGTGGTGATTTGGATGCAGTTGAGAGGAAGGACCCGATCAGCTTCTGCAGTCTAGTTTTGGACCCATGCTCCACGGTTTCTTTTTCCTGAAGACATCCACGACATAGGTCGCTGTCTATCGCTCCGATCTTGTAAAGATGGTAGTTATATACAACAGCATTATGTAGTTTAACAATTAAAACATGGCTAATGTTGTAGCGTGTAAGTATCAGATTGTCTGTGATGTCTGTAATCAGCAGCGTCCGAATGGGCGAGTTCCCTTCACATGACCGATACAATAGATAACCCTTAGCTATTATCCAGATTGTGCTAAATCAACGATTAAAAATGCCCTGAGGTGGAATCGTGCCTTTTATACGTCATCGACATTGTATTATGACTGTTATTTCGTTTCTTTGCCTAGGTGGTTTTTGTAAAGGTACAAATTGAAGGACTAGCAAGGTCGATCGGATAAACTCACAAAAAGAAGCTTAGGTATTTTCGAGGAACACAATTTGTTGTCTAGACTAGACCTCGTTTTAGCTATCATTCCAGTACCAGTTATCACTTCTCAGACACATGCTCTGAATCTCGGTACCTATTGTTCGTTTTATTTTGGTGAGAAAACACTTTATGCCAGTGAGTTAACTCTTATAGATAAATCTTGATTATCAAATCCTACGCGAATATCAACGCGAAAGTTTGTAAGTATGGATGGATGGATGTTTGTTACTCTTTCACGTAAAAACTACTTAATGGATTTTAATGAAACTTTACAATAATATAGCTTATACATCAGAATAACACATAGGCTACAATTTATAAATAATTAATTTATAATTTATTAGTAGTTTAGTAGGAAAAAATCTACCATCTGCGAGCTATTCTGGCGTGCGCTGCCAAAGCCGCTAGAGTTACACATATGTACTACGCCACGCTAATATAAGCTACTCGAAATACTAATCCTGCGCAGACGAAGTCGCGGGCACCAGCTAGTAAATTATTATACGAGTTGACGCTGGTAATTTAAAAAAGTATCCTACTTACCTTCTTACCTTCAGCTAACTTACTTCTTGTTCGATTCAGGACGGGTTTAAAGTAGAGACGGAAATATTTTTATCTGACGGATAGCGATCCTCTGAGATAATAAAACCCGCCCTTCAGACTCAAGTTAAGTTTAAACTCTGTAAGTATGCTTCTAGATTTTAGACAATACAAATTATGTTGGCAGAAAGTATTATAATATCAAGTATATCAACCAAATAGATAGATAATCAAATTTATATCGACATTGATAAAATATTTTTAAGTATGCAACTTGTTTTAACATGATATCGAATTACTTAATGAAAGCTACAATATCAGCATAAAACATTGATTACATGCAAGGCGTATCGTATAATACTCTTATTTCGTATACCCTCGGCCGGCACTCTTTTCAGTCACAAATTTGTCCTGATGGCAAATATAAAAAACAAACCAGCCGAATTGAACATTACTATGCTTGCACGACGAGAAAAAATTCTAACCATTCGAGGGGTCTAAAGATGCTTACAATTTATTGGATTCCACCTATCAAGACGATCGCCATTGTTCGTCGCATTATCCAATTGCATTCCTTGCGTTCGGACGTCTTTCGGGCATTACTAGACGAATTTTCCCTGAGCCTGTAAAATTCATACATAAATTCCTAATACAAACCAACATCTCTATCCAACCTTCTATTTTTATTTAAGGGGCTGACAACTATCAAACAACTTCTCAATCGCACGTTTCGACATGTTGAAAGATATAAAATCACTAAACTCATTTTCGAAAATTCGCCATCAACCATTTTGAATGCAATCAAGTTAGTTATTGCACACAGTTTAGTAAAAATTTCATTTTGATCGATACAAATTTTCCTACTTAGAAGTTTGCCTATATACGAAAACTAGTAAAGCAAACTTATGATTAGGAAAACTTGTATCGATCAAAATGAAATTTTTACTAAACTAAAATTTATTCAGTTTGGTAATACAAATACAAAATTTTAAAATAGTTGTCTAGAATTTATTGTTTTGGTACATCTATCAAGTTTTTCTGGGCTGTAGGTTATTATTAATTTGGCATTAAAACCGTCGCTAATTTCGTGATATAATACGAGAGTACTTGCCCCTGGGCGTGGGGTAAACATCAATTAATCCTGGCAACACGATACGAGCCGGCAAGTAGGGGGTTCTCTGAGGGCAGATTGTTACATAATCCCATTGCATTTCTACCGCTTCGAATGGCGGAGCCATAAAATAAATAATTACACTTGCATACAATTTCACTTCCAAAGACTCAAGACACACTACATCCGCACACGAGCTGTACGAGTTGCACTAGATGATCAGCTTCATGATAAAATCGGATTTAGAAGGTACTCGCGTCTGATTCATGTTAAGTCTACTATCAGCTCAATAAGGCTGACTTTTCATTGTAGGTGAGTCGTAGTAAATTGGAGTGACACAAACCTTCATAGAGGGCGTGAGCCGTAAGGGTCCATTGAAAAGACGGCAGCGAGAGCTGATATATTTTTCTTTATTATTTGTCAAATCGATCAAGTTTAACAAACAAGGAATTGCTTTTAGTGATAATGGGTCTCAAAAACCGTTAGTCTAAAAATTGAGTCGATTACAAATATTGCCTAAAATATGTTTTTTGTGATTATCACATAATTGATCGAGTTAGCGAAGCGAACGAAGATCTTAGTTTCAACTTGGGCGATTTGGCATTTTATGTATGTACCTATGTATGTATGTTTGTCTGGCGATAACTTTAGAACCGTTGATCCGATCTGCATGAAATTTGATATGTCGATAGCTTGTATTGAAATTTACTGGTAAGTATATGAGTAAAATCGGATGAAGGGTTTTTGAGATATGGGGTTTTTTAAGAGGGCAAAAATTAAAAAAGTTACATAAAAAATTCAAGTTTCATGTCATATTAAAGGGCTTTGTTTGGACATTCCAAAACAATTTTTACTTTTTTTTTTGGGACGCTTGGTTTTCGAGAAAAAATTTAAAAAGTTAAATTAAGATAACTAGCGATCCAAGAGCTCCCATCTCTAAGAGTTTCGTTGACATCAAGGTTTTTCTACTGGTCGGCCAGTTCCTTTGAGTTTTCTTATTTTTTTTTCTTGAAATAAATTAAGGAGGTACTCAGTTCTCATAAAATGGTGACGACGACCAGGTCTGATGATGGAGCCAAGGTCTGTTCAACGGAACTCTTCAATAAATAGGCCAATAGAGTTGAAACTTGGTAACCATACCAAGTTAGTAGGCGGTAGTCAGAAAAAAGTCCAAAGATAATATTTGGACTTGCCTCTGACTACTACCGACTCAAAGTTTTGATGCGTTCGTCGGGTCGCATCACGAGATCTCAGTTCGGGGCGAACTACTAGTAATAATTAATATCGAAAATAAGGAAGAACTACCAAAGTTCAATTCAACCGAAAAAAAGTAACATACTAGGTACGTATATCATCAATTTAATGAATGTCGTTCATTTCCAATATACTCGTATTGTCAGCACTCTCCAAATCATTCAGTAAGGGTTCTATTTTTGGGGACCCTATAACTAATGGTTTCATTTTTTCATAAGACTTTCTTTGTGTATGACTAATCATGATTCTTCACGCTCGTCATTTGTTGAGCTGACTTGACACTTCCTCTTTACTTTACGGTCGTAACTCTAGAGCTTTTCCAAACCTTAACGATTACCATCAAGATTTCCCCTTCCTAACATGTCAAGGTATTTTGTAATTACTCCAGCCAAACACCGTTAGAACTTCAACGTGAAACCACAGAAGTTTCCGCTATCTCACATCTCGTGTGCGTTATCTTTGACGGTTTTGCAATACATTATTTAATTAGTTTAAAGTTATATATACTTTCGATTGAAACGGTCAATAAACCTACTGGAATTGAATTTATTCATTTTATTACTTGTGTTTGTCTGAACACAGTTGTATCCGAGCTATGGCAATCCCATCAATATTTTATGCACACATGAGCCCCAATTCAAGAGGAGCGTGCTACCGAAATTTGATGGTAATATTATGTTTCGTTTGGTAGGTTGGTACCTGTCTTCGGTTTCGGTTTGTTTCTGTTCTTTCGTGTTAAATTAAAGATTCAGAATTATTGTGTTTAATTGGGCTGTAAAATACAAATTATGTTCGAAGCAACCAAAATATTTTAAGCCGTGGAATTAGAAAAAGCAATACTTTACGATTGGTATTCTTCGAACACCCACAATAAATCAGTCGGGAACCTCGTTGGCTCGGCCGTTTTATTAAATTCCACGTTTAAATACCCTTTGGTAACGATAAACGCAAACGTTTCGATATTATCGCGATGTCTCCACACCTCGACTCACCTCGCCCTGTTTGTAATTACGAGTTCGCCGTCCCCTCGCTTAGGCTCAATTTACACTGAACCACAATGAATGTTCAATTTTATTGAATCAATCAATAAGATAAAAAGCTAAAAATATCTTTTATAGGAATTTAAATGTTTGTTATTATTAATTTCAGTAAACTGTTCAAATGTTTCCTATTAATTTTCCGGTCACCATGATACGATTCTGAGATGTGTATGTATGTCTTGTATTTTCTTTCTTTTAACAAAAAAATCCTGTGAAAAATTCGTATGGGAGGGCATTTTATTTCCGTCCGAACATGAAAATTAGTTGGTGAAGGTGACTTAGGCACAGGAGTAAGACCATTATTAATGAGAATATTTCCAGTTTCAAAATTGAACCGGCACACATCGACGACGTTTAGTCGTTAACGAACTTATTGCTTTAAATTTACACAATAAACTGAAAAATAAAACATGGCTCAAAAATTTGTGATAAGATACTGATCGTGGGTCAACTCATCTATTATTGATAGATCATCGTTTTCTGTCTAGACTGCGTAGTCTTCGAGTATATCAAATGGACAGGCTATTGATTTTGTGAAAACAACACTGAATAGTTTAACCTTTTTACACCTTATAGTTGCTTATAAAGTCTCATATTGATTTATCAAGTTGCAATATTTTAACGGCCTTTAAATTTTTGGTGTCCCCTCGCCGGCAGGTGTTGCAGCCGGTTTAGGAAGCCAACATTGTCCCAATAAACTTGGAAAGTTCGAGACCCGTTTCGCTAATAAGGGCCCTTTCTCCTGCTGCGAATCCTCATAAATACGTATTACTGCCTGCCTAGGCATGTTGAAATTGCGTTTCTTCCTCGATTGGTTTATAGATATTGTTGTCATTCTCTCTATAATGGAGGTTGGTTAGAGCACCTACAGATTGGTTAGAGCCAAAAATGCTAAGTTGTATGGTCGAATAGTAAAAAAATATATATCTAGCCTCTATAGATTTTATAACTGATTTTTTCTTATTAGTTGTCTACCTTTTACTTATATTTTGTTTGGTTATAAGAGTTGTGGCATTCCTACAGTGAAAAACATAGTTTTTCAGTAATTGCTGCTTAAAAAATCTTGTCTGCACTACAATTATGTACTGCCAATGATTAAATAGACTGATAATATTGTTGTATTCAGGAAAATATTATTCAAGACACGCGCTTCATGGCAACTAAAGAATATTCAAGGTGGTACGGAGCAGCTGGAGTCCCACCTTCTCATCGACTTCCATTAGCTGATAGGTCTGTAGAGCTATTTATTCGCGATATACCATCGCAGTGAAACAATGTGTCCGGAAGGTGTTGAAAGCTAAAGTCGTTTGTAACCAGCCTATATTAATAAATAAACAGCATGTGCAAGCCAAGGCACGCGACAGGGTATAGAAGGTCTAACGTCGTCGAACTTTAGACACCTGCTGGCTTTGCATGAATAGTTAATACTGGGAAAATAGTCGTTTATTGAACACACCCTCACTAACTTGTTGATTTTTCTGTGATTATGATTTACATACGACTTGTGTAGGTAATGCCAGAGATTATAAACAGACCCAATAAAATCATCGCTGTAAATGTAATAGAATAGAAGCGCTTTAAAAATTCACTTTACGTCACACTGGTTATTTTATCCGGAACACGATTTACACGTGTGTTTCACTATGTAGCACATAATAAATTATTATAAAATAACGCCGAGGTAAGTGCAATTTTTGGACAGCTGCTTAAATGTATAGCAAAAGTGTTATTATAGCATGTACATAGCATACATTTATCGCAAGTTATGTACATACGTGTTCGATGACAGCTCTCCAAAGTGCAGGAATTGGGTTGCAAATTAAAGCAAATGAATGAATGAAGTTTAATCATTGTAATTTCCAATATAAATAGTGAGTAGAGTAGGGCAGCTGCGACTCCGCGGGGGAGAGCTTCACTTATTGTAGTAACAGAACAATATTCCCTTTGATGAACTCATTGTGTCACTTACTCCTTTATCTAACAGCCATTTTATATAAGAACCTACTAAATTAATATTCATCACACGTTTAAGCTTACGTAGGTACACCTATTTCAGTTGTATCGTGGACTTTATTACCTACACATTGAAGTGCTGCAATTGAAACTGGTTCGATATTTCATAATAGGCAGCTATAACGTCCGATTTTATACATGTTTTTGCCGCGGGTGCGACATAAATATGCATTCGAGGCGCGTGCCACAGCGGCGGTCAGCTGTTTCTTCTATGCGGTCGCAAGCTGCGCGCTCCATAAATGGAAACAAGACTCTTGGATGGATTACGGCGATTACATCGCAATTATCCGCGAGTGTGGAGTGTTGCCTACCTACGTAACGACGGAGCACTTTCGCGATCTTTGTTCAACGCGACATTGACCTTGCCGGTTACTTCGTGTACTTATGTAATCTTTTCGGCGCTCGCGTCCGTGTTCTTGCCATTGAACTTCGTTCTCTTTTTATGGAGCGTGAGTAAACAAGTATCATTTATTTAACTTCGTAGATTTGGTTATCACGCATACACTACACGCAGCGAGACGTGTGAATGTGAAATAAAAATACAAAAATCACACATCGATAGATCATGTAATCGCGGCTCGATATTCGTATTTTTAGTGCGATTGTTTTTATCGTTCGCCCATGTCCTGATGAGCTCTGCAGATGGCATTCACGATGCAGGCTTGAGGTTTTTACTGGCACAGCGTCGAGCTACGCTTGGACAGTTATGTCGCTGACTCCTAAAGAATTTTAAACTTCTCGTGCAGTGCCTGCTCTGATAGTTATCATGTGAAGATTCGCATAGTATATATACGTGTATTGAACCCGCATTTCTGGAGAGATATTATTTCTTTATAGTTATTTGACAGATACAATCACTGACTGGTGGTCCAGTGGGAGCGGCCCCGCCTTCCAATGGTTCAATCAAATCCAACATTTTTCTTTTCAAAAATGTATGTGCACAGTGCCAGTACTCATTGTGAGGAACCGTAGAACCTAATAAGTTCTAAAACATTGTGCCAAGTGCACGAAAAGAGCCTCTTTTTGAGGCGCATTTAAAAATATTTTTTCACTACACTGTTTTGAAAGAAGTAGTGACAAGACAAGAAGAATTATGTAAAGGTTTATTCCTGGTTTCATATATTATTGAAAATAAACTAATTGATCAAGAGATCCCCAATCAAGGTTGAATTATCGGCATTGTATACATGATTTTTCAGGTTGACCGATGATCATTTGTTTGTCTATAATAGGTATGATGAATGATGAGAATGCAGAGTTAAAATATGATGAAAACAAACATGAAAGCTCCAATGTTTTGGTATGTTGCCAGATTCAACTAATCCAGTCTAAGTAACCTAACTTGTTGGGAACTGAGCATAATTAGATTGTTTCAAATTCCTGAATCAGTGCTAGGTTTGGATCTAAAATAAATTAACGCTCGCCTATTTCAAAATTTTGGAAGTTTCACACTACGTGGTTGATTACGATTTTTCATAAATAGCAGGTTTTATAGCAGTAGTCTTTCGCCTTAGGCGGCAACTCCACTCTTGACTACTGATTTTATTATTCCAATAGGGTGGGTAGTCCAACGAACTTGCAGCTGCTATGATAAGTTTCTGTTATTTCATAGTAATTATTTTAGTTCAGAAACAGTACCGCTATAAGGTTAGCCACGACGGATCAACTTCCTGTAGTCTTCATAATTGAGATCCATGGAATAGTGATTTTCTCGGATATTATTAATTAGTTTTACACTGAGCAGCATTGCATCACGCGATTGCTAACTTGGTTCTAGTAGAGCCCTGAACAAAAACTGTTGCAGAACATAAAACCGTGGGAAGATTTATGTTATTACAGCCTTGTATCGATCTCGTGTGCGGTGATAGTTAGAATGATTTGGTTCGTCGTTTATGGCTTTTTCAATTCTTCCACTCGGAAAAAGCTCTTTTAACATTGATCAAGACAAATAAGCATAAAATATAAATTACTCTTTTAATTAATGAGTAAATCTCATAGTAATATCGCCAAAAGCCTGCATATACATATAATCTGCAATTATAACTAGAAATATAACTGGAAATAAAAAACATGTGATATGTAAATAAATAAATATGGTGGACATTCCACACAGCACTATCTCGCCCCAAACTAAGCCAAAACTTGTGATATGGGAACCAGATAGCTGATATACTTCTTATATACTTTTTTTTTGTAAATACATACTTACAATACTATATAACACCCAGACAGAGAACAAACATCTATGTTCATCACACAAATGTTTGTTCTCGGTGGGGATCTAACCCACGGCCTACGACACAGAAGGCAGAGCTACTACTAACTGAGCTGTGAAGGCTGTATTTATTTAAAATAGGTATGTGTATTTTTAGATATACAGGGTGTCCCAGAAATCAACGTCAAGCCGAAAACGGGCGATGGGCCAAGTCATGACAGTTATGAGAAAAATATAAAAAAAAATATTTGTCATGTACTTTTCGAATTATGAGTATTACAAAAAATACAGAAAAACTGACACCCTGTGATGATCTTTTAAGTCCTGTGACTACAAATATTAACTATTCGTGAAACTTTTTTCTTTGATGTAACCATGAATAACCCTTCTGTAAAATACAATTCAAAATTAAATCATAACTGCCTCAGTTTTAAATAAAATGTTGATTTTTGGCCAACATTTAATTTAAAATAATTACATCACCCAACTTTAACCGACCGTACCGTAAAAAAAATGTACTACACTATTTCGGCAAGTAACTTTAAAAGATGGCGCATTTAGTCAGGATTCCAAAATAGTATAACACTTGCTAGAGTACTTTTTAATTTTGGAAAAAAAAACTGGTTTTCTTAACTAAGCCGGATTTCATGACAATTTTATTTAAAAAGATAAAATGTTTGTAACCTTTAAATTATGGACTTAAAAATGCCTAAGCTGCGTTTTTAAGTCGCTCACAATTCACAGGTACAAGTACATACCATTTCGACAATGTAAGTGAAACAGATAGAGCAACCATCTTGTCGAAAGAGTAATAACCATTTGTTAGTTTTAGGAGCAATTTTGAAATAAAATTCAGTCATTGGTCAAAAGTTTCACGAATAGTTAATATTTGTAGTCACAGGACTTAAAAGATCATCACAGGGTGTCAGTTTTTCTGTATTTTTTGTAATACCTATAATTCGAAAAGTACATGACAAATATTTTTTTTTTTTTCTCATAACTGTCATGGCTTGGCCCATCGCTCGTTTTCGGCTTGACGTTGATTTCTGGGACACCCTGTATATCTCAATCAAAATCACTCGCTTTTGTCTCACGCGGTATAGACTTGAGCGCTGTTTTCACACTTGAGGGTTTTGCAGATCGCGATTCTGAGTATTTCTGAGTTTTTTTCAATCGTAATTTATAGCGACTCTATAAAGTATACTTGTCACTGACAGTTTCTTGTCAACGAAAAGAGATACAAACATGCTTATCGGTCATTTTAGTTAGTGGAGCCCTCAGCGACCAATATAAATAAGAGCATAAAAGTTTTAAAGTATTTTTCAACTGGTTGCTGGAGCGTTTCTAAACGATTACTAAGCACCATAATTTTATAGAGACGTGCATCGGTATAGGTATTAAATAATTATACCGCAGATTGTGGCAGTGATTTGGACAGACACACGGCTCAACGACTCACGCGAGGGTACAACGGGTAACAGTAACGCCCTAGGGCTGCCTATACTCCCCTACAAGGCTGATGGTTCATTTGCATATACCCAAGAGCTATTGTGATTATGCATGCGGAGGATTAAAGCTCATGTTGCATTTGCTAAAGTCGCCATGAGCAATAGCATGAAGCTCCGTTGCTACACTTTTCAATGTTTATCTGGAAACTTGCATGGGCCAGTTACATACACCCTTAATATTTTCTGCGTCCTTAAAAAAGTTGCGGTCACGGAATAACGATTTGCCATAAAATTGGTCTTCTTTTTTGTTACCGCCAACTTTTGGTTGCCCTAAGTTAAGTATAATGCGTGTGTTGCGCCATCAAGAAGCTTGGAGCAACTTTGCGAACTCCCCGTTGGGCAACATTTATAATGGAATAAAGTGTAGTTAATTGTCGGCGCAAGCTCTCGGCGCCCGGGGAGTACAATTTGCCGGCGGAACCCGCATTCATTAAACCGCCATAGATTTTTATGTGTTCTTTAAAATTTCGCTTAGATGGCGGCGCGCGCACTCCCTGCATTACAGATTTTCTTAAATATCTATAGGCGATAAGTGAAGAGGTTTACCGTAAACTTGGTTGAATCACCATTTATCTTAACTTAAGGCACTGATATTTTTTTTAGTGTTCGTATGTTTTAGCGTTCCAAAGTACCTCAGACAAGTAGTTTTTCAGTAACGCTTAACGAACCTCGTATGCCATAACAGTTGCATTGCATCGACATTCTTGTTTCCGACAGCGTCTACGCCCACCTTTTAGTTTCGGGACTCCTGTTATTTTTCTTATAAAATACGAACCCAACGCCAAAGTGCGTGTTCTTTTGTGGATGTTTTCACAATGGGAAGGTTTTATTATGCAGGGCGAGTGAAAAAGGAACGAAACAGATGTACGACCGTGGTGCATTCGCTGCTCGAACAATAGTCACGAACGGCGGCGGCCGCCGATCGATCGCTGTCATCTTTTGTCTGACTGTGAAGACTCCAACGACTTAAATTAGAACGTGCTAGAGTCACACCATAGCATAAGTTGCATTTAGTTGAACCTTCAAACTGAACATAACTTCAGATTTAGATACACGTTTTTGTTTTGAAAAAGTCACCGTCTCGACGAGGCGCGGTGGTTAGGAAAAACAGCGTAAGAAAGGTTTTTTATGCAATGTTATCATTTTAGCATTAGTATTATCATATCAGCTAACCTAATTTTAAGTGTAGGTATAGCTTTGTGGCATGTTTTATTTATTTATTTATAAAAAACAACTTTTTTACCGATTTTTTTAAATTAGTTAGTAAGCATAAAAGCAAACTGGAAGTTCTACCGTGTAAAGCCAAAACACTGTATGTTGAAAAAGTGCGTTTTGTGAAGACGCGCAAATTAACTTTTATTGGTTTTTATTAGATTGTTCCTTCATTTTATTACTAAAGTACATAGTGTTTGGTATCATTTTCAATGAATTACAATTATCTATTTGGTCATGTAACTTGTAATCCGATTTTATGAATACTAAGCAAAATATCATCAAAAAAAGTTTTTTGCCATGACTCATGTAGTAACTCCTCTAGTAATGGTGCGATTGTTATGGCAAAGCACTGTAATACGTGACAATACGCAGTATTTTGCCTTTTCAAATGCTGCTTTCCAAGTAGAACGGGCTTGTCAGATACGGATATCACTTGAAGAGAAGTGGTTTTTCTTCATGAAATATTCCAGTATCGCACAAACCCGTCTCTTCAAGAAAATAGACATCTTTTTGAAGAGAATATATCTATATCTCAAATTCTCCGTAATACAATTATCTAAATTAGTAACTAATAGGAAGTGTCGCACGCGCCTCTTCCTCTCACTCCGCGCGTCTCGCATCTACCCACACACCGCTCCTACCGCTAGCTCCTATAACCACTATAACGATAACGTCTTACAATAATTATAGTCGAACATCGCGGCGCGCGGGTCTTGATAGTTTCGTTTATTTAACACTGTATCTTTTTAGCGCGTCAATTTATTTCGTGAATACCGTGTTTTCTAAATAGTCTTTAGAAAAAAATAGATTTACAGAAGCATAGGAAAAGATTAAAAGGTAACGATTGAGCCCTGTTAAGGCAAAACACTGTAACTTAAGATACAGTGTATTGGCTTAACACGGTAGAGTTGTTTTCTTATCAAATATTATGTTATAAATTGAAAAAAGTTTCCTTTGTTCCCTAAATTGGTTATGCACTCGTTGTGACTCTTTGCTGCTAAGTTAAAAGGTCGTATTGTATTGTTTTGATTGTTGTATAATAAAGTTGGGTAGAAGGAAACTCGGCTCCCGACTGACGCACGGGAGTAGCGTGCGTGCGCGCCCGCAGCGGTCGACGGACGCGGCCAAATTACGTGCACTTATCCGCGGCCCAGTCATTACACTTTTCGCGTGCCACGTCATGAACGATGAGCGGTGCCGGGCTCAATTACCTTATTCAAAAACTTATTTATTATTTGCAATTCCGGAAAAAAAACTCTACCAACACATTTCTTATTTTAATATTTCATTATGACAAGAATCTGATTGTTATAATTCTACAAATATACAATGAATACATTTTATTCCGTAACTTCACAAAGATCCTAACATCGTAAATTTCGTATTCATATATTAGTAGGTAGGTAGGTAGTATAGGAAGGTTAAGTATATCTGAAAACCAATTAGCGCGAAGTTCAATATTAGTTCTGGGATTGATTAATTGAAACGTACTCTTGAGATGAAGAATCGCAAATAGAAACGGCCAACGGTAACTTATTAAGAGTAAAAAAAATATCACCCTCCTTTTCATCCGTAATCTGGTAATTGTAGATGGACTTTTCGAGCTACGAAAGAAAAAATCCACCCTCGCACGTGCACTGCGGAAACTTTTTAACCTATCACAAAGTCGGGTCGTAATTTGTATTTGTTACGAAGTTCGGTTATCTGGGCTTTCAATCGCTGTTTAAAGCTCAGCTCGAAAATCAGTCTGGCAATATCTTTGACGATCTGGGTGATGAATTATGAATAACATCGTGCAGGATGTTCGGACGACAAATATATATAATTCGAACCTTTAATATCAATTGATAAAGATTAAAACAGTATTGTTAATAGGATTGTTATTAAGCAAAACGAGGGTGAAATGACTCCGGCAGAGAAAGACGCAGGTGCGAGGATAAGGGCGTAACCTTTACCTCAACAGCTGTTCTATACCACGTAGGAAATGGCTGGATAGTCTGACAAGAAATAGTAATATACAGGGTGTTCCAAAAAATAGTAATAAGCGGAATTCCGAAAGTTACGAAGCGGATTGTTTTATGCATATAAGAACAACTAATGAAGATACAGTTGCAAAAAAAACACGAAAAAGTCTTCTACTTTTCTTTTTAGAATGTTTTTAAAGTTGTTCAGGTCGAAAGTTCTAAGAAATTTAGAAAAAAAAATCATAATTTGAAAATTATGAAAAATTGCGGAACATACATGGGGTGATTCGGGTACCCAAGTGGTGCTCTATCTCTGGACTTCCGCTTATCACTAGTTTTTGGGACACCCTGTATAAGTTTTTAAACGATTTTACTCGATATAAATTTTACTATCAGGCACAGATGCTGTTTTATTGCAGCTATCATTTAAAAGTTTATACATTAGAGCTAAGCCCTCAGCTGGTTATGGCATGATGCTATGTACTTGTTATGGTGATTTTATATTGGTAAAGGGCAACCTGCTTTGGTGGCTAGAACGTTTACACAACAAGTTTGTGAGTGCCATCTCGCCGCTGCATACCAGGGAATCTCGCACAGGCTCGCGCATACCAACGAAATGCTTTTTGAATATTTTACACAGGGTACGGTCATGTATAAAATAAATACATACAAAAACAAACGACTATAATTTACGAGTAACAATATTAATCAATTGGCTGATTCTGTCTGTAAATAAAGCATAAAATTATCTTCTTTTAAAATATTGTTTTTAAAGTAAGTTAATATAAAGTTAACCGACCTTATTATTATTATTTATCACTAGCACTGACTTTTACTTTAGATATCAAAAGTACTATGATATGTATACTATGGATATATGTTTACATCAGGTGGGCTATCTGCTTTTTCCATCCACTAGTTGTATAAAAAAAAAAGTTTTAAAATGGCTGTTTTTCTCGGAACTGAAATAGGAACCATATTTTTTTGCGTTTCTCTGAATTTATTTTTGGATAAGGACACTGCTGCAATTTACTGATAAAGAACCATCATCCTTCACTTCCGCTCCCCGGGATTTCAAAATCCTTCGATAAATTACTATTTCATCTTGGATTTCGAATTTTGCGCCAACTAAGATATTCACCCTTCAGTTTTTCGGGATCTCAAGGTTTTAGATTGGTGCCCGGGAACGGTAATCCTGGACTGGACTTTGTGTCAGGGGTTTTTAATTTAGAGGCCGCCTGCTGGGAAGGGATTATCAGGCCGAGGGTCCGTAATTAGTCGTCGCGTTGAGGTTGCCATCCATTCGCCCGCTTTGTCGACTTTTCGAGGATTAACGGGTCGCTGGGTACAAACAAAGCCTTTTAGATCTGATGTCTTCTTGACTTGTTTTCTTTTGACACGTCGTCAGCTGATCAATGTACGAATTTTGGATCAAATCAAATCAGTTTATTGCCAGATATATGTTGTTTTATAAAGTTGTTGTCCATTTATTTGGAAATTCCTGATTTATGTTAAAACGCGATGCAAGACCTTATGTAACAACGAAATAAAGTCTGTGAGCAACTATGCTCTGCTCTATTGTTTTATGATGTAACACCTCTTCTTTAAAAAAAATGTTGAGTTTACTCGTTACTCTACCCAAATAACCGTTGCGTTTCACGAACCACCATTATTTTGTGGAACATCCAAGCTCATGTTTCCCCGTGGGAATGTCGAGACTGTTAAAACTTGTTTGTTTTTTGTTTCTGTCTTTGCACCGGAATGCGACCGTCAATGATGGATTATCAGATTATCCTCTGCACTTTTCCTATAATCGTATTGCGGGCTCTCGAATCTACGTTTTATAAATTAAATTGGCTGGCTGCCAAGAAGATTAAATTGAGTGGATTAGTAGTAGCAATCGACCTCATTTGTGTGATACTCTTTGTTTTAGCTGATCGACCAACAAAGCTTATGATAATCTAAAAATAACTGGTATTACAAAAGAAGAAGACACACTGTTTACACGAGCATTTTTTTTTTTTATAATCCTAGTTATTCATTGAATCAAAGGAACGATAAAATTGCGTGTAGTAATAGCGCGTGGTACACAATGGCTATGCTAATCATGCGCTGAGATTGCGATTAACAATAATGGAGTCGGCCGTCCGTGCGTTCTCTGTACGCTGATCGATACGGTACCATCTGTCATTTCACGCACTCGCTTGCTTTTAATCAACTTATTTTAGGGTTATTCCTAATGATAAATAATTGCTATAATCAACATTTTGTAGTTTGTGATTACTCCAGAACAGGAGCACTGTGTGAAATGTTCGCCGATATTTTTTATACTTTATCATAATCCTGAGTCTGACTTCACCCACTGCCGGATATAGGCCTCTTGTTGGTTGTGCCATTACTTATCAAATGATGTCTTCTCATCTCTCGGCAGCTCACTCTCATCATAAATGTAGTATGATTATTATTTAAAAGTATAGTCAAAAAGTAAATATGTATCAATCTTAGTGACCTACATAATATCCTACTAATATTATAAACGCGAAAGTTTGTAAGTATGGATGGATGGATGTTTGTTACTCTTTCACGTAAAAACTACTGAATGGATTTTAATGAAACTTTACAATAATATAGCTTATACATCAGAATAACACATAGGCTACAATTTATAAAGATATCGTGTGACTAATCCTGCGCAAACAAAGTCGCGGGCACCTACTTGTATTTGTATAAATTGTAAGATTTATTTAAATGTACGCTCCCTAATGGATCCGTTAAACTTTTAGTGACACATTTCCAAACTTTAAAACTGTGCTTAATATTCGCACGCAATAAAGTAATCCCCCGATACGCCAGCGCCATCCTTCTCGTTGAAGCTCAAAGCTCAATATTACATTTAACAGTCACATTTAATTCTCCACTGCAAAGGGTCTAGTTTGGTTCCTCCGGCGTTTCTGTTACCAAGGCCTTATGTCAAATGCATAAGCTTCAAAGTTGCGACGCTTTCGAAAGCGAGTCTTCATGCTGGACTTTTGACATAATAACTTTCGTTAAACATTGGTGATTCTTTTGCCACGCATATACAGTTCAATTTTGTTCGTCCTCTGGGATATTTCCATAAGGGTGAAAATGTGAAACGAGATGGGGGTGGACCAACACGTGCACGTACGCATTTTGCGTATTACCTAAGTAAATAGCATACTCTCTGCCTTGTTTGTGTTTTGAGGTTCTCACGAATTTGTATTGGTTAGAATTTTCCTCTTTTGGGATTCATGAAGAAGGGAATGAGATCTAAGATAACTGTTGGCGATGATCTCTGCTGTGATTTATAATGAAGTATATTTTGTATTGAAGCCCCCTGGACAAACGCATATTATTGTTACCCTACATGCTCTGTTAGAGTGCTGTTCGTTAGAGTCAGTTCTGTCTCACTCTGTGTTGACATAGTGAAAAAATTCATGAAGTGAATCTGAATTAAGCCGGATTGACTTAAAAAAGAGTTTTCATTATAGTAATCCGAGAAAAATCAGATACGCTGTTGACACTATCAACAAATGGTCTAAAAACTAACAGAATTTCTTGGTCAATAAAAACCTTCATAATGAGAACCCGCCTTTAAAGTTCTTAAGAACTTGATAAAAAAATTATCTAGTTCAAGTGCCTACTTTATATTCCATAGCCAACGATGAGATACGAATGGACCAAACAGTAAAAAAAAACACAATAAGCATAATAATTAGCATAATCTGCTTTATGTGTGCGCACGTGTTCGAATAGGCACGCGACCCTGTCATTCAAAACAACCCTTTGATAAGTCCACTGTCGAGATACTGATGTAATGAATTTGATTGGATTCATTCACAGGCTCCATCGGCAAATGTCGGTCTCTGGAATACACGCGATAGGGTGCACAGGATCAATACTGCGCTGTCCTCAATGGAAAAAATACTGACCGCGTTTAAAAGTTTTTAAATGATTGAATTTGAAATTCAAAACCGGCTGATCTTGTTTGCAGCCGTGAATACATTCTCAAATTCGTTTTATTTTTAGACTAACTAAACCATTGAACATTTCATTTATTCTATCAAGAGTACCGTAGATATCCCCTTAGATCTTCCTCCATCCCCCTCTTTGTACCAAGTACCAACTTTAGATTCTTATGAGGATGTCTACAGGGTAATTAGAGGTGTGTTGTATTTGGACACACTTCTGATTAAGTACCCTTTAGACATCCTTATTTGGGACATCTCTATCTTTTGAAGAGTTGGTAAGTATTTTTTGTTCTTTTGTAGGCAGTTTTAATTTCGTCCAACTAACATTAATCCGGCAAATTTATCTGCGAATAGGAATGAATAATGCAAATTTGCACTTAACGCTTCTGATTTAGTACTTTGATCAGAACCAATTTGAAATTAGCGGAAAAGCAACAAGTTGTTAGGGTACGCAATCATAGGTTGCGTAAATCAGATGTCCTTGGTAGAGTTTCATAATACTGCGAGCAATCGTCCGTGTTTGTGACGCGGGGAGCGGGGACCCCACCCGGTTCGTTCACACGCCGCCCCTCGGACACCCTTGTTTGAAAACTTGCTGTAAAACTACTGGAAGCGACCTGCCAACGCTAGACGTTAGTTGGCTGATCGTAAATTCGAGATTTCTCCATTATAAAAATTGATATTCTCGAATCTAGTTAAAACTTTTGACTATTTCTAAGTTGTTTTATCACCACGTACTACTTACACTGATGCACACAATATTCTCGTGCCATTTCGATGTCTCTTTATCATGTCAACAGGCTAACAAACAAACGAAGATATTGCTGACATTTTAGTTTAATATTTTATTTATTTAACAGACTGCAGCGCAGCTCAGTTAATAGTAGCTTTGTCTTCTGCGCTGTTGGTTGTGGGCTCGAACCAGAGAAGAAACATTTGACGGTTTCTGATCGTTTTGAAAAAACGGGACACTTTATGGTCTCACTCCGATGTCTGGTGTTAAAATGCCACTCCCGAAAACTTCAGGGGGCTAAAGTACCCATCAATATGAATAACTTTTTCTAAGAAACCAATACTGTGAAAAAAAAACAGCTGGGTACTTTAACCCCCTGAAGTTTTCAGAAGTGGTATTTTTACACCTTGTATAATGTTATAACAGCTGATATTCTAAGAATAAAATAATATCGTCTTTCTCGGATTAAAGATGGAGTTCATATTTGACCTTGACGTTATGGTTGTAACTCGATAAGTACGTAAGTTTTACGTACTTTGGAGATTTTTTTTATTTTATTTTTACTTCTTTTTTTATTAAAATATCTGAAGTAGTCCAGAATCCACGTAACTGCTGACTCATCCAGCCTAAGTAGCTTCCTGTCCACAACCCTCGTACTCTCCGCATATTAGGTTACCAGGGCCCCAGTGTCGCAGGGGAGCTAGCTGGGCGGGGCATTCGATATTATCGACCTTTCCATCGCTATTGATCATTTCGCCTTTGATTGATTGTTTTTAATTAAATTGGTTATCATGCTTTTTGTTTGACATGTAAGGTTTCTCTTACATTCTTAGTTTGAGTTGGATTTAATACGTTAAATTATTTTTGAGCTGTTTGGCCTATATCGAGCAAATCTTGATACCGTATTTATCTTTTTGGAGTATGTGAGTATGATATTTTTTTAGTTGGTAGGTATTCTGTTTATCTGTACCTGTCCGTTCTGTTTTATTTTTATTTATTTTGTGTGTATGTCAAATAAATGTATTTTCTTTCTTTCTTTCTTCTTTCTTTATATTTTACAAACTTTAGCAAATCAAAAGTAGAATGTGAACCACACAGTTTCGCATTATCGCGCGCGTTTTAGTGGTGACTTCTTATCATAAGTTCTATGACACATTGCATGTTGTAATAAGTAGAGTGCATAAACTTCTTTGTGCCTTGCTCTACATACAATTATATGCAGACTGGCTGGCGCGTCCTTTCAATATCGGCGATATAATGGCACCTCAGTCACTAGGCTTCCTACTTCAATTACTGTAATGATAGTGGTCGTATCGCGTACCTCTGAGGGGTGACGTACTGCTAGCAACACAAGCAGCTAAATTGTGAGGCTTTCAATACTTGTAAAATTGCGATACGCGTGTGTAACATTATATACTACTAACACATATACTACTAATGTATAGGTAGAAATACACGGACTGCTCGACGCTTTAATTAGGATTCTGAAGTATGCATCACATTGAATATTCACCCTGCGGAATTAACGTTTTGCGGTATTTTTGTTGTAAAATCACTTTTTGATTTAGAACATTTTAAGATTTATGGAATTTTTAGTTTGACTCTACAAAACAATTTTTGGTGTTGTTATTTAGAAAATGGACTAATGCCCTCAAACGGTGAAGGAAAACACCGCGTGGGCATTCGTTTATATTAGTAGTACTTGCACCGTGTCACGTAGGTTCGGAATGTTAACTTCGAGGTTCCCAAATAATGTTAAACGCGCTACTGACGATGATTTCTGTTATGCTGACTATATCTGAAGACATGTTTTTCATGCGTATAGTCTCTATGAAAAACTACCTTCCTAATATTAAAATAAGGTTATTTTGTATCCTATTTTGCGGTATTAACTGCCGGCAACTGTAATTGTATTCCCTCTGCTCTATTAATAACAATAATAAAGTTTAAAACAATCATTAATCACTTGAGGCTCAGCTGTTGATGTGAATCTCTCCCAAGAATTCTATGGATTGCGTAGTACATGGCCAAAGTAAGGGTTTACTTATTTTTGGAAACAATGCATTTGAAAACTAACTTAACTGACTTAAAGTATAAAATCGCTTGAAGAAAATATGCGTATTTTGTTGAAAATACAGTCCCGATTTAGGGATGTCACTTTGTTTTTAAGTTTATTGGCAATCCACGAAGAACACTGGATCTCTACACGAAATATTTACTTATTGCGACATATACAATCAGTAAAATCATCATTATCATGCCCCGCGCAACCCTAAACCGTCTGATGCTTAAAAGTAGCTCTTAAAAAACAGTGCAATGATAAATTAACTAAAGTTGCAATAAAATTCAAAACCGAAACTTGAAGTTGTTAAAGACGTTACCTACCTAAAATAAGTCTTAAAAAGAATCGACAACCACTCAGAGGTATTCAGTCCCAAATTAAATTGAACTTGATTTACTGCTAAAAAAAAACACCTAACCAAATCGAGGCTGGGCGATGCCATTTGGGCCTTCGAAAGATATGTTTTACAGAAGAAATAACAGTATCTTACGCTTCTTTCACTCACGCTGTCCACAAATGCAGCAAGCACTAAACCGCAAGCCGTCTCAAGTTAGCTTTAACTTTATTGTCAGCTCGTGTCAGGTCATTTCACATTGCTTTTATCGAACCCGTGTCGCTATTTACGTTTAAGACTTTCAAAGTCTGTACGGCTATTTATTTTGTGGTAGCGCTTAGTTGTATTAATTTTGAAAAGTGTTCAGCAGGGCAAAAACATACGGAAACATTTCGGGTTGGAAACTTCTGAAATTGTTTTGTTTTCTTATAAACGAAATCTGAATCTTCCGATCGAAAATGTTTTAAAATAGCCCTACACGGGTTGTAACAAAATAATTCCTTTTCCTAATATTTTTGAAAGACCAAATGCCAAATAATAGAATGATTGTTTTTTGGCGGACGTTGGGATTCTAGTGATAAGGCTCTGTATACATTGAAAGCTGGCTTAGAGTGAAGGCCTGACTAAAATGGTAACCCTTAACCCTGTAGCAGGGGTCTGATTGCTCATTATTCACTAGCGCTTGTAATTACCGCGCCGCCCGTCGCACACACAGCCCAACCAAACGTAATTTGAGTTTAGAACTTAAGAAATAAGGTATAACAACGAAAATAGCATAATGAGGTTGTCAACACTTCAGTTTGGTTGCAGTGTGTGTGCAGATAAAACATTTTGATATATATGTCTAGCTACAAATTCCTATAACGAAGATTATGGTGCGGAATACTAGACTTATCTCTATCTATCATACTAAATTATCAATGGTTATTAATTGGATTCCAAATTTAGTTTTATATTGTTGCATCGTTTAGTTTTTCACAACAATGATAAGACTCATTGAAAATCTTTGAGCTTACTGCACCGAAAGGATTCTAAGAAATTATTTGAATTAAAGTCGAAGCTAGTATATCTTTTATAACCGTTTTTTTAACAAGTGTGTAATGAATTGTAGTCGCGGATGATTTACTTATAGTCATAACTCCCCTTAGCTCTGTTGCGTGTGTTCAATCATCAGTTCACCACCTGCCTCAAAACCGGATACTATAAATAAGAGAAGTCTGAACTTACACTCACACTTTACTGGCAGATGTAAGGGTCTCGTGCCATCCATCTGACATGAATTGTGTAGTGGTCTCGTCCGAACCAAAATATAGATACCAGATTTAATTTTATTATAAACATCATCACCTCTCATCGGGTTTACGAACACTCTTTGATACGTTTACTTTGCTTGAGCGAATGAATAAATGACTTCCTTCCAGAACCGTTTGAAAGTTAAAACCGAACTAAAATTAGCTGAACCACTAATGAACTCGTAACGAACATGCATCAGGCAAGACAGAAATGCAGTACCTATTTGATCACGTGGACACGAATAGGAAGGCAATAAATTGTAGCTTGCAAAGACAGCGGGCAAGACAAATGCGAGGTGTTAACTCGCGGCGTGTTCTAACTGGCTTGTTGACTGGAAATACTACAACAGGAAACGATCCTCCACTATCTTGCATGGCGGGAATAAAGTGGATTAACGGGAGTACGGGACCGGGACCTCGTCTTTGTTTTATGTGGGTTTATGGACTAAATCCGCTGAAAGAGCGAGACTTGTTTGGAATCATAATACCCTATTGTGTAAACAAGCCAACTTTTTTACAAGTTAGCTTTTATGTGTGGTTTGTAGTTATTATTATTTTGGTAACAACAACAGAACTGAACTTTTGAAGCATAACATACATGCAGCGTGGCAGTACAGACAGTATTGATTCTCGCTGATTGCTCGGTCCAATCAAGAAATGCCACGAGCATTTGTTGTCAAAATTTACAATCGTAATATCCACACGACAATCAATGAGCTCGTAATGAAACTGGTAAATAAAAGACTGTTTACATTTTATTTAACACAAGCTGGTGCCCGCGACTTCGTCTGCGCAGGATTGGTCACACAATATCTTTATAAATTGTAGCCTATGTTTTATTCTGATGTATAAGCTATATTATTGTAAAGTTTCATTAAAATCCATTCAGTCGTTTTTATGTGAAAGAGTAACAAACATCCATCCATCCATCCATCCATCTATACTTACAAACTTTCGCGTTTATAATAGGTAGGTAGTAGGATTTTCTAAGCATTATCCAACTTATTCAAGTAGGTAAATGCGTGCGGAACTGACTCACACTTGGGTAACATGACGACGAGCTTGATACTTTTAATTAATTAAAATGTTTCCTGGCTATGTAAATATTCATAAAAAGTAAAGAAACACACTAATATATTTCTAAAAATTAAACTAAGCGGATACACAGAACGTCGAGGAAGTTAGAGGTACCACTAGGGACCACTGGCCCCACACAACGCTCAAAGAATATTAAACATCCTCAATTCCAAAGGCTACGCATTTATTCATTTCGCTTGACTATGGATGAGAACGACATTTTTATGAAAAATGTGAATAGAGACTACACCATAATATGTTAGCCAGGCTTCAAATCGTTTCGCTGTTTACGAACAAAATGTTTCAGAAAAACATTGCAGACCCAAACTAATTAAAACCTTGTTTGTTTCAGGTAAAGAGACGCAATCATTACGATGCCATTTAACGTGAGTAGATTATGAAACGAAATGGAAATTTTTCTGTTATATATGACGTGTACAAAACCTTATAAAATACTGTGAAAAATACAGGACGACACCTACTACTTACCTTACCGGTAGTACTATAAGTACCACTAAATACTTCTACCACGATACTAGTCGAAAAAATGTCTAAGCACAGCATAATTGTACTCTTCTGTGCTAGTGAGTTCTTTTTCTAAATATATGAGTTAAAATAGTTGAGGGGACCGTAGTGGAACACAGCGCATTTTTACTCGAACTAAATCTCCAAGGCTAGCGAGGTCAACGTCTGGCTGGCAGGTACAAAAGTACCGCCCCCACCCTCCCAGGAATTCTGCCTCCCCTCTGAATGCCCGAATAAGCTACACCTCTTCTAATCCTTAATTCAATTAGTATGCCTCTCTAAACGTTACACCAGCTTTTTATCTGCGCTGCCTTTTAGCCTTTACAGCGCATTAATAAATCTTCGTTACTATAAGTTTTCTTTTTATTAACATTTAAAAGTGACAAAATGTTTTTATTTATCTAAACTATACGGTTTCGTAGTCGTCGTAAAATGAAATTCAAAACCAAAACGAAATATTGATCTAACGATATACAATGCCACTTCTAAGTCTACACTTTGAGCAATTCATTTTGTGGGCGTATTAAAATATCACACCGTTTTCAATTTGACTTTCAAATGTCTATTAATCTTATCTCGTTGATCAAAATCGAGAGCTACAAATTTTTTGTATATTTCTGACCATATATCTTTTTTATACCGATTGAGTAATAAATCTTTATTCATTAATCACCTACTGTAATTCAAACTATACCTATTTCCTCCAGTTGAACTCCAGAATGAATCAGCTTGCAGCAATTTGCAAGCCGTTTCTGTAGTTGCGACAACGTTGCCACAGCTCGCAAATCCTTTGGAGGTCAGAGAACTAGAGTATTGGAACTCGCCCACGCTTCTGATAAACGAAGGTTCTCATAGAGCCGGACGGAAATAGTGGTCGTAGCTGATTCAACACGATTATTATCAACACCCTCATTGAAGGCGAAAGGCAGTTTCGCCTTCAATGAGGGATTTAATGCTGCTCTTGTAAGTGCATGCAACGTTGCGTTTGAGGTGAATATATTCATCTACATTGCGATACAAATTCAATATTAAAAATATCCAGAGACAATAATATCTACGACCAGCACTAGCATGTCTCGCAGGAGATTTTCAAAGACCTCCAAAGAAGTTGAATGGCGAACAATCAAAACGGGCTTATATTATAAACTACAAACGTCGAAAATTTCGCATTAAAATCCGCATTTGGTCTGGGATACAAAGCTTTCTAAAATCGATTCCTGTGCATCGCTACCGGTGTTCCACCTTATAATCACCGTAATATCGACCTTCATCGATATCTGAAACATGATTTGTTAGCCGAACTCATGAAAGATGCCTCCAGGCGGTATAATGACTCGGCTCCCCACCATCCGAACCCCTTAGATTCTGCACTACTCCATTATGCAGTCGAACTGCCGGAAAAACTTATACTTTGTAGACCTAGACACGGTTGAGAACTTGAGATCATCTCACAAGTAACACTCCGATCTTGCCAACAGGGTTGAAAACTCCCCTTTTGGGTGAAGAGTCTCCATCTCTCCCTTCCTGGCAACATTTATTGTATATCAGTAGCGCTCGCCAGTAGCCCGGTAACGTTATCGTCTTAACAGCATTTTAGTCCATTTTCGTTCTTTTAGGTCTTCATGAGTTTAACTTCTTATCATATCGTATATTATTATAGTTTCTCCTCCTTAGCGCTATGTTGCGTTTTTCCTTAAACTGAACCAAAATATCTTTATGTATCAAAAAATAGAACGTTACTTTGAATTACTTACCTAAATTTAATTCAAGCTAGCATGGTCCCGCTCGAGACCAGTTCCATTATTGAAATTTTAACAGCACAGTGAGGGGTCGCAGAATGAGGCGGATATGAGTTGATGGAACCTTTTATTTGTAATTTTTGTTGTTGGTTGTTGTATGCACAAAATTGTGTAGTCATGGTTCTTGTTACTCAAGTAATAAGTAATGCTAATTTTGAATTTTGAATTCGCTTTGATTCATCGACCTCTTTTATTTCTTGCTTGCTATAATTTGTGCTGAGGTTATCGCTTAAAATATCCTTAACGGGCTAACAACCGTCAAACAACTTCTCGCTCGCACATTTTGGCTGTATGATATAAAATCACTTAACTTATTTATTGGCGGGCGAGAAGGTGTTTGGCGGTTGTCAGCCCATTAAGTGTAATCTATGAAACAAGTAGGTACTATCTGGATTCTGATTCCATGATTTTGGATTATTATTATGATTCTAATTTTCTAAATCTTGAACAACATTATTAAAAGTTAAATTCCTCTAAAATATTTGTGGTTGCAGTCATAAAATAATGTTATTTTAACGTGATAATATCAAGAATTCCAATTTGTGTCTAAATGTCATCAAGTCAGTTAATTAAATAATCGATTAAAATATGTTAAGTACATCATCTATTGATTTTATTACAGGAACTATGACAGAAAACTCATAAGCAGAAAGTATGGTCTATAGGCGTTATAAATATAAAGTACGGCATATTCAAATAATCACCCAAAAAGAGAGAGCATTAGAGGCAGCATTTAAATACAAATCAGAATTTTCTCAGACTTAAAAATTCAAACGTTCGTCTGTCTCATTTGGCTCGATGCAGTGCTGCAGTAGTTGTACGTTGACCCCCGCTTTGTTTACCGTCCGGTTCTGTACGCCTACTGCCAGTGCCAGCCCATGCCTCCATGTTGAAACAGTAGTCGCAGCTGTATTGATAAACCGATCAAACTTGCTCCCTTTCATAAATCATCGGCTGATATATTTTTATGCGCTATGCTGGAATAGTCGTTTTTTATTTAATACTAGTAGCTGATGAAACAAGCAGATGATCCACCTGATGTTAATTGGTAACCATCACCTATAACAAAGCATTGCCTCGTAAGTCACGCACAATAGGAACGTGCCCTACGATGCACTGCCCCGCGTCAATCAACTTGAGGCATACAAATGTTAAGCCTCATGTGCCTGTAATTACACCGGCAACCACACTCTTCAAACCGAAACACAGCGTTGCTGCTTGGCGGCAGAAAAAGGTGTGGTGGTAGTACTTCCCCAGACGAATGCTTCACAAAGAGCTCTACTACTCTTAAAATTACACTCAAATTAATCATAGTGCAGTTTTCACTGATAAGTGATAACAAGTTGACCTCAATACCAAAACAATGATCTCAGCGTATGGGATCCAATTTAACTGCAGCTATTGATAAAAAATAGTACTGTAATAGATATTTTGATACAGTTTACAGAATGCAATACCTACAGGGAAAGATAAAGTGTTCCAAAAACACTATGTTACATCTGACCAGCAAAATGAGACATCATATCAAAATGGTTACATCCGATAAAACATGTGCCATAATTTTATGGGTTCAATAATATTCGGAAGCACTTTTCTATAAACGGTATGTAGTATAATGAGTTGGGTGGCGTGCAGGCCATGCAGCGTTCAGTGACGTGGCGTTTGACAAGTCACGCACTCCAAAATATTATAACCTCTGTGTGAGAGAGTAAACAACTGTGCTACGAACTGCGGTCTAGTGTTTCATATTGAAAGCAGATTCCCTGCGCCTGTTTGTAAGAGCTTAGGTTCACAGACTCTCTGCAACGCGCGCTTTATTATTATTTATAAATTTGATGATAACTGTATGGTTTACCATACAGTGGTCACCATAGAGCCAGCCAACCAAAGTGAAACGAACATGAATTTGGCATGTTTCAAGCATCAGGTTTCTATGTGATTGCGGCTTCAGACTGGCCCCAATTGAGGAATTCAGGTGGGCGGTGTAGAGTGGTTGATTATTGTGATTTAGTGATCGACACGTGTTTACGTTTCGTAGTACTATATCAAATGTTGACTTGTCATTTTCTTTCGTTTGATTGGCATGTGAACGGGAGCAGTACTCGTAGTTGCAATGGGTTTGTAAGTCATATCTATAGATCCTTTTGTTGCTTTCTTCACTTATTGCTGAAATAATGCTAGAGAATAATAACTAACGGCCTATTGATCGATTGGTGTTATCGGTTTGTTCTTTACCACACCATCCATGGTAGAGTGCCTACTAGACTAGTATATTAACAGATGTATAAAATAAAATAAATAAATAAATATTGGTGGACATTCCACACAGCACTATCTCGCCCCAAACTAAGCCAAAGCTTGTGATATGGAAACCAGATAGCTGATATACTACTTATATACTTTTTTTTTGTAAATACATACTTACTAGTAGTTCGCCCCGAACTGAGATCTCGTGATGCGACCCTACGAACGCATCAAAACTTTGAGTGCGTAGTAGTCAGAGGCAAGTCCAAACATTGTCTTTGGACTTTTTTCTGACTACCGCCTACTAACTTGGTATGGTTACCAAGTTTCAACTCTATTGGCCTTTTTTTTTAAGAGTTCCGTTGAACAGACCTTGGCTCCATCATCAGACCTGGTCGTCGTCACCATTTTATGAGAACTGAGTACCTCCTTAATTTATTTCAAGAAAAAAAATTAAGAAAAAACAAAAGAACTGACCGACCAGTAGAAAAACCTTGATGTCAACGAAACTCTTAGAGATGGGAGCTCTTGGATCGCTGGTTATCTTAATTTAACTTTTATTATTTTATCTCAAAAACCAAGCGTCCCAAAAAAAAAGTAAAAATTGTTTTGGGATGTCCAAACAAAGCCCTTTCATATGACATGTAACTTGATTTTTTTATGTAACTTTTTTTATTTTTGCCCCCTTAAAAAATCCCATATCTCAAAAACCCGTCATCCGATTTTACTCATATACTTACCAGTAAATTTCTCAAGTACAAGCTATCGACATATCAAATTTCATGCAGATCGGATCAACGGTTCTAAAGTTATCGCCAGACAAACATACATACATACATAAAATGCCAAATCGCCCAAGTTAAAACTAAGATCTTCGTTCGCTTCGCTCACTCGATCAACAATATTATATATAACACCCAGGCAGAGAACAAACATCTATGTTCATCACACAAATGTTTGTTCTCGGTGGGGATCGAACCCACGGCCTACGGCGCAGAAGGCAGAGCTACTACCAACTGAGCTGCGAAGGTTGTATGGCTTTTAAGATTCGCTACATAGAGTACATCCGTCAATATGGATGTTACAAATCTGATCTCAAGTTTCCTATTACAGCGATGGCATAAAACTAAGTAGCCAGCGTTTATGAACACAGCTAAAGTTATCACCCTACCGACCGTAGCCGTTTCGTGTCGGAGCTATCGTACATTTCCTTGTATCATACATAACGCAGTTACACCACAGTTTCAGTTAACGCGTTCGGTGTGGCACTACTTGAAACCACCTACATTTGCAGTAAACTTAGTGACTGGCGTTCCCAGGGTCGTCTTTGTAGGTCGGTGCATTCGATCGACTCGCGAGACGCCTTCTCTTGTGCAGTTGTGCAGGCGAGTCTGGGGGTGCAATTTGTGAGGTTTAGCGGGAAGTTCCTTTTTTTTATTCGAATATAAAAAGATGATGGCAAGAATCCAGACGATGTGTTTGGCTTCGTTGTGTTTTCTTTATATTCTGTATTATGTTTCACTCGTTCTTCATGTACGCTATGGGGTTTGGCATCCATTAGGATAAATACAGAGGTCCCTGTCGCAATTGGAACACAATTAGTCTAAAAAGGATTGTATACTGTTCCTCGTTTAAATATAATGTTCTAAATAGTAGTCTTATATTTGAGTCTTGCATGTTTGAGAATGCCTAAGTTAACAACTTAAGCCATAGACAGATCAATAGATTTCAAAGACAAAGACGAGTGAATGGCTGTAAACATCCTAGTTTATAGTGTATGCGTCTCGTAACCTTGCGACAGTGGTTCAGTGATTTCTTTAACTAAGATAGACGACCAAGGGTTTTATTTTTTGTGATATGCGAAGCTCTATGAAGAAGCTCTTTAGTCGCTATTATGATTTGCTTGTCTGTGCCACCGCGGCATCGTACAAATAATCTGCTTTAGCTGTTACGAATAAATAATGATTTAGCTGTATTAACAAGATAGATATAATAGACTTCAATTTGGTACCACAGTTTAAATTCATGTTTAAAATATACGTAAAATAAAAAATAAAATATACGCATAAAGTTGTTTGGTTTTGATTTTATTTTGAAATCAAAACTTGATTCAGTTCAATCACGTATCACTTTGAAACGTCTGATAAACTAGGTGTATTTTGGGCCAGTCCTCCAGTTTCTCAAAATCCAAATAACCAATGCACGTCACACACATAAAACACATTTTATTTTTATCAATCCATGGGAAATGCAGTCCTAACTAAAGTTGCTATGTGTATTGTAATGTTACATATGAATAAATAAATAAAATAAATGAAAATTCTTTACTATGCATCTTACAAACTAACAAAATAAGTAGCAAATATTACAATAAATAAAATGTCAATAATGGGTGGTCGTATCTTTAAAAACCGATCTCTTCTATACAACTTTTGGATGGACAGGAGCCTAAAAAGAAATTGAATATTTCAATATTTTGTAAGGAGAAACCATAATATTTTAACAGTTATTTTTATGTAGGTTACTTGAAACACGGCGCGGCGTGCTGAGGCTTGTACGCACTAAAATGCACACTTTATGCACCGACCAAGGTTTCGTTGCACAAAGCTTGCGGAAATATGAGCTACTGAAGAATAAGTATACATTTACTATTCTTATTCTATTCTTGTGTATTTGCTATATAAAATATATTTAAACGCGTTTAAGGCCCACTTGATGGTAAGTGGCCGCCGTTGCCATTAGACACCAAAAACACCAGAGACGTAGTTGCATTGTCTACCCTAAAGAACTCTCAATTATTTCATTTGGCAAATATGTAGTATTAATATTTATTTTGTTATGTTTTGTTATGTTATAAAATATGATACTTATTACTTATAAATACAAGTCTTTTCTTACTTCTACTTTTTAATTTTACGTTGCATTTCAGTTTTTCGCACAGCAGTCAATACAAGTTAGTTTAACGCAATAATATAATACGTGTATGAGTGTGTCATTCATGAGATAATTCTTGCTTAGTTAGTTACTTTGAATATGTCTGTAATAGTCCTTATATACTACCAAAAAGAAAAAAACCAGAACCAGGTTCACGGCTTTGATACTCAGGCATTGTAGATGTAGATATTCCCACAGACCTCAGCTTGGTGCTCATAGTGCAAAGTGTACCAGAGTTAGAGAGTGTAGTCAGAGGTACTTCCAAGTATAACACTTGAGCAGATTCCCACATTTTGCAGTAGTAAGTATTATAAACATGAAACTAAACAAACGCAGATCTTTGTTAAATGAAAGTTGCAGAAAGCCTTCGGTTTACAGGCCTGTGGCATTTTCCCTTCCAGGAGTTCCGTTGAACACAGCTCGGTGTCATTTTCATTTTATTATTCGCCTACATTAATTTACAGCAACTTTCAACGAAACGTCCTTTTGTTCCGAACGACTAAAGTTTTTCTAAAGAGCTTTGTCTTAGGTTTCTATTGTTTTTGTCGTGCGGCTGTAAAATAAACAGTTTTTTTTACTGCCCCTCCGGTTTATTGAATTTTTGGAAATCTATATAGCATGGTCTTTTGCATTGAAGCTCATTGTCGTTTTTAATATTTTGAGTATTTGTGTCAGAAATACGGCTACGTAAATAACGGTTCCGATATCAATAGTAATCGTAAAATATATCGACGTGCGAAACTAAAATAATTAAAAATAGGTATACTTATTATTATTTGTTTATCTTTTAGCACAATATATTTAAGACGTGGACAACCGCCAAGAAACTCCACCCTCGCATATTACAACGTTTTTTTGAAGATGTAAAATCATTGATTACAGTTATGAATGAACTACATTTTGTGATTTTCATTTAGATTTATTTCTGAAGTTGTCTGACGGTTGTCAGAGTCTTAGGGCCGGTTTCACCATGCTATGTTTGATTAACAAAGGATTAAAGGACCGTTAATGTCAAAATGTACGCGTTTGAGAGCTAAGGTTAGATTTAACTGCCTGTTAATCCTTGATTAGTAACTAACAGAGCATGGTGAAACTGGGCCTTAACCAATTTTACAAAACTGATAACTTTCTAGTATTATCTTACACAACTTATATCTTACTAAACTCGATAGTATTATCTCTCTGCAAACATGCCATGATGCCGCACCTAGAGACCAACCAACTAGAAACTCAGTTGTTATTAGATATAGGTTAGTCATCGAGTAAACGGTCGTGTAGTTAAATTATTTGGCAGTATTCCTTGCATGTGTTAGTTAATCTGTATAGCGTTGGGTGGCGCCCTTCGGACCGCACATACTGTTATTGTAACCGCAAACTGTTTGTTCGATTGCCTTCACAACACAAGGTGTATCGGTTGCATGCTCTGTTATATGTGTATAAACATTTACTAGCTCAATCGTATTTTCTTCATGTAATGCTATGTAGGTACTGACGATAGATTGATTTCGCTATCTATTCAACGAAATACTTGTTTTATATAAAAGTTATATGACATACTTATACTTATTACGTATACGTAGTAAGTGTTAGGTTATTAGACCAATGAAAGACACAAGTTTAATATATACGAATAATATTTAATAGAGTTCCTTCAGGAAGGTGTGTGTTCTATAGAGCTACGCGCTACAGACTGTTCAACAATTAAAAGCTAGAGAGAATATACATGAGGTCATGTATATACGTTTTATGAAAAGACAAAGAGCTACTTATTCAAGTAGTATATACATTTTTGTTATTTCAACAGTAAGTATATCAAGCTATACTTACCATTGTAGGCAATAAATTAATCATAATGACCCGTTGTAAATTATTTAGTAAATGAATACTAATGTAGAGTTCTATAATTTGCGAAACATTTAGCGGAGATAACATCTCCCTACTACGGAGGAGTAGTGATAGATGTGAAGTATTTACTAGTTTTGAAACGGGGCAAGTTACGAAATCGTCTATGCGAACAAGTCCGGCAAATCGCGCCTCAGCCGCATATACAGTCAGCGTTCAATGCGGAATATGGTTAAGTAAACGACCCGTTTGCATCTGTTGAATATGATGTGTTGATATAATTGATATAATTCATCCTATGTTGAATATGATGAATTATACACCGGGGCAACTTTACTCATGCCTAGATGAAATATATATAAAAGAAATGTATTTTTAATTTTCTTATATTGCATAGCGCTTATAATGCCTAGGACGGGACCGATGGAGTAGGCCTACCACCTCACAATTTCATCGGCCTAACCAACAGGAAAAACATGGACACGGAAATATTTCAATCTATCCGTCAGATACTCAGATACTCCTTACTCCTAGATGGTAAAAGCCGCCCTAAGTCAGTCTAATCTAAACTAATGTATGAGACTGTACCAGAATAGCGAGCTTAGTGCGTGAAAGCGGGCATTTTGGCCCATGGCCAACTGCGGGTCGGCGAATGCAAGGCCCTGCATACTGTTGCAATAACTGCACTCTACTAATGCAACCCCGCGACGCAAGTACCAGAACATTCGCGAACCGGAGCCGATATACCATAATTTGTATGTACAAACCTACTCCGTGTTCTAACAAACCATAAATATTTCTCGATTTCTTAAACCTTATCTGGTCTTTATATCAGAACACTAAAAATAAAAACACGTAATGCTTTTACTTTTAGTGTTCCGGTCCATTTCCGAAGAACGGAACGTCGTACTCAGGGAATATGAAGCCTTACACCACGCTGTTTCTGTCACTCTCACTCGAAACCGAAACACTACTAACATGACTTAGTCATTTTTTTTATACAACTAGCTGATGGAACAAGCAGATGGCCTACCTGATGTTAAGTGGTAACCATCACCTATAACAAAGCATTACCTCGTAAGTCACGCACGATAGGAACGTGCCCTACGATGCACTGCCCTGCATCCATCAACTTGATACAGATAGTAAGCCTCATGTGCCGGTAATTACACAGGCTACCACACTCTTCAAACCGAAACACAGCAACGCTGCTTGGCGGCAGAAAAAGGCGTGGTGGTGGTGCTTCCCCGGACGAGCCCTTCACAAAGAGCTCTACTACTCTTCTTTTTTTCTTTATTTGTTACAAAACAAATAATCCACACATTTTTTAGTAAAATATTATGATTAAAATTCTACAATCTAATATCAACATACTGGTTGAGAAATTAAAACTTTTTGACGTTAAGTGAATCAGCCGGTGGCCGTTATTAATTAAAAATAATTAAAAGCTCACTTTTTAAAATTATAACCTTGCAATGAATGTGTCTTTAGTTTATTACCACTTACCACTTAATAATACTTATTATAACACAGCTAAACGTTGAAGTACACTGTATGTAAAGTACAGTACATATATTGTACTCGACGGGACGTAAAACTAATTAAATTCGGTACTTAAAATTCTATAATGTCGGCGCACACGCCCATGTTAATATTGGAACCTTAGCCCATTCAAACAATGCTTCGCTTTTAGTTAAAATATTGTTCAAACAGCAGTTGAAACTTTAATATGTTACCGTTTGAAATTGATGTTTGAAATCTACCAATGATTTACGTTCGCCCTCATAAATATCGCGTGAAACCACTTGTCATGACTTTAACTCCACGGTGCTGATATACAATCATAAAATAAAGAATGAGCAGTTCAGCGTGCTCCTAAAAAATGCACTTCACGTTGATTAATAAAAAAACTCATTGCCAGTGATCTTAAGAAACCTAACTGTATATTGGAGCATGAAACATATGGTTGTTAGTTGTAAGTTATGTTTGATGTAGCCATAAACCGGGCCATTCTGGCTTATTCAGCCGTAAGCTGACACAAAGCCTCCACAACAATGAGATTCGAGCTTTGTACTTGGCTTACAGCGTGGGCGAAAAGCAAAGGTAACCTATTTATGAAGTTCTTCGATTAAATTATAAGGCAAAATGGGCAGATGATATTTCGGCGGTTAAATGGAAAATTGTCTACAATACAACCGATTTGTGCTTCACATTACTGCGTTTTATAAATCTCAATTTCTCCAACGTTTATAGGCTTCCGTTATTTTATTTATTCGAAAACTTTTTTTACTTAAACACAATTAGTAGCGAACCCTCCCTTTGATCCTACGGTGTAGGATTCTAAACCAATGTTTACAAAACAAGGAGTATTGAAACGTTTTCTCAGTTGCGTTTGTGAAATAGCAGTTTATGCAACTATCACCGCGGGCATGTTTCCGTTCGTCCAGACTCGTAGATCCCGTCGTTTCATTATACAGAAACACATTTTCTCAGATGCGAAAGTTCAACATAAACTGGTTCCTGCTTGGAAAACCGGTATCTTGTCTACTACTCCCAAGGTGTCTAACTGCCATTGAAACGTAATGCCTGTACGTACCTACTATTCACGTAGGTTTAATTTACGCTGTGGGTAAGAGCAATGGTGATGATTTAGTTAGATAAGATCGACAGGTGTTGTGCATTGAATCAGGTAGTGTTCAAAACTTAGAGTAGACATTAATGCTCAAGACTACCATCGAGTTCTTGTCAAATCAAGATGTGTAATTGGAACAACATGTTGGCGCATTGAGGGCCGGTCATCGTACCTTACTGCGGGCGTGTCGTGTGGGAGTCGCGGTCCGATGACGTCGATGTTTATCAGCATATTATTATAATTAAAACGTTGTTTCGCGACCTGTTGCTTCTCCGTGCCCCTTTACATCACGGTTCGATTGGACCGCAAACCCTTACGTTACGGATTTGTCGCTTGCGCCTAATTAGATAGAGAAACGTGCGCAAGTTGAAACAAAATGATTGATGGTATGTCTTGTCAGGGCTGTTACACAAAGGCTCATTGTTATTACCTAACTTTGATTACGATACCGGAGCACACGTGCTTTCCAATAAAAACTTTAGAGGTCAAGTGTAGTAGGCGTATTTATATCTCCACGAGGCTGTATGCGAGGGCGGTCATTAACTGGGTCGCGCTGGGACAAAGACCCCCAGCCCCCACCAAGGGAGAGAAGGGGGTGGTTTCGCTTTCCTCCTACTTCGGGAAAACTCGTAGACAGTCGCCGTCTCTCGGAATACACGAAAGGACCGGCATATCCACGAATCACGGAGTGAAAATAGGATCGGTAGACGATGAAATAGTTCGGTCAGGGTTACTAGATTGTAGCAGTCTTTTTTTAGAACCGACTAATAACTTATACCTGTCGGTAGTTGTATTGAATTAACCTTCATTGAGCACTTTTTTTTATTCCTTTGACATCTTTTCGTCATAGGTTGCTCATTCAAACCACCTCAAGTCTTTATTTTCTGTATTGCGATCCCGGGTTTTGTATGGAGACGTGATAAGCGCCCCTCTAGGTCGTGCTGAGAACTCTAGTGGCCCCATACAAAAAACCAGAAGCAAAAAAAACTTTAGGTACTAACGGTAACTTGCTATTTTATTATTTTGTCGGGCATAATATAGGGCTTATAAAGTGCCGTAGTAATTTATTGTTTCAGACGTAATTCTGCTAAAGCTGTTTTTATAGAATGTCCTACGAGTATTTGTCAGGTTGCCTGATTTGATTAGGCGGATGCACGGTCACTCCACCTCCCTATCTAAAGTAATTACGAGGCGTTTTATCGATACATCCGCCCGCTTTGTTTTGGCGCACCGCTACATGGGGGTGACCTGACTGAATGAATGCATAATGTTACTTAATTATGCAAATCGACGACACGATGACGCGACACGACAACGACAACGACCCGAAGACGTGACGTGACGCGTCGCGCGCAGGAAATCAGAGTCGTGTGCCATGCTAATTTTATCGGTGCCCTTTTACGTGAATCTACACTACACTGATAATATAACTACTGAACCAATATCGAAGTCTCGAAGGAATTGACACAGAGACACAGATTGCACGAAGTCGCAAGCATCCACAGATCATCACAATAAGCGCGACACGTGCTGTATTTACAAAACGTCAATAAAAGCACTTGTATATAGGTTTGCCAGATGTCCGGTATTTAAGCGTACAGTCCGGTATTTTCGAGGCCTGTCCGGTAAAAAATAAATGGTCATACCGGACAGAACAATGTCCAGCATTTTGAGGAAAGTCGGTACTACTGGTCACAAGCGCCTACAAAAGTAGGCATATATTTTGTTATGCAAGTAGTAGATTATAATAGTCATACCATTGTTTAATAAATACTTTCTCAAAGTGAGCATAGTCTTGGCGACCACAATTTTATGACTGCATTATATTTTGTTACTGATTTAGTTGATTTATGTGATGTATATAAATAAATAGAATCTATTAGTATAAAAAACACGTATTTTGTTCGACCTAGCTTACATAAAGATATTATTTATTAACCCGAAAAAAATAACATTAAAGTAGGTAGAGAAGTGCAAAAGAAAAACAAAATAAACATATATCAATGAGAAAAAAATATTAGACTAACGGAAAAACGTTAACGGTAAAAGGACTCAGTATTTGCTGCACCGATCGATACCCATTTTACAGGTAACAGCGCAGCACTGGTATTCTGCCAGGGCCTTGAGCGGGTAACACCACGGGTAAAAACATAAAATATATACACAAATCTTATCATATAAATGATAACATAATAGATATATTATTAAAAAACTAATAACTAAATGCAATGCATGATACATAACACGTACGTAATGAATACAAACATAATACAAACAAAAATAAAGTGGAGTGTCAAATTGGCGAACTTGTCACTCGCGCCATCTACTAGTTTCACGAGGTGGTGGTTGCTCGATTGAAATAAACGAACTAGAATGAAAATAAAGCCATCATTTAATAGTGAAATCTCATGATAGATGTTTCTTATGAAGGATTAATGTATCGCTCAAAGCCGCTTGTGGAACTTTATTTTCACAGTTTCGTAATTTTTTAAGAGTAGTAGAGCTCTTTGAGAAGGGCTCGTCCGGGGAAGTACTACCACCAATTTTTTCTGCCGCCAAGCAGCGTTGCTGTGTTTCGGTTTGAAGAGTGTGGTTGCCGGTGTATACAGGCACATGAGGCTTAACATCTGTATGCCTCAAGTTGATGGACGCAGGGCAGTGCATCGTAGGGCACGTTCCTATCGTGCGTGACTTACGAGGCTATACTTTGTTTTAGATGATGGTTACCACTTATCATCAGGTGGGCCATCTGCTTGTTTGCAATTATCGTATTAGGATCTCCCGTTATCTGTGGTATTAGGTATACAGTGAGAAAACAACTCTGTCTTGGTAGTAAGTAATTGTAGTCACAATCACGACAAGGGTAATGTGGCTATTGTAATCCTCATAATACGACATTGCACCGATGTAGTAAACTGAAAGTATGGCAACAAACCAATCTCTTTCAGGCGCTTCTTATGAATTTTATTTGGAGCTGTTACGATTGAGTTTCTGATGAAAAAAACGCAAATCCTAATCGCCCCAAAAAATGACACCCGGGTAGGCCGTTGGTCATCGTGAAGGCTCCAGGAGAACAGAGAGAGAACAGTTGGCAGAGGGTGCTACGGCCTTATTAGGGTAGATAGTTAAGCTACTGTTCAACACTTACAGGTATTTCAAACTAGCTAGCAAATCTTCCTAGTTTCTTCTAATATCTTCAAATTTTATTGTCGTTGACAATATAATGTACTTGTAGTCACTATCCTTTAGGCCAACAATGAGAGAGCACTGGTGGTCTAGTGGCGACCCCGCCTTCCGATCCTAAGATCGTGGGTTCAAACCGCACTTTCGGTTTTTAGCCCTCGACCGAACCAATGAGTTTTATCTGTTCAAAAATGTATGCGCACAGTGCCAGAACTCACAAACGGCGAAGGAAAACATCGTGAGGAAACTGGCATGTCGTAGAATCTAAAATGTTTTAAAACATGTCAAGTGCTCGAAAGGAGCCTCTTTTAAGCGCACTTAAAATCCCTTCAACACCTGTTTCAAAAGAACCAGTGATACGACAATAAGAAGAAGGCCAACAATAGTATTAATTTAGAAATACCTTTTCATGTAGTCATACTAGCAAAGTTATGCATGATGTTATGTGCGTAGTTACGTCGATCGACTCGGTCGGTCGAATGACGCGTTTGGCCAATACTAGCGGCAGATTGGGGCAGGTCAGTTATTGCGATCCGTTTATTGAGTAAGTATCTACTTTGCGAACATGTCGAATATAACAAACTAGCTGTTGTGTTTTTTTATTGCCAACGTGGAATTATTGTTGAATGAATAAGGAACACGTACTTGATTCATTTCTGAGAGTATATGCCTTTATCGTCGAAAATAATAAAATAAACCCCATGAAATCTACCAGAAAATTATACAGTTAATACATTGCATTTTTTTATACAACAAGCTGATGGAACAAGCAGATAGCCCACCTGATGTTAAGTGGTAACCATCACCTATAACAAAGCACTGCCTCGTAAGTCACGCACAATAGGAACGTGCCCTACGACGCACTGCCCTGCGTCCATCAAGCATGCCTTAGTTTTATCGTTAAACTCTTAAATGGGCGTTTTTATTTTTTATTTATTTATATTTGCTACAATGTGGTTACAATAGGTTCTTCAGGTAAAAATGATCAGCACATTACTACAATCTAGCATGCAAATAAAATTATACAATACAATTATATGAAATGAGTTGTTAGAAACCAAAATTATTATGTCAGTATACAAAATTAGTATTAAATTTATAATGTCAGTTTACACGAAACGTCAAGAAAATACAAATACCAAATTTCAGAGTTAATAGTGAAATGTCTACAATATAATGTCAAAATAATACACACAATAATAATACCTTATATACCATAATAATATCTTTGGTACATACCTAATATCAAAAATTATTTATTTTAAAAGTCAATATTATTATTCAGGTAACCAGGATACTTTAATAGTTTCTACTTAGAAACTCTTTCACATTATAAAAGCTATGGTCAATTAGCCATTTAAAGAGTTTGTTCTTAAATTGTTGACGTGAAAGGATTTTAATTGACTCTGGAATTTTGTTATATATTCTAACACACATAACATAGCAATTTCTATTACAGATCTCAGTTCTTATTTTAGGTGTAACAAGTTTATTAGGGAATCTTGTACTGAAGTTATAAATGTCATGCTTATTATAAAAAAAATGGAGATGATTTTTTACGAAGATGCATATTTCAAAAATGTATAGGCCTGGAAGAGTAAGCAAAGTTAGTGCTGGGAACAAGGGTTTACAAGACGTCAGGCGACTTACGTCACAAATACCACGAATACATTGCTTCTGGGAGATAAAAGCCCTATTGATCATCACAGAATTACCCCACAAAACGAGCCCGTACCTAAGATTTGATGCAACGTGGCCGTGGTATGCCTTTAGTGCCGTGTTTTTTGAGGATACTTTAGTTAGCCTCCACAAAGCGTATGCAAAGCGATTTATTTTGCTGCAAACCTTATTTATGTGCGACTTCCATGTGCAGTGCTCATCCAAGATAATACCCAAAAAGTTTGTTTCAGTAACTTCGACCAGGGTTTGATTTTCATATGTATGTATAACAATAGCAAATAATAATAAAATTAGTCAAGTTCAAATCAGATGGCATCTATTTTGTGATTTAACTTATTATAAATAAATTATTATAAGAAAACAGACAAAAGGTACACAATTTGTTTTTGAGAAGAATTTAAATCTAAAAATAATAGTCTTTCCGATAAGGCAATATTAAAATATATTTTTAACCGAACCATAATTTGAGCATCACACTACATATGGCTCTACTAACCGCCTAAACGAGCTTTATCTTTGACAAGTGTGATTTATTTATGTTCCAAACTAACCGATAACCAAACGTGAATAAGAATATCAGAATTTAGGTTCGAACCCGTTCCCCACGCCGTATTGTGAGTTGTAAATTTAAACGTTATCGTTTTGCTGATAGAGCTCAATAATTACTGTTGACAGATAGGTATGTCACAGAATTTTTATGTTTCGAAACCACCCTAATTTTGCCTGTGGTCGAAACGCATTTGGTCGGACGGGTAGGTCGGGAGAACCTTACTAGTTTAACATTCTGGCCTGACACATTACTAGAGACTTTGATATCGTAATGACTGTACTTTTTTACCGTAGCAGATTATTTAAACGGATTTAAAATCTAATCAAGCTCGATATTGTTGTGCTGTTCGTACTGTAGATATGTAATGCATGGCACTCATCTATGTTGGATGCTAGAACTAACAGACGATATCGCATGGTCAGCTTATAGCCATGAAATTACAGTACTTCCGGCCAGTTTATCTTCTTTCTTCTCACGGTGCTAATGTTAACACGGTATTTCTATCTAATAAATATGGATATTCATGAGGAGGTGGATAAACTAGGTATTTTTTTTTATTTCTTTGCTTAGAAAAATAGCATGATTTATATCAGTATCGTTAACCACGCGTTATGTATTCCTTCAGAAAAAAAACTTTCGTGCACACACTGCCGCCGTTCTTCAATCTTCCGTAGCAATTACGGTCAGCGCTCAAGTGTGAAATATAGTTAGGTAATAACTAGGCTGCTAATTAGGCATTTCATTTCATCGTAAAAGTTACGGCGGCATAAACTACTTTATTCCCATGTTGTGAAAACGGTTTCCTTCAACCTGCGCAGGTCTTTCCTCATATTGTAACATTTTGCTGCTTGTAATATAACAGTATCCACACAGTAGATTAATTACGAGAGGGTAGAGTTCAGGTTCTTGACACGTCACCACTATTGTAAAGTGGAGCATCGAGTTACTGCAACAAAGGCGATTGATTCTGGAGCAAATAGGGCGAATTTCGGATGCAAGCCCGTGGCGAGGGTGTGGTAGGGCGCGGGGGGAGCACAGGGGCAACAATGCGGCCTGGGTATCGATCCGCCCTCGCTCGTCGCCGTCTGCCGACAACGCGGGAGCCGAGCCTACGTGAGCACGGACCTTCTTCACTTCTAATAGAAGTTCACTTAGGACCGTTCTATGCGAACTTGGTACTCTTGCTTTCTAAGCCTTCTGCGCAATTAACAATATATATCAATAATCGATTTATAACGTAAAGAATTTGCTAACAATTTGCAATACCAATCTTATTCGGTCTGCTATAGGAAAAGTAGAGAACGATCACTGTTTCAATACAAAGGCTACAAAATCTGAAGTTCAAAAATGTATCTCCTAAAATCGTAATTATCTAAAATTTATAACCATTATTACAAAATCCTTTATTAAACCTTTAAATTAAAAGTTTAGCAAGTTGGGAAATCTTATCTTACTGATAATTCAACAACCAGACCTGACTGAACTAGTGATAACAGATCCCCAGAGAGTTACTAAGCTAATATTTGGGTACGAGGACAATCGAACCCCAAGTTTGCATCTTAGTCAATAGCTAAAACCCCTGCGGTTAAGTTTGATAGCTGTTTATAACTTTACGCTGTTTATCTTGCTGAGGGTTCTCTACATTCGTCTTATTTTGTTTGGAACCAGTTGAACGAGAACCTAGAAAGCTACAACATGAGCATTAATGTGAAAGTGCTTTGAAGCACTTTACTCCGATGTGATTAAATATGTAAATGGTCAAAATCTTTATTTTTATAAAAATTAAAATAAGGGGTCTACAGAAGGAGCCAAGAGGAGTATGAGAAGGAAGTACGTTATATTTCATTTTAAGGCGAATACAAGAGCTAATGTGGCTCTCGCTCGTACGTTTCGGCTTGTTGAAAGATATAAAATCACTAAACTCTACTAGTTTTCGTACATAAGCAAACTTTTGAGTAGGAAAACATGTATCGATCAAAATGAATTTTTTACTAAACTGTGTGCAATGTGATTGCACACCAAATGGGTGATTCTGATTTTTCGAAAATGAATTTACTTATTTTATATCTTTCAAGATGTCGAAAAGTGCGAGCGAGAGTCACATTAGCTCTTGTATTCGCCTTAATATAAGAACGTTAATTAAGCACACACTCAAATCTCTTTGAACTCTCAAAACGAATGTCCGAATCGGTGCACCATCCGCTGTGGAAAGACGTGGGCGACACAAAGGGCTGTTCAGATGCGCGCCGCGGCTCCGGCCGACTTAGGGCGCGTTAGTGAAACCTAATAAAACCCGTTATGGCCGCTACGTGACGCGTGCCAGGGTAATGAGTTTTCGGAGAAAGCTCGACACATGGGGAGTTCTCAGTACAACCAAACAATATTCAATTCTAAATAAAATATTCAGTAAGATGTTCACTGTTATATTCATAATCATAAACTTCCCTAGTTCTTGTTCATCCTAAGCTAGTCATCCTCAGAACCTGAAGACTAACTCAGGTTTGGTGTCATTCTTCAAAAAGCAGCTAAAAAAGTATCCTAAACCCTGTTCTTCCTATGATGTTTATCAAACCCTGGAGTTTGAACTCCAGGTTACAATCCGATATAACAAAAAATGCCATGCGAGATTATCTGACGTTGAATGATTATTGACGACCCGTAGTCGTACTAACAGACGGTCATAAAATATAGAAAAAGGGCCTATGTCTACTAAACTGTCTGCGGTTTCATTATCACTTGCGCAGTACAGCAAAAAGAACAAGTAAAACCAATCAATTACCTCTGCACGGAGTCACCTCAGTATTTGTCATTTCAATTTAAAATCCACTCTGAACCCTTCGACTTGTCCAAGCTTTAAATTCCCCACATTCCACAGGCGCGTAATATTGTGCCGAACTCATCTCTTATCTCTTTCTATTCCTGTCGTTCACCTCTTCACTCACATGAAAGTGCGTATCAGTTGTGGGTAACAGGCTGAAGCGAATCACTCCTTACTAGGAATAAATCCAATACAATATGCCCCTTATATACACATAGAAATTAATATTAATTTCAAAACAATGACTACTGAGATAACGGTCAGGCAGCTGGTAAAGCATGAAGAAACCAAACTATTGCTGCCAACTGCTGACTCTCCATGAAGTTCTATTAGAGGGAGGTAAAAAATAATCTACTAAACTACTTCAAAAAACGCAGAAGAAGCGGGACCCAACTTCATAAAACAGTTTCAATAATGAATTATGAAACAAGCTTGTTTGCTTATATTTATTTCTCTTTTACGAGTTTTGGACATCCGCGTTACGCTAGCGCTTCTAAATTAATTAGTTTAAATGCATACGGGGTAGAGGGCCATTCCGGTCAATTAGCCTCGGCACGTCGCGGCTGGATTCGTCTGCCCTGCCGGCAGAACGTTAGAACTGTTGGCGGCTGCTTTGATTAAAGTTTGATTGGGATCTGTCACTCATTCGACGGATTTGGAACGCCCGTTTGCGTATTGATGTCGAAAAACGCGATGCTAAAAGATTGATGGGTTTAAAGTGAACACTTGCGATCAAATATAAACTTTTTTCCAAAAACTAGTAAATACATTTAACCGAGTGAGAGTCAGATTCGTCGAGATACTCAACAACTAGGATATACTTTTCAGAGTACTTTCTTATTTTTAACCCTGACCCTACTACAAATAATTTCATGGCTTCGTCAAACTCCTAAGTTCCAAAGGCCAACCCTAAGAAGGCAAAGTATTACCAAATTTTCATAACACTTAATATTTGTTTATTTCGTTCAAGGAAGTAATGTTACAGCACCGCTTTTCTCCAACTTCTGACAAAGTTTTTCGTATTACATCATTGAAACCTTTAGCGACAATTTCGGCTAATTTTAAATATGGCTTCTTGTTACTCTACTTTCTCGTACTTTTATGAAATCGTACAAAGTAAAACAATGAATCTCATTCATTCAATCTTGATTACGTAGTTTGATTCATTAAATAACCTATATTATACTATACAGGGTTGATTTTTGAGACGGGACTATAAGGGCAGGTACCTTACCTTTATAGTTAGTTACAGGAAAACTTTCCTTGGAAACCATCTATCTATAACTTTTTAGAGTATTCTGAACTGCATTCACAGACTTTGGAAAAAATGTAGTCAGCGAAAGAAATGCTAAAACATTGAAAACATTTTTTTTATTACTATTAATCATATTTCATGTAGGGATCAAAATACTCTATGGGACCATTTAAGGTTCTAGAAATTCTAGAAATGACAGAAATCATTTAAGCATCATGCATTTATTCTATAATTACAAGTTAAAATTGTAATAAAAATGAATCTTTGACTAGACATTTTGATCCATGAAAAACAGGATACGAAAGTGGGTCACGTTTGCATCTGGTATCTGGGTGACAAAAATATTTTTAGATAATTATAAAAGTGCTAATAAAACCATTTTATCTGTCTAATATTTGTTGTTCTAGAACCAAAGCACAACATTTACATAAGTTATTATTGCCGTTCCGCTATAACGACTTCATTCACTGTATTGAGTATAGTATACAAAAGTTTTGGCATATGCCGGCAAGTAGATGGTCCACCGAGATTAACTGAACAGATGGACCTAACCCAAATTATAAAAAAAATAAGTTTGAGTACATGTATTAGCCATAATAAAGCTTTCAGCTTCATGTACAATTGTACAGTTCACGGCCTCACGCAACGAATATTGATTCTTGATTCGCCCCAAACTGAGATTTTGCGTTGTCTGCTTTAGTCTTATATTTATGCCACAATGTTTGGACTTACCTACTACTTTGCATGGTAACTAAGTTACCTCAATTATAAACATACAAACAAACTTACAATGGCAAATCGCTTATTGCTACTAAAATTTTCGTTCGCTTCGCTCGCTCTTCAATAAGTTACGATAAAGTGATGTAATCAGTTGATCAGCTGGAGGACTCAAATGTCAGTTTCGTTTGTTATAGCGTATAGAAGGCGTGTCGATGTATCTATTTTTAGGTTTACGAGTTCAATTCCCTTAGCCCCGGGCGTCCGTTATTCGTCGCCCGTTTTCATCCCTCTTTATGTGTGATAGATAACTTGTAGATGTGTTTGCTCTGCTTGGAGATAAAAGCTATATTTTGACCTCTACACTACTATTAAACAAAAAAGTTAATAGTGCTGTCTTTTTAAAATTAATTAACACAATAATATTTAAAAAATTTATTAACACGATATTTAATTAGTAATCATTTCATTTCATTAACGTTGCAAATTATTAATTTAACTTTAGTTTCAGTTTGGAAAACTTATTTGGATCTACCTAAATGATATTTTGACTGAACTCTATGCAATTTTATTGGCCACAATTTGAAATGTGTGAGCGAGAAGTTGTTTGACGGTTATCAGCCCCATAGTAAAAAGTAATTGTATCCTGCCGTCAACTAAATGTCGTCATCACGCTCATACCCAACACTGCTAAGCGACCTATATTAATTAGGGAGTCGTAAAACATCGTCTCTAATCTAGCGCACCCATAATAGTTGATAACACTATATCTATGTACATTGTACGTTCATACATGATAATGTTCCCCCACAATTTGGCGCTATATGTAATGGACAATTATTTCGGCAGTCGGTGGTCACACGCGTGGCTCGTGCGTGCCTATTATTGTAACGGAGGAGAGCGCGTGTGCTGGCCTGAGAAGAAGCCAGGGGAGCAAAGGATGAGCTTTTAGAGATTTAGTTGGCGGTTTCAGAACTATTGACGGTCAAGGGGAGCGTGGTAATCTCATTGTTAATATGCAGTATGCACGCATTATAATACCATTTGCAAAAAATATGTTCACACTCAATAATAATTTATTTATTTATTGATCAGGGCTTCCAGTCAGTAAACACGTTTCTTACAAAATAAATTCTTTCACCACACTGTTTCGAAAGAAACTAGTGACACGACATGAAGAAGAATACAAAATAAATTAACAATGATGATCACCTTTCCTGTGCTAATCCTTAAAAAAGTCCCAGCTAGCATGAAGCAAGATTATTAATTATCCGAAAGAAAGATTCTTTAACAAATCGAAAGCATTTTTCATTCAATGTATAAATAAAAAAGGGTTAACAATACCTACTGCTAACATTTCTGTTTTTCACAATTCTAAACACAATAATAAAAAAAAACGTGTTATTTTATGTCGCTCGCCTCCATCTAACCCTTACGCCACCGGCGCTGGTCGATATGGCCATGTGTGCAGGCTCTGCGGGAGTCGCGCCCCCCTCGCCGCCTATTTTCATTTATCACTCGCTCGAAGACTGCCGGTGCCGGATAACCTTACCGTGCCATGCCGCTGGCGGGAGCATCGACGGAATTAAATATTATGATCGTGGCAACCGCGAGAATGCACGTGTTCAACAGATTATGCAGAGATAGATTATTTGGTTTCGATATTTGTTTTATCACAGACTATTAATTGATCTGAGTTTAGTGTACTATGCGTAGGTATTATAGGTAGAAAACAGAGTTTAGATTACGTATCGCAAGCAAAGTGCCCAAACTATAACTCTCATGAATATCTATTTAACGTGTTTTTTTTACTTACGAGTTTACGTGAACCCCGAATTGTTGTATGGTAGAGCAAAGCCGTTAGTCTGACCAATGAGGGGGAGTATTGATCGGCGAGAAGCAGCACTCATTAAAACCTGCCATTTTCAAGCTAAACTATATACGTATATGGCTGTATAGTTACTGATACATAGCAGAGAGCAACTTGTTTTTTACAGTTTATCCGTGTTGAGCGAGCTTTTCTTCTACTAGAAGTGATAATAAGTAACTTTATTATCTCCCCCATCTTTATAGGATCTGTCAAATCAGTGCACAATAGGACCCATTTATCGATCGAGCTGTGGGGTGCGCGAGTATGAAATCGAATACAAGTTTTTTATTACGCGCGAAACGAATGAGGTAAAACGTGTTTGAAATAGACAGGGGATTAAGTATCCCTTGCAATAAAGCGAGGGGTTAATATAGTGTGTTCTTCGCTAGTGCAGTAAATTTCAGAAGTAACCACTTTTGGATCTCTTCAAGAGTGTGTAATGCAAGGACTTTTTTAATATGGTTCGCTGTGCGTGCTCTCAGTCAGGTCTTGTGGATCTCAGTTACACGCGGATCGATTACTCTTTACACTGAAGAATAAAAACACGCCAGGATCGTCCACAGTTCATACGATTAAGTAAGTTAACTTATTAAGGTGAAGATTTGATTTATCAGAGTACGTAGGTAAAACGTGTAAATGTGTAAAACGTGTATTGAAGGGCACGATACCTACAAAGGGAAGAACTTTTAACATCCCACTATTAAAAGCTCTTTCTTCCTCCTTCCTAAAGCTCCTTCGAGCCGGATTCAGATCGAGTAGAATTTGTATGGTATGTTCATTGAGAACAAAAGTGTTATAATCCTGAAAGAAAATTTACTATTACTGAAAACAATGAATTTGGTTTTCTCAAACATTTCTTAAAAGTACAGGATAGGATACAAATAACTACCTACATGGTCCTGCTTTAACCAGCCCACTGTGGCTATGCGGCGTAGGGTTCGGGTAAACAGTCGTCTCAACAAATACTGCCAGGTACAAACAGCTGGTTGGGTCGTGCTATTGTGCGCCTGCGACGTTGCCGGAGCCCTGACAGAGCGGCAACCTCGCACTTTTTTAATTCATTCCTACGCCCCCAATGTAACACCAACAAAAATATGGCTTTGTTGGGTTAATCATAAACAACAGATAACAGAGGAGTACTTACTAATGAAGTGGGTACTTGATGAATGTAAACTAAGCTGAGCGGCCTTTTTTTCTTAGGCTGATCAAAAAAATATATATTAAATTTTTTTACCCATGGGTATATCTACCGTACCTAGGGATCAAAGCCGTGAGGTTGTTTATTTGGCATCCATTAGATACCATATAAAGTGAAGTTGATAAAATCAAAGATGCTGTCAAGGAATGGCTTCGTTGGCTAAAGTTTCAAACGGATTCCTAAACGAAAGTTACAGCCAATCATGTAGAGCCATCTATCTACTCGTATATTCAGATCATTTGCAACGTCGTCTGCGGATAGCTCAACTGTTTGTCATTTTAATTTCTACATTTGTAATTTTCTTTACATATTATGTTGTTTGGACAAGGGGCTTCTCCAACTTATAAATACATACGTAAGGTGATTTTTGCATGGAAGTCAAAACAAACACAGGTAGATTATAAATTGTTTTAATTGTCTAAATTATTATTTCTAACAAGAACCGTAGCTCGGTCGTGTTTACAGAGGATGAACAAAGGCACAATAAGTGCTTTCAGCTGATTCACGGAATCTACCCTCATCAATAACAGATGAGCTAGAACACGTGCTTGCCTTTGTTATTTTCGTAGAAGTAGAGATCTATATTATGGAGATTAAACAGCATACCAATTACCGTGAAAAAAAGATCATCGGCAATAAAGGCATTTATAAAATCTTTATTTATGCGGCCTGTAATTTATTCGCTTCGAAATAATCCGAATTTGTATTTCCAAAAGAATATTAAGATTTTGCATAAAAGTGTGTCTAAAAAATATTTCCTTATTCGAATATTGATTAAAATAGATTGTTTAAACTTAACATCTGTATGCCATAAGATGATGGACGCAAGGGGAGAAGGCAGGCATCTGGGACCACAAGAAACTTGGACCGCGGTCCCAGTCGCCTGATTGCATTTTTTGTTCTGCCATTTGGGACCACAACCTGTATAGAAGTAATTGTACAGTCGCCAGAAAAATCAAAAGCTAGCACGCGTTTTTTTTAGCATTATTATGATCGAGTGAGCGAAGCGAACGAAGATCTTAGTTTTAACTTGGGCGATTTGGCATTTTATGTTTGTATGTATGTATGTATGTATGTTTGTCTGGCCATAACTTTCGAACCGTTGATCCGATCTGCATGAAATTTGATAAGTCGAAAGCTTGTGCTTGAGAAATTTATATGAGTAAATCGGATGAAGGGTTATTAAGATATGGGGTTTTTTAAGGGGGCAAAAATAAAAAAAGTTACATAAAAAAATCAAACTACATGTCATATGGCTTTGTTTGGACAATTCAACACAATTTTGACTTTTTTTCTGGGACGCTCGATTTTTGAGATACAACAAAAAAGTTAAATTAAGGTAACTAACGATCCAAGAGCTCCCATCTCTAGGAATTTCGTTGACATCAAGGTTTTTCTACTGGTCGCCCAGTTAGTTTGCTTTTTCTTATTTTTTTTTCTTGAAATAAATTACGAAGGTACTCAGTTCTCATAAAATGGTGATAGCGACCAGGTCTGATGATGGAGTCAAGGTCTGTTCAAAGTAACTCTTCAATAAATAGGCCAATAGAGTTGAAACTTGGTTACCGTACCATTGCCGTGATTATAAGTGGTAACATCAAATCAGGTGGGCCATCTACCCGTATCATCATAAGTGGTATAAAAAACATACATCATTTTTGCTTGTCGAATTTCCACAATGTTACTTTTCTCGTTAAACCAAGTTTTGTCGGAGTAGGATGCATAGCTAGCAGCTTATTTCAGACTCAGTAAACATTCTCATGTCGAGACCGTAATGCGCGGAATATTACCGCAAATCTCGACATGAGATTCTCTAAGCGGCAAACCCTGATACGCGTACCGGACACGGTCGCTTCCTCACCCGTATTAAACGTCCGCCCATGTCGCTCGCTTCCTGCCAGCGCGACTCTAAAGCTGAAGCTAAGAAACTAGCGAACTACTAGGTAAGAAATAATTGTAGAGCAAAATTCTAAGTTGAGAAAAATATTCTATTCTAAAGCCACAATTCAGTTTCACTTGTCACATTCGTTGCATCTTCTAGTCGTATAATTTACAAGTAGATAAACGTGATTAAAAAAATGTATAGTTCTAATTACTTACCAGCAGAAATAACTGCATATTTTACCAAAATATTGAAAATCGCCCATTTCAAAGCCACACAATAACTGTGCCTTTGATCCGCTTCTAAAATATGCGGGTTGGAATGCCGAGGTGAAATAATTTTAGAGGCGTCTGAAGTGCTTCTGAATGGAAATTGAATTATCCCTAAACAGGGAAAGCGAATAAAGGAAATGACTTCGATTTACTGGAAAACCTGCTAAAAACCATCAAAAAAACATGTACAGGACCTCCCTAAGCAAAATCACTCTTCGAGAGTTTGATGGTGTGGAATTAGTTTAAGTGATCTTTTGGGTGTGAAAAGGGAGGGTTCGGAAGAGGGTGGGAAATAGATAAAGTTAGTCTAGTAGGTATAGTTCGAATATGGCAGATATTACATGATTTATTCTCAATGGGGTAAGGATATTCCTAATTTTTCTGGTTTGTAAAAATAACCGCTGGTTTCTGAAAGCTCGATCAAAACTAATCGGATGTCAAGTCACTCGCCATTTCAGCTATTACATCGAATTAGATAGAGATAGCAAGTGACTTGACATCCGATTAGTTTTGAACGGGCTTTCAGAAACCGGCGGTAAATATTTTAAGTGAAAATCTTTTATATCTTTCTGCTTATGTATATCCATGATTTATAATTTCTTTCACATTTCATTTGTTTTGTGTGTCTTTTTTAGTAAATAAATTTATTGTCTATTTCATGTAGTATTTTAATTATTTCTTTAATAAAAGATTTTAAAATATAAATTGTACAGCATATAAACTCACAATTCACTCATTGTAATAGAACAACAGCACTTGTTTTTTCCCCATCTTTTATTGGACTCCTGTATCCGTATTTAGACTCCATTATATCCGTCTGTCGTTTATCTCTATTGTAGGTAGGTCGATGGTGTGCCTTCCTTGCATGCTTACAATGTACTGTTATCTTGTCCACAGGTACGTACAAAATACGACTATCTCCGTGAGAATGGCCGCTTCCTCAAACCTGAGCTGACCACTGCACTGGTGCTGCATTCGCTAACCACCACACTCAAGTTACACCATCGCTCTACTATTTCCGAATATAGCTTGTATGTATACCCAATGTCTTATCAATTATAGCCACCAATGTGATCTCCTAAAACTAAGACGTTGTCTAATCTACAAACTTCTGTCTTACCAACAAAGAATCACACATTCACTTATATGAAAACTTAAATGCAAGTCGTGAGTACTATATTAGTTATTGAATAAGGACCATTTTTGGCTCACAAAACGACCATTTTTGGTCAGCATCCATAATATGGATTAATATAGGAAACCTGCACAAATAATTTATTTTTAAGTGATTTACTCACTAAGTATGTAACCTATCACTTATATATCTATCTATTTTGTTTCCCATTTTTTCTTGTTGTTTTTATCTTGGTCATGCCGTACCTGAGTTTGTGTGTCAAATATAAAATATTCTATTTAGGTACGCTTTCGTGCGCTATCCGAGTTATGCACAAAATTCTATAGAAATCCCAAACACTGATCCTGCTTACGATTTGGGTATTTAAACTAAGAAACAGCTAGGCACCTAGTTTTTTCCAAGTATTTAAGTAAACTATAAGTTCTTATCCGGATTAGAACTTCCATTTTAAACTTCTAGGAATATTATGCTATAGTACAATGTTTGAAATACTTACAAAAACAATTACTAACTAGAATGTCGGTAAACCTACCCTTTCAGAATAAAATGATGCTAAGGGCTAGTTCAACTCTAATTTAGAATCAAAAACAAAGACTCAAATATTAGTTTCTGGCGGATAGCGTTACTCGGGGTAAAAACATCTCTGAAATGAATATTTTACAATGTATGTACATTTTTGTATTCGAAAAATAAATTAGAAGCTCACAATTTGACACTGAATGAGCCCGCGTGGTGGATAATAGCCCGCACCCTCACTCTGTTGAGAGGAGGTCCTGAGTCCCATTAATCGGAACATAAATAAATTGCTTGAAGAGCCACTTCTACAGACCCTTAAATCCTTAGGACAGCTCAAATATTTTCTACCAAATATAGTAGACGCATAGAGAAACTTGTTCTGTCCGCAAGCTATGTAGCAATTAAGAAAATTAATCCTGTTGCATGGAATTTGGAAAGCTCAAAACAATATTGATAATGATATAGTTTTTATATTGGTTTGATCAACTGTCAAAAAGCGTGTGATTGTGGACTAGTATAGCTTCATTCAACGTGTGCCTACTGTTGTCGAAACGAATGTCATTCAGTCATTTTATTATTATTTCTATATACAAGGTGTTCCATAAGTTGTGTATATAAACTTCAGGGGGCTAAAGTACCCATCAATATGAACAACTTTTTCTAAGGAACCAACACTGTGAACGCGAAATAAAAAACAGCTGTTTCATACATTTTAGCCTGGTAGGTATTGAACTTTTGTATGAAACAGCTGTTTTTTTTCGAGTTCACAGTGTTGGTTCCTTAGAAAAAGTTGTTCATATTGATGGGTACTTTAGCTCCCTGAAGTTTATATACACAACTTATGGAACACCTTGTATATATATATATTTATAGCTATTAACCATTACAACGTTTTCCTTTACATACATACATAAAATCACGCCTGTTTCCCAAAGGGGTAGGCAGAGACCACGGATTTCCACTTGCTACGGTCCTTACATACCTCTTTCGCTCCATTCACTCTCATAAAATTCTTCATACATTCTCGTCGGTTTAGGGTACTCTTGACCTGGCCCTTCTCTAGAACGTCTGCTATCTGATCGAGATACGTTCGCCTAGGTCTTCTCCTCCCAACAGTCCCATTTACGCTCGCCTGATGCACCCGTTTCGTTAAACTCCTTTCATCCATCCTCTACACATGCCCAAACCATCTTTTTTTTTTTTTTTTTTTATACAACTAGTTGATGAAACAAGCAGATGGCCCACCTGATGTTAAGTGGTAACCATCACCTATAACAAAGCATTGCCTCGTAAGTCACGCACGATAGGAACGTGCCCTACGATGCACTGCCCTGCGTCCATCAACTTGAGGCATACATCTTAACAAACCTTTCTCTACCCTCATCACTATGTCTTCTTTCACTCCACATTTCTCTCTATTTACACTGTTCCTCACTCTATCACTCAAAATCACACCATACATTTTTCGTTTTATATCTAGTAATAAAATAAACCTTACGTACAATCTGTTATCAAGTCCAATGCTGGATGGATTCACTGTTTTGCTGGATTGGATAGAATCATCATGTAAACCAACTATAGCAAAAAAATCGGACAACCGGTTGTGTATATCTTATCTATGTCCATAACATCAAGAATCAGTCTTATGGGAACTTGTCTAAGCTCAGACAAGTTATTATACTGAAGCTGGCTTTATTTATTTTTAATTTCAAGTTTTGAGCGAGTTTTTAATAACTTAGTTCTAGACGGTTTGACTCCGGAACTAAACTTCAGTTTTTCCAAACCTGGATCAAAAAAAATAAAACACTATTTTGAAAAGCTCATTCACCAAAGTCACCACATATTTGAGAATTGCTTAGAGCTAATGGACGCGTCCGTTGCCTATTTTGGTTCGGAACGCAGACAAAGTTTTGGACAGTTAAATTAAATTGCCTACCTATAAGTACGACAGTTCTGTCTGTATCCAGTTTTCTAGCACATTAATCTGTCAGTTAACTGGCCCGTGGAGACTGAGAGTGGGGCTTAGTTTAAGTATACATACATTATAATCGTTTCGCCACACTGTTTCGAAAGAACTAGTGACACGAAAAGAAGAAGAAGAAACAGACATTATTACTCAATAGTTAATTCCACTCAGTAATCGCTTTTATTTGCTTGTGAAAGCCGCTCGTCATTGATAACAATTACAGCGTAAATACTTTGCCCTTAAATCGGTAGGCCCACCTTGCACTATATTACATACAAATATCACAAACTCTATTTCATAAATAATGCCTGGTGAGTCTAAATATTTTGTTGTATTATAGCATCTTAGGTTTGGAACTAAATATTTCAAAGAATAACCAGTTAGCAAATTGGTATAATTAAACTGCTTTCCGAACAAACCCTGGCAACCCAGGTTCCACTTAAGAGAACTTTGCTTTGCACTCAACCTGAACTCAACTTACGCGTTACACAAGAACTTGAATAATAGGTACATAGAGGAAGGTTCCACATACCTAATGGATATGTCAATAAGAAATTCTACACCGGCGAATTGAATTACAGAACCCCACTGCGTTTATACACTTTAAATATTTATCATAGAATACTTTTGAACTATGTCTTTGAAGAGTGAAGAAGAGAAAATATAATAACGTGACGTGGTGTATATTTTGGCATCTTATAATACAATTAATTGTATTATTTACATATTTTAAGTTGTATTCGTAGAATTCAAATATTTTAGTACATAATACAATCAACATTTAAATCTTTGTTTTGTTTTTTTTTTATTTTTTTTTTAAACTAAATAAAATGTAACAAGTGTAACTATACTGTTTGCAGATCTATAGAACTATTTCGGAACGGTTTATGTAAGGTTTTACAAAATATATATAATTGACCATATATGGTCGATTAATACAAAATGTTCACAATCAAAGTAGTTTTGCACAATCTATTACTCATTCTTAATTAAAAAAAAATACTGTTTTGCCAGTAATAGATACCTACTATCAAACAAAAAAACCTTTATTATACAACGATAAAGTTATACTTGACCTATCTAGTAAAAGGAATGTCAGCAAACGGAAAACAAAATAAACTAGATTCGTTTACAGCTCATTCATTCCTGACAAAAGGCAGCGGCCTGCTAGTGACCGATTTATTGGAAAATTGACGATGTCTCGCCGCAATATGATCCTGATGAAACCTTCCGGGCCTGCTCATTTCAACGTCTTATCTACATTTTGATAAGTAGTATCTATTTGTTTCCAGGCAAGTTTGTTCGGAAGATTTTATTTATGGACTCTTATGTTTTTTTTTTCATAACTTTGCTTAATTGCGTGCCTATTCGATATTGTATTATTTTAGCATGCATTTTACCTCTAGAGGACTAACAGTCTATGAATATGAGTACAATATCTCTAACTAAGGACAAAGATACGGACATGGCGAAGCTGAAAGGGTTTCTTGTCGGACTTCGGAACACTAAAGAGTGATATTGTATGTTGCAGGCAAGTTAGGTACCTCGTGTTGAGAGATCGTGACATTTTAATTAACATTGAACTTCGTGTGTGGGCAAGACCGCCTTGATTAAAATTCGAATAATATATGTGTATTATGCACACCTCTTCGTCACTTGTTTAGCACGTTTTTGTTGCGTTGCTCTAACTGCTTCCGAAATAATCTGCTTCATTATCAGTCCCTACGAATGATTCTTCCTTGAAAAATACATTATTTACTTTTATACGAATTGGGAAATAAGCCGTAAGTAATGCCATCAATATTGCATAGAACGACATTATAATCGAGAAAGACCCCGATTCCCATAAATATTTTATCTGTGGAAGGAAGCGACGAGCGCGCTATTTCGTTTTATAGGTCAGACGCCGAGCGACGCAGCGCGTCGCGTCTTTCGTTTCCAAGTCGTCGTTTGCTTGAGTTAAAGCCGTCTTCCATCGTTGGTAGTCACGGCTTTCGTGTACTTAGAAAAGGGACGTGTCTGGGATTAGGGACGCCTTAAAAGCGGCTGCTGTGAAATTTTTCACCCTCTTGAGACTTGTCTTCCGAACGCTACGAACCTTCAAACATCAAAGTGTACGAATTTGTTATTGCGTTATTAAAAGCCAAACTTTAGCAGAAAGCAATTCGTTTAGAGGAGTTTTACAGGAGATTTAATCACCGTCCATTAAGACTGCCGCCGCCGCGCCGCGTCTATGTGGAGTGCTATTGATTAAGAAATCCGAAGTTCGTGCTGGTGCACAAATTATAAAGTCCGCTCGTCATCCGCCGCTGTACGCGTACCTAATGGTTCCACTTTCGAGTTCACCGGTGTGCTCTGCTCGGCTGATGCATCAAAGTGGAAAACATTGTAATTGGAATAATTGCCCCTTTAAGAGTAATTATATGACATAAAGTGCAGGTCGTTTGCGTCGTCGTTCGCTGCACGAAGCACGAGCTCTTTGTTTCGCTCAGGACTTTGGGACCAGTCCTTGATAGTTAAATTGCCAGATTTTATTGCAACACTTTCTGGAAATTTTCATATTATTATAAATATTATTAAATTAAGTATATATTATATTATATTATATTATTATATATACAAGGTGTTCCATAAGTTGTGTACATAAACTTCAGGGGGCTAAAGTACCCATCAATATGAACAACTTTTTCTAAGGAACCAACACTGTGAACGCGAAAAAAAAACAGCTGTTTCATACATTTTAGCCTGGTAGGTATTGAACTTTTGTATGAAACAGCTGTTTTTGTTTTCGCGTTCACAGTGTTGGTTCCTTAGAAAAAGTTGTTCATATTGATGGGTACTTTAGCCCCCTGAAGTTTATATACACAACTTATGGAACACCTTGTATATTATTATTATAAAATATTCATAAATCTTACTGTTACATTGTTTGAATCTACAAAACTGTGATCCTTATTTTTTTTCTGTAGAATACATTTATCATCATTACATCACATTTTTTTATTAGTTTTATAGTGTTTACTGCACTTAAGGAAATCACAAAGATTTTTATATTGTCCCAAAAGTGATTATCCGAGTGGGATATGAACCCACGACCTTCTCTTTGATATGGGGAACATTATAAAAATCATTACATCACATAATCATGATTTATTAATATTGGAAATAAAGAAAGTCTATTTCACAAAATATTATGCATAAAATCTACATGAACACATATAACCTTTTCTAAGTAATATGTACGTACCTACACTTTGTATCCCAAAGAGCTTAACTTATTATTTCGTTCATAGAAAGCCGTCTAAATTGGAGTTTCTGCAGAAAAGCTGTTCAGTCACATATTAGATTCAATCATGAATATTTCCATCAGCCTCGAAGGTCTGCTGGAAAATAACTTTTTAGGGATAGATTCGTCTTTTTACCTATGGTTTTTCGTAATCACAATTTTTTAAATATTTCTGGTGTCACATTTAACAGCGTTGTTTGTAGACGCTGCAAAGTACGAGTAACATGATGTATACAAAATAAACAACGCGCTAGCGACCGTATCTCAGCTGAGGACGGACACAGGAACGCACTCAGGACTCGCCGCGTCGTTGTCGGTCGCCGCCGTCCGTCCGCCCGCCTCCCGAGTATGATAAATGAACACTCCGACGCCAAAACTCGCTCTAATTCCTCACCGGACTAGGGAGGAGTCCAGGGAAATATGGAAAGTAATGGAAAAATGTGACAGCCAGATCACAAGGGTTCACAAACTATCTATCATAGTGGTCTAACTAGGGCTATCTTTATTCTAATATCACCTAAGTCCCTAACCAATGTATATTATTTTAACAGCGGCAAAATATGTTTGAATATCTTCCGGTTCTCGTTCCGAACAGAGAAAAGAAAACATTTGATAAATAGGAGGTCAAATATATTTAAATAGCAGCTACACGCAAAAATCCTCAGTTGAGATAATAGTTATATTGAAATTTTCATATTGATAAATCTTATGATGCTAATCAATATTTTTTTTAAAGAGAATATAAACATAACATTAAACTAATAATTCATAAATAAATACCATTGCTTTTAATGTCCATGAGTAGGTCTATTCTTATTGACTTGCAAATAAAGGGTACAATAAAAAAAATGCACTATAGACATAGGCAGTTTTTTATAATCTAACTAAAGGATACCACAGACACTGGTACCACAAAGAGAAGCGACGGACATCGTCGAGAATACGCAAACAGGTGTCGACTCCGAGGTTATTATTTGCATATAAATAGAGTTCCTGCTTAACTGTAACACTGTCTCGTCCCTTTCTCTCTTGTTTAATGGCACTCGCTAGAGAAGTGCAGAATGTTACGCCTCTTTGCACGCGCTGTACGCAAGTAAGCTCCAGGAGATTCTATTTATATTACATGATGTAATACGACCTATGGGCTGGTCATACAACCACACTCTACGAGATAGCTAGGTACTTCTGTATATTGTCTTTGTTTCAATAAAGTAAGGAAGTCGATTCATCGATTGAAATTCAAAGGCTGCACATACAGTGCTAAATAACGACTTCCTTACGCGTCTCCATTCTCCAATCTTGAAGTTTTTACTATTGAGAAGCATGCAACAAAATGTGCATCAGATAGGACATTCGTCGTTAGAAAATATTCTGCTTTGCGTGTATATCCAGAGCCAGTTTTTTTTCTGATAAGGAAGTTACGATTTGCAGGCAAACCGGTCGCACGCAATGCGGCTAAGAAGCGGCCCTGGCTTTTACAAATCTATTAATTTATGTAGAAAAATACTGTCTACATAGGTAAATACGTTAAAAAGATATACAGAAGATAAAGCATGAATAATAAAATTTTAAGCAGCGCTCGCTTTAACTGTAAAATTATAAAATTGCCATAATTCCGGGTGATTAGTGATCCGCCCGCTGGCTGTCGTTGATACGACCGTGCGTACCGCGCCTCTTCCGCTAGCACTTTTTATCCGCTCACCTATTGCCTCACAGAACTACGCTACGCGCTCGCGGTGCGTGACCCATCTGCGTAGGCGCAGGTGACATGCAAACTCCTCATTATCTCGATATTCACCCAAAAAACCTAACTAGTTCTGATATCGAGCCGAGACTCTCATGTTATTCCACTTTTTTTTGGGACGAAGCATTTTCTATTTGTTCCGTCGGCGACGCCGGGCTTATTTTTTGCTGGGTTGCATCGGTCGACTTGGAAGGTTCAGAGTGTTTTTACTGGGGCACAGGGAGAGGGGCCTCGAGGAAGGGCGGGGGGAGGCGGGGGGCCCGCCCCGCGACGCCCCGGGCCGTCCTTGGCCCGAACGTTCACCTTGGCGCTGCGGCCTGCGCTGCCGCCGCCACCGCACCACAGGTAACAAAGTTCCGCGAAGTCCGTGATTTCTAAGCCTGAAAATGTACCCAAGACAACGGACCCCGTTTGACATACCGGGAAATGGTGTAATAAAACACTGGACTTCTCCAGACCTACATCTGAGAACAACTGGTTTTGCTTTTTGCAGAGTATCTAATATCATGTCATGTTTGAAATCGATAGTAAGCGATGTAAATAAATCGATGTGGTGGTCTAATGAACACCACATCGATTTATTTAATGGTTTATTTGTAGTCGAACGTCTTATCAACTAGTGGCTAAATATAACAATCTACCGAATAGTTAAACTATTACAATCTTACTGACATTGTAGAAAATTAAGATTTTCAAAAATATAGAGTGCAACCACCTAAGTTTCTAGTAATACTTGCTGGTTACGAATATTCTTGGTATTAGAAGATAACGCGCGAGGTTCTTTTCACGGAAATACGATAAATGGTGAGATAAACTCGGATCGTCATAGTTTTTTTGGTGTGCTTGGAAGAGATACTACACTGACAATATTATGTCTGGAATGGTAAAATCTATTTGTTCTTCCAATTCTGTTGTTATGGTTTAAATACGGTTAGAGAGGCAAGTTCCCTGAAAATTGTGAGTATCACAAATATTTTAATTTAGGTGTTGGTAATCGACAATAAGATATTATTGTCCACTTTACCTATTCTTGCAAAAGCGAATGCTGTATTTTGGACGGCAGTTAGCCGGACATAGGAAGATACTATATTTGAAAGATCGAAGATGCCGGTAAACCGAACGCGGCTGAAACCGGTCGACCGTCCGTAAATAATGGATTAGAGGCGTAGTGGGGAACGAGGAACAGCCGAGAGGGGCGGGGGGGATGGTTCACGCACCGAATGCGCGCGCGTTCTGCTGCGGGGTGAGGGGACCGCGCCTCCTGTCAGCTGTTGCGCGACCGGGAGCGCGGCGCGCACCGCACACTGCTTGCCTGCCGCCAATGCATCGGCGTTGATGGAGCGCGCCGCCCGTCTCGCAACCCGTGCCCAGTCCGACAATACAGTGCAGTGACGTCTCGATCAGTGCTTACATATAGTGTGGTGCAGTGTTCAGTGTAACCCGTGCCCAGGATGTGCAGTGCAACACGAAGGAGCTGACCGCGACACGGCCGACGAACGGGAGATGAAAAGTTATGCTACACCACCGACAGAGGTGATTATCTCGACCTCGCTCCTAAAACACCATGCATGCGTACGAGCGGGAGCGTCACGGAAGGACAGTACCCTCACAAAATGTTGGAAATTGAAACCATTGGAAGGCCATACAGTTTGACGTAATGTGGATAATAATTCTTAATGTATTATTTATTCTACTTTTCACCGAAGTCACGCTCGTAGGAGCTACAAAAAAAATTGATTGTATAGTCGCCCTTCTTGCTTGGGGGAAATTTCATTGTATTCAGCAGAGCTCCGTTTTTTGTGATATCTGCCGTCTGTTTTTTTGGGTTTTTGTTATAGTGGAGAGAATTCGATAATTTACGAACAGTTTCTAAGTTTAGGAATCTGTTCCTTAGACGCAGTCATTTGGACATGTGCATTTGAAATTTATTTTTAAAGCCTATACCTATTCAAAAAAAAAACGTTATTTTAGAATACAACGCTTCTAAATATATGAAGTTCCGGTAGTTTAGTTATTTATTACACATAAGGTCTACAGTCCTTAAAATAAATAAAAATAAAATAGGTCTACAGTCTGTGCTATTTATATAAAGTCCTAGTGTAGGAAGCCTCTGCTTCCACTAAAAATAAAACGCACCACATTAGGGCTCATGCAGGTTCACAACGCAACGACCCTCCGTGAACTCTCTTTTTACTACAATATTTAAGAGTAGTAGAGCTATTTGTGAAGGGCTCATCCGGAGAAGTACTGCCACCATGCCTTCTTCTGCCGCCAAACAGCGTTGCTGTGTTTCGGTTTGAAGAGTGTGCTTGCCTGCGAAATTACAAGCACATGAGGCTTAACATCTGTATGCCTTAAGTTGATGGACGCAGGGCAGTGCATCGTAGGGTACGTTCTTATCGTACGTGACTTGCGAGGCAATGACTTTTTATTGGTGATTTTTATAGGCCATCTGCTTTTTCCATCAGCTAGTTATATAAAAAAAAGATAAACTAGTAGTTCGCCCCGAACTGAGATCTCGTGATGCGACCCGACGAACGCATCAATACTTTGAGTAGGTAGTAGTCAGAGGCAAGTCCAAACATTATCTTTGGATTTTTTTCTGACTACCGTTTACTAACTTGGTATGGTTACCAATTTTCAACTCTATTGGCCTATTTATTGAAGAGTTCCGTTGAACAGACCTTGGCTCCATCATCAGACCTGGTCGTCGTCACCATTTTATGAGAACTGAGTACCTTCTTAATTTATTTCAAGAAAAAAACATAAGAAAAATCAAAGGAACTGGCCGACCAGTAGAAAAACCTTGATGTCAACGAAACTCTTAGAGATGGGAGCTCTTGGATCGCTGGTTATTTTAATTTAACTTTTTAAGTTTTATCTCGAAAACAGAGCGTCCCAAAAAAAAAAGTAAAAATTGTTTTGGAATGTCCAAACAAAGCCCTTTCATATGACATGTAACTTGATTTTTTTCTGTAATATTTTTTATTTTTGCCCCCTTAAAAAACCCCATATCTCAAAAACCCTTCATCCGATTTTACTCATACACTTACCAGTAAATTTCTCAAGTACAAGCTATCGACATATCAAATTTCATGCAGATCGGATCAACGGTTCTAAAGTTATCGCCAGACAAACATACATACATACATATAATGCCAAATCGCCCAAGTTGAAACTAAGATCTTCGTTCGCTTCGCTCATTCGATCAATAACTGTTGTACATATTTTACTATAAAACTTTGATTTGTCATCTAGGTACCTACTTTACCGCAATTAGGTATATTTAATCACCAGAATACCACGTCATGGGTTTCACGGCTTAGGAATTCCTATTTATATTGGAAACTTTATGGTTTATCATGGGTAATTTTAACAACATAATAAGAATCTGGATATGAAGAACTGAAAGTTTGGTAGAGTAAACCTTGGTAGAGAACTTTTCCCAGCAGTGGGACGATATCGGGTAAATTGTAACAAGGATCATACAAAATAACGGTAGGAACCAAGCCGTAAGTTGCCTGTGTTGCCTGTTCTTCTATGGCTTGGTCGCGTGGCTCGCACCTACGTAGATTCACCTAGATTTAAGGCGTTTCAAAGTGATCCTCGTGATTCAAAATCAGTCTTTTAACTTTGAAAAAAAAATATACATATATACATTAAGAGATCAAACCTAGTAAAACTTAGATTTTACTGCACCTTGGCGACTCGGAGCCCCTTAGAATAGGCACATAATATAAATAGTCATATGTAGGTCTTCATTCACTCGAAACACTATTCCGAGTGAATGAACCAGAGAAGTGTTAGGGTAAAATATCGAATCGTTATAGATCTAACATCAAACAGAAACCCATTGGAAAACTCCCATTTGTAGGAATTTAATTGATCTTTTGAAGTCAGGATGTTTGTCGAATAATAAATAGTTTTCATTTAAAATTTTCGATTACAGTTTTTTTTTTCATGTTGGCTCATAATGTGTGTGAGATAATCATGATAACAATCATCTACAAAAATTTAAGGCATCATTTTGGAATTATATTTTAGGAGATATCCGAGACACAGAAAAGCAAAATATCTAGTTCTTTTTAGACTAACCTTTGACTTTGACCTAACATCTGATTTGATGGGTTAAAATTATTTAAGTTTTTCATAAAATCATATTTTTTAAATATTATTATAATCATGTCATACTAGTACACTGACGTTTATAATTGAGATCAAAGATTTTTTTTAATATGAGTGCGTGTCTCCAAAACAGTCAATGACGGGTGGCTCATAAGTTGCGAGCATCAGCTAATACTAACAAGTAATAAAAAATTGCAACTGAACGATGTAAAAAAGCATCAAGCTACGATAAATATTGCGCTAGCTTCGCATTATAATTTAATGGGATTTATAATGATAGTTGACATAATACCTACCGTATCATAAAGGTCCTTTTAAAAGGCAGGTGTACCACCACCTTGTGCTTAGCCTTCCGGTTTATCTACTGAATAATTTATCTACTATTCTTTGTCTTTTGTCTAAGATGGTTAAAGCCGGGTTTATAATGCGCGTTGCTTTGCAAATGATTATTATCGTTGTATCATGTTCTCTGTAAGGATGTCGTTGACATTCTTGCCGGTTCCATGGGGTGGTGTTAGTAATTCCCACAATGGGTGCGAGTGAGTCGTTCAATACCAGTTCAATATCAATTCGATTTTAATTGCATTTCTTAAACTCACCTTATATTTTTGTAACTTTAAGTTTTGTCGTCTCGAAATCATTTAGTAATTTCTCAAAATGTTAACACTCGCGTTGAAAACCTACCTTTATTTCTGAGCTCTGGATAAAAATGAAAATTATTGAGCTTCTAAAAATGTATCAACGCAGGAAGGTTCTTATTTGACGTGGCATTTGATATTCTTCATTTTAGTAGTTTCTACTACAATGTTCAAATACTACGTATCAAATAAAATAATCTGTCTGCGCGCCAGGCAGATGTTTCGTGATCGCGAAGCGAATGTTGCTTCAAAGGTGACCCTGTCGTCTCAACCTCAGTTTTTTATGAGATTTTTTTAAATCATTTATTTAATAACATAGCGTTTTGTGTTTACCATTAGGTATCATCTAATCAAAGGTAAAGCAATATTTTAGTTTACCTGATTATTATAACTACACTCATTCTGAATCCAACAACGAGTTTCTAACGTCTCTGGTACGAAACCCCAGTAACTTTTTTTGAAAGTACCTATGGGAAACGAAACGACGATAGGGGAAAGTTTTTTCAACTGTCGAAGCGAACCGACTCTTTTTTGCTCATTCTAGGTATCGGGCAAAGTTTTACGACTGATCCCTTTTGACACTGCAATTTTATTTGCTGTAAACCCTGTTATTGCCAGCACAATTGTTATTTTAATTGTTCTCTTATTTTGTTTGTTTTTGTTTCATCGGCTTTCTGCCAGTTTTGTGTCCGAGTTTTTTGGTTTTTGTTAGGTTCTCTTTCTCTAACGTTTTATCCGAGTTTTGAATATCAATCGTCGCCGCTTTTTTCTTCCATAGTTTATCGTATTATGAACTGTTTCACCTTTTTAGGTATATCCTATTTCTCTATTTATTATTGCTCTTCGTTTTAGCGTCCTCTTTCGTGTAAATTGGTTGTTTCTACATTCGCCTCTCCTTATTTTGTCTCTTCCTGTTAGTTTATAGCAAGCTAGGAGGATGTCTGAATGAACTTAATTATCGTGAACGGCAGCTCTCGGTTAACGTCTGCATCGCCCCGATGCACTTACAAGTAACACAATTTTAAAGCAATCTTGCCTCTGCACGCTCAGCTTCCGGAGCAGATATCGAATCAGCCAGCGATCAGTATAATATTATATTACTTTTCAATATGAAAAATTTATGTAATAAAAAAAAATTGTAAGTAATTCATTTGTTATGTATTTTTTGTAATTTATTCGTCTAAACTTTAGCCGAATCAATGCATTCATTGTCATCTGTTATTTTAGTAGTTGAAAATTCAAATACCTACGTAAATGAGTAGCATATCTGTTATTTATTCTTTTATTATTATGTTTGAAAATGTTTATAATCTAGCAAGGCAAGTAACACAGTCAGCAGTTGCCAACAGAATTGGACGTGACTACGCCAGCGGGTTCCCTGTTTACGGACGTGCCCATTAATTGCAGCGCTGAACGTAAAAGCACTTCCATTATTGCATTACTGCTATCGATTGCGGCAGTTGTTCGTTTTCTATCTGTGAGAGCATTTTTGATGGCACGCAATTTATTACAATTAGTTTTACTTTTATGATTTACGTTACTTATTATCATTTTCTTTCTGTTAGGCTCGAATCCAGTTTGTTTGAAATGTCTGCCTATATTTTTTTATTATTTACTTTAGCATTAATTGATCATATACTTGGAAACTTAGTTTAAAAGTAAAAAGAATTAGGTAATCAGAACAGTGCCACTCTTAATTATATATTTTAGACCTTTTATATTTCGCTTTACACAAATACACCCTTGTTCACGCTATATTCTTACCTACCTTTTGCATAAAAGGCCTATAGATAATTGTAATGTGGTAACCTTTATTACATGGAATGTAAGCAATATTCTTCGCTTGTTAACAATACGCCAATAAAACTTTGTCGATGTAGAATCGATTTGCTTTCACACTCAGACAGAGTTCGTATCGCATAATTTCAAATACCAAATAGCAAACTTTCAAATAGTTTACCGTTTTTTTTTTTTTAAATCAACACCCACATACATCATTTTGTTCTTATATTATTATCCACACCCACATACCTCATTTGGTTCTTATTAGCTATAAATATTTTCACGTCTCTAGCTCTTAGCTATACCAGCGATGACAGACGAAAAGACCGGTGTCCGGAGCGAGACCATAAAGTTTTCCGTCTTTCAAAACTGGACCGGAACAATAAAATAAATATTAATAGGCACTGACTTGTAGATGTAATGTTTGTTAAGGTCACGGAGCATAATCCTGTTACACATTGAATTAGCGTGCTGATAACGAAGCACAATAAAAAAGGTATTATAACAAAGTTCGACTGTTTTCCTACGCGGCGCGTTTGCGATGAACGAAATGACAACTCTCACAATCAAACAGCACGATTCGCAACGTTAAAATTGTTCAGATTCAAACAATCAGCATCGCCTGCTGTGCTAGTCATTCGCATCATATAACATCCAGATCTAGTATTGCTACTAGAAGCTGCCGTAGTTTAACGCGCTGTGTTTTTTTTTCGGAGAAAATACACATTTTTGTTAATGAATGAACCCAGAAGTGTTGTTTTGACCTACTTTTTAATTGGTTAGTTTATAACTTCTTATTATCGAAACGAACAAACGTATTAACAAACTGTATTACGGTTATTAGGCCTAAATATTGTTACTAACAAGAAGATTGGTTCTTTCGCGATTGTATTAAGTTATACAAATCCTTTAGTCATATTGTATGGACCAGTAACTGATTTCCAATACACTGACTTAATTATGTCGAGCTTACCTTCATGTCAATGGGATCAGGCATTACCACAAATATAAACACATTAAATTTCCAGATTCAGAACAGCACGCCCACACACTGATAAACTATCGTGTTATATTTAAGTTGGTAACACAGTTATTGAACTAGATAAGTGTTACAAGTGAGGCAATAAAATAATATTATCTATTACACAAGACAGGCCACGTTATGTATAATTATATAACAAATAAACAATACTACACCTTATATTATTTCGTTTTTGTTTCTTGGTGTTTTATTGTCGAACACTAAACCGGGCGGATTGTGTAGGCGTTTTACTGATATTCAATGCATCAGTGCTATGGAATAAAAGGTATGCCGGCATGAGGTAGAAGGTATATGTTTGTTTTTTCTTACCGGGGAGTATTGACCTGCATGTTGCGTTGCCTGAATAAAAGTGCATGCGATATATTTCGTCAAGTACCTAGCTGAAATAGAGATTTCAAATAAAACTTACTTATAAAAATCTGTCAGAAAGATAAACAATGAACAGTGTAACCCGACAACAGTAAAACATTTTATAAATTGTATATTAACGGCTAATAGGTAAGTAATCTAAACACTGATCTAATATTTTAAGTAATTTACAGTATGAGAAAATCAAAAATCAATCAAAATCAAAACGGTCTTTATTCAGTACAACCACAAGGATTACTTTGAAACAACTTATTGTGTGATGGACGTAGTACCTAAATGTTAGTTCTATATCTGGTATGTATTAAAAAAAAGTATTTTAGTGGTTCCTATAGTACACGCTTTGCTTAGTTTGGGACTGGATAGCGTTCTGTGCATAAATATTTTCTTTTATTATTTAAGTAACGTTAATAATAATAAGTAAGGAATTATACTTGAAATTTTATCTGATCTTTATTTCTAAAATTTCTGTAAATTAGAACTCTTTCACATAAAGTTATAGTGTGTGTAAAATTCACACACACATTTCATTTAACTATTTAATTCATACAAAACTTATTTGGCGTAACAAAGCGGAAGTGAGACAGGTTTAAGGTGGAGTCACGGAGCGGAGCGGTCGAGTGAATCAGGTGATCGGTCAAGTTTACAAGTTGTCCATTTAGTGCCGCACCGATCTTTTCTCGAAATCAGCAATTTAAATGAATGCGTGCTGTTTTTATAGTACTTAAGAAAATCAGAGAGTGCACGATGAAATACTGACTAAAAAAAAACCCCATTGTTTGAAAAGTTTGATTTAACACGTGTCACTTCTAAAAAACTCGTATGTCTGCAGCCCGACAAAACCAGTCTCATTCTAAAAACCGGTCTGACCACCCTTCGTACTTTTACTGTATTGATTTTATTATTGTTATTTTTTTTAATACCCCCTGTCGAGCTCTGGGTCTCTCCCTACCAGTTTGGATTGGACGTTGCATTGCAAACATTCGATTAGTTGTTTGACTGATAATCAAGTAATTCATTTTTTTTAAATATTTCTGCTATTTATGAGCCGAAGCATTTATTTTTATGAAAACAAGCTGGTGCCCGCGACTTCGTCTGCGCAGGATTAGTCACACAATATCTTTATAAATTGTAGCCTATGTGTTATTCTGATGTATGAGCTATATTATTGTAAAGTTTCATTAAAATCCATTCAGTAGTTTTTACGTGAAAGAGTAACAAACATCCATCCATCCATACTTACAAACTTTCGCGTTTATAATATTAGTAGGGTTTTAGTTAATTTTAACTAATTTTAACTTTACCTTGAAAATAAAGGTTTATTGTCGTGTTTTTTTATCCAATTAGATTTTAGTTCTCGTTCATAGTTACGTTAGACTTTACTCGAGACATCGAACTCCGCCAGTATCTAAAAAAGGATGTACTTATACAATGTGGGAAATTTTGTTGTAATAGCAAACTTACTTAAATTATCTTGACTTTTTTTAGTATACAACTAACTGATGGAACAAGCAGATGAACCTGATGTTAAGTGGTAACCATCACCTATAACAAAGCATTGCTTCTTAAGTCACGAATGATAGGAACGTGCCCTACGATGCACTGCCCTGCGTCCATCAACTTTGGGCATACAGATGTAAAGCCTCATGCAAAAGTGTCCATCTGCTGCATTTCATTTTACTGTAATTACACCGGCAGCCACACTCTTCAAACCGAAACACAGCACCTCTGCTTGGCGGCAGAAAAAGGCGTGGTGGTAGTACTTCCCCGGACGAGCCCTTCACTAAGAGCTCTACTACTCTAAAAAGTGGGAATGGAATGACTAAATCCGCGTAAGAATATACCCGGACTGAATAGAAAACATGCTTTTTTATAAGGATATGTTTTTATAAATCCTGCTTATATTATAAACGCGAAAGTTTGTAAGTATGGATGGATGGATGTTTGTTACTCATTCACGTAAAAACTACTGAATGGATTTTAATGAAACTCTACAATAATATAGCATGTAAGTACATCAGAATAACACATAGGCTACAAATTATAAAGATATTGTGTGACTAATCCTGCGCAGACGAAGTCGCGGGCGTCAGTTTGTATATAAATATATTCATTAATATTTTAAAAGTTAAGATTTTTAGAGGATTCATAAATGTTTTGCTTATTTGAACTTTAAAATAAACAGAATAAGAACTTCCATCACAATTTCAGTTAGTTTTCCTGTTTCAACAGAATTGCCACCCGCAGTAGAAAAGGGCCCTAACATAAAGTTAACGTGTTTATATCTGTAATCGGAAATGTATGTAATCGGAAATGTAAATGAATGCTAATAAATGTCGCGTTAATGAACCGCTATAAAAGCAACATAGGCATGGGTGATGTGATGTGATGACGAGTATTAGCATTTCACTTATGTTTGTTTACGCGGCTGAACTTTTATCGAAAAAATAGCGCCGCTATAGGTAGTAGATTCTAAAATCACACGGATTACTTAAAGTCTTCGTAAAAACCAGATAAATATAATAACACTAACATACAAAACGTTTCATTTGTGTCACAGAAACTTGGCGAAATAAAAAAACAATATTGGTTAAAGAAACACCAAAATTATTTCCAATCACAGAGCGGGCACAATGCAGTAGTCTTAAATTGAATGGCCCGTTGTTAAAATATCGTATACGCTTCAACAAATATACGGCTGGACTAGACTGCTGTAGGTATACTTTTATTTTTGCTAAATTAATGTCTGGAGTTCCAAGCTCAAGAATGGTTTTAAACAGTCGGTGGTGTGCATGCCACAAGTGGACATTGTTCGACAGTGGACAATGGGCAATGCGGGCTCGAGGTTCAAGGTTCGATGCCCCACAAATTACCCTCATGATATAACTTCGCTTCGTGTACTGATACCATCTCGACCACATTAACTTTATGATTTACATATTCATCATCGACATGCGAAAGCGTTTGCTTTTTATAGTTACACAAGTGCTCTTTTTTATCATGATGACTCGAGATTTATACTAGGTATAATACTTTTTATTGATTGACTTCAAGAACCTTTTATTTATTTATTTATTTATATGTATAAAGTGCCTGCGTAAAGGACCTTACTTACTAACTCGATTACTTACTACTACTTACTACGATTTTAAAATATTTTCCTAATGGTAATTACTTTTAATCAGAATTCTGTTTCGCAATCTGCAAACTAAGTCTGAGTGTTTGTTAAGTCATGGAAATAAGGTTCAAACAAAACAACAAAAAGAAAAAACATTGACGAGTAAATATGAGGGTCATTTATTTTAAAACTCTTTGGCCGTGCTCCAGAAGCAACATTTCTGTTATCTCTTACCACCTTCCGAGGATGGATTGAAGGTGCAATTATCGTGATGTAAACACGTTCAGTGAACAGAAACAATGGGCGCGTACCATTGCACAAGTGGTTCTACCTATTACTCCTTCTGTGGCTCTACTATAGCCTATTGAAAAGTCAAGTCCGTCGCTTACTACGCCCACAGAACCCGTCAACATGCGAACTTTATTGTCTTTATTGTTACTACGCAAAACACCACGACACATGACAAATCACATGTTTCTTCCCTATAGCTGAAAAGGTAGAGCTACTGCAAACATAGTCTTAAAATGTATAAACAAGCCCTTTCATTATGACATGTAATTTGATATATTGGTCTTTTATAGTCCGTATCTTCAAAACTTCACTTGTAAAATTCATAAAATCATACAAAACCAAATCGCCTAATTGCCACTGAGATCGTTAGCTTGCTTCGTTCGCTCGATTAATAATAATTCCGGTTTCAGATTAAATAAATGGTTCCAGTTACATACTTACTACATCCCGTTATTTTATAATCCGATGCCGGAGACTGCAACTCGTCTGCAGACTGCACGGTGTACCGGAACTCTATTTCCGTCAATAGTTATGATGTTATGGCTTCGCAAGCATTTTTATTTATGTGATGATTCTTGTGATATGTGAATACCACGGTCTATCTATCTATCTTTTTTATTTATACAACTAGCTGATGGAACAAGCAGATGAACCTGATGTTAAGTGGTAACCATCACCTATAACAAAGCATTGCCTCGTAAGTCACGCACGATAGGAACGTGCCCTACGATACACTGCCCTGCGTCCATCAACTTGAGGCATACAGATGTTAGGCCTCATGTGCCTGTAATTACTCCGGCAAACACACTCTTCAAATCGAAACACAGCGTTGCTGCTTGGCGGCAAAAAAAGGCGTGGTGGTAATACTTCCCCGGACGAGCCACACACAAAGAGCTCTACTACTCTTAAGTTATGAGAAATGCAGTATAATATAAGGCTACCTCCTGCCCTTTGCATCGTTCGAGTAATGTGCCCTGATAAAAGCACACTACCATATTCAATTTACGAACTACTACCACGATTGTGACGTGTGATGAATGGAGGTAGTTTTGCGTTGAATCTCCGAAATTACATTAAAACATCGGTTCCGGAAATAAATAAAAAAGTGATTAACGACTAAAATAGGTTGCGCTGCATTTGATCTCTGAGTTTTTGTAGTCATTACTTATCGCTACAGTAAAAAGTGACCGTTGGTTGAGTGATAGTACATACTTGTAACATCCATTTATATCGAAGGAGGTCACAGTTAGACACACTTCAAGTGTATAAATATGTATTTATTTAACAATATGTATTTATAAGTAGTTTTTTTCTGCACACAGAAAATAGAATAATCCAACTGTATTATAAACCAGCAGTGCCGTTAATGCTGTCAAAAACACGAAAATTGGTTGAGTTGAGATAGAGCTTTTTAAGTCATTATCAGATAGAGAGTAATCAACCCTTTAGGGCCGGTTTCACCATGCTATCTTAGATTAACAAAGGATTAAAGGGCCGTTTAATATGTCAAAATGTACGCGTTTGACAGCTAAGGTTAGATTTAACGGTCTTTTAATCCTGGATTAGTAACTAACAGAGTATGGTGAAACCGGCCCTCAGTCATAGCGTAGTAAGTCCAAACATTAGTTTTCATTCTTTGTTTAAATTTTCAGTGTTTCTAAGTAAATGTTCTATTTACGTACTAACTCTAAAACTCGATGAGCATGTAGGTCTGAATGTAAGCAATCACAGCTATTGTTTTATGGTCACGAGACGGCAGCGAGGTGACGAAGAGCCTTTTGCCGTTCCGTTATTGTAGAGCTGCCAAGGTCACTGCACTGGTGATTACTGAACATAATATGCAATACATCTTGCCTATCCACTACCAGTGTAATGTACTGTAGCTGTAGACAATCTTAGTACAGTACTAGTAGCAAGTACCTATACTAGTATAAGTAGTATTATAGTACATTCAGCCTATTTCTGCTGTCAAGCAGCGTTGCTGTGTTTCAGTTTGAAGAGTGTGGTACCCGATGAAATTACAGGCACATGAGGCAACATCTTAGGGCACGTTCCTATAGATTCTTTGTGGTAAAAAAACTGTACTTACGATTTAAATTAAAATAATTATGTTCGCTAAGGAAATTATTTCATTCTGAAAAGCTCTTATCTATGAGGAAAATACGTTCATATAAAACTTTTCCGCTTTCCTGAAGTTGGGCTTAGCTTATATATGTATGTATATGTACTTATTGTGGTGTTGGCTTCTGGCTTGAATTGTTGCTATGACAACTTTGATACCAATTAATGGCAACGCGTTGATTAGGTACCTACTACTAGGTTACGTTTGACTCTATAATGTGTTTAATACTAGAAAATATTAAATCATATAAAATTTATGTACGCTTACCGGAAACCAAGTACAATGCCACTGGTAATCATTTCGAATTCCCACGAATCTTAAAATGTAATTTAAATTAATTAACATAACAAAATATCACAAGCACACACATGGACCCGCTCTGATCGAGCAAATGAAGTTAGTATTTTGAATAAGTTTGGATCGAGTATGATTCGCGAACTCGTAGTAGAGTTCGTGTCCTTTGGCGTTGCTGTAGTAAATGCATCTATTGCTATGCGTCATAGTCGGTAATGGCAAAGTAATGATGCGCATTCATTCACGCACTTGACACATATTATTATCCATGGTAGAAGCGGTAATACCTTCTTGTATTTGTCGATACTGGGTACATCCTTAATTTGACACTGAATCATAGAATACCAAATATAAAGAAATATATTCTTATCCGGTAGTTTTTCGGAATAATTAGCTTATTGTTAGGTAACTAACTATATTTTGTACTAAGATTCATCCCCATCGGTTCAGTGGTAAGGGCGTGATTGAGCCACAAACATCATAACTGTCGCATTCATATTTTTGTTGGATAGGATCAAATATAATTCCTGTTCCAACTGTGCCATATCTAAAATTGTTAGTAATATAAATTAAACATTGACTGCATATTGTAGTGACTTAATTCTCAGGGCAATTTGATATTATTTTGTTTACAGTCTCCAGTTATCTAGTGGTTATCTCATAGAATTTATGTTGTTGAGAGGACGTTGCAAAGTTATCAAAGCACCGAGTGCAATGCCCGCTGTTTGCTCTACAATTTTAAACTTGATAATTTTCCTCCAAACTTATTTATAATCCAGTATGTGCAAAATTCGTTTCGAATTAAAGTCTGGGATGAAAAAAGAAGTATACTAAGCTATAAATTAAGGGTCCAAAAAAAAAGTTACAGTTCTCAAGGTGATCCGCCCATGTCCTTCCCAGAGTTCTTTATGAATCGGTATTAGATATGAACTGTTCCCTAACAAACCTTATAAGAGATTTTTTTGGAAATATTATTAGAAATTCTAAACCCTCCACAAAATAACAACTAGGTAATAGGTATTTGGCTTATTATAATAGGATTTCATCTGCTTTTTTCCAAACAGTCTATTCTCAATAAATATAGGTCATGTTTATTTACATATTCATGTTTATTTACATATTCATGTTTATTTACATATACATATTCGACAGCCTTCACAGCTCAGTTGGTAGTAGCTCTGCCTTCTGCGCCGTAGGCCGTGGGTTCGATCCCCACCGAGAACAAACATTTGTGTGATGAACATAGATGTTTGTTCTCTGTCTGGGTGTTATATAATATTATAAGTATGTATTTACAAAAAAAAAAGTATATATGTATTATATCAGCTATCTGGTTCCCATATCACAAGCTTTGGCTTAGTTTGGGGCGAGATAGTGCTGTGTGGAATGTCCACCAATATTTATTTCCAACCTAAATTGTGTTCGAGATCGAGCACAAATAAGCGGTAACATCCAAAGGAGATTCCACCATTATACCCTTCATTGTGTGTGATTTCCCTTGAGGGTGAACTCTCTCAATTTAATTTTGTAATACGAGTCCATGGATTCGTATATTATATTTCAAAGTGGTTCTGTCAGAGCGGGGAACCACGTGAAATAAGACACCCAAACGAACGGCGCGGCGCTTCCCTATCTATGTATCTAACATAGTAGTAATATAAGGAATGCTTGGTTTTACCTAGAGATCTTTATTTAAATTAATAATACTGGTTCAATGATCAAAAGTGTCTCTCTTCTCAAATCAATTCGATTGAAATAAGGTAAAAGTACAGAAACAGTTGACTGTCACCGTTTATTTTAAAGAACTCCGGTCGGAAATAGCGGTTCTAGACAAAGCACTCGCCGCGGATCCGCTTATTTCCTGCCCAGACGCGCCAGACGTAACAGGAAACCAAAAACAACAGAACTGCAACGTCTTTGTCGACGCTACTCCCCAAATGCAGACGTCGAATCACAACAATTCAACTTTATCAGCTTCATCAGTTTGCGTGTATTATTTAAAACTATTATTATATATTTTGCTATTCCAAATAAGAATGTTGGATAATTTTATTGAATTAGGGAAACAACATGTTCATGATTATAATGATGATTTTGGCTCAAACGCATTAATCATTGCTGACAGTTTGAAATGATTTATTTGTTTTAATTTTCTCACCTTTAACTAAAAACGGCTATGTACAAATTAGTAATAGGAATATAATTATTATGACAATATTTAATAAAATGTTAATGTGCAGTTCATTTTGGAAGGTAGCGTTCGTTACGTTTACTATGAATGAAGCTCAATCAGAAACAGCACTATAGCTAGTACAAAATCAATTGAACGATGTTTGGCAGGAGCGACACGCAGGGTGCGCCCGGTAACCTACTTCCCTTCCGAATCCATCTAACAAACGCAACCGTAATGCTTACATCACAAAATCTATATTCGTATATCAGACGACAGGCAATAACCTTGTAACACTGCGTAATGAACTGTGAGCCTGACGCCTTGCCACGACCGAGCGACTACACAATCCCATGAATATAAAACGCGTAAATAAATAGCAGATGCGCGAAAAACTCGCCCTGACAAAACCGTCAGACACTTAGCATAATAATCGCGGGGGTGTGTGGGGAGAAGAGGGAGACAACGAGAGGTACATAGTAAAAAGAGGGATAGCCCACCCCGTCCTGTGACACGATTCTCACGCGACGCGGCTTCCTTTCAACTCGTAATGAATGGGTAACGGAGTAAATACGTCGCCGGTGACATAACCACAGTTGTGACACAACTTGCCATTGAAAACCAGTCGTATTATGACAGTTACATGCAATCGGAAAGTGGAATGACCAGGGAATTCTTTTAGTCTAGAAATTGGTTTTTGTTGTCTCTCGATGTATAAAGATTCACTTTCGTTTTATTAATTTCGCTTGATCTTATTTTCATAATCTTATTTCATCTGATAGCGGAATGCTTGCTATTTCGTTCGCGATGAAATCCCACAGCTCCCCTAAGAACTTATTTCGGGAATTATTTTCTTATTGCACAGCAACACGGAGGATACTTTGCTTTCGTGCTTCCTATAGTCCTTTAGTTTAAGTTGTGCGATGATTGTCAGTTAGATACATACACAAAATGTATTTTAATTATGGTTATAAAGTAAAAACTGTTAAAACACCAATCAGACAGAATGATACGCGTTAATACCTACGTGTTTTTTTTATTTCTTTTTATTTCTTAGGAAAACAAACCGTTATTATAGTTTTTGTGAACTATTTGCCTTTAAAACGTTTTCGTGTGAACCATAGTTGCCGATAAATAATACATACCTATTTGAAAAATGTAGATAAGTTTACAAAATGCACATATGCACGCCACGGGGTTCCGCAATGCACACAACTACACCCCAGCTAAATTCGACGAGCAAATCCCCAGTGGGCATACCCCGGGCATGATGATCAATTTCCAACGCTAAACGTAATAATATTCCATTTTACGACCCCAAAAGAAAGCCAACCCCAGACTTAATTTGGGCGGATTTAAAGTTGTCTCTTTTCAGATTTCATTTTATTTGTGATGTGTTGTCGTAATGAAAATAATATGGGGTATTTGGATTTATTTAAAGCTGAGCAAAAATGGCCTCACAGCTCGGTTTATTATCATAACGTGTAAAAAATATTATAAGGTATGAATTAATGAATGAAAATGCTTTATTGTACACCTTACAAACTAACAAAATAGGAAACAAATAATGACAACTAGATATGCACAATGCATGTAATGTATGTGTTTACAAAAAAAGTATACATTTAAGTATGAATATCAGCTTTCTGATGCCAGTACTTCCTCTAAAACGGTGAAGGAAAACATCGGGAGGAAACCGGCATGTCGTAGAACTTAAAAAGTTACAACATGTGTCAAGTGCTCGAAAGGAGCCTCTTGAGGCGCACTTAGAATCCTTTCACCACACTGTTTCGAAAGAAACTAGTGACACGACAAGAGAGAGAAGAGAGCTTTCTGATTCCCATTACAAGCTTTGGAGGCTATTTGGTGATGTGTGAAATTTCGACCAATATATTAGTTTACCTTAAATAGTTTTATGAGAAACCATTCTACAACTCCGCTGATAAGGTGCTGCCAAACGTCAAACAACTTCTCGCTCGCAAATTTTTACATTTTGAAAGATATACCTCTAAAATCAATGAACTTGTGTATAAAAAACCGAGTGTAATCTACCAAGTTGTGTGTACATTGCAAAATATAATTTTGATCCAATCAAGTTTTCTAATTTCAATTACATTTATTTAATTGGGGCAGTTAGGGACTCGAAGTAGCTGATGGCTTTGTTAATATTATTGTAAAAAGTATTATTAAACGCTAAACTAAAGCATCATTATAAAGTAAACAACGCATTCTTAATTAATAAAAGATATAAATCATAAAAATGCAACACAACTGGTAATTAGCATTTTTATTGGTTATAAAATAACATGTTTTCTTTTACCTCATTTGAGAGCGAGTAATGATGCGTATCAATTTAGGTATCTTGTAATATTGTGCTCTTCCGTTTGCGAAGCCGCCTGGTTTTGCGGAAAAGCTTCCTCATTTGCATTTTTATATTCATCCTTGCATTGAGTTTCTGTTATATTTTCTATAAATAATCGAATTTGGGTTTTAGGGTTCTTCTGTTCTTAACCCAAAGGGTGCAAAACGGGACCCTATTTCTAAGTCTACACCACTGCTGCTCTGCGCTATAGCATACTATCTTGTAATGTAATTTATCAAATAATTTATGTGTGAGATGATATTAATTCACAGTGCGCGATTCCGATTCGCACTCATCTGCTTTGATAAAAGCATTACTCTCTTACGACACATAAGATGTTCTAGCTACTTTCCAATCCTAAAATGCATTAACAGCGTTTCTAATTTCCATTAGTGCATTGTTAATCATATTCGCTACACCAAATCCACGGTCTGTAATCAGTGCACCCTCGCCACGGGCCCCGGGCAGGGAGGCATGGCATGTGCGTTTGACGTATTTTGCGCTTTTCGAACGCCCACTCATTAAAACAGTTTGCGAGAGTATTAGACTAAACTTTGTACATGAAACTTTCGTAATCTAATGCTCGACCGAATGCTCATTGAGACAAATTACATGGATATACCTATACCTAGTCTGATGCTTTCATCAGATTGTACGTGTACCTACATGTCGTATGCTATGCAAGCGTTGGGGTTAGATAGATTTGCTTTATCTTCAGATCCGAGTGTTACTGTACCTAATGCTGGATGCCTTATAATATTTAATCATGTGAGTTTTAGGTAAACCTTAATTTTACATGTCAGTCTACAGAATACAGAAGATACATTTCTTTTTATGTGTTCTGTGGTCTAATTAACTGAAACTGAAACAGCTCCATGACGTTGATCCTCTATGACGTCAGGCACGGTAGAAATCCGGTAGATACCTATCATCTCTTAATACCAAGTATGAACTCCAAATTCAAAGTACCTATGTTTTCACCGAAAATTCGACGATCGACTTAACTTTCAGGAGTCCGTCCGTACTTTGTATTTTATTAGTTGATTGTTTACAATCTATTCATAGTAATGTACGCGACTACATAATATTCGTAGGTATTGCCGTATTGAGCTAATTCGAAAGCGAGATCACAATAGCTATTACATCGGTAAGGAGCGCGGGTGAACGACCGGAATCGGCGCGGGCGCGACCTTGCCTCGACTCAGACTCACCTACATAACGACACACCAGCCACTTTTGCTTTCGGCAATTCGCAAAAAACTATAAAAGAACCTTTGTTCCTATGAGAAGCTTTGTGCTATGACGCGTGCAAATATTGACCTTGTGATATTGAATTAACATACGGAAATATTGTTCGAATAATGTTTTGACTGATAGGTATAGGTATTAGTTTTGGCTAAGTATTTTTTTTATCAGTTTTACCCGTGCTCTTTATGAAATAAGTACCTGACCTACCATCTGCAGCAATACGAAATAAAAATTATTAAACCTGCTGTTACAATTTAATAGGTACAAAATAACGAAATTTCCTACAAAGCGGCCTCCCGAATTCCCGTTACTGCTCAAAACTCCAGCTACATACTAAAAGCAAAATAGCTTTACTAATCTCCACAAAGCCCATAATCGCAAACATGTTTAGTCGAGCGCAGCAAAATCGAGAAATTCATGTTAGGTATTCGGCATTTTACCTGTGGATTGAGCTCAACAAAGGCTCCAAACGAGTTATGCTAGCGAGAGGATGCTCCTGGGATAAACATTTCACGTGTGAACCGAGTCTCAGATCATGTGGATAAATAACCGCTTTTCCACTTTGTAACTCAACTAGAGTCACGTTACCCGTCAAATTTAAACTTATGATTGATATCCACCGCCGTACCTGCCGGCCCATCTGTAAATAAAAGAAACATTTTAGTGATTTTCTTGAACTTCTTATAATAAGTAGGTATATTCGCGTCTGGTCGGGTATAAACGTGCAGTGAATCATGCAGCCAAAAATTATACATCATTCTATTCCTTTTTAACATTATGCTTGTCAATTTGGACGTGTCGTGTCGGTCGGCTAGTGCAGTCTCGTTGCGTCACGGCACCCGCCTGTAACGCGCCGCGCCGCCGGCGGGTTGCCGCGCGGGGCAATGCACCTTGATCGCTCGCAGACCACGTTTGTTACCCCTCTGACTTTCATTCTTCTATTCTTCGTATAAGTTTCATTGACTGTCATTCCCAGCTGATGGGTTTCCGTCGTCATTTAGCTTATTTAGTACATAGTACAAATATGATTGTTTAAACATTAAAATTTAATGTTTATTTATATGAATTGTTTCAGTGGCGTGGCGGTGCTTAGTCCATCCGAGAGTGGAGGCAGCGGTAGCGACATCTGCGAGCCACGGTCACCGCGAAGCCCCGAGTCCTCGTACAGCAGCAGCAGCGCCGAGGAGGCGGGAGGGGGAGCGGGCGCGCGCATGCCGCCCTGGGCGAGCGAGCCGGCGCCGCCGGCCCCGCGTCGCATCGCGGTCCAACCAGCGCCAGTGCGCCGCCACAACCCGCCCGCTCACCGCCGTATCACTGAGTTCTTCAACCACAAAATGAAACCACAGAACGGTCTCAAGCGAGATCATTGTTCGGTCTCTCATGATGACCCCAAGAAAAAATGCCCAAAAAACGGCGTCACGCACGAATTAGAGAAATATATTTCGTATTTATCACAAACGCTCAGTCCTAAGGTGCTAATGGACGTCGGGAGGCAAAACGAGGCTGCCGCTTTGAAACCATCAAACATTACCTTTAGTAGAACTTCAGATAACAACAATGCCGAGGATCATGGTAAAACTCCGTCCAGTACGGTCGGTAACGGCACAGCAGATTATGGGTTATCCAGAGAGAGTAAGGAAAGGGTTCATACCACGATGAATGGTTTTATGGAAGTACGGCACGGGATCGACTCTTTCGCCAAAGATAAGGCAACAGGCGGGCTTCATAACGGATTCGTTAATAATAAAAAGAAGGGAAGCGAAAAGAGACCACTAGACCCATCCGCCAATGGTGTAAACAAAGTGTCTACGAGTATACCTAAGGGAAAAGTTCCAATACCTGCTTTACCACTGCCCACTGTCACTCGTTCACCGATCAAGTTGGCAGCCAAACCCGACAACAGAATGAATGGTGTTGTAAGTTCCACGACCAAATTAGACAGTAGAATGAATGGTGTTATGTGTGGATCTAACAATCTTAGCTTAAATCCTATGATACACAAAGCGATTTCAACGAAGAAAGACTTTTCCGGTAAAAAGACTGCAGATGCTCAGACAGTTAAAAAAACAAACCGGAAATCTTCAGCATGCATAGCTAATAGCAAAAACCTTACATGGTCAAGAGCCAATAATCTCAAGCAAAAATGTATCAACTCGAATCAACGCCCTTCTACCAATTTCAAGCAAGTAGAAGCTAATTGTTCATCAAAAGTTAACATTCCTAACGGCGTTCGTCAAGGCCCGATGGCGGTAAATGGCAATCTCAGTAACATTAATTTACCCATGAATAATTTACAAAACTGCCACCAAATAAACATTCCGCAAGCTTGCAATGGCACCACCACCACCAACATGGCATCTTTTGTTGCAGTTCCGCAAAATATGATGCTAACTACTTTGAGAATACCTCAAACTGGAATACAAACTCAAACTTTAGGCCAACAGAGCAATATGACAGCTTTCAGCCGACAAAATGTCAACGTCCCAAGCCCCACGAAGTTAAACGGCCAGTTTATGTTTCCGTTGATGCAAAATATCAATGGAACAGTTGTTCAAATACCAAATATAATGGCTAAGATGCCGAATTTTGTACTTCCTCAAACTCCTCAGTTACCACCGCAGAGACAAGATCATTTGCAGAACCAAACAGCTACAACGCAGATTCTGATAAACGGTACACTTTTGAAACTCGCCAACGCCATGCCGAACTCAGCGTATTCAAATGTTAACAAAACGACACCTATGAACTCGCAGCCGGTAATCAACGAAAACGTCCCTGGGGTGCCGACTGCTGGAATGTCGGTTCACCAGAAGCCTAATTACGCTGTCAATTTCAGTCATCCTGTTTTAGTACCTCAGCCAGGTTACATCGTTACATCTGTGCCAAACATGAATGTCAAGGAAACTTGGAGCTATTCTGGTGGTACTGCAACAAGCTTACACTCATCATGCTCGAATCAAATGTACACTGGCAGCACAGCTACAAGTATACATTCATCGTGCTCAAATCAGATTTACCGCGGCAGTACTGCAGCAAGTTTACACCAATCATCATGCACAAATGCTACTTATCCTGGCAGCACAGATAAAAGCATGCACTCATCATGCTCTAACGATATTTACACGGCCGCAACGAGCTTACAACCGTACTCGAATCAGCTCCTTCATCATGCCCCGTCTATAGTAAGTTACACCAACCAATCCATTCATACGAATAGTATTCCTATCGCTCCGGTAAAACCTCCCGACAATCCGATCCAAGGAACAGAACCACCGAGTAGTACAGTGATTGAAACGGATATGTCTGAAATTACAACCACAAGGTGTGATATTCCCTGGCTGTCCAAAACAGTTAATAACAATATTGTTCCGTTATTAACTAGTAAAAAGAGGCCTTTCGAGGAAGTAAGTAGTAGTTACCCAGACAAATTTGAAGAGCTATTGTCTGAGAAAGAGCTCGATGCGATAGATTTAGACATCAAAATGGAGGACGATAGCGATGAATCGAGAATGGACCTTGTAGACGACGACACACAAGAAACTAAAGAAGACGTGAAGCAAGATGATACAATTTATACAAAAATCACAGTTTTGAATGACGTGTCGTCGAACGTTCATAATTCCTTGTTGGAAGCTAATTTCTGTACCGAGTCCGAATCGGGAATCGGAACAGATAAATCAATAGATTCTCCAAGTGACTCGCTTACAAGTAAAGAAGGCGACGATGATCAGTCTCTATCGCTGAGTGTTAGCTTGTGCTCCGTAGAAACGCAAAGCCAAAAGAGCCCGATACTGAAACAGCCAAAAACGTTACGGTTTCCTCCTAGAGTGCTCGTGAAGACGGATGGTAAAAGAGCATCTAGTTCGGATACATCCAGCACAGTCACCGTGTGTTTATGGGAGAACTGCAAGAAAGAGTTTGATGGAGATCCCGATCTTCTTGATCACATACAGGTGTGTATAACTTTCTCAATAGGTTTAGACTTTACATCGTTTGTTTCCATTAGTCAAAACGATTCACTGTAGTATGATAACCTTTATTTAGTGAACCTTAGAATCTATACATCAATCTATCGTTTAGTCAGCTCTGCATGTATTGACCATTCATGTCTTTTCTGTGGATAAGGCCGACAAAGCTAAGTGGATGCAAGCCTAATCAATCGAAATATGTCCCAGGCCTTACAGCAGCGTCCCGTAATCAGGGGCATGGATTAATAGCCTCTGAATAAATGTCTACAAGAGCTGTTTATGAGTTTACTATTATGTTAGAACTGTTCATCTAGTTGAACATAGAATACAACAGTTAAATCTCGAGTGACATGATAACGTCCCTGAATCTGTATAAACCATCTTGAATGGATTTAAAATAAAAATAATAAAATAAATATTGGTGGACTTTCCACACAGCACTATCTTGCCCCAAACTAAGCCGAAGCTTGTGATATGGGAACCTGGTAGCTGATATAATATTAAAAGTATTTATTTAGAAAAAAAAAGTATCTATGACTTTTTTTTTGTAAATAAATACTTTTAATTTTATATAACAACAACCAGACAGAGAACAAACATCTATGTTCATCACACAAATGTTTGTTCTCGGTGGGAAACGAACCCACGGCCTACGGCGTATTTAATCATAGGCCATGATTTACTCTTTTAAATTGTAATTGTATTGTTATTTGCGTTAGTTTTAAATTGTATTTTACCACATTTCAGTCGACGCACGTGGAAACGCAAGCCCAAAAAGAGAACTTCGTTTGCCTCTGGGAGCGCTGCAAAGTCTACGGCAAGCCTTCCTGCTCGCGGCTCTGGTTGCAGCGCCACACGCTACTGCACGGAGGGAACAAACCATTCAAGTGCATCGTCGACGGATGCGAACGGAGATTCTCCACCCAGGTACAATTACGTTCCTTGATTCTCTATACCTAAAATATTGCGGTACCTCTTAGCAAAATATCTTTGCGGTCACAGAACTTTAAAATGGTCTCAGGCATACAGATGTTAAGCCTCTTGTCTTTCTCATGCCGAAAATTGGCGGGTATTACCTTCGAATGTACAATGTACATGTGCAAAGATATTGGGCGATTAGGAAGCACTGCAATTGCCGCATTCAGAGTTTAATGATTCATTAAATAGTTTATCGGTGAAAATTTACTATGGGAAGTAGAGTAATGTCTTCAGATTATGAGATCCCATTTAGAAATTTGCTCTGGGTGTAGTTTGTCTACAAACATATTGTGGATAGAGGTAACTAATCTTGGCGAGTCAACAAAATGTTTTCCGATTTTTTCAAATGTTTTTTATGATCCTTATTGCGCTGGCTATTAGTTAAAAATCGTGCACAACGTGTTTTTGTTAATGTCTGATGACCATTTATTTGTAGTTTTTCGTGTTAGATATACGTTAGTGTTAACAGTTTTAGTATGTAGAGCATCGATGCTCTAATTAAATTGGTTACAGTATTACGATTGCCAAAGTAAGTATAGCGTAGTGCAGGGGTGGCGAACTTTTTTCAATAAAAGTGCCATTTTTCCAAACCATTTTTCGACGTATCCTCAAATAATTAAAATCAGAATATATAATTAAAAAATATGTAATATAGTTTTAATGATTATTATAATAATTTCAACATAAATTCCAACAGTGCCCCACTTTTTAGCCAAGTAGTCACTGACCGGATCGGGTGGGCGGGTGAAGTAGCGGATAGTTTGATCTAAAAATGCAAACTGTTTAGATCCGTGGCGTGCCCAAAATATTGTGTCGCGTGCCATCAATGGCACGCGTGCCACTGGTTCGCCATCCCTGGCGTAGTGTGTCCCTCTTTGTAAATCACGTCTTATCGATGGTGATTGATTCGTGCCAATTTAGAATAACTAAAAACTTTCTGCGACATTTCAAGTTTTATTTTTTATTTTTCTCTATTCTTTATTGTGAGTCCATCACTAGCCGATCAAGAGGCATTATCACGCATTTTCTTAATAGAATCGTGTTTTAAAAAGTCAAACAGTCTGTTTCATAGTCAAAATATACCTTATTTCCTTTATATACGTGATATCGCCACAGTGACGTTGATATACAATTGTGCCCATTTCATGCTAACGTTGTACAAATAAAGATGTAATATTTTCTTTCCTAAGGATCCGATGGCAGTGCCACTACATTTCCACTACAATGTTAACTTTATTTCTTTTGACAATGAATTTATTGGGGCTTATTTTGACCAAATAATACATGGATGGACCATTCCCGTTTTGAATTAAAACCATCAACATACAAATTTTCACGTATTCCACCATACAATTGGTCTATCCATTTATTCATTTTTGGTTAGAGGTCTTGTTGACATTTTCGATAAATTTATTGAATTGTTTTGGTTTATTACTTCGAGATGAGCGAGAGGATGTGTGTGTTAGTAAAAACACTATTGGACAACACGCAAGTTTGTGAATAGAATAGTCTGTAAATCAAATAACAATGTAGATATAAACGCGCCTAATGTACTAACAGTGTCGGTTTTAAATAATATATTAAATGCAGTGAAAATCAAATCGAAACTACAAAACAAACACAAAAAAATCATAATTTCCAATTTAAGCTAGAAGTACTTCCAAGAGAAATGGAGCAAAGCTATATTTTATTTAAATATAGCAACAATAAAAGTGTTAGACAAAGTGAAAAAAAATAACTCTAAAGAGCCTATGTCTGCGTACATGCAGATTTTGGCACCTGTGCACTTAAATCCTGTTAAAAATAGAACTATGTCTTTGTACATGCCATTTCTTGTAAATTCTGTTACAAAATTACTTCGAGGTTGTTAGAATGCACAATTTGCGCTTTTACCATTTGAGGAGTACGTACCTACTTGCTTCAATGAAGATGACCCGAAGGTTATCTCTCTTCTGAAAAGATTAGTTCACAAATATCTTGAAATGAAAAAGGGCTTATAGTGTTTCTGGTAGCTGGTTGTACCTGTTACCTTATCTTTCTGCATACGCAGCGGATCGCATCTCTAGTATATACAAGGTGTTCCAATAATTGGGTTTAAAAAGTTCAATACCTACCCGGCTAAAATGTATGAAGCAGCTTGTTTCTTTCGCGTTTACAGTGTTGGTTCCTTAGAAAAAGTGAAGTTTTAAACCCAATTATTGGAACACCTTATATAATCTTTGTATTGATTGAAGTATGTCTTCATAATTTAACATAAGGGTGTATAATTCCAGACTCTCCTCGAACGGCACGTGAACAATCACTTCAACGAGACGTCTCCCAACTCTAGCGGGACCAAGAAGTCGCTGGACAGCGCGAGCAAACTCATTCGCAGGAACGGGAAGAAGCTGAGGTACCGGCGGCAGCCTTGGTCGGGTGAGTGAACTTATTTACAGCCTTCACAGCTCAGTTTTTTGCCGTTTTTATAGAAAATGGTACAGAGCGCTTCGTGCGCGAGTCCGACTCGCACTTGGCCGGTTTTTCATAAATAAGTTCAGTGATCTTTGAAGTGTGCGTATTTGACGGTCATCAGCCCCTTAACTTTTGGTGTACTTTAAATACTTTACGATGATAAATTAAAACAGTTTTTATAAGAAACACCATATCCGCGATCCACTACGCTAATGCTGATGTAATCTAGAAATCCGCCAAATGTTATGAGTCCCATTTCATTCAGTCAATTTAGGCCAGACAATGCTGTATGCTGTAAACCGAACTCGTGGGCTAAAACAACCACATAGTGGGTTCTCTGTGGGCATGATATCAAATTAGAAAACAACAGTTCACTTAATACGAACTCCCATCAAATTTTACGACGAAAGTCATCAATGGAATTCCGATATGCATACCGAAACGTTATCCAATTATAAATTTTTACGCGTTTTCACACGGCGCCTCGTCTTCCTGTGTGTTCTATTCAGCATGTTAGGTTTGTCGCGAGTGTTATAACAAAATATCTTCAACATTTCGTGTTTTCGTCGGATATTTCAACCAGACCTGATGTTAAAGTTTTCTTATGTATGCACCAAGTATTACAACACGCATAACAAATTTTATGACAATCTTCATCAATGGAATTCCGATTTGGATACCATTATGTCGAAATCATTTTTATAGTTCTCGTAGGCGTTATGTTCCTCAGTCGTTCAACTCAGTTGAGCAACGTTTGGTTGGTCTAAAGTCTAAACGAACGACAGCTAATGGTATATTACATTATTAACAAGCAGAATGAATACTAGACCCCGATATCTTGACAATACCCTCTGGCTGGTATAATACAGTCGATCTGACTCGTATTATACCAGCAAATCTTGATTGTATAACCAGTCGACTTACCAAACTCAATGCATATCGGAATTTCGCTCGCATTGCTCGAAACAAACTTATTAACTGATTCTCATAGTACTTTGCTTAGTTTGATGACTTTGATTGCGTTATGTGAAAAGTCCTTCAATATTTATTTGTGTCAAAGTCAAAAGGTACTTTTTCAATTGAATCACAAGATTCTCTTTGAAATGTCTTAAAGCTAGGTTAATCTGGGTGCCAGTTCCACGAGACCAACCCAGAAGAACAGGCAACCAACTTGTATGCTTGGTTCCTACCGTTCTTTTGTATGATCATTATTACAATTAGGTACAATGTATTATAAGGCGAAGACAAGAGCTAATGTGACTCTCGCTCGCACGTTTCGACATATTGAAAGATATAAAATCACTAAACTCATTTTCGAAAAATCGCAATCAACCATTTTGTGTGCAATCACATTGCACACAGTTTAGTAAAAATAAAATTTTGATCGATACTAGTTTTCCTACTTAAATTTTGCTTATGTACGAAAACTTTTAAGCAAACTTTTGAGTAGGAAAACATGTGCAATGTGATTGCACACAAAATGGTTGATTGCGATTTTTCGAAAATGAGTTTAGTTATTTTATATCTTTCAACATGTCGAAACGTGCGAGCGAGAAGTTGTTTGATAGTTGTCAGCCCCATAATAATGGAGCACTAGGGTCGTGCCAATCAAATGGGCAGAGCGACCTGGACATCGGGCCACGCATTTTTATGTTTTTACTTTAATAGTTTTCTTTTTTATTGCAGCTCGCATGTTCGATTTCTTCGACATGGGCATGATGGAAGGTCTGATGTGGCGGTTGGTGCGTTGTACGAACTTTCGACTGGGCGGCGGCTGCTTACTCGTGGAACCACCCAATACGCAACATGCGCTCACACTGCATGCCTCGCTCTCTGCCACGCGGTTCAACGCAACCACTATGCAGAGGGAGGCCCTGTTAACCTACTACCCGCCTCATGTGTAAGTTACGCTTTTATTGTAACAAATCTAGTTAATTTTAACATAACGTATAGTGTTCCATCTTTACACAATAAAACAAAAAGATTCGGTAATTGAGATAAAATTCACTTTGACATTATGATTGCTACCCAGAACAAGTGGTCACTGAGTTTGAACTAATTTGAACGTGAAATAAGTTTTATTTCCAAAATACATTTAAAGAAACGGACATAGTACTTTTAATTCAATACTTCTTAAACGGTGCAGTAAAGTTGAGCTATACTTATTAATATAATTTCTTCAGTTTTCGGTAGCTGTCATTAAAAATCTCTCCGTCCGTCTATTTACGTCGCAAACCTAAAATCGACGACGCCAGTCCATAAATATTCTAGCGTGGCAACGTCGCCGGTGCGATGCACCGCTTTTATCCCTAAATACCTTTGATAGCATTTAATTCTTTGGCCTAGGTACTGTGATGTATTTTTATAGTTCACCTGTTATTGCCTAGATGGCGTTAATAACCCTCTCTAACTATTAAGAGCGTGGTGGGCACCTGTCCGACTGAAACGCAAGATTTTACAATTCTCGCGGCCGGACAAATTTTGCATGACCTACAAAATATTTGTACTGAGTCTGGGTATTCTGGTATAGTCAACGGCGCCAACTATTGAACCGAATATTGTACTAAATAATTTAAGTAGAAGCACCGGCTTACTTAGTTCCAAATGAAAATAGTTTAAAATATAAACCAATTAATATTTTAACATATTGAAATATTCCTTTACGATTCATTATCTAATCTCGTTAAGAGGAAGGGCGCCACGGTCGCTGTATTTGTTCGTTAAGTAATGGCACCATTAAATAACTGATAGTAAATCATTAGAAATCATTTGGTTAAATAGCTCATTAAGACGCTGACAATTAGTTTTTAACTTACACGTTTTCTAACTTAAACAATTTATTTTGAAGGAAAACTTGTTTGTATCGTAGTTAAATTTTGGCTGAACCTTTCTCTTTCTCCGAATCTTGGTTGTTTGCGATTTGTCATACAGCAGTCTGTGAGCATCTTAATTTTCAAAAAGGTTGAATTTTTTTGCGATTAGTTGCCTGGCGGTTGTCAGCGTCTTAATTGAACATAAGGTAAAGCGTATCACAGACAATGAAGATGCTTCATGAAGATGATATTTCATGTTAAGATAAAATATCGCTCGCCATACAATCACTATGCTTACAGTTTAGGTATTCGTTCAACAATACTTATTTATAACTACGTAGTTGTTTTTAGGTATTCAATGATACAATAGTATTGCCGAATTACATAAATATTACCAGTATTAATATATTTAAATTTAAAACATTTATGACAGAATATATCAATGTTTATGCTGTAATTATGTACTTAAATTAAGTATTATTGAGTCATTAAGCTTCATGTGTTTTTACAGGTAAGCATTGGATTGAAATAGTATCTTGTGGTTACATCAGTGTTAATACCAATGACCCTTCTAATTAAAATTCACATTTGCCTTAAAACTTATAAAAATATATCAAAACATTAACCTTTTACCAAAACAGTAATGACAGACATTGAAAGGGAAAACTTCAAGTAATGATTAAATTTATTTAACGGTTGGTGCAAGTTTGTATCCCCAAGTTAATATTTTGTATTCCACTGTTGGGTTTTATCAATCCTAAAAATCTACTGTTGCAATAAATTTATGATTCGTTTTCGGTCTCAAAGGGAATCTATTCTATTGAATCACAGGAATCACTTTGAAACGTCTTAAAGCTAGGTGAATCTTGGTGCCATGCCACGCGACACGTGTTCATTTTTATCACGTCTGCCTAGCAGTACCCCAAGTATGAGTTTTGCTTACCATGTTTGGGTTTCGTTTTACGTTTTTGTTCCGTGTTCACTGCGGGTTTTGTATGAAGACGCGATAGGGATACCGATACGGAACTTTATGATGCAAGTAGGTATGATGAAAATTAGTAGTAGAACATAAAGTTCCATATCGGTATCCCTATCGCGTCTTCATACAAAACCCGCAATGAACACGGAACAAAAACGTAAAACGAAAAACCAAATATGGTAAGCAAAACTCATACTTGGGGTACAGGTATAAAAATTTACTTACTTGTCTTTTCGTAACATCAAATGAATTCAGATTGTATACATTTTACAAAGTAAGCGTAAGCAATTTCATGTAAATTTTTATTCATGACGATGATAAATATTGATGAAAGTCCTGTGACTGGCATTAATACCACAGGTTCTTTAAAAAGTCTTTTGTAGATAATATTAGTCAGACGCATTCCAATCCTTTCTCCATTTGCAAAGTTAAGAAGTCCTTTCTCCGGCAGACTTAAGATCAGGGAAGTTATTAAAAGAACTGTTAGTATTCTAATAGCGGCGATGGGCTTGCAACCTGTCACGTATGGGATACTAACTACTGCAAAATGTGGGTATACACCAAATTTAATATTTGGACGTACCTCTGACCACCCTTAGACATTTTCAAAGTATCTTGACTTGGTACTAAGAGATCTGAGGGGATATCTACCGTGCCGGGGAATAAAAAATCTAGAAGTTGTTTATTTTTTTTCTTGTCACACAAATAAAATAAAGTTGTTTTTTAAATGTAATGCTAATGCTAATAATGTCAAACTCTCCAGCTGTACAGATTTAGAGAAAGGATCGATGTTAATATTGTAAGGTAAACTCCAGGTGGGTAATATCGTAGTTTCGTCATCTGAATTGATTTATTATACTACTCATTGAAATATTTACATCACATACCATACTTGATTTTTCACTTTACTCAACAATACAGTTTTGCATACATTGATATTGGTTCTCGGGTTCGGATTCATTTAATTCTATATGAATTGTCTGAAAATGTTTGGTATAATAAATCAATGGGAGTATACAATACATTACTATACATCCTTTTATTGTCTAATCTAACAGTGTAGTAGCACTTATCCTTATCCATACCATTCAAATCATGGCTCTATATTTAGCTTCAGGCTCGAGGGATCAAATGCATTTTTTTAAAACTATTAGGCTTTTTTGTGCTAAACTACGCAGTTTATTTACCAAGAAACATATTTTTTTGTAATAATTATCATGGTAGTAAGGGATCGTCCATTAATCTCGTGAGGCATGAAAGGGTAAGGTTCGTAAAAAAAAAAAAAACGAAATATCACGAGGGGTGGGGGGGGGTTATAATGAGATCACGTGTATTTATTTATCGTTGAAAGCACGTTTTCTAAACACCAAACAACGGTGCGCGGCTTTGACTCACCGTTTGTTTGAAAATTTCAATACGTTTGATCTTTGGTAGGAGGGGTGGGGGGGGAGGGGGTTAGCTTAAACCTTACCATATATCACCAGGTTAGCTTAAACCTTACCATATATTAAAAACTAGCGGCTTCCCGCAGCTTCGCACGCGTTAAAAAACTCCCATACATACTTTGACATCCCTTTGCACACTTATTAAGGGTAGTTTTAAAAAACTAAAAATGCCCTTCCTATTTTTTAGCCTCGGAGTACATCTACTCCAAGTTTCAAGTTTGTAGGTTCAAGGAATACAATTTTTCATACAAACGTTTTCAACCCTTTTTACACCCTTAGGGGTTGAATTTCCAAAAATCCTTTCTTAGTACACTTCTACGCCATAAAACCTATGTACTCCTCAAATTTCAAGTCTCTAGTACCAGCGGTTTAGGCTGTGCGTTGTCTATATGTCAGTCAGTCAGTCAGTCAGGACTTTGATTCTTATAGTATTAGAGATAGAGATTTGCCAAAAAACATCACATGATTAATGGACGACCTTGAGCATTGCTACAAACATTGAATCCGGTGATCAGAATAACTAACCCAACTGCCACTTAAATTGCCTAAGCGTCAACGCAGCAGTCCAATAGCTGCTCAAGAATTTTTCCGCTAAATATGCAATTCTAAATGGATTATCATTTTGAATTGCAAAAGCTACATAGCTATAGACATTCCTCATACACGTGCTGAAACTGAATAATAGTAGTAAGAATACCTACGCCTACAGAGGCATAAAGATAATGTACCTAATATTATTTTTAATTAAAGATAATGTTGGTAATTAGTGGAAAATGCCTGGGCAGCTTGCCACTTGATCTACGTTGAGCATAATGGGTTAATAACTATTTACTAACACCGCTTTGAATCGCCACTGGCGCCGGCTGAGATAAGTTTGTTGCATTGCATTGTAAAATGAGTAGGTAATGAATTACATTAAAAAAAAAAAAACGATTTTTTGGAGAACTTGATATGCATTTGACCCCTGCATAGTCTCTGGCTTTGTATTATTTGTTGTATGACAAAGCCACACAGAGTATAATATATTTTCAAACGTTGCTAGCAAAGCAATTCAACAAAAAATTACTGAAATTCCTTAGATCAGCTAAAATTATATTCAATTATGTGACTACAAAAAATAACTTAAATATTCTACAATTGGTTTTAAATGGAACACAACAATTAAGGTTGCTAGCAGCTAGGTTGCCAGTCCTATACATTATATTAATTAACTTTAGAACGGATTTGGTTAATACAAAGCATTTTTAAATGTTATTTTTTTCATTGTGCTGTCTGAGGCGATATTCTGTTAGACACTTCACTGGCTTTTATAAATGCATGCTTTCACTTTATGTAGTTCATAATGAGTAGGACTGGAATCCATAATACTGCAAACACAAATCTAATTGACAAATTCTCGATGTCAACTGGTCCAGAAATTTGCAGTTGTTGCAATTTCTCAAAATATGTTATCACAAATTCGTCATAGTTCATGTGTTTGCACCTCTGTGTGGCACGATCTCGTTCACGTATTGATTTATTCCCTTACACTTCCAGGGTGGACGACGAGTGGGTTCCCGAGAAGGATGTGAAGCGCTTGAAGCGAGTGGAGATCGCTTCGCTTCCTGCACGCGCGAAGGTCGTCCTTTACGAATATTTCTGCGACTCTTATCGCAAGGAAGTGTCCGTCCCGCCTGTGAAGAAACCCCCGCCGGCGCCCCCTGTGCCCACGCGACTGCTTCCCGCCCGCCATTGCACCTCCTCGCGACTACTCAATAACCTCATCGCGAAGCAACGTAAGAGTATCGAAGTGAAGACCGTGGAAGTCAAAAACGAGTGTAATGTGCCTATAGCCCCTATGCTCTTCAAGGAGGATCGCGCCGAACGGACAGAAGTCAGCGGCGCCAAGAAACGCAAGCTCGGCAGACGATACGGCGGCAACGCCTTTTGGCCATGCGGACGGTAACTCCCGTGCGGCTTTAACATACCCCGGCCGGTCGGAATGTTGGTTCTGTCTCGATTAGGTTGCTAGATGTTCAGAGAAAGTTTGTTTCACAGATTATTGACAATTGCCGCAGTTTAGCGCGCAAGCTCAAGTACCAACATTCCTATCGGCTCGTAGAGTAATTTAGTAAGTTGATTGTAACGTGGGCAAGCAAGGCAGATGTTGATTCTCCACCGATGCGGGTGGCTGATTTAGGTAAATTCTCGCCAAAGATTGTTGACGAAGGTTCATAGACTGCTAGATATCCATAGCAGACGTAAATTTATTCACAAGACTGATGATTTTATAATGATATTTGAACGGTTCGTTGGAATTTCGAGCCTTATTGCGTCCGATCACGTCACAGTTTGGCGTGGCGGACGAACGTGTGAACAAATTATGTAAATAGTTAGTGAGAAATGTAAAAAGAATGGAAGACAGAGGTTAGATATTTTCTATGTAATTATAGACGAGTTAGTTTAAATTGACCTCTCGATCTTCGAGTGGATACGGACGTAAGTAGTCTGAATACTAGTAAGTTTTTAGATTGTAAGTAGTGTCGCTATCGACACTTTACGACCAGCGATACGCACCACTGCCAATGTGTAAATACTAGTTCTTATTGAAGCCGGAATAACATCCGGATTAGATTAATTTGCGTTCGGCGCTCGTAACTTTTTAATTTAGTTATAATTACCTTAACCGCGAATCGTCTTATGCTTTCGCTTGTTTGGGGTGCCAATATTCGGGCGACGTTTGCGCGATTAAAAACGGCTATCTCGCTGTCCAAAGATTACTTACTACATTATTTCAATAAAAAATACACCTCTAGTATAACAGAAGACGAATTATCTTTCCACATTCCTTGGACAGCGGTGATTTCAGGTTTCTTCGTAACCTGACGGGCGCTTACCTTTACTCACTAAGTGCCTATAGTAGCCACTTACCTTTTATTCGTAGTGTTCACGTTTATCAGGTACGCGCGTAGTCATATCAAACGAAACTAGCCGTTAATGTATAGGTTGTAGAGTCCACTTTTGATAATCGATTTATTGATCCGTTGTGTTCCGAGTGACAAAGCAAAGCAATTGTTGATAACGACGCTTTATAAAAAAAAATCAACAGCTGCTTGCTGTGTGATTTTGAGTTGTGTGTGTGTTTGTGAATAACGACACTGCCATTGGAGTTGTATTTAATTTACAATTTAGTCGGCAATAGATTTTTTGTGCCTTGTTGAATAACTTTAGGAGCATTTTTTTACTATGAGGATTTCAGTGTGTGTTAAATGTTTTCCTTTTTTTCGAATTTTGATGTGGTATATTTTAATCTGTGGCCGACTGTACACAAGCCTCGAAAACGTAATGTTAGCAATAAAATTTTGTGATAAGAGACTATAGTTAAATATTAATTTAATGCACAACTTTTTAGCAGATTTTGAAATGTAATACAGACGTCGATCCCACTACAGCGTGGGATGACGGCAGAAAGATGATGATACAGTAACATTTTATATTTAATTAATGTAATAGAAACAAGTCAATACTTTGAAGTTAGACTTTGGACTTACCGAATTGCAATAACTCCATGGATAACGTAGGTTCTATTGAACATTCAATATCAATGAATTAAGTAAACACGTTCCGTTTCTGTATTTTATACAATCTTTAATAATGTTGTGTCCAAATACCCGTAAAGTGTTCAATATCATCGAGGTTAATATGTTCAATTCGTACGTATTCTAGCGGTTATGTGATTGTATTTTAATAATAATTGGGATATTTTCACAAGTGCGCCATCTATGTTTCATCTTGCTATATATTGTCATTGTGTTTTGTTAAGAGATCGTGCACGTGTGAAAACCCGAACCTTAAGATCTCTGACATCACTTCGGCGTAATATTTTGGACTACTGTCTTCTATACTTAGAAGACAAAAGTTTTCTTGCCCTCAAGTCTTTATCAGAAGACCAATATTGTGTTATGTAATGATTAAAAACTTTTGTCTTCTATAGGGGCGTTTTTAGGTACCATGCGCAATGCTCCTTTTTGTACATGTGTTTCAAATGTCATTGCTATTGTAACGTGAAATGTCACGTCCTAATGTGTGTTCAACCTTGCATGATATTTTAAATGCCCATACTAGAAGAAGTCAGAGTCAACTAGCATAATTGTAGAACTTTGAAAAAGACTAAAGACATAAAGTTAAACCATAACGAAATTAAAACAATTATAAATAAGATCAAACTGACTTATAAGTAGAGATCGGATGTTCGGATGCATATTTACCTAAAGTTGAGATGTTCTCTATTATGGAAAACTTTTTATTGAAAATCCCGAGACCCCGGGAAAATCGCTTGTCGCTTTTGTCTAAAAATCGCGGGATCACAGGAAATTCAAATTTAAGTTACACGAATAATAATTGCCCTGTTACAACGTAATGTGCCCCTCGGGGCCCATAATCACCCCCTTTCGGCTTAGTACACATAAACGTGGCACCCTGTATACATCCGATTATTTATGCAATCCCGGGATTTTATTTTTAATAAAAATACCCTAAGAAGCCACTTCCATAATTTGTTAGCCAAAAACTAACTTTAGGTAAATACGCATCCGATTATCCGATCTCTACTTATAAGCCAATCATTTTTAGATCTACTTTGATAAATATCGATAAGTAAGACGAAAACATTTAAACTCGTTTGAACTGAATCCTGTCAATAGACCTATTTAATCTTGGCTCCGATTTTCACATCAGACAGAATTTAGAAGTAACTGATGTTTTGGATGACCCTATACAGAAGTTATCAAAACGTAATGCCTTTTAGTCGTAAGGGTTTTATACACAAAGTGAATGAAGATACATTGTGTTCCGTGCTCACGAGATCTCGATAGTATTGTTTTAGTTAGTGCCTAGCTTAGGGTTAAGTTAGAGTGAATTACGCGCGGTAAATGGTGTTGACTTAATTAGAACACCCGGATAATTATTCTAAATATTTGCTTCGCGGCGTCGGCGTCGTTTTTTACGTTCTTGACGGGAACGGAGCTTAGATTCGTTTTGTAAAGTTGAATCGGCCCTTAGTAGGTATATTGAACGAGGTGAATGTTAAAACGTAACGTAAAAGCTATTTACGTTACACTTTGACATTAGGCGGGATGGTTTTAGGATAATGGTAAAGCAATGAATCGTTGGCTATTGTATCGTGAAGTTACGTTAAGATCACTGTTGTAGGAAATGTAACTAGAATCGGTTCAGAACTGCACTATTGCTCGTGCGGTTTACAGTTTTGAATTCATTCGTAGTAGGTGAGGACCCAAAGAAAATGTAGCAAAATGTATCTTGTAGTCAAGTTGGTGCCTGTTTGTTGGAGGACGGTACGGTTTGCTGTTACAGAGCGCAGTCGAAACTTCCGTTTGGAGTTTATCCAATGTACTGATTATTATTTTAATAAATTTAAAATTTAGTATAATTTTATCCAGCACTGATAGTAGTGCCATATTTTATTGGCTCGCTTTTTTAAATTATTATTTTTTTAGTGAAATTCGACACCAAATTCGTAAAGACAATTTTTGTTCTAACCGTAAAAATAATGGACTTGAATAAATATTTTGATCTCAAACATTTCAGTGACGTGTGAAAGGAGACTGATGACGAGATAAGTCGCGTGGTTCAATTGTGTCTCGCTCAATTAGAATTCGATAGATCACACGTGCCTGGCCTAGCAAAAAGCTTGAGTACAAATTTAGTTTCTCTAAACATTTATGACGAATAATCAGAAATAAGTAACGTTTAAAAATAATAAAAATAGATGTCGATCGGTCGATACGTTAGACAGAGAAATATTTTGGGAAACTTGATAGTTATGGTTGAGGGAATTTTGATCGTACTTGTAAGAGCGAAAAGATTGAATATATTTTTATCACTGCCACTATAGTTGTAATATCGCAATACATTTTAAATTTTTATTCCTGTATAACTTCATAGATATCTATAATTTCTCAAAGACAATACGAACAAAATGTAATGTATTTTAATGATTATAATAATTTTTATATAATTTTTTTGTATTGTTTTGATCTATTCACTGATGTAAGGCGTGAAACATATTACAGCTGCGATGAAGGCGCGCTGGACAGATGTTGGCGAGGTTACTTTAGCACTGACCAGACTCTTCACAACTCTTCGGGTACAAATGCTTTACCCAGAGACACTCTAACTTAAAAATAAGATAGATAGCTCTGTTCAGTGTTAAAACAGCCTTCGGAAATGTATATAGTTAGTATTTATTGATAAGTATTATAATCAGCAGAATTCTGTAATTTGCTTCGCGCCGGGTTTGGCCTGGGGAAGGGTGAAAGGCAAGGGCCCTCGCGGGGTACACTAGTGGATGTAGTGAGTGTCATTAAACATGTTTCCTATATGCGTTTATTATATTATGGATGTTCTCTTTTATTGTAAATGTTTGAGAAAGCAATCTATTAATGGAGCCTAAGTATCCCTCAATAGTGTGCACTACTTATATTCAATTTGTAGATATTTAATTATATAGTATAATAATGTTTAATGCGTTGTCTTATTTGCTTAAACCCTGCGGTGTATCCGAAGTTAATTATAATTTGAACCCCAGCTGTTGATGGGAATCTACCTCAATTAATTTATCACATATTTGGGCATAATAATAGTGAATTAATTTAATGTGGTCCTTTGTATTTGTTCAATGTATTGGTTTAATAAGATTTTTTCAATTGAAATGGTTTTTTCCACCTGTCACAATGATTGTATGTTATATTGATTAAATACATATTGTATGATTGATATGAAATGTGTTTTATTGTAAGATGTGGTATACCTATTCATTGTCATAAATCAAAGTTTAGATAGGTAGGTGTCTAACGTTCTCAATGTTAACTTGTAACTTTTGTAAGGCCATACTTACCTATCTTAAGGGGCTGACAACTATCAAACAACTTCTCGCTAGCACGTTTCGACATGTTGAAAGATATAAAATCACTAAACTCATTTTCGAAACGTGTTGAAACGTGCGAGCGAGAGTCACATTAGCTCTTGTCTTCGCCTTGTTTTTGAGTTTGCTTTACTAGTTTTCGTACATAAGCAAACTTTTAAGTAGGAAAACTTGTATCGATCAAAATGAAATTTTTACTAAACTGTGTGCAATGTGATTGCACACAAACTGGTGGATTGCGATTTTTCGAAAATGAGTTAAGTGATTTTATATCTTTCAACATGTCGAAACGTGCGAGCGAGAAGTTGTTTGATAGTTGTCAGCCCCTTAAATAATTGCATGAAACAAACTGCATTTAGGTACCAACACGTGCCTTAGAACATGACGTAAATGCATTATTGCAAATAGAAAAGCTAAACGGAATAAAGTTTCCGATTTCTTTGAATATGATGATATTGTTATTGCAATACCTACAAGGTATTTACGAAAGGTATTATTTTATGTCAGGGAACGCTGGCGATAACTGTTTCACAAGGCAATTCGACACTGTTGTGTGCCAGGTGCGCTCAACATTTTGGTCAAAGGTTTGTGTCATCTTTGCCAGTCCTTTGCCTATCCAGGCATTTCAGGCAAGCAAAACAATCATTTAGCGTGGTTCTTGCGGTGTGCCTTGGGCTGAGGAGATAAACGTGCAGGTTCAACTCCTGGGGATGATGAAAGGCTTAAAATAATCCATTTATTTAGGTATCTAGACTTCAGGCAATAACCTATGAGCTATGTTTAGTTATTAAATACTAATAGCTAATACGGAGAATGATCTGAACAATAACTACGAATTTAGTAGATAGGTACTTAGCAGGATAGATTAAAGACTATCTGTAAAAGACAACAATACATGCATAAGTAGGGTTCGTCTTAGCTGAGATTTTTTTGTAGTTATCATCCACTCCCGAAGATAGGTGCAACAGAACAGCCACCCCTAACAGGTCATATTTCCAGACAAAGTAGCTTTATGCTGTTCTGATTATGATGTTTTATTGATCTAAGGTGCACTGTAGACTGGCACTACTTTATTAGCTTTTATTTAATACAAAAACGACTATTTTTAAGCATAAAGTTTAAAGATGTTAAGCAGGTTACAAAGATTTTAAAAGTCCCTAAAGATATGATCCGAGTCGGGTTTGAACCCATGTCCCTCCCACACTAACTTACGCCGCTGACCCGGCGAATAACTAGAAATAAGATATAAGATACCAGTACCTACATCAATTTAATATTTTGTAGTAAATGCGTAATGTAGGTAGGTGGGTACATTAGGAATTTTATTACAAAATATTAAATTGATCGTTCATCAAGATCGTTAAAATTACATTATTAAAACTTTGGAGCAGAAAATAAATAGGTAACCTATCTAAACTAAAACAAAAACAATCAAATAATTCTGTTAGTCAAACGAAAATTAGAAATTAATTAGGTACCTACCTAAACAAAAAATAACAAATATTTTTATAAAACATGTTATGGCATGGCCACAAAAAGTTGACTAGCACTGGTTGCATCGCGTTGCACCGTCAGCATTTCGCGGGTCCCGTGTGCAAGCCGGCCGGTACCCACTCCTGTGCCGCGCTACCTGGACTACACACCATGTAAGTTATTATTTTCAATATTTAAATTAGAGCGGAAGTTCTCTATACTTCCTGGTAGAATTCGTTACTTAGCCGGGAAACTAGCATACGGTCCACTCGCTGGGTGGTTGTTACCGTAACTTATGAAACCTTACAGTACCAGAGGTACTCAATCCAGCGTTGCCAATCTTATCAGCCTAAAGAAGTCCACTGCTCGACAAAGGGCTCCTTCACATTCCAGGAATGACGATTTTGCGTCTTCTCCATCCACCGACATCCCGCGATCTTCACAATATTTTTGATCATCGATGAGACATAATTAAAGTTCAATCGTTCCAGTCGGTAGGTACTTACCTAATTTCTTGATACAGTGCCCAGACTAACAAAGATGAAATCTTGAATGGAACGTTCATCTAACTACACTCCTAAATGATTTGGGATTAACTTGTGAGTAATTTCAATGTTTTCTAGAGTCGTCCTTTAGCTGAAAACCTCTTTGCTGCTCTATATTGTTAGGCGTAACAAAATTGTTCTACCTTTACTCAGACTACTCAGACCCCCATTAGACATATTTTTAGTTGGTACCTACTTGGTACTAAGAAATCTGTGGAGATATCTACCGTGCCAGGGATTAAAGACGTAAAGCAGTTTTTGTTTTTCTGTATTTTCACACGCATCCAATGCGTTATGTTTTAGGTTGGGTAGAGCCGTACCTACATAGGCACTATGTTAGGAAGACGCACGATCGCCTGACTATGGTTCAGGTTCGATTCCTGTAGTAAAACCATTATACTTACCTAGTCAAAGATAATGATGAAACCAAATTGAATCGAATGAACTAACATGTGCATTTTATAAAATTCCAGAGTAAAAACCATCCCTGATACCGGTTGCTGTTGCTACGCAAGTATTCTCCAATCGGGTAAGTGAACTTTTTTCTATTGAATGATGCAAGTACCTACCGATGGTCAATGACAAAGGTAAATGAATTGAAAATAATTGTTTGTAAAGTTAAAATATTTCTATAAACTTTTGACCAAAGTTTGAACTTAATTTGAAGATAGGTACCCCTGCTAAGCCAAAACTACCTATCCTGAAAATCACAGTTGCTATTTATTCACTAAATCCATAGTAATTGGTCATAGACAAGCTGATATTGTTAATTTACTTTTGTCGCTGATTGTACCCAACTAACACATCAACGGTGATATTATATTTATTTGAATAAATTTCTAACGCAAAATGGCTATTTTAAAAGGGCTGTTTTGTGATTTTAGTAATACAAATCACTTATCACAATCACAAAAAACGAAACACATTTTATTTCTGTCACCAAATAGGTATGAGCATAAATTTACACTGTTGAGTGTAGGTACCTACCTTCTTGTAAGAATCAAATCAAAACAGTCTTTATTCAGTTCAATCATAAGGATCAGTTTGAAACGTCTTGTAAACTAGGTGATGAATATGCCTTTGGAGTTTTGAACCCAAGCTTTTTGACAATAAAAACAAATTAAGTGCTAAAGGGTGGGCCTTTAGATAGGTATTAGCAGTGAATAGATAAGTTCATACACTCGAGCTATTAGTCAGCTCTGCAGACGCAGCTTTTAGGCCGTCTTAAGGCACCCGTTTCTCAAGTTCTCAAGGCTAGAGCGCTATCTTTCCCTAGAGAACTCGATCGCTAGAGCCGGGGCCTACGACGACGCCATTCGAAACACAGAAGTACTAAAATACTCGATGAAATACTACTATAATCGCGTTAAACTCTCGCTGCAGGCTCGGTCAGTGCTCAACCTATAGTCGCGTTAAACTCCCGCTGCAAACTCGGTCATAAATCATCTTAACACCGCTGAAACAAAAGGATCGTCCGTTCTCCTACGTGCGAGAGAGAGAGAGAGCAATATTGCTGTCTCGTTCCGATAACTTATGACCGAGCTTGTAGCGAGAGTTTAACACGACTATAGCGCCCACCCATCAAAATGTCCACGCAGAACGTTATTCATTGTTCACTAAGTAGATCGGTTAGAAATGACATTACAAGCTGCGCCACAAGCGCTCGTAACAAAAGTTGATGAACATTTCTGGTGTGTAAAGTTCATGTTATTATATTAAGGTGCTCACAACCGTCAAACGACTCGCTCGCACATTTCAACATCTTTGAACATTTACTGAAGGAATTCCTATAACATGAATTACTAAGGTTGTTATGAAAAATCGGAAACAATAAAGTTTAGAAGAAATTACAAAGGTTAAAAAAAAAATTATACAAATAATATTATTTTATTTTATACTTACAAATAAGTTTCTACCTAAAAGTTGATCAAATACGAAAACAATTTAAATTAAAAATAATTCAGTGATTTTATATCTTCAAAAAGCTGACATGGGCGAGCGATTAATTGTTTAACGGTTGTCTGCATCTTATATGCAAACTGTAATTGTATAGATAGCTTGAACGAGAAAAGGTGCATTGCGTAGGTACCTAACTAAAATTGGTGAATTTAAATTTATGTAGGTAGGTAGGTTCTTTGGTCGCTGACTGCACTAATCAGGCAGAAAAAGTAGGTAACTTTAATGAACCCAGTACGCTAAGTGTGAGTTGTGTTTACGATATGTGGTTTTTCGTTTTTCGTTCTTGTTCAACTTTAGGAACTACTAATTTTCATCATACTTGCAATATAAAGTTCCGTATCGGTATCTCTATCGCGTCTTCATACAAAACCCGCAATGAACACGGATCGAAAAACGAAAAACCAAATAAGGTAAACACAACTCATACTTGGGGTACGTGTTTAAGGGGCTGACAACTATCAAACAACTCGACATGTTGAAACGAAACGTGCGAGCGAGAGTCACATTAGCTCTTATCTTCGCCTTTAAGTTTACATGAAGTACGTTCAATGCACCTAGGTGATTAAGCTCAGGCACAGATAAGGGAATACATAAAGCGAGTTTGTTTCCCCTGCATGCGGTAGAAGATCAAATAAGATCAAGCATCAAGTACCAGAAAAAACTTTGGAAGTGTTGAATGAAGAAAGAAGAAGTTCAGGGTTGAAATGGCCATTACCTCACAGTCACGTGGTCTTGTTGGTACAACGTGTGATGTGACGTAGTGGAAGTCTCGACCTGGACATCCATCATATTGGAAGAAAGAAGATGCTCCTCAAAAGCGTACATCATCATCATTATCAGTTTGAAGAAGTTCAATGTTGGACATGGGCCTCCCCATAAGTGCAGAAATAACGTTCTGAGTGACAAAATTACAGGCACATGAGGCTTTACATCTGTATGCCTCAAGTTGATGTAGGTACGCAGTGCATCGTAGGGCACGTTCAAACATTGATCTTATTGGTATAAAAGTTAAATATTTATTTTTTCTCTCTTTGTTTCTTCTTAGGAATCTAAACAAAAATGCCGTATATAATGCCAAACTCAGACACCCTACATTTCCTGAACATTAATTTAATAATTTGAAACATCATTATATATCTAGAACATAGTTTTAGTTTTAATTATGGATTTATAAATATCTGAAATAAAATGATTTTATTTTTAATATATATTACCTATAAAATTATCAACTGTAAACTGTAGGTACATGTCCAAGTCCTTTGCAAGAACAGTAGGTAATTAATTGTGTATTTATTATCTTATATTAACTCGTAAGGTCATAATTATAGTCGATCAATATTACGTATTTATTTACCTACTCTTCATTATGATAAGGTATCGCTATTGCCGCCAAAAGTCGTAGTACATTTTTTTCCCCTTTAGGGTAGAATTGAGCCCCTTCAACCCCTATACAAAGCACCCTGTATGTTTAGTTAGATCATTAGTAGTATGCCCCTTCAAGTAAGTAAAGCCAGGTCTCCACCGCGAAAGGGTAATGAGCGAGAAATGGTTAGCGGAACGGACTCCTTTTCAATGAAATAGGTTTACATTTCCACCAACAAAGAGTTTTATCTTTTGTTTTCTTCTGCTAAAGGAAAGGAGCAGAGCGAGTTCATTTCAACACTTTCGGCTCGCTCAGTCCTGTCCGCTCGACTATTTGTTGGTGGAAATACAATAACTTATGCAGTTTATTTTTGCGAGTTAAACGGAGTTCTTAATGGCTCCGCTCCGCTCGCGGTGGAGACCGGGCTTAGGGCCGGTTTCACCATGCTCTGTTAGTTACTAATCAAGGATTAACCTTAAATCTAACCTTAGCTGTCAAACGCGTACATTTTGTCATTTTTAACGGCCGTTTAATCCTTTGTTAATCTAACAGAGCATGGTGAAACCGGCCCTAAAGGTACGTACTTAAAACTTTTGCAGCATATTGTAGCTCCCCGTGCTACGTGACTGTGGCTTCGTAGGATAGAATTACGCCGTTTCAGCGCTTGCAATGTAGGTATGCGAACAAATATGCTGTGAATTCGATACTTGCAATTATAAGGAAAGAAAAGGTAGGTACTAAACGTGTTATGTAAGAACATTACTGTATCGTCAAGCATTTTAGACTTACATATATTATTTTCAGCATTACAATACATTTTTAATACTTACCTAAGTATATTTTATACCTAGTTCGTACACTTTGTAATTATTAGGTACAAAGCCTGAATCAAAATTATTGAATTGAATTTTGATTTAGGCAATCTATTCGTATAGGCTTGATATTGTGAGCATGAGGTAGGTATCTAGGTACTTATAGGTACTCAGATTTTACTAGAAATAACTTTTTTTTTAAGACTCGTTGTTTCCAAGTGTTAAAGAAGTCATAATGTATGAGTGTTTTCTTGATTAAAATAGAAAGACCTAAAACTTGCCGTAGTACCTGCTGACTTCGGAAGACGCACACACGGTTGTTGGCCAATTTATTTCGCTCATAATGTTCCTATACTTTTTATCTGACTGTCAAACTACATGGTACAGTAATATTTGGAAAACCAATAAACCTAAAAAGCGTAGCTCACATCTGCTGGACTTTCAATGACTTCGTAGTTTAAGTTAGACTGGTTATACTTTTAGATCGCGAAATTGCGAGATCTCGGTTCGGGGCAAACCACTAGGTGCATAGACTATGTTGGAGTGGAGGTACTGTTATCAGTGGCGTAGCTATCGTAGGGTCAGGTGGTGCAGTGCAGTAGAGCTCAGGGGGCCCTCTAATATAAGGTTTGAAAAGAGAGGGTCAGCCAGCTCCAGAAGCTAGAAAACCTTGAGCCTGCTCACATTTTTTTAATGATTTATTTTAAAGGCCAATATAAGTTCAAGCTATGTGGAAAGAGGGGGTGAGGCTCCGATTATTTCTCTATGCACCGGGGCCCTTGTTCTGTGTTACGCCACTGACTGTTAAGTGTCTATTGCTCAATAATTTGACAGCCTTCACAGCTCAGTTGGTAGTAGTCTGCCTTCTGCGTTGTAGGCCGTAGGTTCGATTCAAACCGAGAACAAACATTTGTGTGATGAACATAGATGTTTGTTTTCTGTCTGGGTGTTATATAATATTATAAGTATGTATGTATTTACAAAAAAAAGTATATAAGTAGTATATCAGCTATCTGATTCCCATATCACAAGCTTTGGCTTAGTTTGGGGCGAGATAGTGCTGTGTGGAATGTCCACCAATATTTATTTATATTTAATATATTTATTAAAAAAAAACTTTGACAGCAATAGTTATGAAATATCCACACAACTAGTCTATATCATTATAAACTTGTGTTCAATGATACCATCACAGCTCCTGTTATCTGTTGTGATCATACGCAGCAAGCACGGTCCATTGCTCATAAAATGGGTGTATCTCTAAACAGCTCCATAAAACGATAGGCTAACATAACTCCACCTTCACCCTCTTGAAAATGTGAAGAAAACAAAGCTCTTGATATTGTAGCCACGATAATTGCATAGGAAATTAACCTCTGTTCCATTGCGATAAGTTCCAGATGGTGTGTGATGGAGAGATTGGAGTAGGAAGGTGCTATCCGGCGGCTATCATGATTGCTGGAAGCGGAGTCTGGAGGCTTCAGTCAGTTGCCCAGGTATGTGGCTATTGCCTACACTATTTTTTTAAAATAAAACCTACTAGTGGAATGCCGCCCGACTTCATTCACGTGAAGTTATTTCAAACTTTGACACCCATTTTCTACACATTGTAGTGCGAATTTTCAAAAATCGTCAATATTCTACAACAACCACCGAAGTGGCTACACCTTTTGACTTTTTATTTACCATGTGCATTCCTAGGTAATGTAATGATAAGGCCTTACTAACGAAAGAAAAAAATGCATCTCTCCAATCGGCTTATTTTGTGTGTCTAGAAACCACGAAACGCGCAATACAACTAGGTACAACACCTTTCTTTTGTATTATGAAAAAAACTAAACTCGCAATCTCGATCTGAATGGGTGAAGAACCTAATAATCTAATAAAAATCCCTTTGCCATAAATATATAATTGAATAAAGAACGCTGACGTGAGTTTCATAAAACAGAAAACAACTCTTCCTCTCTACTGAATAAGTCAGATGATTGATTATGCTCCTTTGTGATCGAATCAGTGTTGTAAAGAGCTTCGTGAAACAACAAGTTCAGTGAACTTTTTGTCGATTCACACAATATCAGTGAATCCACAGTTCCGACACAGTACCGGCACAGTGCGAAATATTCTCTCATACATTTTCTATGAACGCATACCCACTTGTCAGTGTCAGTGACGACACAGTGCTCTCAGTGTCAGTGCCGACACCGGCAATCACAGACGTATTCGATAACAACGATATTTTTTGTCGGATCACGGACGCTTTGGCATCAATTCCTAGTTTCTGCAGAAGAATATTGAAACACATCTATGACATTTTAAAATATTCAAATTATTTCCTTCCATCTTTAACTAATTCTTTGTATAATGCCATGAATTCTCCGTTTGTCTCTCTTAATTGCCATGCTTCATTCACCCATTTTATCGTTTTTCCTGCTGCTCTTCTTCTTCATCTAGAGCAATAGCAGCAATCATTGCTAGCTTCATAGTATTGAACAGAGCCATAGCAACAAGAATCACTTTGAAAAGTCTTAAAGCTAGATGAATCTGTTATTTCCACGCAACCAAACGCAACTTTACCTAAGTTTGGTTCCCACCGTTCTTTTCTATGATCCTTGTTACAATATAATAAAGTAGTACCTAATTAAATAAATAAATCATAATAAACGTTACCTCCGTTAGTTTATAGCGGACTAGCTGACTCCTGCGGCTTTAGGGCCGATTTCACCATGCTCTGTTAGATTAACAAAGGATTAAAGGGCCGTTAAATATGTCAAAATGTACGCGTTTGACAGCTAAGGTTAGATTTAACGATCTTTTAATCCTTGATTAGTAACTAACAGAGCATGGTGAAACCGGCCCTTAGAGTATTATTAGTAATGATTGCTACACAACTTTAAAATTTTATAATAATAAAAAGTACGAACAATAACTATTCTAAGTTTCACCCCATTTGGTTCAGTGCGCTACAGACATCCAAACATCGTATCTTTCGAGTTTATATATTAGTCGGAAGTAGGATAGGATATACCAAATACTGTAGAATTCTCAAGTCTAGTCACTAAACCGTAACTAACTAACTATATCGATCGAAGTACAGTCGTCTGCTAAGATGCAACACTTCATCTTTTCAAAATGATTGTAATAATATGTTGTAGATTTTAACATTTATGAGAATGATGATGCTGATTGATGAGAATAAACAACGTGTTCCAATAATTGTGTATATAAACTTCAGGGGGCTAAAGTATCCATCAGTATGAATAACTTTTTCTAAGGAACCAAAACTGTGAACGCGATAAAAAAACAGCTGTTTCATACATTTTAGCCAGGTAGGTATTGAACTTTTGTATGAAATAGCTGTTAAACATAAATTTAATGAAATAAATATATAGTACTAATCCGCTAATCTAATCTTATGTAAGTAAATCAAATGTAGACTTGAGTGTGCACCCTTCACTGCAACTGCAAACTCTGCATACTCTGCAAATTCTGTAACGTGAAAAAAGGTGTATTAGACACAACAAAATTACCACAAAAAATATAAAATACTTAACAAGACTTCGACACGTGTTTCGCCTCTCTACGAAGCATCTTCAGGAAGAATTGACTTGCTGTGCACTGAATGACGTCACCTTGACGTGTTGTCTCGTCGAGCGCCGAGCAGAAAGATTATGTTTAACAATGGAATTCCGCAAAGTCACGCCTGAATCAATTAATGAAATAGCTGTTTTTTTTTCGCGTTTTCAGTGTTCCTTAGAAAAAGTTATTCATATTGATGGGTACTTTAGCCCCCTGAAGTTTATATACACAATTTAAGGAAAACGTTGTATAACATAAAACATTTAAAGGGTCAGCAACGCGCGTGTGACATCTCTGGTGTTGCAAACGTCCATAGGCTACGGTAACCGCTTCCCATCAGGTGGGCCGTATGCTTGTTTGCTTACTTGGTAGTATAAAAAAAAAAACTGGGTGTAGACGCCTGTACTTGTAGCTATTATGGATAGGCTAATCGTTGGTTATACCAACCGCAGTATATTTTATTCTCAAGCAAGCTAATCGATTATGCGACTCAATCACAAGTATCTTACAAAATATCTGGCCATTATAACAAGGTACGCTTTTGACATCTAATTAACGTCAGACAGAGACAGATAAAGTAACGGGACTGCGCCAATAATGCCTATCATTAGGGGATACAGGATACCTAGTCACAATAGTTGTAGAATGCAAGTAAATTATTGACTAGCGGTAATGGAACGGCCCGATTGGGCGAGCCAGGCCCGGACTCGAGGCAATCGGGGCTCGCTAATTGGGGGATCAGGTTTTGGAATTTTTTGACAGATTATAGTTTTGTCTTAGATAGCACGAAAATAATAATAATATTTATTTGCAAAGATTTTTTAATATAGTCCCAGAAGTTATTATCCGAGTGGGATTTGAACCCACGACCTTCCCCTTGATACGGGGCCCCATAAGGTAAGGTCGTGGGTTCAAATCCCGCTCGGATAATAATTTTTGCGACTATATTAAAAAATCTTTGTGATTTCCTTAAGTGTAGGTAAACACTATAAAACGAATAAAAATAAAAATTAATATTTATTTGGTTCTTAAAAGTAATTTGGTACATTACATAGGTTACCTATACCTACATATTAGATGGTAATATACCTAAAGACACGATAGGCTAGGTAGCCTATCGTGTCTTTAGGTAGGTACCCCGCCTACCTATATCTATAGCTGTCTATTTGACCCAAGTACCTTGTAAATGTTTCGTAAAAGAATTAATAAAAAATAAATTTACGTAAATAATTCAATGCTAAAGTTGGTTAGATGTTTGTTGTGATTCAATCACACTCGCCGTATGTTGAACAAATTTGGGTGAGACTTGAAATCGATATAGTGTGCGACCTGAATAGCACTCGAGCAAAGCCGCGAGCGAAGCGAATAGGAATAGAATAAGTTGAGTAGCTAATGGATAACACTCGAGCAAAACCGCTAGTAAAAGCTAATATGAACGGAATATGTTGATTTAATACGACTTTTCTACTGCCCTAAATATATCCCTGGGGAGAAACTAGGAGCGGTGAATGTTTTTAGATTCCCTTTAACTCGATAATGGGCTAACATACCGTCACTTCAGGTTCTTTGTTGGTATTTTCCTTTCGAAAGACTCGTGTTTGTAGAAAATTTATGCCAATTAACAGACTCTATGAAGCCTGTTAGAGTAGAAGACAGATCCAACTGAAATCGCTGTAACTCGTTCTCAAGAGAGTATAAATAAATACATACTTAGATATAATAATAATAAACGAATACAATAAATAGCAACGATAATATAATAAATTTAATGTAATTTATTAATGAATAATGGAATTGTATTGTTATGTGATTTATCTTATCTTATACGTTGAATATATTTATTTTCAAGGAAAATTACACTGAATGAAGTATTAACAAAATATATAAAAAGGTTTATGCAGACTAAAGAGAGATAGCTCAAATGATCAAAATCAGTGTCAATTTTATCTTTTTATTTTGGGCATGAGTACATACATACATACATCGTGTAATATTTAAAGGCGTTGTTTCATCAATATATGGAGCCGGGGTCTAGTCTATGTACAGTACATATAATTATCGCTTTGCAAAATAGTAACTGTTTTAAGTGCTTATTTGCCTTATTTTTACTTCGTTTTCTTGCGTAATAAGATTTTCTTTGTCAAGGAGAGCAACACAATGCTAAAAATATGGCGGGCTGACAGTTGTTTAAGTCAAGCTTGAAAGTGAAAGTCATTACCGTCAAAAAAAGCAACAAAACTGTCAAATAAATTATAAAATGCAATGCGTCAACAAACATCATGTCAAACGTCAATTACAGACTGTCATGGCGGCTCTAGAAGTGTGCACATAGTAAGAAATTCGAACAGTTCAACATTTAGTGAACATCTATATTATCCTACATATTAATGAAATTGCATTTGAATGGTAATCTTCAATTTTTTTCAGAATGAACCTGTCCTTTGTCATAGAAAAATGGTATTCTTATGTTTACTTTACCTTATTTGTAACCGGTAGATTGAAAGCCTATATCACAAGACCACAACTGTATTTTTTATAACTTTTCTCCTCTGTGTACTATTTACATAAAATCCTTGACTCTAAATTGTTAGGAATTATTTTACATACAGCTACAGCTATGGCTTAAAAAATACACACACTGTAAGTGTACAGGTAAATCTAACATTTCTTTTCAAAATGAAGTCATGAAACAGTCGTCAACTAAAATCGATGAAGTTTATTTATAATTTACAAATAAAACCTACCTCTGACTACCCCTCTTAGCCATCCTCAAAGAATCTTAAGTTAGTACTTGGTACTAAGATATCTAAGGGGATATCTACCGTGCCTGGGGGATCAAAGTCGTGAACGTATTTCTTTTATATATTTTTTCTCGTAGTTATAGGTATTACCTATAGGTGACAGCCTTCACAGCTCAGTTGGTAGTAGCTCTGCATTCTGCGCCGTAGGCCGTGGGTTCGATCCCCACCGAGAATAAACATTTGTCACACAAATGTTTATTCTTGAACATTGATGTTTGTTCTCTGTCTGGGTGTTATATAATATTATACGTATGTATTTACAAAAAAAAGTATACACATATGTATTATATCAGCTATCTGGTTCCCATATTACAAGCTTTGGCTTAGTTTGGGCCTAGATAGTGCTGTGTGGAAAGTCCACCAATATTATTTTTTTATTTATTATTTATTTATTAGGGCTACGAATTAAAGTTTCATGTCAGTATTAACCTTTCTCTATTCATAGTCGTGTGGTTAGCATACCTTCCCGAAATACTCGTCTAAAGTGCTGTTTTAATTTTACTGTTTGCTTTTACCCCTCATCATCCCCTAGAGTTTACCGTACGAAAGCTTCATTTAATTTTCGTTGGTAAGGGGTTTTTCGTGTAATTTTCGTACTAAAAGCTGGTCATCCATTATGTAGGTTGTTAACTCAACTGGTGACTGACTGGTCAACCTCGTCTTATCTGCAACTTGTTCTGTTTTCGTCACATCTACATTATTTATAGTTCACCTAGGTACGTAGTTAGTAGAAATTTATATTTTGTGGTTTAGGTATTTCTCTGGGGAAAGGTTAAGGATATAGTTCAACCCAAATTACTATTACTATTACTATTAGCCTATAGTGTCCCATTGTTGGGCAAAGGCCAACCCAAATTAACTTTAATAAAATTTGGTCCCTAGTAGGTACTTATAAAAAGAAAAAAGTTCTTGAATGGTAACCAAGGAACGACGGAGTCAATGGATGGAGAAGATTTAAAATCTTTCTAAATCACGCTAAATTGGAAATAAGGCCAAATAACTTCCTAAGGCTGTTGAATGAATGAATGAAAATAGGTACCGTATTGTACTCCAAACAAAAGAACAGTTCCTTTAAGTACATAACCTACACCGAAACTGTCAAAGGCTGAAAGCGATCTCTTCCTTCTATTATAAGAATGGTAAGGAGAAAAGCGACGATGGACAGACTTACCATAAGATTTTTATAATTTCTGATTATTTTTCCTTCCGATAACTATCCCATCGATTCGACCACCCGTACCGATAAAATGCACAACTATCCTATCACAGGATTACGTACCTAAATACCTAATGAACAACAAAAGCACAGAGTCCATAGACTGAGTTATTAGTTGGTGATTGGTGCCATCAATTTGCTATATGCGATGCCCCCGGGACGGCTTACACAGCACCGGGCGGTTTATTCGTTTTAATGTATGGCGCAAGCCTAGACGTTTATCTAAATTATAACTTGAATCACAAAGTTTTCATTTATATACCTCGTATTTCATTATTTCAAAGTTTTCATTTATCCTAAAAGTTATTCAGGGTCGTATCAAGGGTTCAAATCCCATTCGGATAATAACTTTGGGATATTATAAAACATCTTTGTAATTTCTTCTTCTATTAGTTTTATAGTAGACTAGCTGGTGCCCGCGACTTCGTCTGCGCAGGATTAGTCACACAATATCTTTATAAATTGTAGCCTATGTGTTATTCTGATGTATAAGCTATATTATTGTAAAGTTTCAATAAAATCCATTCAGTAGTTTTTACGTGAAAGAGTAACAAACATCCAACCATCCATCCATCCATACTTACAAACTTTCGCGTTTATAATATTAGTAGGACTAGCTGGTGCCCGCGACTTCGTCTGCGCAGGATTAGTCACACAATATCTTTATAAATTGTAGCCTATGTGTTATTCTGATGTATAAGCTATATTATTGTTAAGTTTCAATAAAATCCATTCAGTAGTTTTTACGTGAAAGAGTAACAAACATCCAACCATCCATCGATCCATACTTACAAACTTTCGCGTTTATAATATTAGTAGGACAAACTGGTGCCCGCGACTTCGTCTGCGCAGGATTAGTCACACAATATCTTTATAAATTGTAGCCTATGTGTTATTCTGATGTATAAGCTATATTACTGTAAAGTTTCATTAAAATCCATTCAGTAGTTTTTACGTGAAAGAGTAACAAACATCCAACCATCCATCCATACTTACAAACTTTCGCGTTTATAATATTAGTAGGACAAGCTGGTGCCCGCGACTTCGTCTGCGCAGGATTAGTCACACAATATCTTTATAAATTGTAGCCTATATGTGTTATTCTGATGTATAAGCTATATTATTGTAAAGTTTCAATAAAATCCATTCAGTAGTTTTTACGTGAAAGAGTAACAAACATCCATCCATCCATACTTACAAACTTTCACGTTTATAGTAAGGATAGGATATATTTTTACTTAGGTAATATTTGTAAATATATTTTGGTTTAGAAAAAAAATGTCTCACGTATTAATTTGGTATAGTCCCCTCAGATATCTAAGTAGGTAACAAGTACCCATTCAATATTATAAGAGAATTTCAATAATTACCTTCCACTTTTAAAAATATCATTGCCGAATCATTGGTAAGCCAAGAAGTGCCAAACAGTGACAAGCTTGATTTTAAGCTTAAATAATCGCTTTCCCCTACATTTTGCACCAGATTTTAAAAGATCAACGAGCAGCAGCGGTGGGTCGTACCTACTTCGTATTTTAACCCGGATTGTTTTGTCGATTAGCTGCAATAAATATAATGGCCCGATATTATATTTGTTTGGAATGCTTCATAATCCAATTCCATCGCAAAGCTTTGCACAATTTTGTCTTAACTGATTTTAATCTGTTTCATTGAATTGTTATCATTTAATCATAATCATAATGGTAATCATTTATTCATTGTTTCATGTTTTTTTATTTATTTTATTATACAACTAGCTGATGGAACAAGCAGATGACCCACCTGATGTTAAGTGGTAACCATCACCTATAACAAAGCATTGCCTCGTAAGTCACGCACGATAGGAACATGCCCTACGATGCACTGCCCTGCGTCCATCAACTTGAGGCATACAGATGTTAAGCCTCATGTGCCTGTAATTACATCAGCAACCACACTCTTCAAACCGAAACACAGCAACGCTGTTTGCCGAGCCCTTCACAAAGAGCTCTACTACTCTTAAAATACAACACAAGAAGCTCTAAAAATACTACAGAACAAACTATGAAAAAAAAACATAAGCTATGAAGGAGTACAACTGTTTAATAAACTACCTATTATAATAAAAAAGCCACAAGGCTATTTTTATTCAAAAATAAATTAAAGTTACTTCCATATTTTAAAAAACATTGCCATATAAAACTACTACTATGCTGTCAATTATTTATATTTCAAAATTTCGTTTTACTTTATATCACTGTTATGTCATTGGACTCAAACTAGTAGGTACACTGTTAACACAAAATAGGTCGTCTAGGACGTTCCTATCGTGCGTGACTTGCGAGGCAATGCTTTTTTATAGGTGATGGTTACCACTTAACATAACGTGGACAATGTGCTTGTTCAATCAGCTATACCTAGTTGTATAAAAAAAACATTCCGTTTACTTTATTACGTTGTAATTTTAAAATATACTTTAAGCCTCTGCTTAAAGTATATTTCAATTCAGTACTTCAATTCAGTATTACCTGTGGAATTAAAAGCCTTACAAACAGTATATTTTCAGCTCTATTTTTAAAACGATCAATCAAAGTGCTATGTTTAGCAAAGGGTGCCAATAATGTACAACCTAGGATTGTACAGCCGAGGAAAACACAGCCCGGAATTGATGTACAATTTGGTCGCGAAATCCATGGCTGTGTAATCCAAGGCTGTACATTCCAAGCCGTACAAATTCAGCACACCTTTGGAAAGCACGACCCGATAAAACGCAGCCAAAATTTTGATGCCAAAACTTAGGCTTTGTTTACACTCGTCAATTACTTACTCACTCACTTGTTGATTCCATGCATTTTGTACATGGAATCCGGGCCGTGTTTTCCAGGCTGTGCTTTCCGGGTTGTACATTTTCGGGCTGTGTAATACTTGGTCGTAAATTAACCGGACCCTTTAGCAAACTACGTCGAATGTCGCGATGTCTCTCCGTTGCTAGGCGACCGAGGTTAATCAATACTTTTACTTTATCCTTACTCACTGGCCCATTCATAGTTCATTATAACGCTCTGAGTACGTCCCGGCTACCCCTCTACTAACCCTCGCGCCCTTGAGTTGGCTCGGGCACGAATGAGCCTAAACTTGGATTTCTAAGAAACGGCGACAGTAACGTCTCGAAGATTTTTCATAACCTTGTCATAACATAATAGCAACAATTTGCTTTTACAAAAACGAAATTAGACTATAATTTGGGTCTCTTCAAGGCAAGAGTGAATAGGTGTCTTCTAGACCATTCCTCTCCATCGTCAGCTACATCGTCGATTACCATCAGGTGAGATTGTAGAAAGACAGTCTATCACAGCTCGGCAGTAGCTCTGCCTTCTGCGCCGTAGGCCGTGGGTTCGATTCCCACCGAGACAAACGTTTGTGTGATGAACATAGATGTTTGTTCTCTGTCTGGGTGTTAATATTTAGGTATGTATTTACAAAAAAAAAGCAGTATGTATTATATCGGCTATCTGGCTCCCATATCACAAGCTTTGGCTTAGTTTGGGGCTAGATAGTAATAAATAAATAAATAAAAATAGCTTTATTTGCTTACACAATAGGAATTAAAAAAGTAAAATAAAAAAATAAAAATTATTTTGCCTATTTTTAAATAATATGGGTATACTTAAATAACTAAATCAGGTTAGGCTAATATAAAGTTACTAGTAGTTCGCCCCGAACTGAGATCTCGTGATGCGACCCGACGAACGCATCAAAACTTTGAGTAGGTTGTAGTCAGAGGCAAGTCCAAACATTATCTTTGGACTTTTTTCTGACTACCGCCTACTAACTTGGTATGGTAACCAAGTTTCAACTCAATTGGCCTATTTATTGAAGAGTTCCGTTGAACAGACCTTGGCTCCATCATCAGACCTGGTCTTCGTCACCATTTTATAAGAACTGAGTACTTCCTTAATTTATTTCAAGAAAAAAAAATAAGAAAAAGCAAAGGAACTGACCGACCAGTAGAAAAACCTTGATGTCATCGAAACTCTTGGAGATGGGAGCTCTTGGATCGCTGGTTATCTTAATTTAACTTATTTTGTTTTATCTCAAAAACCGAGCGTCCCAGAAAAAAAGTAAAAATTGTTTTGGAATGTCCAAACAAAGCCCTTTAATATGACATGTAATTTGATTTTTTTATGTAACTTTTTTTATTTTTGCCCGCTTAAAAAACCCCATATCTCAAAAACCCTTCATCCGATTTTACTCATATACTTACCAGTAAATTTCTCAAGTACAAGCTATCGACATATCAAATTTCATGCAGATCTAACCAACGGTTCTAAAGTTATCGCCAGACAAACATACATACATACATACATACATACATAAAATGCCAAATCGCCCAAGTTAAAACTAAGATCTTCGTTCGCTTCGCTCACTCGATCAAAAATAAATAAAAAAAGTGAAAAAATAATAACTAGTAGTTCGCCCCGAACTGAGATCTCGTGATGCGACCCGACGAAAGCACCAAACTTTGAGTACGTAGTAGTCAGAGGCAAGTCCAAACATTATCTTTGGACTTTCTTCTGACTACCTCCTACTAACTTGGTATGGTTACCAAGTTTCAACTCTATTGGCCTATTTATTGAAGAGTTCCGTTGAACAGACCTTGGCTCCATCATCAGACCTGGTCGTCGTCACCATTTTATGAGAACTAAGTACCTCCTTAATTTATTTCAAGAAAAAAAAATAAGAAAAAGCAAAAGAACTGGCCGACCAGTAGAAAAACCTTGATGCCAACGAAACTCTTAGAGATGGGAGCTCTTGGATCGCTGGTTATCTTAATTTAACTTTTATTATTTTATCTCAAAAACCGAGCGTCCCAAAAAAAAAGTAAAAATTGTTTTGGGATGTCCAAACAAAGCCCTTTCATATGACATGTAACTTGATTTTTTTATGTAACTTTTTTTATTTTTGCCCCCTCAAAAAACCCCATATCTCAAAAACCCTTCATCCGATTTTACTCATATACTTACCAGTAAATTTCTCAAGTACAAGCTATCGACATATCAAATTTCATGCAGATCGGATCAACGGTTCTAAAGTTATCGCCAGACAAACATACATACATACATACATACATACATACATACATACATACATACATACATAAAATGCCAAATCGCCCAAGTTGAAACTAAGATCTTCGTTCGCTTCGCTCACTCGATCAATAATAACTATATGTAAGCACCAAAAAATTTAGAGTTTCTGTTTTGGGAATACGTGGCCACAAGCTAAAACTAACTCCTAATATTGACACTTCCTAAAATAATGAAGGAAAGACACGCTACTTCAAACTAATAACACCCCTCGTTTTAATAGGGGTTAAATACACCCTTATTTATCCCGGCTTAACTTTAGATAGGTACTTTATAAACGGCCTAATTGTAGCAGGTATGATAGGATGGACGCATGACGTGTAAGTAATCTAAAACCTATAGAAAAACAAAAAATAAAATCTACATGAAATGTCTACATGAAATCGCAAAAATACCTACTAGGGTAGTTTCCGATTTATCTGCCTTGGAGTAGGAAATGCTCCAATGAGCAGTCCGAATAACTGATGGAGTGGTGCCAAAGTTAGCCAATTAAGTTTCCGCCCAACCGTCCAATACTAGAGCCAAGAACGGGACATGTAGAACTTTGCATGACATATTACGTAACAGTATCATAGATGAACAATGTAAAGATAAGTCTCGTAGTAATTTCAGTCTTTATTGGAAAAAACATTTGAGTTAGTAATTTTTATTGAGAACGGAAAATTTACCATGAGTTTGAAGATAATATCCCGTTTTAAATAATAAAACACAGGTAGGTAACTGCTATTATAATTGTGATGTTTTAGCCTCTCTTTTGTCGTGTCACTAGTTTCTTTCGAAACAATGTGGTGAAAGGATTTTAAGTGCGCCTCAAGATGCTCCTTGAGCACTTGACACATGTTATAGAACTTTTTAGGTGACATGCCATGCCGGTTTCCTCACGATGTTTTCCTTCACCGTGAGAGTACCTACTGGCATTGAGCACATACATTTTTGAACAGAAAAACTTATTGGTGCACGACCGGTTTCGAACCCACGACCCTAGGATCGGACCGCTACCATTAGACCACCAGTGCTCTCTGCTCAAAGTTAAAGTGTTTAAGACTTCTAAGAGAAAACGGCCCTTCGGCTGTCTAAAAGAAACCGTAGGTTTGTAACCAGTTACGAACTAAACATAATTCGTCCTCGTACGATACTACAAGAAAACACGTATTTTTCCTTACAGACTATAAACATTTTTTATCTTTATAAATGAAAATTATGTTCATAACCAAAGTTTCAAAAGTTAAATGTGAGTAAGTGTTAGTTTCAACTGACAAATTGAATAAGCTTAGCAAAAAGGCGGAAAAGTTCACTTTTTCATATAAAAAGCCATGCTGCACGCTCGACATAGCGACGCTGAAGACAACAATGCGAGGCAGGACGGTCGGCGAGTTGCTAAAGTGCATTACTACATAATCCTTTTAGCTGTCTGCTCATGTCAGCACTTTTCAAACTGGAATGAAAATAATTTTGTTAAATAAAGTCGATATATCGGACGATGCTCCCTTGAAACGCTGTTCAATATCACCGCCGAAATAATACAAGCTTTCAAGATTTCTGTAAAAAACATCATCTGAATTAGGTTTAAGGCGCAGACTACTGTCAAATAACTTCTCGCTCGCACTTTCTTTTTTTTAAATCACTCAATTAAGTCACGAAAAATCGCAAACAACCAAGTTTTGGAGAATAACATTATAAGGTTTAGTAAAAATTTCATTTTGATCCAATTAATAAACTAGTTTTAGTAAATTTTAGGTAATTAAACTTATTTGGGTCAATATTATATTTTTTCCTGAATTTTTGCAATATTATTCTCTCAAACTTAACCAAGTTTGAGAGAATAATATTGCAAAAATATGCGAGTTTTCATAACCCTTCAGCAAAAATATAATTTTGACCCAAACAAGTTTTCCTACCTATTCGAAGTTGTTAGACGCATTTATTTTTTAAATTTATTTTAAGGGCTTTGTCGCTGGGCGACCACACTATCCTATAATAAAACATAAAAAAAATACATCTCGTATCAAAACTTAATCATACCTTTAGTTAGATGGTTGTCAGCCTCACCATGTTCCTAAGTCCGGAGCCGTTCGTGATCATAAAGCAGGTACCGCGGTACTTTATAATCATATTGAACTAGTACTCGGTACTAATCTCGGCGCAAAGCATCGTCAGGCCACTCATACATATTGATGAATGAATTGGTATTCCATTAGCAGTCTGCAAACAAGAACTCTATTAAAAGCTTATGAATACAGCACGAACAAAAGACACGACCGGTGATTGAACCTAGTACTTTCTTTACATTTAAGAATGCAAAATGTGAGTCTGTGCCAAATGTCTGGACGTACCTCTGACTACCCTCCTAGACGTCCTCAGAGATCTGAGAGGATATCTACCGTGCCTGGGGATTAAAGTAGTGGCGTAGCTAGGTGGACAAGGGCCCCGGTGCGTAGAGAAAGAATCGGGCCCTCGCCCCCTCTTTCCACATAGCTTAAACTAATATTGGCCTTTAAAATAAATCATTTAAAAAAAAATTGTGAGCAGGCTCAAGGTTTTCTAGCTTCTGATCCTATATTTTCAAAGCTGAGGTTAGAGGGCCCCCTGAGCTCCGGGGCCCTGGTGCACTGCACCACCTGCACCTACGATAGCTACGCCACTGGATCAAAGTCGTGAAGCTGGTTTCAGTTTAAAAATGCAATCATAGTTTTTATTATACATATTGCTGATGGAACAAGCAGGAGGCCCAGCTGATGTTTTGGTAGTAGTGTGGTAGTAACCATCACCTATAACAAAGCATTGCATCGTAAGTCACGCTCGATAGGAACGTGACCTACGCACTGCCCTGCGTCCATGGACTTGAGGAGTACAGACAGACCTTATGTGCATGTAATTTCATAGATTTCATGATTTTGCAATTACAATTCATGCACGAAAATCGAATGCCAATCGAAATTGACAGAGATCTAAGGAAAATTGATCAGGAAATCTATTTGATTACCATGTCTGCATCATCTTGGCTGGGCGTTAAAGTGGGAAATGGAAATAATTTCCCAAAAGCGACGCCGACGTCGCAGCGTCTGCCGACGACAGAGCACCGCAGGGGAAATTGCACTGGAAGTAACAAATTGATAAACATGTTACAAAAGGAGGCGGCAATCGAATGCGAAAATTCTTTTGAAATTGAACAAATTTGATTGGAAAGAGAACTTCTCTAGGTCGATATGATATTCTTTTTTTTTTTTTTTTTTTTTTTTTGCGATCCTCTGACGAGTATGGGTCAGAGATTTTGTTTTTCTTGCACTGTTTCTTGTCTTATTGCGTGTTCATACAATCTTACTCTATGTTTTTATTCTAGTTACATATTTTATTTCTAACTTACTCTACTCTACGTTATTCTTAGTTTTATACATTTTATTTATCTGTTTTCTATTCTAGCTGGTTTTATACAACGTGTAAATGCTTGTACGACATTAAATTGAAACACGTACTCGGAATGGCATTTTTAGATTTTAGGAGTTGGTTTTATAAAAAAAGCCTTAATATTTAACGAGATATCGATACTTTTCCAATAAATCATTTCAAAACAACCTGTACCTATTATCAGTCGTGTTCAGGTCAACTTTCCGGGGTCACGAAATCATATGTCTATGAATCAAAAGAAAAAAAAGATAGAAATACCAAATTTACACGCGTTTGAGCAGAATAAACAATCAAAAAGTGCGATCTAGAACGACGTGACCAGGACAGATACATTTCACGTGCGTGTCGGAAAGAGACGAGAAGCGCGCCCCGTCCCGCGTCGCCCACGCCTAGCCACAGAGCGACTGACTGAGGAAGCGCGTATGATTTAGTAATTGTTTCGGTAGCAACCTTGACCCATCTAATTTTGAAAATTGCATATTTGTTGCATTGTTGCATTGCTAGATTTAGGTACCGCGAAATAGACGCTTTTTTTGTGTGTTTTTTTTTCATAATAAACTAAATACGTTACGTACCTAGCTATCTAGTTACCGCGAAATTTTCGCTTGTCAATGTGTTTTTTTGTTATTAAACTAAGTGTAGTGGCCAGCACGATCGCCAGACCTCACTCCACTAGATTTCTTTTTGTGGGGCTTCATCAAAGAAGATGTAGGTACGCACAAGAAGTCGATACAGTGCAAGAACTGCGCAGACGGATTGTACCTAGGTGCTTTCGACAAACTGAAGGCAAGTGTCGAACAGCTGTGTTGGTGAAAGTACGGGCGAACGTTCCCCGTCAATTAAATTTGTGTGTGCAACGTGCGGGGGGGATATTGAAAACCTACGGATTTGAGGTAACCTAGGTACATTTATTATTTATTTTTAGTGTGCGGTACATTTTGTGTGTGTTCTGCCGCGCGCTCGACTTTCGGCTTTACCGGCCGGCGCGGCGGCGCCTTTGAGCGCCGCGCCGTGAGTGCGCGGCATATTCGCACTTATAGGCACCGACGACGACGAGTAATGAATGAACGTACGTTTCGTTGTTTGTGTACGTATACAGAGTGCTGTATAATTTTATGCTTTAACTGATGATTAGTTTGTTTGAAAATAAAAAAAAACTAATTATGAATGAATTTCAATAATTTTTTTTTAAATCAATACTAGATAGTAGCACTACACGTGTATTAATTTAATGTCGTACAAGCGTTTACACCCTGTATATATATTTCAATATATATATTCAACAAGACTTATTGATCTTTATTTATTTCTTACGATTACCTTATTTGCTACTTTAACACAATATGCTATAAACTTATCTCTACTTAACTTATTTACTATCAGTTCCTTTACATTTTCTTCTTTTATGGATATATTCAGTTCATTCTCAATCTCATAACGTTCTTTACCAAATACGGGGCATTTGAATAAAATGTGCGCCACCGTTTCGCTGCTACCCGGCTCACAGATACATGATGGGTCCTCCTTACATTTGAATCGATGCAGATATTCGGAGAACCCACCATGTCCCGTCATTATTTGCGTTAGGGTTCCGGTTGGTTCTATCTGCCTGATGGTTCTGTGCGCTTTAACGGCGTCTGGGAAGAAGATCTTTGTTACGGCTGCAGTTTCTCCGTTTACATACCTACGATTCCACTCGCGAAGTGATTCCGATCGGATTTGCCGTTTGACAAATGATACCGGGCATTGGTCGTAGTGAGGTCTCATTTTGCTATTTCGGGCCGCATCCTTTGCCAACTGGTCCGCTCTCTCATTACCCTCCAACCCTGCGTGCGCCTTGATCCAGTATAGTGAAACTGCTTTGTTCTGGTCTTTGCTGGCTTTAATGTTCTGACGAATCTCTACCGCTAGAGGATGGATGGAGTGCCAGTTCGTAATGGCCTCAAGAGATGACCTAGAGTCACTGTATATCGCAAAGGTGGATTTTCGGCTTTTGAGGATCTCGCGCGTTGCCATGCAGATGGCCAGCAATTCGGCCTGGTAGACCGAGCAGTAGGACGACAGTTTCAATTTCCGGTTTTTAGTTTCGGCATCTCCTTCCCATATGGAAAGGGATGCTCCAACTTTACCTTCAATTTTACTGCCGTCTGTGAAGATGCGGATAGCTTGGCTGCTATTCATGTTGACTTGATCCTGGTCTACCAGGCATTGGAATTTTAGTTCCATGTGCTCGGCTGGGTGTGGCGTGTTGGCGAATGGCACCATTCTCTCAACCTCCCTATCGTCTAGCTCTGGCTGGAAAACCCCCTTTCTTGCCTTATACAGGGCGGCTGCCTCGTGTATTCGGAGGTCAAGAGGAAGCATTCCAGCCAGAACCAGTGCTGAATTCAGCGACACAGTTCGGTAGGCTCTGCAGAGCTTCAGGGCGAACGATCTTTGTACGGTGTTCAGCTGCTTCTGTATACCTAGCTTGTTGGCTGCGGGTGCCCAGACGCTGGCTGCATACAGAACGATTGGCTCTACTACTGCTACGTAGATCGTCCTTATGATTTCGGGGTGAAGGCCCCAGCTCACCCTAGCCGCTCGCGATAGGCGTTTATAGAAGCTTAGTGCCTTCACACATATGCTCGCTACGTGGCTATTAAAAGTCAGTTTGTCGTCAATGATGAGGCCCAGTATCTTAAACTCTTTTGACATGCTAATGTCGACCCCGCCCATGCTCAGGTGGGGGGTATCGTGCTTCAGTTTTCGGGTTATGACCATTGCATTCGTTTTGTGTGGTGCAAATCTTAACTTGTTTCGGATACCCCACTCCCGAACATACGCGAGGGCGGCATTTGCCTGCCTTTGCACTTCTGTTGCCGTGTCCCCGTCAAAGACGAGTACTACGTCGTCGGCGAAAGCCTGACAATAGTAACCACGTCTTTCCAGCTCCTTGAGTAGTGGATCGAGGAGCAGATTCCAAAGAATCGGCCCTCCGATCGACCCCTGGACGCACCCTTTTGTGGTTCCTTTGGTGACCTCTTCGCCTGCGTACCTGACTCTGACGCGCCTGTCCGTGAGATAGCTGTCCATTATGCGTCTAATGTTCACCGGACATTCTTCTTCCGCCAGCCTGATCCTTATGGCGGGCCACCATGCACTGTCGAAGGCCCCCTCTATGTCCAAGGATACCATTGTTATTAGTTTTTTCTGTGTCAGCTTTCCGCGTATGTGTTGTATTAGGACATAGAGGGCGTCTTCCGTACTCTTTTGTGGCATAAATCCATACTGGTGAAGGCTCAGTCTGGGAAGCACATGCCATTTTATCCTGCTTACAATCATCTTTTCTAGGACCTTTCCCATTACTAGCAGTAGGCCAATTGGCCTATAAGACTTTGGATCCGTGTATTTTTCCTTTCCCGGTTTTCTTAGGATGACCACGGTGGCCTCCTTCCAGATGATTGGGAAGTGGCTTAGTTCCATACACTTGTTTGCCACTTGCTACATCACGCCTCCTTTCAAGTAAGAAATTACCTGAGGAGGCATTGCGCTTCTATATCATACATTAAGAATAATTAATAAAAAAATAAAAAAATAAATTAAAAAATTAACTGCTTAAGCTAAAAGGATGGAAAGAAGATTATGTTTTTAATTTCTTCTTGACTCCGGTTGTTCAGTCTTGACGAATGATACATTTTAATAATCACATGCAGTCGGAAGCTCGTGTATGTCCTAGCACTGACGCCTCTCTCTGCATCTCTACGTCTTTGCAAATAAAGTAGGTGGAATTAAGGTTAAGACAACTGCTAATGTACCTCTCGTTCGCACGTTTCAACATTTTGAAAGTTATAATCAGATAAATCACTGAACTTAGTTTTCGTACTTATGCAAACTTTTAAGAAGGAAAACTTGTTTGGATTAAAATGATATTTTTGTTAAACTGTGTGCAATGTGAATGCACACAAACTTGGTTGATTATGATTGTTCATAAATAAGTTCTGCGATTTTATATCTATCAAAATATTGAAACGTGCGAGCGAGAGGTACATTAGTAGCTGTCATCGCCTTTGATAATCTTGACTACCATGCTGTGAACTGTAAAGGCTTCACTGCACATTCGATACGAATGCGACGGTCCGGGAATTATATCAGGGGTCAGGGAGGCAACAATAAATTGTGTATGAGGGTCTTCGGCGAAGTGGAAACTACACTGAAAAGACGGATCTTTTTCAATCGATCTATTCAAACACCTTTACAGATTAAGGATAACGTAAGCATTTTTTTTTATTCCTATTTGTATTTATAGTGGTAACGGTGAAAGTTAAAGACTGTTCTAGTGAGATGCAACTGATTTTATTTAGCCAAATTTCATACCCAAATTTTGTAAACCTTATTAATTATTATTCAGCCGATAAGGTCCTACTGCAGGGCAACGGCCTCCCTTCCTTGTTTCTACTCGCAGCTACAAGCCATGAGCTTAGGTGGCAGTCAAGCTCGTTTTATTAATTACTAGCGGCCTGTCCCAGCTTTGCATGGGTGGTCATAAATTTTTTGAACATTTTAGGATAAACTTATACCTCGCGTTCGAGCCTCGCGTCTACTTATTTCATACATTCGCACGACCCGTGCACCCGTTAACATTTTTAATTTCGTCATATCTTTTGAATGCAATGTCCGATTTGAAAAATTTAAGAAGTTATCTATAGGTATTGAAACCGTCTTAATTATGAAATGATTTATTTGGATAAGGATTAATACCAAGGTACAAATAAAGACCCTTTTCTAGCGGAGGCATTTCAATTAATTTTTTATAATAAAAGAACACTTATTGTGACATAACTATAATAGTTAGACATATGCTGTCGCGACATTTTTTGTAGATGATAACGTGTTCTACAAAATCGTAGTACATTATTTTGTTCTATCTTCAATAGTTTTCGCAGCGCACGCGATGTAAGGTTTTTTGTTTTCCACCTTGGGTTACATTATTGAAGTTTTAGTAAGGATCCCTGATTTTTTTGAAAATATTATATAGCCTATGTTACTCAGGGATAATGTAGCATTCTAATGGTGAAAGAATTTTTGAAATCGGACCAGTAGTTTTTGAGCCTATTCGTTACATACAAAAATACAAAAATACAAAATACAAAATACAAAATACAAAAATACAAAAATACAAAGTTTACCTCTTTATAATATTATTATTATATTATTATATTATTATTATAGTGTAGATAAGTGCTCTAAATAAAATCTTTTAATGTGATGTACCTTTTACTTTTTACTTTCTATTTTTCCTACTTTAAGGGTAATTATTTAGCTAAATATAATGAATAAACTAAGAATGTAACAAAAACGCTTGGCAACCCCGGCGCAACGCACAGGCGACGCCCGCGCCCGCATGGCGTCACTCTAATAGAATAACGTTGTATTTCTATATATCAGTCTTTCTTAAAGAGGGTGATAACGCCCCCTTGCGGGTGCATGAAGGCTACAGGAGTAGCCCGTAGGAAATTAGGGACCGTAGAAGAGGTTTAGGGGGGCGATGGCTGATTTCTATTTCCCAATATTTTAAAGTACTTTTAACTAAAATGACAACTAGATGGACAGACCAGCTCAATGAGGGTAGGTGCAAGTTCTACGATGTGGTCCGAATGGCCACGAATAGAAAGCGCTGGAGGCAAGCAGTCCACTCCAGTACAGGAAAGACATCTTCAAGTGACCACGATCTTCATTTATGAAGTGCCGACCACAGAGAGAACTAAAATGAAAACCTACAGTGCAGTAAGCACTTCATCGATTATTTCATGCAGCTGCCGTTGAAGAAGTGTAAAGCTGAATTTGGGGGCGCTATAAAATCATCGATTCACAAAGTGGTTGTTCGATGAATTGAGTTTGAGAACCTCTTCTATGGATAGATGGATCGAACTACCATGCCACTTGGCACTCGGGAACGTTACCCTGGGTGCACTCGTCTAAAATATTTTCATTACATTTAATAAATAAATAAATATTTGTTGCAAAAACTAAGCGAAGACTAGAAAATACTATTTCTTCTTTTTGTCGTGGCACTAGTTCTTTCGATCAGTGTGGTGAAAGTATTTTTAAGTGTTCCTCCTTTAGAAAATACAATGGGAACTAGACTACTACCTAGCTGTTATAGATACTTTTTTGTTTTGTAGTTTGTGTCCGTGATTTATTATCCGATGGTTTAGGTCAGGTATTTGTTCGAAGAAGCATAGTCTGATTAAGGCAGTCTTCTGATACCCTCTTTAAAAATAATCATCATTGTGTATTGAATGTTGTGTATTAAATCATCATTGTGAAGGTAGGTATAGAATAGAATAGGTACATAAAATACAAAATAACGAGTTTTTGACATTTTGGGTTATGGTCGAAAACCAATAAATAATGCATTTGAAGGTCTATTTCCGTTTTTAAAATTGTCCCTCGAACCTTCCGAGGTCGCGAACCAATTTCGTTAGCACCGGGATCCCGGATCTATTTCTCTGCATGAGTTACTGCTTCCTCTGGACCCTCAACGCTGTGTGGTAGCGGAGGATTAGCACGAGTTCCTAACGCAAGCATCTCATAATCGCGGTCATTGGTAAAAGTAGATGATCATTTACCATATTACAAGCTTGGCTTAGTTTGGGGCTAGATAGTGCTGTGTGGAAAGTCCACCAAATTTCAAAAGTAAAGTACCTATGTAAAGTTTAAAGATTTCATAAACCAGCTGACTTTCGTTCAAAATTTAGATCCTTATTTTAAGATACGCCTACGCATAACAATATGCGAACCGAAGTTGATATTTTTCTAATAAATCCAGATAGAATGGGCATTGTCTTGTTGATCTTTTGATGATGTTAATCTTTTTATGTCGATGACTCTACCCACGTCACCTTTATCCTGATCCCGCACTAGGATTCACTATGTTGTTGTTATAACAACATATAGTAAAGCAAAACTCAGCTCAACACTCAATAAACAAACTCAACACTCAATAATAACACCCATGGGAGCCAAACTATGAGAATGAAACTATCTCGCACACAAACTACTCAGCCGAAATAACAGACAGTTCGTATAAAAGCGCCCACTAAAACAAATATCAACGTATAAAATCTCCTTACCTAAAGTAGGTAGATACAGGGATTACTGAACAACGCTAAAAGAATATTAAACCTCCCTATCTCTATAGAAAGCTGAACAGGGATAATACTGAAGAACAATGTAAAGCATAATAGGAATGTACATGCCACATTATTCAAAGTAAAGGATGCAGAGGATAGGGCTCACAAGGAGTTCTCGGAATACGCGTAAGGGCACCGTCCCACTATCGCGGTAGAATCAAGCTCACGCAATTGCCTCCTTTATATGCGGACAATGGAACCACACTACAAATAAAAACCTTTCAATATACCAACTCAATACTAGAAACACGTCAAAGTTGCCCACTTTATAGCGCGGGCATCGCACTCTCCAAGGGAAATGGTTGAAGGTAAAGATTTCTCAAACCTTACTTTGTAAATCGTTATATAATTGAATGTCATTTGGACGTAGTTACGCTGAAAGGACTCAATCCACAAAATGTCACTATGGAGATATGGCATTTTAAAGTTTAGATGATGATTCAACAATGTTATTGCGTTCGGAAAATTTTGCCTGATTTTATTATCAGACACACTTCTGTCTGTGTAATAAAATTAGGCATATAAAAATAATAGTATTTTTGGTCATCTGACACAATAATTTCAAAATTTTCCTGAATGCAATAACAATGTTGAATCATCGTCTAAACTTTAAAATGCCATAATCTCCATAGTGACATTTTGTGGATTGAGTCCTTTCAGCGTAACTACGTCCATTTTATTTAAACCAATCTTATTTTAACCAGTTTTATTTGAGTGTACTTTAATTAAACTAGTGCTAAAATAATTGCAGCATGGATGTGAAACCAGATACAAATAATCATCACCTTCATAAAATAAATCTCGACTGAGCTCGGGAAAGAAGTTTCAAACTTACTTACCTCTAAAAACAAATGCACCTAATGATAATTACTTCTAATGATTTATGAAAAGTAAATAAAAAACGACATAGTAATTATAGGTGCAAGGTAAAATAAAATACATAAAATAACAGTTCTAAAATCTTTACAAACATGCGTGCAGCAAAACCACGTTTGAAGCTTCCCATCGCATCCTACTTAATTCATTGCAGGCATCCTGTAGCATAATCTGATGAACTCCATGGCTGAGTTTGCACCTCAGGCGTCAGACGCATAATGACGACCACAGATAGCAGCTACCCAATGTTTGCTGGGTGTCCGTGACCAGTAGATCTACGAGCTATGGATCCATGGCAACCCAATATTATGTGACAAAAAAAGACTGAGGGTGCAAAAGATTAATATGTTTCCATCAAAAGTATTCTTTCGAGGTCTACTGCTGAGATTCCCCAGCTTTATTTCCATGATTCTGGGGGTTCACAAAAGTGTGATATGTATTCGATAAGTTATTAAAAATAATGAGTTTATTAGCAGCTGTCCAAGTGCGGTGATGTGGACGGAATATCGCACAAACGCATGTCATCATAAACGCACAGTCACATCATTAAATTAAGAGAAACAGGAACTTTGAACGTGTCAGTTTCCAGCTCATCTCTCTCATTAACTTCTATAAACATTAAATATTCAATAGCATACAATCAGCACCATCAAAGTTTACTTACGACGCTGATTCCAATTATAATGAAGAAAATGTACAAAATTCGCACCCTTGGCTCCTCTGCAAGAACTGGCGACGATTCTGCTCCTGCGGCAAACTGCTTCCATTTTGATTTAGACTGTATCCCGTCGTGATAAGGTCGCGTTTCCTTTTGGCAGGGTTGAAGGGGATGCTGCGCCTCTGTATGTATTATAAATTGGTTTAGAGAGGTGCGGGGAGGCGCCGGCCGCCGCTCGATACCGACCAGTCGCGAACCGCGAATTCTCCGTGCGGGTGTACTTTTGCTGACGCCACACAAGTCCAAACGATAATAAAAATAAATCCCCCGTATTTACAATTAATAACATAGACATAGTGGACAGTAAAACTATAAGAAAGTCTGAGTGAAGTGGCAAAGTAGTGTAGAGTGGTGTTTATTGACTAGTGTATTGGATTGTTTGCTTGTTGTATCGGCCAATTTTCGCCGGAAAAGGTGAGTTAAACAATTGGTGGCAATTAAAAGTTCATGTTTTCGTTACGTCAGCTAACGACTGATGAAAATGAAAGATGACAATTAGGAAATGGCAGCGTGCTCTTCATGAGCTGCTGAAGTAATAAAGTGAAACCTTCGCACGCGTTTAATTAGATAGCTACCTATCTAAGGGTTTGACGGTAGATTGTCTCGAGAGGGTTGTTAAGGTACATATCGCTTTAAATTACGAGGAAGGCTCTTGAGTTGTGCCGTTCATTATTGTCATCGATTCTTAGTGCTAGTTCGACCATCTCAGAGTAACGCCATACGTCAAATAATAATATTTCTTCAGTCTTTTTGTTGCCAAGTTCAAAGTAAAGACCAACATATCGTATAAGACTATAGTTTGGTCGATCCACCCTTAGATTGCTTTATCACTAAGTAGGCGTTCCCTCATTCGAGGTCATCCACAATTGGGTATTCGAACACACATTTTGGCAACAAAAAAACTAGACTTTTTTTGCGCATGTCATAGTTTCAGTTGTCACCTGAAACATAGGTTAGGTACCTGGATATTTCGGATGGATTTCGAGATTTTCTGTAAATATGAGGAAAATAAGCTCTAAATGAGCAAACATAAGAAGAATTAGGTATTATACACTAAATATCTCTTTTTACTGTTTATTACCGATTTCTTTCTCAAGAGAAAATAAGGTATTACGTATAAGTATATGTATACCAGGTACTTAAAATAGTAGAAAATATCATAATATTTCTTTCTTCTTTGATACAATTGCCGCTTACTTGTCGAAATGAATTCAGGAAGTTATTTAAAGGCGTTGGTCTGACTATTCCCTACTGATTTGACAGTTGCACGCAACTCTTAACCGTGATATGGAATGGGTATCGTTTTGGCATCTTTGGAAGTTAGCTGTTTCAGTTCAATTTTACTAATATTCTGCAGAATAATTTGGGTGGTAATTCTAGAATTACCACCATGCCTTTTTCTGCCGCCAAGCAGCGTTGCTGTGTTTCGGTTTGAAGAGTGTGTTTGCCGATGTATTTATCTACAGGCACATGAGGCTTAACATCTGTAAGCCTCAAGTTGATGGACGCAGGGCAGTGCATCGTAGGGCACGTTCCTATCGTGCGTGACTTACGAGGCAAAGCTTTGTTACCACTTAACATCAGGTGGGCCATCTTTTTGTTCCATCAGCTAGTTGTATATAAAAAAAATTACATAAAATGTGATCACAGTTCGATTGAAAATTTGATGAACCGACCTAATAACTTGATATCCTGTTTTGAACGAAAATTTTCGTCGTATGTTTTGAAGAAACCGTCATCACCTTTTTCAAATCAAATAACAGACGACGTTACTTATTTGACAGACTTGACTGAAAACATTTTTATGAATTTCACTTGTAACTGGTTAATCTGTAGAAAAAGGCGTGTCAGGTTCATAAATATGAACCTTACTAATGCATCAAATCAATCAATTGCTATTTCAGTATCAAGAGCTGACCTAATTTTTTGAAGGTATAACCTTATATATTTTAGGGAAAATACTATACGTGTTCGTGTAACATAATATCTCTGAAAAGACCAAGAGATCAGACCAAGAGATCAGACCAAGCACTGGAATACTTTGACGTGTGCAAAATTTGAATACTTCGTTTTCGAAATTCCCATACAAAAGTAAAATTAATATTGTCTCAGAAATGTACAACCCTGATGTGTAAGTACGTGACCTTGGTACATACGCTATTTGCGTTTCCTAGTTGGTGGCAGTTCCGTTACCTATTTTATCTACAGTTCACAATCAAAGGTCAAAAAACATCTGTAAATAGGGCTGCGTCATGTTGGGTTAGTTTCACTTTGGAGGAAAGTTTAAGAGGCATTTCATGAATGAAAAATTTCATATTATAACATCAGTTGTTCGCCATAATCTGTAGAATACCCTGCTTCCGGGGGTAATTGTTACACGTTGTAGAATGTGAATATGAAACTGAAATACCAAACTGAAATATTACACTTTTAAAATCTAAACGAACAAAAGCTAGCTCATACTATTTGACTTATTTTTAAAAGCCCCGGATTCAAAACGCATCTTCCCACAACAGAAACAAAAACCGGATAGAAGGCCAAATTATGGACCATACAAAATGACCCATGTCTGATTTTTTGCGAAGGCGAGGATTTTGCAAATAGGCCTCGTCGCAAAAACAAGGGTCGCAGGCTTGTGGCCTGTATGAATTTTGTCGAGGCTTACCGGATCTCTGATAAAAAGGATATTCTTTATGCAAGGATGAAGAACTTTAAGGTTAGTTTTTGACGATATTATCTCTACATATGTACCATACCTCACTTAGAAGTAAAAGTAAAATAAGGTCATATAGTAGGAAGTATAAGTAGAGTAAGTTTGGGTGCCATAATATTTTTTTTATATACTATAATATTAAAACATCTTCTTTCATCATTTATATTTTATTTTATTCATCTTTTATAAAAAACATATGATATTCTCAACATGACAATGATCTGCATACATGGTAACCATGTAATGTTGCAAATTTCAAATATTAATTTAACTTTTGCATGGGAATTTTTAAAACGAAGTATTCAAACTTTGGACACGTCAAAGTATTAAATCTGATCACTTGGTCTTTAGTCCTATAGGGGTATTATGTTACACGTTGTATAGACCATGTAAGTCAAAGTCAAAAGGTATTTATTCAGTTAAATCACAAGGATCACTTTCAAACGTCTTAATACTAGGTAGGTGAATCTAGGTGCCAGTTCCACGCGACCAAAGCCTAGAAGAACAGGCAACAAACCTACGGTTTGGTTCCTATACGGCCAAACTATCCCTTCAATCTTTCCTTGCTTCCATCGTACCCTTGTTAAGTTCGTCTTCGTCCACAAATCCCCGGGAATTTCAATCATCCTCTACGTGAACATGAACAGTTTGCATTTTGAATTAACTCGTTATTATACATTTTTAAACTTTATAATGCTGGATGTATGGGCTTGGAATATTAATTCTTGAACCCTGGGAATAATGATCGTAAAGGATGTTCCCTTCTACGTAGCAGGTCTGCGATAATCGGATTTCTTTTCACTGTAATGAATATTTTTAGTTCGAAGAAAAATAAGCATACTTACCTTAGTTTTAAGAAGATAATATTTTTATAGAGACTCATGACCTTCTTGATAACTAACACGTGCAATTAAGGAATGATCGTTTTTAAAAAAGGCTATGAAGATAAAATTCCAACTGTTTGGATATTTTTTCTTGTGAAGTAATCAAAAGACTACAAATGAGTAAAACTGACACTGAAACAGCTTCACGACTTTGATCCCCAGGCACGGTAAAGTCAAAGTCAAAATGTATTTATTCAATAAAATCACAAGGATCACTTTGAAACGTCTTAAAGCTAGGTGACTCTGTGCCAGTTCCACGCGACCAAAGCCTAGAAGAACAGGCAACAAACTTACGGCTTGGTTCCTACCGTTCTTTTGTATGATCCTTTTACAAATTAATAATATAATATATTATTGAAGTTTAGTGAGGCGTAGGCATACAGAAAAAGGTAAACATAATCAAATTTATAAGACAATAGATCTCATAGTACCAAGTACGAACTCTAGATTCTTTGACTTTTTATTTTTATATATTTCTATATAACTAACATCTAGGTAAATCATAGATTTAGTTCACAGTGCTTATGCAATCGGGTTAGTTTAGGAATAAAAATGTAGTTTATCGGCGACGAGGGATCAGAAGGGGATAAATACGAGCGCTGAGGTGCTACCACGATTAATGGTTGTGTTAAAACGGCAAGAGAATAGATGGACAGCGATGAAATGCATCGCATCTTGTCTGTCCTACGCTGATCCCTTCTGTCGTTCCTCTGGTGTGTTGACGGGACCATAAATTCTACACGATGCTAGTCTTGATTTATTAAATGAGGCACAAAAGGAAAAATAATTGTATTTGTGTGAAACATGAAACTCGTTTTTTGTAAAACCATTCGACTTAATGAATAATGTTTTTACGAAAAATAAGTTTTCAACAAATGAAAACTGTGACGACCTGTACCCCAAGTATGAGTTGTGTTTACCATATTTGATTTTTCGTTTTTGTTCCGTGTTCATTGCGGGTTTTGTATGAAGACGCGATAGAGATACCGATACGGAACTTTATGTTCTACTACTAATTTTCATTATACTTGCAACATAAAATTCCGTATCGGTATCTCTATCGCGTCTTCATACAAAACCCACAATAAACACGGAACAAGAACGAAAAACGAAAAACCAAATATGGTAAACACAACTCATACTTGGGGTACTGTTAGCACATACTTAGTACTATAGTACATTTTATCAAAAATATGAAATTTGCCGCAGTAAATTCTGTAAATATCTCCCCAGCAATATTGCGGATTTATTAATAAAATAAATAAGTACGGTATCGGCATAGAGCACGACCTTGCGGACGCTAGACGAATTCACCACGAGTCGCGACCCTCATGGTGTCCCATGCCTACACACAGCTACGCATAGCAGAGGTTAACGAACAGACTTGCAAGGGGACACCACGCGCATGCGCTCTCTTATGTTTTGGACCTTACGGATGCTTGTTTCGTGAAGGATATCATTTTGGATAGTTTTTCTGGGAGGCAATAATGTACGGCTAAATAATGTACAGCATGATATTGCACAGCACGATAATGCACACCCCAATAATCCGTGTCCACTGGTTTGAATTATTGGGTGTACATTATCGTCCCGTACAATAACGTGCTGTGCAATATCGTCACGTGTTGATAATGTACACCCAGATATTGTACAGCATGATAATTGGAAGCCACTTTAGTACCTTCGAGCCTCGTTTGCACTGTACCAGTTCAATCAAGCAGTTTGCTTATAAATGGTTCTGACGCTAGATGCTTGTCCTTTTGCGAAGTCGTACTGGTTTGCTAAATCAGTAAGACTGTCTGTTTCACAATGTTTTGAATGAAAAATTGTTGTAATATTTTTGACAAAATAAATAACATCCAACAATGCAAGAGCCCCCATCTCTTAGGGTTTTGTTGACATCATAGTTTCGTTACTGGTCGGTCAGTTCATTTGTTTTTTCTTATTTTTTTTACGCTTGTAATTAATTTTAATTGAGAAGGTACTAAGTTCTCGTAAAATGGTGATCTGTACCCCAAGTATGAGTTTTGCTTACGATATTTCGTTTTTCGTTTTACGTTTTTGTTCCGTGTTCATTGCGGGTTTTGTATGAAAACGCGATAGGGATATCGATATGGAACTTTATGTTCTACTGAACATAAAGTTCTACTGAACATAAAGTTCTACTGAACATAAAGTTCCATATCGGTATCCCTATCGCGTCTTCATACAAAACCCGCAATGAACACGGAACAAAAACGTAAAACGAAAAACCAAATACTTAGGGTACTGATGATGAAGACATGTTCTGTCCAACGGACCTCTCCAATAAATAGTTTAGTAGAGTTGAAAATTCGTCACAATAACAAGTTAGTAGGCGGTAGTCAGAGTCAAGTCTAAATAAACCGAATGTTTGGACTTGCCTCTAATTATCACCTACTTGAATTTTTGGAGCGTTCGGGTCGCATCATGAGATTTCAGTTCGGGATGAACCACTAGTTTATTTTCACATTTTTAAAGGACATGCGCGATTATTACAGCCGTATTACAGCTTATCTACATCTACATCTACACTATCTACACTATCTACATCTACACTATCTACACTATCTACATCTACACTATCTACACTAATCTACACTAATATTATAAAGAGGAAACATTTGTATTTTTGTATTTTTGTATGTAACGAATAGGCTCAAAAACTACTGGTCCGATTTAAAAAATTCTTTCACCATTAGAATGCTACATTATCCCTGAGTAACATAGGCTATATTATATTTTCAAAAAAATCAGGGATCCTTACTAAAACTTCAATAATGTAACCCAAGGTGGAAAACAAAAACCTTACATCGCGTGCGCTGCGAAAACTATTGAAGATAGAACAAAATAATGTACTACGATTTTGTAGAACACGTCATTATCTACAAAAAATGTCGCGACAGCATATGTCTAACTATTATAGTTATGTCACAATAAGTGTTCTTTTATTATAAAAATGTAATTGAAATGCCTCCGCTAGAAAAGGGTCTTTATTTGTACCTTGGTATTAATCCTTATCCAAATAAATCATTTCATAATTAAGACGGTTTCAATACCTATAGATTACTTCTTAAATTTTTCAAATCGGACATTCCATTCAAAAGATATGACGAAATTAAAAATGTTAACGGGTCCACGGGTCACGCGCGGGGTGCGATTTCACTCACTCAAGGAGAAGCGCGTGCAAATGTATGAAATAAGTAGACGCGAGGCTCGAACCCAACGGTCTAAGTTTATCCTAAACTGTTCAAAAAATTTATGACCACCCATGCGAAGCTGGGACAGGCCGCTAGTAATAAACTATACCTACGACTTAATTAAAACAAAAAATGATGTCAGTGAGCTGACAGCTGATGTCAGTTGTCTGATAATGGAGCCAAAGTCTATTCAATGGAAATCTTCAATAAATATGCCGATTGAGGTGAAACTCGGATAACATACCTACCAACTAAGTAGGTATCTACATAATGAATGTCCACCAATATTTATTTATTTAAAGAGCTTTAGAATTGGTAGGCAGCAATAACCTTCTTCTTCTCCTCGTCATCGTGTCACTAGTTTATTACAAAACAGTGTGGTGAAAAGATTTTAAGAGTGTGTTTGCCAGTGAAATTACAAACACATGTGGCATAAGATCTTTATGCCTCAGCTGTTGATGGACGCAGGCACAGATGAGAGAATACACGCAGGGCAGATCATCGGTGGCCACGTTCCAATCGTGCGTGACTTACAAGGCAATGCGTTGTTATAGGTGATGGTTACCACTTAACATCAGGTGGGCCATTTGCTTGTTCCATCAGCAAGTTGTATAAAAAAATGCTCCTGAAAGAGGCTCCTTTTGATCACTAAAAAGTTCTACAAAATCTAGGTACCTACATTTTGTAGAATTTTTTAGGTTCTACACATAGATTTATAATACTGTGTGTATTGTATACTTGATCTAAGGTTCTACATCATATCACTGTTTTTTTTTTTTTTTATACTTCTAGCTGACGGAACAAGCAGATGGCCCACCTGATGTTAAGTGGTAACCATCACCTATAACAAAGCATTGCCTCGTAAGTCACGCACGATAGGAACGTGCCCTACGATGCACTGCCCTGCGTCCATCAACTTGAGGCATACAGATGTTAAACCTCATGTGCCTGTAATTACACCGGCAACCACACTCTTCAAACCGAAACACAACAACGCTGCTTGGCGGCAGAAAAAGGCGTGGTGGTAGTACTTCCCCGGACGACTATACTTCTAGAATAGTGCTCTTCTCCATAGGAGTAGGTAACTATCACTGAAAAAACGGAAGAAATGAAAACTCAATGAACAATGAACACTCCATCAAAAGAGAACTTGCTGTACCCCAAGTATGAGTTTTGCTTACCATATTTGGTTTTTCGTTTTACGTTTTTGTTCCGTGTTCATTGCGGGTTTTGTATGAAGACGCGATAGAGATACCGATACGGAACTTTATGTTGCAAGTATGATGAAAATTAGTAGTAGAACATAAAGTTCTATATCGGTATCCCTATCGCGGCTTCATACAAAACCCGCAATGAACACGGAACAAAACGAATCGTTTTTGCTCCGTGCTCATTGCGGGTTTTGTAAAATTCCATATCGGTATCCCTATCGCGTCTTCATACAAAACCCGCAATGAACACGGAACAAAAACGTAAAACTAAAAACCGAATATGGTAAGCAAAACTCATACTTGGGGTACTGATTTCCTAGCAGGCTGCAGACAATATAGTACGATTCTCCAAGACATTTCAAAACTACAAAATAATCGTTACAAACTACAAATCAAAGAGAAATTTCAGAATATTCCGTAATCTTTATAATGACGACATATAAACATAATCGGATCTAACTAAGAACGTGTAAACTAAAAATGTAAAATGGTACAGCAATGCAAAACTCAACTTGCTCAACTCACTGTTTTTGGTCGAGTGGCATAATGCATGGCAGGCAAAAAGACCGATCGACTCCAGTCCAGCGCCATAAAACAAAATAAAAAAAAGAAAATAAATGAAAAACAGGAAAAACCTAACTAGAAGAAGAAATATAATTATTTTACATATATTTAGAGTGAATTACCAGTGTAACAGTTTTAAATAGTATGAATGGACTTTATATTTGTTTGTGAACTATTTTAAGACGGAACACTTTAAAAATCGTACAAAGAATCTTTTTCACGACTAATGGCGATTTGAATGTTTACATACACTTTTAGAAGCTGATCAGGGCCTGTTATCTGCTGCCGCTGATAAACGTGGAGAGTTTATTATAAATTACCCAAAAACACAACATAAGCACAAATTCAAATGCACTTTGCTCACCGGCTGGTACATAACCTTCAGGCACCGTTTAACTCCACTATCTTAAATGATAAATTATATACACTACATTATATGACCATGACACGGAGGGCACGTGACTTTGCAGCAAGGCTACAGGTGGTTGCTGCGGAGCTCTAATAGTAACAAGATTCAAGATCAGCTATTGCAAGAACGAGATGAGACATTGAGGCTCTAATGATTTAATTGACTTGATGATTTTGGAATTCTCAAGAAGCAATTGGCCGAGCTAGCCACCCAATACAAAACTGATCATGATCAATTAGAAGACCTAACAGTTGAGACTTGAATGTATGAACCATTGGTTCTTACCACTCATGACATGAAACATGTATAAAATCCAGGAGTTATATGAGTGTAGGCTAAAAATGATCATTATGAATCTGTGCATGTGTCTATGTCTAATGATTATAGTATTGGATTTAAAGACGTCACCAGGGACCCTAACTTCTCACTAGTTGATTTCTCTTCACCTAAAAGCCAAGGAGTATCTAAATTAATTTCCTAGCATTGTCAAAAGTTCCTAGCATTTATATTGTAAATATCTAGGCTATACCTTTTGTACTTGTATTAGTATTATATAGATGACAAAAAAGCTTGGGACTGATCTATGCTCCAACTCATTAAAAACACTAAATAATTAAGTAGGTACCTTAATAAAATTGTAAAAAGGATCATACAAAAAACGCTAGGAACCAAGCCGTAAGTTTCTTGCCCATTCTTCTAGGCTTTGGTCGCGAGGAACTGGTGATAGATTCACCTAGTATATAAGATGTTTCAAAGTGATCCTTGTGATTGTACTGAATAAAGACCATTTTGATTTTGATTTTGAGTTGTAATTTAAGTATAAAAACATAACTAAATTAACTGTTGTACTATTAGTTTTTCTGTATGGGTAGGTAATTTAAATAATATAGGCTATCATTTACGATCTTATAGACAAGCATAGTACGGTTGTTGTTATTTTTTCTGATGTTCTAAAGTTCATAAAAAGGAGATTATTGCTCCTCTAAGAAACTGCAATCCAGTACAACGACCCAACCTAGGTTTATAGTAAGTATGCAGATGTTAAGCCTCATGTGTCTGTAATTTCACTGGCAACCACCCTTTAAACCGAAACAGCAATGCTGCTTGATGGTAGTATGCACACCTGGTCAAGCTCATCGCAGAGGTTTTAAAATAAATAAATAAAATTGGTGGACTTTGCACAACTCTATCTAGCCCCGAACTAAGCAAAGCTTGTATTATGGGGTCCTGATAGCTATTTAAATAAAAAAAATTTTTTTATGAAAACATACATAGGTACTTGTAACATATAATAATACCCAGACTGAACAAACTATGTTCGTCACACAAATAAATTTTGTTCTTGGTGGGGATTGAACGCACAGCCCACAGCAGAAGGCAGAGCTATTACCAACTGAGCTGTGACGGCTTTTGAGGCTACGGCTAGATACTGAATAGAATAGAATGTACCTACCTAAGGAACATTCATTCGTACTAGGGCATGCAATACCGGGACTAATCTCAATACCGGTATTGAGTTCGGTACTGGAGCCCAATACCGGAATCCCGGTACTAATACCGGTATTGGCAATTTTATTAAAAATTCTAGTTTTTGTTTGTATAAAACTAATATTGTATGTAATTCAAGCTAACTTTAGCAAGATCTATTAAACAAAGACTTGAAACGAAGAAAAACTGCAGGAATAAAATCAAAATAATTTGTATCAAAATAATAACAAAATAGATCAATCAACAAACTAACGTTACTTATATTTCCTTTTACCTACATCTATCTAGGTACGCAAACGCTGCATGTAGGATAAGGAGCTTTGTGTTTTTATAAGAAATCACATTATATTCTAATATAATATGATAAACACAATTTGTTTTTCAGCCTCATTAATCATATAAGTAATTAAATTAAATGAACTTAAACGTACGTATACGTACGTACCAAATGTAGTCATACTATCAATTATATGTTAAGTCTGTATTTTGTCCATGGTTGACTATTCAGTCTATTGTAGATTTAGTATTGCTCTGTAGAGAAATATAGATGTCAAGTGAGTTTGGTGCTGGATGGCCGTTATAAATTAAATAAAATATCCTGATAAAATTAATCTTTCTCTGGCAGTATGCCCTCAATATATCGATATATCTAAAATTATATAACTTTTATTTAAATTAAATATTTCTATATATGGATCAACATTGTAGCTTAAAAAAATTAAATAACATTTTTTATCATTACACGTAATGATGATGATGTCGTCCAGGCCGGTTTCGACAACGGCGACATAGTTACTGCTTGTTTATTGATTTGTCTATCGTGTGCTCTAAGATGACTGTAGTAACCAATTTTGGCTTGTAATAAGATTATAGGTACCTAGACAATAATCAACTCATCATTAACGTCATTATTATTTGGTCAAAAAACGTTCTTCTTGTTAATGTGTTCTCAATATTCGTAATGTGAAAGAGAATCTTGCATTTTATCTGAGAGATTTTACTTATTAATCGGTTACAAAAGTATCCCGCAGAAGAAAATATTCGCTCACTCTCAGGTCTCAACGCTTGTTAGCAAAATACGCATCAGATATTCATAAGCTTTAGTTGGTTAGCGTCAGAACCCCTGGACCATGTGCGATATTTTATGTTTGGAAACTATCAATATTTAGTACCTATTTGGTACTATTTGGTACCTATATTCGATTATTTAGTACCTCAATGAACAGTGAAAAAACATGAAAATAAAGTGGTCAGACATTCTGACGTCAGGTTGTCTGGACCACATTTTTTTCACATAGTTAGAGACAATATAACTTAATTATTTATTTGCAAATATTTAGGACCTTTTTAGTACCTTTCAAAACTTTTTTTTTTTTAATTTTATGTATTCCCAGAAAAAAATTACAGATTAATGAAATTTTGCTATGCAACGTATATCATAATACCCCTATAATCCCGGAAGCAGGGTATTCTACAGGCCATGGCGAACAATTTTTATCCTAAGACTTTTGAAATTTTGAAGTTTTGCATTCATGAAAGGCCTCTTAAACTTTCCTCCAAAATGAAACTAACACAACATGACGCATGCCTATTTACAGCAGAAAAAAGTTATATGAAATTTTATAAGAAGCAAAACTTATTTTATGGATATCTGACAGGATTTTGACTGCCTTCACAGCTCAGTTGGTAGTCCCCACCGAGAACAAACATCTGTGTGATGAACATAGATTTTTGTTCTCTGTCTGGCTGTTATTATATATTGAAGGAATGTCTACAAAAGATTTAGGCGCTATCATAACTGATATTGCACCATGTCTTGCATACATTTTTAATAGATGTGTAGATGAGGGCGTATTCCCTGATTTAATGAAACACAGTAAACTCATTCCCTTGTACAAGTCTGGAAATGAACAAGATCCTGCGAACTACAGGCCTATTTCGGTGCTGCCTACAATAAGTAAAATTTTTGAAAAAAATGTTCTTACGCAGTTATTATCTCATTCGTCAACTTCATAGTCATCAATTTGGATTTACTAAAGGTCGATCAACGACTAATGCCGGTTCGACGCTCCTGAAGCACATTTATGATGCTTGGGAACACTCTTAAGATGCGATTGGGGTTTTCTGCCAGTCATGCCACCTTAATATCTAAACTTAAACATTACGTCATCCTAAACCAGGCAATTGATCTTATACAGTCATACTTAACCAATGAGTGCAAAAAGTTGATGTTGGCGGTGAGAGGTCTTCTGGGTCGGTCAGTAGTTAAAAATTGGGGTATCTGGATCAACAGCTATCCAGCTACCCCAATTTTCATCTATTCAAGTTTCCATCTATTAAGTTTTCATCTATGCAAGTTTTCATCTATTCAAGTTTTCATCAATGTAGTTTTCATCTAGTTTAGTGTATCTATTCAAGTTTTCATATATTCACGTTCCATAGGTTCTACCTATTATTCAGGTTAGGTTATATCATACGAATGTACACATGTAATTTCTCAAAACATTATTAACCGCTCTCACGTCTTAGCTGATAGTAGCTCTGCTTTCTGCGCTGTAGGACTTGGATTCGATTCCCCACTGAAAACAAACATTCGTATAATGAACACAGATGTTTTTTAATCCATCTGGTGTAATAATATTATAACTATTGTTTGCAAAAAAATATTAGTATTAATCAGCTAAGTATCTGGTTCCAATAGTACAAACTTTGCTCAGTTTAGAGCTAGATAGTGCTGTGTGGAATGTATACTAATATTTGTATTGATTTATATTATTAATAAGTAATTGTGTTTTTTTTTTGTTCCAATTTCATCTGCGATCAGTCTTCAGACTATGAGCAGGTTTGTGGTGGGTCATTTGTCTTTTAGAAGGTGCACTCCAGCGAGTGCTTCTCCTTTTCTTCGGCATCATGTCAACCCATCTAGTTCCATGATGTGCTGTCTGCGTAACCTCTTGGGGTAGTTGATGGTACTGAGCTGTGCAGCTAGGTGATTAGGATGTGTGTTCAAGCGTTTTCTGTATTTCGCTGAGGTTAGTTTTATTTCGTCGTTGATTGTGTTGACTTTCAGTTCGCTATGCAGCTCACTGTTCATAAGGAACCATGGGGCATTAGATATGTTTCTCAGGATACTGTTTTGGGCTCTTTGCATTATGATTTTATTTGAGTTGCAGGTTGATCCCCATAGCTGGATGCCATAGGTCCATATTGGCTTTAGTATGACCTTATATATTAGGAGTTTGTTGTCGGTGCTCAGAATTGAGTTCCTGCCCAGTAGCCAATGAAGGTTACGGTATTTGTGGTTTAGCTGGTCTATCTTTTTTTCACATGTGTTCTCCAGGTCAGTCTACGATCTAGGTGCATTCAAAGGTATTTTACAGCGTTGTTGTGTGGTAATATGTTTGATCCGAGGCTAACTGGTGGACAGTCTCCTTTGCGGAGGGCAAATGTTGCATGAGTTGACTTTGCGGTACTGGCTTTGATCCTCCACTTGGCTAACCACTGCCCTATTTTATCGAGCCCGTTTTGTAAGTTTGACGATGCTTCGATTGGGTCCTTGCTACTAGCCAGAATAGCGGTATCATCAGCGAAAGTAGCAGTTACGACGCCTGGGGTTTCTGGGAGGTCCGATGTGAAGATGGTATATAGGACAGGGCCCAGTACTGAACCTTGAGGTACTCCTGCTTATATTTCGTGGAATTTCGAGGTGTATTCGCCGTCTTTTACTTGGAATATTCTTTTTGAGAGGTAAGACTTCAATATTCCAAAGAACGGGTGTGGAAGCAAGGCTTTTATCTTGGTGAGGAGTCCCCTATGCCAAACTTTATCGAATGCCTGTTGTATGTCCAAGAAGGCCGCGGAGCAGTACTCTTTTAGTTCTAGTGATTTTCTTATCTGGTCGACGACCCTGTGGACCTGTTCGACTGTGCCATGTTCTTGTCTGAATCCGAATTGGTGATCTGGGATTATTGATTTTTCGTGAAGGACAATTAGTATACGTGAGAGCAGAACTTTTTCGAATACTTTGGAAATGACTGGTAACAGGCTTATTGGTCTATACGAAGCAACTTCATTCGATGGTTTCCCTTCTTTGTGAACCATTATTATTTCAGATATTTTCCAGACGCTTGGATAGTGGCCAACTCTAAGGATTGCATTGAAAAGCGTTGTAAGGAATACCATCCCTTTCCTTGGCAGCTGGATTAAAATCTCTTTTGTTATTTGATCAAAGCCTGGTGTTTTTTTGTTATCAAGTTTTAGTAGGTGTCGCAATGTTTCTCTTGGGTTGGTTGGTTTCAGCGGTTTATCAATTTGAAAGTCCTGGTCAAGGATCGAGTTGATATCGGTGTCATCGTTGTTATTGTTAGCGTGGTCGTTGGGTTTGAATACGTCTTTCAGGTGGTTTGCAAAGGCGTCTACTCGCTGTTGTGCTGTTCTGGCCCATTTAGAGTCAGCAAGTCTCAGGGGTGGTCGTGTGTTCTTGGGTTGGTTGATGTTTGACGTGGCTTTCCATAGAGAGTAGTCGGTTGCTTTAGTCGCTGTAAGGGAGTCCAGGTACTGTGTTAGCTTATTTCCGAAGGTACGCAATTATGTCTGAGATTTTTGGCTGGGGTTTCAGGAGTAGTCGATCAGCATGCGACTTGAATAAGATTCGTAAGATTGGTTACAGCCAGCTCTATTTCATCGGGGGTTTTGAGGGCAATCTGGAGCTCGAGCCTTCTTTCAATTATTTCTCTAAAGGAGTCCCAGTCCGTGTGCTTACTATATAGTCTCGAGGTAGTCTCGTACTCCAGGAACGTTGTACCGATAGTCAGTAGCACAGGAGTGTGAGCTGAGGAGCCATCCAAGCATGAATTTATCATAGTAGAATATTGCGACATACCCTTAGTGATGAAGAAGTCAATAACATCTGGCAGTCTATTTGTATCAGTGGGCCAGTGTATCGGTTCTGAGGTTGATATGGTTGACAGGTTGTTTTTGTCTACTGACAGTTTAAGTTGTCTACCTCTTGTAGTTGCAAGCCTTGACCCCCAGTGTGGGTGTTTTGAGTTCCAGTCTCCTCCGGCGAGGAATCTTGGGCCTAGTGTGGTGAAGTAGTGGGTCAATTGTTCTTCTTTCATGGAATGCTTAGGTGGACAGTATACTGCAGAAACGTTGAAGTTGCCTGTTTTCCCTTCAACTGCTATGGTGGTCGCCTGAAGGTGTTCAGTCTTATATGAAGGTAATTCATGGTGCTTTATTGAAGACCTGACTATTAATGCTGTGCCTGCATGTGCAGTCCCATCGGGGTGTTGTGTGCTATAGGTTGTAAAGTTTTTGATATTTACTTGACTCCTGTCCGTGAAATGAGATTCCGATATTAGTAATATATCGAGTTTGTTTATATTGAGCAACATTTCAGCTTCATTAACATTTGGAGCTAAACCGTTGATGTTCCACGCAGCTATGTTTAAGGAAATCATTGTGACATCTTTGCGACGAGGTTCACAATGAGGCCCATCAGCGTGCTCATTTGGTTGAGAAGCATATCCATTTTTTCCATTTGTTTAATTAATAAGTCTTGAATGACTTGAGTTGGCATGAGGTGGTCGTCTTGTATAGGTTGTTGGCTTTGGGGTTGTAAGGGCATCCTTGTGTTGTTATTTTGTTCTTTTCTTGGTTCGGTTTGTTTTGGCTTTTTACTATTTTCTACTGGTTTTTCAGGTATTTGTCGTGGTTTACTTCCCACTATTTCGGAGTAGGTTTGCTGTCGTCTGTTCTCTGTATTTCGTAGTGGGTCGTTTGCAGTTTGTTGGGGTTTTGGTTCAAAGTACTGTTTTAGGTTGTTGCGTCCTTTTCTTGGTTCAGAGCTTTGCGGTTTTCGTATTAATTCATCACTTCTTTCAGATGTTTGTTGTTTATCAGAGTTATTTATTTCAGGGCGGTTGTTTTTTCTTTTTTCCTGTTGTCTTATTTGCGGTATATAGTCTCCATCTAGCGCAGGAGAGGTATAAGTCTGCCTTATTGTGTTGAAGAAGGTTCTGCGGTTATGTTTTCTAGTAAGTATTTCTTGGTATACTTGGCAACCCTTGTAATTTGCAGGATGTTCTCCAAGGCACAGAGCACATTGCTGGGGTGCTGCGGTCTTTTTTCTGGCATTCACTTGTTTTGTGTTGACCTGCACATTTGACACATCTGTATGGTCTCATGCAGTTATTTTTTGAGTGGCCATACTGTTGGCATTTGTTGCATTGGACTACGGTGTTTCTTTTCTTAGGATCTTCAATAGTGACAGAAGTGTTGTAGATATATTTTATGCTTTTTACTGCCTTATTGTTTTGGTTGCGCTCAATATTGACAAAGAATGTCGATGTTGGCTTTTTCTCCGGTCCGGTAAGTAATTGTGTAAAAAAAAGTTATAAAACAATTAGTTGAATTAGTAGGTAGGTATTTAGATGCACTTTTGTCCTGTTGTTGGTTATCTATTTATAATAACTACTAGATAGCTATATAAAGTTAGCATGGTATGATGATAGATAATGGTTTACATGTTCCAGGGTTGGGATAAAACCTTATCATAGTAAAATTCCAGCCAATCATTCCATTTACTGTGATTCCATTTACTGTGACAAAGTTCGTTAGTTTATATCTACCTCAGTTCGAATAAGGAACCATGTCACAGAGAATCAAAATATTATTTTATTTACTATGCTAAAGTTATATCTTTAGTATCACATTACCTATGGTATAATTCGTGCCTATTTATGCACTTTTTATTCAACTTTGTTTATCTAAGGAAGTTCTGATTAGGAACCATGTCACAGTGAATTAAAGCATTATTTTATTTACTATGACATAGTTCTATCTTTAGTATCACATTACCTGTGTATAATTCCTACCTATTTATGTACTATTTATTCAACCTTGTTTATCTAAGAAACAGTGATGCTATTATGGTTTCAGTTTGACTTCCAACTTTAAGGTCAAGGGTTTGAAACCCGACCGCGTAGAATCCAAACATAACGCTGGTTCTTTCATACTCTACGGAGTAAAAATAACAAAATATAGCTATGATGACGAGGAATGTACGTTCTATATAAGCTCAGGAATATTTTATATCTGAATCAGAACCTTTTTTATATTTCATTGTAAGCTTGTCTTGAAGAAATGTCGGTAAGGATTTTATTTTAAATATTATTAATAATAATATGATTTTTTAGATAAGTACCTATGTACCTATACAGAATTGTATATCTAGATATTTTAATTTGTTATTTATTACTCATTTCTTTTTTACAGTATTCAAACTGGATTTTATCACCACCAGTAACTCCTACTGATTTTCATCAAATGGGAAGCGTTTTTGAATACCAAAACGTTCAGAATATTCAAGAAAACGCTAAATATTCACCTACTACTACTACCATGGAAAGTAAGATGCTAACATAGAGTTTAAAAACAACCATTCGTGGTATGACATTAATTCGCATTGAGATTTACAATGCTAATCAATTCACAACTAGTGAAGAGTCATCATGCAAGTGTAATGCAGAAATATGTGCTCAACACGTGGTTAGCAATGTTCATTCAGATCATATTTATATAAAACTCAAAGAAATCCTTAAATTGATGGACAATGCAATGTATACTAGTTTATAAATTTTATTTTGAATAGACGGCTATGTCAAGATAATGTTTATTTTATTTACTATCCTAGGTTTAGTAAATAATTAATAATATACTGTAATTGAATAGATGAAAACTTGAATAGATAAAATAGAAGGTGGAATAGATGAAAACCTAAATAAATGTAGTAGAAAACTTGAATAGATGAATACTTGAATAGATGAAAACTTGATTAGATGAAAACTTGAATAGATGAAAACTTGAATAGATGAAAATTGGGGTAGCTGGATAAACTGTTGATCCAGATCAATAATAGGTAAGATAAAACTTTAATACATAAATAGAAGGAGGAATAGGTAGAAATTTGAACAGATGAATAGTATATAAACCTAACTTAACCTGAATAATAGGTAGAACTTATGGAACGTGAATATATGAAAACTTGAATAGATACACTAAACTAGATGAAAACTACATAGATGAAAACTTGAATAAATGAAAACTTGCATAGATGAAAACTTGAATAGATAAAAATTGGGGTAGCTGGATAACTGTTGATCCAGATACCCCAATTTTTTACTACTTCAGTCATTGATATAAGGGTGCCTCAACCCCCTTCTCAGCCCCCCCATGTTGATAATGTAATGTATAATGTATAGTGTAGTGTAGTGTAGTGTTGTGTAGTGTAGTGTAGTGCAGTGCACTGTAACGTTATGTTATGTTATGTGATGTGATGTGTGATGTGTGATGTGTGATGTGTGATGTGATGTGTGATGTGATGTGTGATGTGTGATGTGATGTTTGATGTGATGTGTGATGTGATGTGTGATGTGATGTGTGATGTGATGTGATGTTATGTCAATTCAAATTATTAAAGTTATTATTTAAAATAGTGTATTTATCTACAATGAATATATATCTCAAACTACATAATATATCATCATCAGCCTATATCAGTTCACTGCTGGTCACAGGCCTCCCCAAAACTCGCCAACGAGCACTATCCTGAGCCATCTACGTCAACTCCCATCCAGTCATACATTCACATAATACAGTATGTACGCTGCAAATTAAACATCCATAAAATAAATTTTGTTTTTAAAAAAAAATATTTCAACCGTAACTTTTTTCTGGGACTACATAAAATTAAAAAAAAAAAGTTTTGAAAGGTACTAAAAAGGTACTAAATATTTGCAAATAAATAATTAAGTTATATTGTCTCTAACTATGTGAAAAAAATGTGGTCCAGACAACCTTTCGTCAGAATGTCTGACCACTTTATTTTCATGTTTTTTCACTGTTCATTGAGGTACTAAATAATCGAATATAGGTACCAAATAGTACCAAATAGGTACTAAATATTGATAGTTTCCAAACATAAAATATCGCACATGGTCCAGGGGTTCTGACGCTAACTTTAGTTGGATGGACTCCTCTATTTTTATCTAAGAAATGGTAATGTTGACTAAAACTCAATAGGTAATTAACTTTTTATCACATCAATTCGAAAGGAGATGGTTTGCTCTTCGAAAACAGGCAGCAAAATAGCACTGTACACTGTATGAACAAGCAGGCTTTATAATTAAAAAAAAGCGCCTGAACTAAATAAAAATAAACAAAAACACGTGAAACGCGCATTCCACCTTTGTTCATAATTGTTTACTCAAATTCAGATTTTACTTAGTTTTATGAAAATAAATAAAATTACAATGAATACATGATTATGACTATGAGACAATGTGACAATATGACTATGTGACTTCGTGACTTCGTGACTTTGTGACTTTGTGACTTTGTGACTTCGTGACTTTGGGACTTTGGGACTTTGGGACTTTGGGACTTTGTGACTTCGTGACTATGATTATTCATAAGTTGCACTAAGCTATTTTCTCATAGAGGGTGATAAAAAGTAGAGTGTCCACCTCGGGAGCAACACTATTTTAAGCTCGAGTGAAGTACTTTGAATCCCTCGCTACGCTTAGGATTCTACTCTAGAATCCTTCGCTCCGCTCTGGATTCAAAACACACTCTCGCCATAAAAATAGTTCTTTGCTCCCTTGGTAAACAATCTACTATAAATACCTATTAAAATTTTGACATTGTTATCAATCAACAATAAATTCTATTATTTTATTTTAATTTAATATGCCTAATTGCAACCAACATTCGATATTGATTATTCGATTTCAATACCGAACAATGCCGGTATTGATTTCCTTCAATCCCGGTATTGAAATACCGAAAAAATCTTCCGGGATCCCGGTATTTCGGTATTACGGGATTCCGGTATTCATGCCCTAATTCGTACCCATCCTATACCTACTTACTTAGCCTAACGTAGATCTAGTAGATCACGTTCATCAAGGCTAGACCACTTCTTACTAGAACCCTAGGTGGGTTCTACAGTACATTCGTACTGTTCCCAAGTTTATACCTTAGTTGAACTTTAGTTTTTAAGTAAGTATACGATAGGATCCAGTTTCAAATCCAGTCGTGCACCAATGGATATTTCCTATCGAAAAATTTATGTGCGCAATGTCAGTGGTTTTAAACGTTGAACGAAAACATCGTGAGGAAACCAGTAAGTATTCTAACAGCGGCGATGGGCTTGCTACCTGTCACGTATGGTATACCAACTACTGCAAATTGAGGGTATGTAGGTAGGTATGTACCTATATTTTTCATTATACCAAATGTCATGTTTGGATGTACCTACGTCTGACTACCTCCCTAAACGTTCTAAAAAAATCATGAGTTTTAGGTAAGTACCAACCTACTTGGTACTAAAAGATCTGAGGGGATATCTACGAGGGGTTGGGGGGGCAGTGAACCTGTTTCAGTTTGGTATGATGTAGGTAGAAAACAAGAGCGATATGATTCCAATCGTCTTAAGTAGGTAGGTAAGCACTAGGGTTGCCACCCGTACTTTATAATAAAGTATTGTACTTTATTTCAGGTAATTGTACTCTATACTTTATGAGAACAATAAAGTACACCAAAATACTTTATTTCGCATGATTTAATTTCTTTGGGATTTTGAATAGTTTATTCGTAAGTATTTTTTCGTTAAACGACTTTAACGATTGATGCTGAATCGATTTCGCCTCTCGCCAGCGCCACATCACATAAGCACTCGTTTTTAACAATTTCTAAACACAACCTAACCTCAAATTGTACCTAAAAAAATTGTACTTTATTTTGATACTATGTACTTTTTTTTTCTTACCTATAATAACCAATGTACTTTAACTGCAAAAAGGTGGCAACCCTAGTAAGCACAGTGACCATCAAAAGTCAATAAATATTGAAACAAAGTTTCAAGTGTTGTTTCAATGAAAGTTCGTTTTTTGATAAAGGAGCTGTTTCATCAATATATGGACCAAAAAAAATGAACTATATGATCAGTGTCTGTTACTGATCACTTAGATGTAGCTAAAACTCTAAATAATTAATTAAAAAGAATATCCCAAAAAAAAGGATGATAATTGGTTACCCTTTATCTGTACTAGCCTAATACTACTTGCTACTGACCCGAGAACCATTCTTAAATGTTTGTCTCATTCGCAACGAAACGCAGCGCTCGCGCAGTACTAACTATTATTTTTTCTATGGCCGGCCTCAGACAAAATAAAAAAGTAAAGACGGAGCTCCACGAACAGAAAAGTGAGGCCAGTTTTCTAAACATGTGTGCGGAGGCCGGTGTTGTCATGACAATTCAAATTACCCCAAAATTACAAAAATAACATTACTAAATAAAACGTCTATCATGATATATAATCTAACACAACTTATCTATTTTATGAAATAATAATCATAAAAATCAGTCCACAAACGGGGAAGATATCGTGTTGCCGTGGGTCAAGATGACCGACAGACCAGCCATCAACGCAATGTTTGACAATTTCGTTCGGTGAGTATGAATTTCTGGTCTCGGTATTGTCTGTATTTCGTTCTGTATTGAACCTAGCTTCACAATGAGTGCAGCCAATGGGCGTTAAGGTAATTTGACCTCGTAGAAGTGAGCAACCAATGGGCTCGAAATCTTGTGTACATCCGTGTGTTCGCCGGACACGTGGGGCCCACGAACTTAGCGAACATCCGTGTATTCCCGTGTAGGCATAGTTACGTTGTACGTGTGTGTGTGTAATTGTGTATGTACACGTCAAGGCGTAGTTTGGCCGGCCTCACTTTGCTGTTCACAGAGTTCCGTCTTTACTTTTTTATTTTGTCTGAGTATTACATTTATAAACATTTCCACTGTCCGACCTTTCATACGAACCATCAGACGAATAATTTATAAGACTTTATGTAACAATAATTTTGTAGAAAAATGAACGAGCCCAAAACGTAAAATATTATATAATTTTATATTATTAGTAATATTAGGCCAATTCAGTTGAAACTTGGTTACCATACCGAGTTAGTAGGCGGTAGTCAGAAAAAAGTCCAAACATAATTGAAAGAAGTTGAACCGTGGTTCAAACGGCTCAGAATTTCAGGGTACTACAGTACAGTGCCACAAACATATCTGGACTTTGTGGCACTGTAACTTCAAAGACTTCAAGCAACCATCGAGCAATTGCAGGATCCGCGAAGACACGACTATGTTAGCTAACTTACTTACTACCTTTATGAAGTGACCTTCATAAAAAGCTTGAATAATTCCACTTTTGAATATTGGCCTCATTTGGGAGGGTTTTTCAAAGTCACCATAACCTTGCGAGGCTTTGTAAAATAAAGAGTTTTATTTTTTTCCACTCATCATCAGGTCATCTGTATGTTCCATGAATAGGTATACATATACATTACAATATACATTATAATATTTTAAATAAATCTCATCAGAACAAGCAGATGTTGATAACCCACCTGATGTTAAATCGTAAACATCATCTTTATCAAAGCTCGCAAGTCACGCAATATTTATACGTGTCCTACGATGCACTGTTCATCCATCAACTTAACGTAACGTACAGACGTTATTGCGGACGACTCATTTAACTGTAATTCTACCGGCAAGCCTGAGGTGTCAAACCACACACACACGACGAAACACAAAAAACGCAGCAACGATGCTTGGCGGTACAATGCCTATCATGACGTGGTCGTGGTAGTACTACCTGACGAATTGTATAAAAGAAAGACTAGGTATATGTAAATAAGTCCTTCTGCAACTTATAACCTAGTTTTTAAGTAATGTATGTACCAAGTATCTAACTTTATTTATGTATGTATGGTCGGTAGTAATAGATCGAAATTACTATCCTATCCTACCTATTTACGAAAGCATTAATTTTTTTATTCTAATAATATTGTGTAATGTTTCTAATCAGGAAAAATCCTTCAAAACTTATGTTAGTAATCATTGCTACCGCGTGAGTGAAGCCACGGGCAGACGAAATAATCATCAAGTAAATTTAGTTCAACTTTGTAAAATGAATCTTATTTATAATGTACACAACCTTTTTATTCAATAAAAGATACAACAGAAAATCTTGATGCAAATTGGTACCACCGTATAAATAAATAATTAAAATAATGTGGTAAATAATTTGCATCAAGATTTTCTGTTGTTCAATTCATCCTTACTTCATAAGTCAGTCGCCTGCGCAGATATTACTTCAAACGATTCAACGGTTCGAGTACGTAGCAAACCTCCCAATGAATCAAAATAAATATTCTACTCAAACGGTTCAGGGTTCTATTTATCATAAAACCAATCTTTGAACCGTTTGAGTTGTGTATCACAATTTTGAGTAGACCCTGAGAACCGCTCCACAGATGAGCGGCTCCAAAAATGCAGCATTGAAAATTAGATCTTATTATCTAGACGAAAAAATTCAAATTCATTTAGCAAAATTTTTGGCCTATTACCTAGGAATAAAATTTATATTAGGCATGAGAGCTGTTGAGCCGCTCCAAAAGAAATAGAGCCGGTACTGACGCGCTCACTACGGTATGAGCCGCTCCAGACGCGTGCGTCTGACTCCTTCTACCCACGGCCCCACGGTTAGCGATGGGCAACTCGGTTAAAAACACAACTCGGTTAAATCGGTTTGAAAAATAAGCAAATCGGTTTGAAACCGATTCAAACCGATTTGCATCCAAATCGAATAACAGTTTACAAAACATATGGCACCGAAATAGTATTGACCGATGTAATTAAGGTCGAATGGTTTGGTACTTGTTTTATTCTCGTTAAAAATTAAGAAAAACATATGTACATAAACATACTTACGGAATTTCATGAATATGTTGTCGAGTTATAAAAATGAAAGAAAAAAACAGGTTTTTGTTCAAATGAATAACACGTTTAATGAATAATGAAATATTTTTTAAACCGATTTGGTTAAACTCCTGAATAGGTTTGACTCGTGCAATCGTCAAACCTATTTGAACCGATTTGGTAAACCGAGTTGATACATCGCTACCCACGGTTAGCTCTGTATCACATTTATGTGTAGTCCTGAAAACAGCTCCACAGATCATGAGTGACAAAATAGTAGTTTTGGAAATTAGATCTTATTTTCTAGAGAAACAATTAAAATTCATTTAGTAAATTAATTGATTAAGATTTTCTAAAATAGACCCTATCTATATAAGAATAAAATGGCTGGCATGCCAGGGAGAATGTGAGTGGAGTGGGAGTTGAGTCATTGCGAAAGGAATAGTTCTGATATTGACATACCTACTCACTGCGATGCAAACAAGGTGCCTACAAAATATCCCGAACACCTTATTTGGACTTGCCTCTGTCTACCCCTTACTATCTATGGTATGGTATGGTATACCTAGAACATCCTCTAAATATTTCTGTTGAAATTTTGCAAGTGAGAAGTTGTTTGATTTATAGGTAGGTAGGTACTTACTACCAATAAATTTTTCAAATAAAAACTGTCAACCTTCCTCCCAAATTTCATGCAGATTGGATCAATGGTTCAAAAGTTATGCTTAGACAAACTTAAAATTCCAAATTACCTACCCAAGTTGTCATGAAGATCTTTGTTTATTTCATTCACTTGCCTCTGCAGCCTCTGCAGGCTCGACTTGAGCATAAGTATGACGCTGCACTGAGGATTAATGCTGTGAAGGTAGCAATGATCCTAAATCCATATCACATTTAATGGTCCACTGTACCCCTATGCCCTGAGCAATCTATAAGATGCCACCCTGGACTACCTGAATAATATAGGTAGACCAGCCATTGACATGTCTGTCCACAAAATCAATAGGTAATGTTGATGAGATTCAAAATATTGATTAGGTATGTTTTCGGAATATTTGCAATATCTAGATTTACCTATACCTAAACATGATACTTACTTATATTAAAACCAATCATACTAGTGTATCAAACTCTATTACAGCATAAAACTGAGTTTTTTTTGTTCCAATTTCATCTGCGATCAGTCTTCAGACTATGAGCAGGTTAGTGGTGGGTCGTTTGTCTTTTAGAAGGTGCACTCCAGCGAGTGCTTCTTTTGAACTAATCCTAATCCATAAAACTGAGTGACAACCGATTTTGTTGTGCTAACCAATATTATTCTTATATTTTACCAATGTTTTTGTGACACAATATAAATGTTTTTTGATTTGATTATTGTCTTGTCCATTATCTCTTTGGTTTTATGGTTGCAATGCTAGGTGAGCACGCAAGCTAACAAACTACTACTACTATTGAAATACTATAGGTACCTACCTAGGTCATATTCAAAATCAACATTATACTTAAATTTATTTATTTATTAAAAATACATAAAGTAGTATATAACACAACATAGTTTCAGAGTCTGTCTTGAAATAGGTAGGTACATTAAAATTATATAGGTATGGATTTCATGTTCATGTTTAATTTACAACTTTACTACCTATTCCATAATTTCATACACCAATTTATAACCATACTATGTAGAGTAAGTAGGTATATTTAAAAGGCCAGGTCAATCGAGAAACACTACATGGTATACAAATTCAACAACTCTGCAACCCTCTAATAGTCCTCTGTGTAAACTCCAGTTGTAATTATTATAAGAGTGAGTGGATGCTGCATATCGGGTGCCGGACAACAGTGGCATGGAGTGTATTGGTAGCTCTCTTCACCAATTCTTCTCATAGGTACTAATTATCATGATTCCGACAAAGAACACCATTTTCTTATTTTATTAAGCTCTTGGGGCTTAAGTACCTACTCCTCTGTTACTACAGAGAAGAAACCTTGTTCATAAAATTATAATCAGACTTCTCTTTTCTGATTTTTCGTATTCTATTACCAGGTTCGTAGGAACTCAAAGTTGATTATCCTTACTCACTGGGCGTGTAGGCGTTTGCCATAAATAAAAGACATTTCCCCTGCAGAAATCATCCTGAATATGTATAGTTATTTTTTGCTGCTTGTTGATGTATTGATGATGAATACACACACACTCTGCTTCGCTACAGTGCAGTCCAAAATTTTAAATTATATTTATGTTAATGCGTTCATAATGTTCCTATTTTCAGTCAATATACAACAACATTTATCGAAAGTTTAGACCTCTCGAATTTCTGTTTCTGAAAATAATCACTGCATACGGTACCTACTACTACTTACTAGTAGCACCACTAAAAATACTAGAAACAACAAAATAAATAACTAAACAAAACATGCATTCAGGCATGTTTTGATTTGAAGAAATCCAAAAACTTCTTCTTGAATTTTATTAAAGCAAACAAAGCAAGCAGCAAGACAGTCGCACTTGAACACATCTCGCACATGAAAACGAGGCATAGCTTCGAGGTACTAAATTGGCTTCCAATTATCGTGCTGTACATTATCGTGCTGTACAATATCATGTTGTACATTAGCTGGCTGTACATTATTGACACGTGACATATTGCACATCCAGATAATGCACACCCCGATAATGTACACCCGATAAAACGAATCCAAAAAGGTACTAAAGTGGATTCCAATTATCATGCTGTACATTATCGTGCTGTACATTATCATGTCGTACAATAACCGGACTCGTTTTTCTTGTTTGTATTTCGATATACATTCGTAGTCACGTAACGGGGAGGTACAGGCAATATGGACGGACATCGACGCCTTGTTAATTTGAAGTAGCAGAGCTTTATGTAGCTAGGTACTAGGTTTTATTAGGCTCGAGCTTGTATTGACGTAGTTTTCTAGGGTAAGTAGGTATACCTATTGGATTTCCTTACATGACTTCGGCCTTTTGCTATGCGGAGTTCTTGAAGTGAAACACCTTATTGCGAATACAAGAGCTAATGTGACTCTCGCTCGCACGTTTTGACATGTTGAAAGATATAAAATCACTAAACTCATTTTCGGAAAATCGCAATCAACCATTTTGTGTGCAATCACATTGCACACAGTTTAGTAAACATTTCATTTTGATTGATACATGTTTTCCTACTCAAAAGTTTGCTTTACTAGTTTTCGTACATAAGCAAACTTTTAAGTAGGAAAACTTGTATCGATCAAAATGAATTTTTTACTACACACTCTCGATCAAGTAACCTTTCAAACAAATCAAACAAAAAACAAATCTAAATCGTTTTGGGAGCTAAAAAAACAAACAAAACGAAGGCGGCCAGTAGGTAATTCCCAAGCTTCTGAAAGAGCTAATCATGAAATTTTTCAATATTTAAAAACCAATTCGTGATCCAACTATATAATTACATCCCTATTATAGCTCCCTACATGGAACCCTTTACCAGTGGCAGACAAATAAGCTACTGATTGCCAGTTTTGGAAGCAGTTTGGGTTTTTCCAACTTTGAGGTGCCGCCGCTTAAGTGTGTCGTGTTCTCTTATCTGTGGTCGTGACTATCCTTAGTATCCCGAAGGTGGTTAGAACCGTAAAAAGAAAGGTTATTTCTAAGAAAAAAAATACTCTGCCTTTTAGTAGAGTTTACATTTACTTAATTTGCATCTGACTGGTCCGACAGCCCAGTCAAAGACAAGTTCAGTTGAATCAAAAGGATGACTTGGACAGTGCCTGGAACTGGCTTTGTCACTGTTTGTCAATAAGCTTTGTTTTTTTTAAATTTATTGGTAAATACTTTTTTTTTATGCTCAAACAACTCTGTAACTTGCTGGGTTTGCTTGCCGAGCTTCATCAGCAAGTGTCTGTGTAAATATATACCTAACGCCAAGTCTCGTTATTCCTATTGGTGATATTGTTTTAATTGCTAATCAGGTTTTTGGGTTCCGTACCCAAAGGGTAAAACGGGACCCATGTCTGTCTGTCCGTCTGTCACCAGGCTGAACCGTGGTGGGTAGACAGTTATCATTTTCACAGATGATGTATTTCTGTTGCCGCTATAACAACAAATAGGTACTAAAAAACAGAATAAAATAAATATTAAAGGGGTCTCCCATACAACAAACGTGATTTTTTTGCCGTTTTTATAGTTAATGGTACGGAACCCTTCGTGCGCGAGTCCGACTCGCACTTGGCCGGTTTTTATTATGTTTCTTTTTGGCGTTTATTCTCACATACATGGATACAGTCGAGCATAACCTCCTCCTTTTTTGAAGTCGGTTACAAAATAAAGTATCAATCAATGATCAGGTTCACATAGTACCAAGTTTTCTACTTGCTGATGGAAGCTGATGGCCCACCTGATGTTAAGTGGTAACCACCGACTAAAACAAAGCATTGCCGCGCAATTCACACATCTCCAGGTCGATTATTTTGATTGAGTTATTTTGATATAGTTTTTATTGAGATTTTGTTTTGGGATTTACGTTCCAGGACGAAGGTCGGCAATAGTATAAAATTTTTCGCTATTCCGTATTCATTATCAAGACAATCGAGAGCACTGGTGGTCTAGTGGTAGCGGTCCCGCTTTCCGATCCTAAGGTCGTGGGTTCGAAACCGGTCGTGCACCAATGAGTTTTTCTGTTCAAAAATGTATGTGCACAAAGCCAGTACTCCCAAACGGTGAAGGAAAACATTGTGAGGTAACCGGCATGTCGTGGAACCTAAAAAGTTCTATAACATGTGTCAAGTGCTCGAAAGGAGCTTCTTGAGGCGCACTTAAAATCTTTTCACCACACTGTTTCGAAAGAAACTAGTGACACGACAAGAGAGAGAGATCAAGACAATAATATATGATCATGTTTGTAGCGAGATAAAAGCAAGCGTCGTCGTCGCGTCGCCAAATTGGCGGCATCGATCGAGGGGAAACTATAGAACTTCTTCGTTTGCCTGTAGACACCTTCATATTATTTTTACTGCAGATTTTCAAATGTAATATTTAGACGTACTATTATATATATTTCTGACTACCCCCCTTGGACGTCCTGAAAATAATCTGGAGTTCGTATAGTTCTAGATCTGAGGGGATGTCTACCGTGCCTGGGGATCAAAGAAGTGACGCTGTTTTTCGGTTTTTCAAAATTTCATTTTTTCGATACATGTTTTCTTACTCAAAAGTTTGCTTTACTAGTTTTCGTACACAAGCAAACTTTTAGGTAGGAAAACATGTATCGATCAAAATGAAAATTTTACTAAACAGTGCATACGTGATAGCATACAAATTGGTTGATTGCGATTTTTCAAAAATAAGTTTAGTGATTTTATATCTTTCAACATGTCGAAACGTGCGAGCCAGAGTCACATTAGCTCTTGTCTATAAGCTGTGCAATGTGATTGCATACAAATTGGTTCATTGCGATTTTTCTAAAATGAATTTAGTGATTAAATATATTTTTTAACTTTATACTTACAACATGTCGAAACGTGCGAGCGAGTCTCATTAGCTCTTGTCTTCGCCTTAAGTATTGATCTTCGACACCATAAAGTATCGGATTAATTGCATTACCTTACCTTCCTATATGAAACCCTGACTTCGCAGTAAGTAGACAATCGCTACTGTTGACACATGAGTCGACAATACACCGATGAAACGCGATACAATTCTGAAAAGCGTTGTTTGTTGAACCTTGAGACTAGGGACAGTCAAGAAACGAATCGTGAAGAGAAAAGGAGCTGTTTTATCAATATATGGAGCCGGGGTCGGGTCTGTGTACAGTATAAATTATCGCTCAGCAATATAGCAACTGTTTTAACTGCTTATTTGCTTTATTTTTACTTCGTTTTCTCGCCCATCAAGATTTTCTTGGTAAGGAGAGTAACACAATGCACTAAAAATATGGCGGACTGACATGCGTGAAATGTCATTTTGACAACAGTATCAATTCCAGTACCAGCGCCAAGTCTGAGTTTGGTTTTTAGTTAGTTTAGTTTGTTTTAGGTGCAAAATTCAATGCGTGTCAAACGTAAATTACATAAATGTCATGGCGTCTCCAGAAGTATTGACAAATTGAAAAATTCATACTTACACATTTTCTATGTGGCTATAGACATAGACCAGACCCACAATAAAAACGGTCCTTTGTATTGCTTGATTTTGCATTAAATTTGTTCTTCTTCTTCTTTCCATTTATGGCTCCTGTCCGTCATTCGACAGACAATCTTGCCAGTGTCAAGTGATTTGTATTGAATACTTTTTAGTCAAGTCAGTCCATAGTCAAGTCGGCCGTCATTTTGTTTTAAAGAAAATGGTGGCGGTTTTCTTCAAAACATTGGAAACATTTTCGGTCAAATCAGGGTATCACTTATTACACTTTCATTTCAAATGTTTACACTTTGTGCTAAGACCTCAAGTAATGTTGGTTAAAATACCACCGAAATTACACAACACAACTCAAAATAACACTAGAAAAACAAATAAAATGAAAAAGCTATGTTGCTTCCAAAAATGACAGAAAATGAATCATTAAATTTGTTGGTCACTTCTCTAGTGCAAGCTCTTTTGTTTTAAGTGAAAGTCAAAGTCAAATAGTAGTTAAATTTAATCAGGCGAGGTTTCCCGTCACAGTTTAAGGTATTTTATTCCATAGAGAATTAAATAAATTTTATTAAATATTTTGTTATTTAAACAATAAACGTAATACTAACTAATAATTGGCGTTTTGGCATTTTTAATGGCGCTTACAAAACGATTACAAACGGAACAAATTGAGGTAACTTAGCCATTTTTTTCTATCTAGCGTGTAAGTCAGACAATCATAATCTCATAATCATAATCATAATAATTTATTCATTGTTTAATGTTGTATACAGGTTCTTAGGGGGTAACAATATGTCCAGGACATGAGCCCCGTTGGGGCATAACAATGATTTTTATGCCCATTTAATGGGTATCTTAAAGAAATCTAAAATAATCTCTTGGTCATCCTTAAAATGTATGTTTTTTTCATGGCAATAAAACTTAGCTGGACTACTAGGCTGGATGGCATGGGATTTCCCAGCTTTTCAGCAGCTTGTATAAATAAAAAAATAAATAATGGTGGACATTCCACACAGCACTACCTCGCCCAAAATTAAGCCAAAGCTTGTAAAATGGGAACCAGATAGCTGTATATATAATTATATAATTATACCTATAGATATATAATTATACCTATATTTTGTCAAAACATACTTATAATATTATATAACACCCAGACAGAGAACAAACATCTATGTTCATCACACAAATGTTTGTACTCGGTATGGGATTGAACCCACGGCCTACAGCGCAGAAGGCAGAGCTACTACCAACTGAGCTGTGAAGGCTGTCAAAAATAGTCAAAATATGTTAGGTATGGTATACTTACCTCGTACTTAAACATAAGTGAGGTAATGAGTTTCGTCATGGAATGCGCGATGCAAACAAACCACCCATCGGTACAGTTGTGTAAACTCCAAATAACGCTTGAAGCATAAGAAGCTATCGTTATTTGATCAACTGGCTCTTCTGTTTTTATTTCAGTTGTTCACTAAAACATGCATAATGTTATCCAATGAAATTCTACCGGCTCTCTTAGGATTTAGGAACATTAATCCTACCTAGAGTAAACCGAGTAAAATCTTAACTTGACGCGGCGCGGTAGCCCACGTCAAGTCAAGTTTTTTTTTTAAGTTTAATAAAACATATTCTTCTTCATTCTCAATTCAAGTTATTATTTAAGGCTCCTCTCATCCAAAGACTATCTGGACGACAGCTTTTTTGTGACAAGATCGTAATTTTTTTAAATCTTTTATCACCATTTTCTCACTTTTTGATATATTGTAAGTTGTAGAGTGTATAGAGTTTTCATTTAAACATACAAGCATTTATGACCCTTACCTATATATTTTGTCACCCATTTATTTACCTATTTATTAGGTACCTAGCTGTCATTTTTATACAAGAAGAACATTTTATAGCAGTATGTACTGCTCGTATTTATATTCTTGTACTGCCTGTGTCATTTTTTTGGCATTGTGTAAGTCAAAGTCAAAAGGTATAAATCAATAAAATCACAAGGATCACTTTGAAACGTCTTATACTACGTGATTCTAGGTGCCTGTTCCACGCGACCAAAGCCTAGAAGAACAGGCAATAAACTTACGGCTTGGTTCCTACCGCTCTTTTGTATGATCCTTGTCAATAACTTGTAGGTTGATCTGTGTCCGTGTGTACCATTGCCTACGGGTCTCTTGATGCACCAAACCGAATTCCCACACTGTGGGTGCTTTGTGGTCGATTTTAATAATAAATATAACTTATGAGCTTCATTCGATCTACGCCAATCATTTCTAGTATCGATTGTAGTATATCAAACATGTTGAGAACATCCGCGTTAGTTTAAGAGGCTGACACCCGTCAAACAACTTCTCGCTCGCATATTTCAACATTTTTGATATTCCATTGTCGTACTATCGAAAAAGCTTTATCCACCACATCCACATAAAAAAAAACATTCCACACAGCACCATCTCGCCCCAAACTAAGACAAAGCTTGTGATATGGGAACCAGATATAAAAAAGGTATAACCAAAAATAAGGTATATACCTTTTTTTAGTAAATATATACTTATCTACACTAATATTATAAAGAGGAAAGATTTGTATTTTTGTATGTAACGAATAGGCTCAAAAACTACTGGTCCGATTTCAAAAGTTCTTCCACCATTAGAATGCTACATTATCCCTGAGTAACATAGGCTATATTATATTTTCAAAAAAATCAGGGATCCTTACTAAAACTCCAATAATGTAACCCAAGGTGGAAAACAAAAACCTTACATCGCGTGCGCTGCGAAAACTATTGATGATAGAACAAAATAATGTACTACGATTTTGTAGAACACGTCATCATCTACAAAAAATGTCGCGACAGCATATGTCTAACTATTATAGTTATGTCACAATAAGTGTTCTTTTATTATAAAAAATTAATTGAAATGCCTCCGCTAGAAAAGGGTCTTTATTTGTACCTTGGTATTAATCCTTATCCAAATAAATCATTTCATAATTAAGACGGTTTCAATACCTATAGATTACTTCTTAAATTTTTCAAATCGGACATTCTATTCAAAAGATATGACGAAAATAAAAATGTTAACGGGTCCACGGGTCACGCACGGGGTGTGATTTCACTCACTCAAGGAGGAGGGCGTGGAAATGTATGAAATAAGTAGACGCGAGGCTCGAACCCACGGTCTAAGTTTATCCTAAAATGTTCAAAAAATTTATGACCACCCATGCGAAGCTGGGACAGGCCGCTAGTCTAATATATATAAATTACGCGTCACGTTGTTTATCCGCTATGGACTCCTAAACTACTTAACCGATTTTAATCAAATTTGCGCACCGTGTGCTTTTTGATCTAACTTTTTTTTTTTTTTTTTTTTTTACAACTTATAGGTTAAACGTTTGACCGCAATCTCACCTGATGTTAAGTGAAGATGTGGTCGACGATGTGGCACGTTTACCTAGAAAATACCTATTCACTCTTCTCTTGAAAGCATCCAAATTATAGGCATTCGGAAAAACGGACGCCGGTAAGGAATTCCATTCTTTGGCCGTACGCATGATAAATGTTGAAGCAAAGCGCTTGGTGCGGGCAGTTGGTATGTCAACCATGAATGGATGCCTCGTCTCCGTACGTCTCGTGGTCCGATGGTAGAACGGGGATGAGGGGATCAAGCTGTGGAGTTCCGTCGCACACTCTCCAAAATGTATCCTGTAGAATACTGATAGACAGGCAACTTTGCGGCGATGCTCGAGAGTCAGGAGCTTAGACTCGAACAACGTGTTACCTATGAGCCTTTTGGCTCGTCTCTCAATAGTTTCCAAGGCCTCAAGCTGGTATTTGGTAGCTGGTTTTGGTAACTTAAAAGTTAGGATAGCCTTCATCTCAATTTATAGCCGCAATTTTATTTAATTTCAAATTTGGCCGTACGACTGACTACCCCTTTAGACTTACTTAGTTTAAGAGATCTATACCCAAAGTCGGAGTTTTGTTTACCATATTTCTTAGGTACTATTAAAATATAATATACTTTATTTTCATTAGATAAATTATTAAATTAGTATAACTCAAGTCTGATTTTTTTTTTACCATATTTCGTTTTTCGTAACGTCAAGTCTTTTTTAAATAGAAATTCGATAAGCTCCTCTATCGGCCGTGCTGAGAACTCACGAGTCATACAAATAAGGCCTGATGTTACGAAAAACTAAATATGGTAAACAAACACAGACTGGAGGTACTGAGGGCATATCTACCGTTCCTGGGGATCAAAGTCGCATGGCCAGCCTAATTAGCAGTTCTTTTAAAAATAAAATTATACTTTCCCACTGATGGACAAAGGTCTCCTCCATGCTCTTGAATTATTTATCTAATGAAAAAAAGTACTTATATTATATTTTAATAGTACCTATATGGAAATGATCCGTAAAGCTGAAAGCAGAGAGGTCGGCTTTCGAGCTTTGAAATTAATACATGGCCTTTAAGTGCCATGTTCCCGGAATAACTGCGCTTTTGTACGTGTAACTCATACAACTGGTGAATTCCAATAATTTCCCATGTTTCATAATTTCCTATCAATACAGTCCAAGCTAGTTTGTACAATAATGAAATGCCTTTTCATTTATTCTGCATTTAGCGTCGGGTGCAACTTGTAGGTATATTAATTACCCTTTTTGTAGGTAACTGTAGACAGGAAAAAATAATACTTAGCATAACCCGCTCTTTTTTTTTGTACAACTATCTGATGGAACAAGCAGATGGACCACCTGATGTTAAGTAGTAACCATCACCTATAGCAAAGCTTTGCCTCGTAAGTCACGCACGATAGGAACGTACCCTACGATTCATTGCCCTGCGTCCATCAACTTGAGGCATACAGATGTTAAGCCTTATGTGCCTGTTATTACACCGGCAACCACACTCTTCAAACCGAAACACAGCGTTGCTGCTTGGCGGCAGAAAAAGGCGTGGTGGTAGTACTTCCCCAGTCGAGCCCTTCGCAAAGAGCTCTACTACTCTTAGGCTCTACTCCTTAGTACTCCTCGCAGACTTAAGAGGCTGACAACCGTCAAACAACTTCTCACTTGCACATTTTGACTTTTTTGAATATACAAGGTGTAAAAAGCTGTTATTTTTTTCGCGTTCACAGTGTTGGTTCCTTAGAAAAAGTTATTCATATTGATGGGGGTAGGTACTTTAACCCCCTGAAATTTTTCAGGAGTGGTATTATAAAACCACTGAATGTTGTAACGAAAAATTACAAACAAAGTTACGGAGAATAACTAATTTTACGCATATTTCACCTGAACTGACTGCACGAAATATTCATTGGTGCCCAATCGGATTCAAACCCAGGACCTTAGGACCGGGAGGCAGGTTTGTGACCACTAGACCACCAGTTCTCATAAGTTGTTTTAACTTTGTGATTAGTAAAAAAAACGTGGTAAAACGATGATAGGTACATGAATAATTGTAAACAGTACAATGGTAGGTAGGTATAGGTACAGTCGCTTTCCACATAGTTACAGTTACGGTTCAGCTTTATGTATAGGGTTCGTCCGGGGAAGTACCAACTACCACCGTACCTATTTCTGCCATGAGACAGCGTTGATGTGTTTAGTTAGAAGCAAACACACAAATAAGTGCATTGTAGGGCACGTTCCTACCCAGCGTGGCTCTCGTGGCAAGTTATAGGTGATGGTTACCAATTAACATCAGGTAGGCTATATGCTTGTTCTATCGGCAAGCAGTATAAAAAAATATCCCATCTCTATAGAGGTACATATAAAAATCAATTGCTGTTCGTTTGTCTCGCTAAAACTCGAGAACGGCTAGGCCGATTTAGCTGATTTTGGTTTTGAAATGTTTGTCGTAGTCCAGGGAAGGTTTAAATGGTGAGAAAATATGGAAAAATTGCGAAGATAGGTGATTCGAAGTACACCGGGTCATCTATTAATTTTATAAAAATATTGTAGGTATACTTGTGGTAGATCTGTCACACTCTTTTTATCACGTCTGGCTATTTTTTTATTTAACAAAAAAGGTTAAGAGCTGATTTCACCATGCTCTGTTAGATTAACAAAGGTTTCAAGGGCCGTTAAATAAGTCAAAATGTACGCGTTTAACATCTAAGGTTAGATATAACGGCCGGTTAATCCTTGATTAGTAACTAACAGAGCATGGTGAAATCAGCTCTATGTACCTACAATTTTAATAAGGTTTGTGTAATAACATCGCGTGTAAGACGTCCAACCTGCTTACTGCAGGCGACTGTACTTAGTTCCCTTAGCTTATTGAAATTCAAAGTACTTACTTATTGTAACTCGCCCGGATAGAATACCCATTGAAGTAAATGCCAAGTCTTTCGTGTGACCACTTCTTGTGGATCTCACGCACACGGCAATGAAGAATAACTTTCCTAACACGTATTTTTGCGATTTTACTTTTTCGGATGGCAAAATCTATATCTATAGGTATCTATATACAAGGTGTTCCAATAATTGGGTTTAAAACTGCAGGGGGCTAAAGTACCCATCAATATGAATAACTTTTTCTATGGAACCAACACTGTAAACGCGAAAAAAAACAGCTGTTTCATACAAAAGTTCAATATCTACCTGGCTAAAATGTATGAAACAGCTGTTTTTTTTCGCGTTCACAGTATTGGTTCCTTAGAAGAAGTTTTTCATATTGATGGGTACTTTAGCCCCCTGAAGTTTTAAACACAATTATTGGAAGACCTTGTATTATATAAAAGAAAGTCGTGTTAGTTATACTATTTAGGTATAACTCAAGAACGGCTGAACCGATTTGGCTGAAAATTTGTGGGGAGGTAGCTTAGCACAGGAGACAGACATATGATACTTTTCATCCCGACTGTTTTTTTTAAACTTTTTTTATATTTTATTCAAACAATCGAAGAGGCAGGAACTTCAAGTCGTCAGTTAGTACCTGTTGCTTCTGACAAAATGTTGACAGTTGACACCTGGTTGCACCTAGATTCAAGACACCTTTTGACGTTGACTTTATAAGTACATGTTCACAAAAAAAGTAAATATATAATGTTTATTTATTTATTTAGAACTTATCTAGTAGAAAAAGCGATGTTAGAAGATTCACGATTGAATTTCATGAGCCTTTGTAGATTCTGCGGTCGAACACTTTGCAACAAAGTTAGTGCTAATGAATTCTACTTGGAAGGGTTTTTCCTCTCGGCGCTCATACAAACTTATTAAATTACTAGCGGCCCGTCCCGGCTTCGCAAGAATATATAACAAAAAAAATAAAAAATCTAAATTTTAACACACCTTCTCTTTCTTTTGATCCAATAAAACACTAATATCGTACCCCAGTGACGCCTACTCGAATACCTATCGCATAGTTAGCCGAGCGGAGTGAGCGGCGACCACGCGATTTTTTACAAATACTTACATTTTTGAACTCGTGATATCTTTCGAATGGAATATCCAAATTGATTAATTCAAAAATTATGTAAAGGTATTGAAGCAGTCTTAAATATGAAGTAATTTATTATGATAAAGATTAATACCAAGGCACAAATAAAGAGCCTTTTCTAGCGGCGGCATTTCAATTAATTTTTTAAAATAAAAGTACACTTATTGTGAGATAACTATATTAGTTAGACATATGCTGTCGCGACACTGTCGTAGATAATGATTTGTTCTACAAAGTCGTGGTACATTATTTTGTTCTATCATCAATAGTTTTCGCAGCGCACGCGATGTAAGGATTTTTTTAGGTCATGTTTTTACACCTTGGGTTACATTATTGGAGTTTTAACCCAATGTTTTTTGAAAATATAATATAGGCTATGTCACCAGGGGATAGTGTAGCTTCCCAACGGTGAAAGAATTTTTCAAATCGGTCCAATTGTTTCGGAGCCTATTCAATTCAAACAAACAATCAAATCTGTCCTCTTTAGGCCGAGTTTCACCATGCTCTGTTAGTTACTAATCAAGGATTAACAGGCCGTTAAATCTAACCTTAGCAGTCAAACGCGTATATTTTGACATATTTAACGGCCCTTTAATCCTTTGTTAATCTAACAGAGCATGGTGAAACCGGCCCTTATAATATTATATTAGTATTAGTATAGAAAACGAAAGCACGAAGTAAAAATATATTTAAAAATAAATAAATAAATATTGGTGGACATTCCACACAGCACTATCTCGTCCCAAACTAAGCCAAAGCTTGTGATATGGGAACCAGATAGCTGATATACTACTTATATACTTTTTTTTTTTTGTAAATATATACTTATAATATCATATAACACCCAGACAGAGAACAAACATCTATGTTCATCACACAAATGTTTGTTCTCGGTGGGAATCGAACCCACAGCCTACGGCGCAGAAGGCAGAGCTACTACCAACTGAGCTGTGTAGGCTGAATATGAAAGTAAAAATATTCTAAGCGAACAAAAGTATACATTTTGTATTAGATCTATTTAACATAGTTAGCTACTTTGGAATATATTGAATTGATTTGGTAATTCGAAAGTATAAAACTCTTTGCAACGACTTTATGTAGGTATCTAGGTCCTTACCCTATTATTTATTATACAAGGCGTAATGTACCTTAAATAAAACGATGGGTGCGACGTCATCTCTTTTAAAATCATAAGATAGGTGATGGTTTTTTATTCCAAAATATTGAAAATCTTCAAAGAATTTACATTCGGTGCCTCTCGTCAACGGACGAAAACCTTGCAAGCAGCTTTATTTAAATCTACAGGCTATAAAATTATCTATGATCATACCTACTGATGTTCACATAGTCTGCATAGCGCACAGGACATGTCTCAAGACATTGCTAGAAAAAAGGAAAAAGTAGAAGAAATGGCACGTACACGTCTCGCCGTCCACTTTACAGGCTGCGTGTTGTCGCATATTCATCTACTTGCTTACTTGACAATTGATTTCCAACTTTATTTTCACTAGTACAAGGTTGCTGATCAACAGTGTTATTTTATGCACGTATGCCAGCATATAAAGTTTTTTTTGTTTGGCGTCGTCGTAAGAGTAATTTTATTACTGGCTATTACTGTACGATGAAGCTATTTCAGGCTCTCGAAAAATGGCAAATGAAATGGATGGTGTGGATACCTACTTCAATTACTTAGCTACTTACTTACTTTTAGATTGTAAGTAATTTGGTGTGTATCTCTATATCTCTATTAAGCGATTCGAGCTGGCACAAGGTAAAATGCTGTAATACCAATTAAGAACCATTCTTTTGTACTTGTTCTGTCGTGTAGATCTTTCTAACCAATGTGGCGAAAGGATTTTAAGTGCGCCTCAAAGGGACTCCTTTCGAACACTATGACACATGTTTTTAGAACTTTTTGGGTAACAAAACAAAAAAAGAAAACATCCATCGTGAGGAAACAGGCATACCGATTTCATCACGATGTTTTCCTTCACCGTTTGAGAGTACTGGTAATGTGCAGAAAAAAGTGCAGCTGAAGAAAAAATCATTGATTCACGACCGGTTTTGAACCCATGACCTTAGGATCGGAAGGCGGGGCCGCTACCATTAAACGACCAGTGCTCCAGGGCTACCAGTGTTTTAAATTATATTGCTGATGAAACAAGCAGATGCCCCACCTGAAGTTAAGTAGTAACAATCATAAAGCATTGCCTCGCAAGTCACGCATGACAGAAACGTGCTCTACGATGCACTGGCCTGCGTCCATCAACTTGAGGCATACATAGTTCCTGTAATTTCACAGCTTTCAAACCGAAATACTGTTGGAAATTTTAAATTATTTGGAATATCATGGGTGCTACTGAGAAAAAACAATCGAGGAGCGATAGTCTAAGGGCCGGTTTCACCATGCTCTGTTAGTTACTAATCAAGGATTAAAAGACCGTTAAATCTAACCTTAGCTGTCAAACGCGTACATTTTGACATATTTAGGCCCAGTTTCACTATGCTCTGTTAGTTTCTAATCAAGGATTAACAGGCCGTTAAATCTAAACTTAAACGCGTACATTTTGACATATTTAACGGCCCTTTAATCCTTTGTTAATCTAACAGAGCATGGTGAAACCGGCCCTTAACGACCCTTTAATTCTTTGTTAATCTAACAGAGCATGGTGAAACCGGCCCTAAGAGAAGTTGTTTCATACCTTTGTTTGGAATACAGTCTGAGTTTTGACAACTTCTTGTTTCGAATTCCGTATTCGGTAATTCGGATTTCGTTTTCCAGCGGGTATTGTATGCGTTATGCGCCCCCACCCGGGCGTGAATAAAAACATAAATTCTCAGCAAGCATTGTTAGAGTACAGTGGCTTTTGATCTAATATGACCTCATAGAAGCCGTACCACTCCATAATCCGAGGTGACGTGGAAACCTTTGCCGCAGGCCGCAGGTACGGATTCAAGACTTGCCATCTTTACCTATCTACAGCTATAAGTGCAGGTACTTACTGCACTACACGGTACATACGCCGGACGAAAGCTATTAGTAGTCATTTATCACAGAGCGCTGTCGCGCTATACCACGGATAAAATAAGCTTACAGCTCGTATGTAGGTACTCTAGGATTTTATCTATGTCCTATATAATAATATAAATAGTTATAGTCAGATAAATAAAATCTAAAATATATCAGCCTTATTATAACCCTCTTTAGAGAGTAAAGTCGTAATACAAAGTGTTCTAATACTTGTGTTCAAAAACTTCAGGGGGTTAAAATACCCATCAATATGAATAACTTTTGCTAAGGAACAAACACTGTGAACGCGAAAAAAAAACAGCTGTTTCATACATTTTAGCCAGGTAGGTAGGTATTGAACTTTTGTATGAAACAGCTGTTTTTTTTTCGCACAGTGTTCGTTCCTTAGAAAAAGTTATTCATATTGGTGGGTAGGTACTTTAGCCCCCTGAAGTTTTAGATACAAGTATTGGAACACCTTGTATATTATTTAATCTGTGGTAGAGTTAATGATAAATACGAATGCTCAGTGGCACGTCTTGGGAGAGACCTACTATGACAATGATTACAGATGATTACATAGTAACTATGTTATTTGTGGGACCAGCTTTTGTTACCTCTGTGGTCTCTGTGGCGCGGTGGGCGACTGTGTAGTTAAGCTTTAGGTGTGGGTTTGATTCTCTCACTATGAAAAATGTTTGAGTAAAAGATTTGGTAGCGTATTATAAGTGGGTAAACAAGTACATTATATACCTAAGCTTTCAATAACTTATAATTTATCTTTTCAGAAAAGCTCTTGCGGAATGACTGCGGCTAAGCGATAAAGGTAAAACTGGTACTACTTTATTAGTATTAATACTAAAGTTCCTCTTCCTACATACTTAGGTATATACTTATTCTACCTGCAATTTATATTTTTATCAACCTAAATAAGTGTACTGCTGACCTCTTTACCGCTCTGACCGCTTTATTTTTGGAGGATGTTTGACGAAGTCACCAACGACTTATCTACTGAATATTTTTTATTATGAACAATATAAGAAACTAGCGGCCTGTCCCAGCTTCGCATGGGTGGTCATAAATTTTTTGAACATTTTAGGATAAACTTAAACCGTGGGTTCGAGCCTCGCGTCTACTTATTTCATACATTTGCACGCGCTTCTCCTTGAGTGAGTGAAATCGCACCCCGCGCGAGACCCGTGGACCCGTTAACATTTTTAATTTCGTCATATCTTTTGAATGGAATGTCCGATTTGAAAAATTTAAGAAGTAATCTATAGATATTGAAACCGTCTTAATTATGAAATGATTTATTTGGATAAGGATTAATACCAAGGTACAAATAAAGACCCTTTTCTAGCGGAGGCATTTCAATTAATTTTTTATAATAAAAGAACACTTATTGTGACATAACTATAATAGTTAGATATATGCTGTCGCGACATTTTTTGTAGATGATAACGTGTTCTACAAAATCGTAGTACATTATTTTGTTCTATCTTCAATAGTTTTCGCAGCGCACGCGATGTAAGGTTTTTTGTTTTCCACCTTGGGTTACATTATTGATGTTTTAGTAAGGATCCCTGATTATTTTGAAAATATAATATAGCCTATGTTACTCAGGGATAATGTAGCATTCTAATGGTGAAAGAATTTTTGAAATCGGACCAGTAGTTTTTGAGCCTATTCGTTACATACAAAAATACAAAAATACAAAGTTTACCTCTTTATAATATTATTATATTATATTATATTATATATTATATATTATAATTATAATTATAATTAAATTATAATATTAGTGTAGATAACAAAAATATTGGTAAGAATTTCACAGATTATATAATTTAGTGTCAAACTAAGCAAAGCTTGCACGAAGATAGCTGATATAATGAGTATGTTCGTTCATATTTTTTTGTAAATACATGCTTATAATATAACACCCAGACAGAGAACTAAGTAAACATCTATGTTCACACAAATGTTTGTTCTATGAAGGGATCGAACCCATGGCCTACAACGCAGAAGGCAGACTTTCTACCAACTGAGCTGTGAGAACTGTCAACAGTGAATGATGCAACAATAAGGCAAATCACCCTTATCATGATTCTAGGCAGTAAGAGGTTGACAACCTTTTCTATAAATGTTGATTGAAGTATTGAAAACCTCCCGCCTAGCAACTGAGCTGTGAGGGCTGCTGTCAACAGTAAATGATGCAGCAATAAGGCAAATTACCTTTATTATGATTCTAGACAGTAAGGGGTTGACAACCTTTTCTATAAATGTTGATTGAAGTATTGAAAACCTCCCGCCTAGCAACTGAGCTGTGAGGGCTGTCAACAGTGAATGATGCAACAATAAGGCAAATCACCCTTATCATGATTGCAGGCAGTAAGAGGTTGACAACCTTTTCTATAAACGTTGACCGAAGTATTGAAAACCTCCCACCTACCAACTGAGCAGTGAGGGCTGTCAACAGTAAATGAGGCAGCAATAAGACAAATCACCCTTATCATGATTCTAGGCAGTAAGGGGTTGACAACCATTTCTATAAATGTTGACCGAAGTATTGAAAACCTCCCACCTACCAACTGAGCAGTGAGGGCTGTCAACAGTAAATGAGGCAGCAATAAGGCAAATCAAACTTATCATGATTCTAGGCAGTAAGAGGTTGACAACCTTTTCTATAAATGTTGACCGAAGTATTGAAAACCTCCCGTCTACCAACTAAGCTGTGAGGGCTGTCAACAGTAAATTGCTGTTATCATGATTCTAGGCAGTAAGAGGTTGACAACCTTTTCCATAAATGATGACCGACGTATTGAAAACCTCTTTCTTTTTAAAGTTTAATTAAATGATCGTGAGACAGGTACCATTCTCTTTTCATCGTAGTTGTTCCGATGCATAAACCGGTTAGATGGAACGTTATTTAAGCGTGCATTTCGTCACGGCGACCGTTATGTTTAACCTGCATTTATCTGCTTACGTAATTGGCTACGTACACACCACACCTACTTTTTGATGGAATTTAATAACTGTTAGGTCTGTAAGTACCTACTGGCTTACTAATCCGTCGTCGGTAACTATTTAGCTTGTAAAGAATAATTGGCTACGCTCTCTCTGTTTTTTTTATGTTACGTGCTGATGAAACAAGCAGATGGTCCACCTGATTAGGTCATATTATACGCTGGAGGCTTCGATCAACAATCAACCTAGATTACGTGTGGCGGGCTCAAAAACGGCCCGAGAAATAAGAGCACAAATAAATTTGTGTTCTTATTTGAGTTTAGTGTGCTCCAACCACAGCTAACGTGCGGACGTGCTAAAATGCCTCAGTGTGCTTTAAAACTGCGAAAATAACCCCTAAAACAGTAAGGTTTCAGAAGGAATGTCTTTTTTTTCGGTAATTACATGTCAGTTTCCGTTTTGCGATGCTTAAATCATTGTTAACAATTAAAAACAAATATTTTGTCGTTTATTCCGCCAGTCCGCCATCGAGGCACCTGTAGTGTGTGTGAGGAGTAGTAAAATACAAAGAAAATAAAAGCAAACAGAAACAAAACGAAACGAAAGTAATAATGTAACTCACAAAGTAATAATGGGGAATAGTACTTTATTTGTTGCAACATAAGGTTGATTACACAATAAATGTTATTTAACCTATGTCTTTTAATTTCAAGGTGACGGCTGTAATTGACGAATGATCATAAGTGTAAGATAGTATTTTGTAGATTTGTGACTTTATTACAAGGGTTTATGGTTGTAATTAGGTTGAACTTGAAACTGTTTAAAAACCTTTGAATCAGTTCGATGTAGCTGAATATGTGTGTGTAAGTAGATGTTCAAGCGGACAGTTTTTAGCTTTGATTTTGTATGTGACACGCAATCTAGTTGATTGTTGATCGAAGGCTAGAGGGTAATTTAAATGTGCAACAATTTTTCTATTTAGTGACGGTTTTATAGAATGCTTCACATCTTTGGATTGACAGCTGTCTTTGAGGTATTTACGATGTACTTATACTCAGTGATGTGACTTATCTTAGATAAAAGTATCTGAAATACAGATATAAGATACAAAATACCTATTTACATCTTGTATTTGAAATACTCTTTATTTTTTTTATTTTGTAACTTATATTGAGATACATTTTCCTGGTATCTTAGTATTTTGAAGATACTTTGTTCCCTAAGATACTTTTACTAAAAATAACTTCGCTGCTTTTCTTTTGAGGAATTAGTTTTACTCAAATCTCAACTAAAACATAAAAAGTCTCAATTTTAATACCTTCATATTTTGTCTTGTCACATTTGCCTGATCGATGTTTTCTCGAACAAATAAACTTAAATTCAATTAAATGATGTTTTCTTACAAAAGTATTTTATCTTTAAAAAGTAATTGAAAGATAAGTATTTTGTATCTAGTATTTCAGATACCTTTTTAGACAATTATTTGTATCTGGTATCTGAAATGCTTTTTTTCAAAGTATCTTGCATCTAGTATTTCAGATACTTTGTATAGGGTATCTTATACATCACTGCTTATACTTATCTATATATCGATCAGAGCGATTTCATTGAGCGAGAGCTCAACGGTTTCATGTGTATTTCGAACATTTTAAAGTCAGTAGTTGTATTCATTGTATTTTTTATTAGTTTTACTACACTTATAGCGGAGCCCCGTATCAAGGGGAAGGTTGTCATAATAAACGGCCGGATGGGTTTGGTATGTACAAACAAATCCTTTTTATATGACATTTAAACTTATATGTATATTTGTGTAACTTTTTTTTTTGCCCCCTTATAAAACCCCATATCTTATACCGTTATCCGATTTAACTCATATACTTGCTTGTAAATTTCTCAAGTACAAGCAATCGACTTACCAAATTTCATGGAGTTCGGATCAATTTACAATCAATCAATAAATCTTTGATTTTATTGAAAATAATGTTTGTACCGCTTGTTTGCAAGTAAATTATGTGTATCATAATAGTCAATAATGACAATCTTGGATCATAGGCACATAAATGTTTCAAGAGTGAAGAGTTTCACTAATAAAAAGTTACTTTAAAAGAGTGAATAAATTAAACTTAAAGGTAAATTTAATGCACCCAGGTGAATAAAGTTTTTTATGAGTAACTTTAATGCACCCAGGTGTTTTAAGTTTGCTAAAAGTGTATTTAATGCACCTAGGTGAATAAGCTCAGGTGAATTAAGTTTACCCAAGCCAACTTTTGCGATATTATTAAAAAAATCTTTATTGTAATTTGATTTAAAAAATAAATGTATCATATATTACTTCACATCATACATATATTTATGATGCAGAGGCATGATGTACCTACACAATAAAACCCATTACCCTAAACGACCTCAAAACACGATGCGAAATAATGGGACCGGGCGGCGCCGGCGCAGCGCGGCGACAACATAGTGAGGCTTCCCTAAGTAACCGCAAGAAGGACTTCAATACCTGAAGTCTGAGTTTTATTTATCGTTTTCTGTATCGCCAGGCCGTTTACTGTTTCGGCAGACTCGATTGCTGAGGATAGGTAAAGGTCAGAGGGCCTGACGATACAGAAAACGAAAAACTAAAAATAAAACTCAGACTTGGGTACAGAAGTTATAGAAATAACCGTATGGATAGCTGCATTTTAAGCTGAACTATAACCATATTACAATTCTCCAGAAGTATGCGGAATGATCCACAAATTATAGTTAATTTTGCGTTCGCGGAAGCATTACCGCGGTTAGAGCTCATTACAACACTCGAGTGTAGGGATACCACACATATCTTGGACACCAGGAATTGTAAGCAACGTGGGCTTGTCGGTAAGGCAATTTACAAAAATAACGCGCATAGAATACAAAAAAAAAACCGCAGCTACTGAGGTTTTATCACTTCATGGGTCACTTGAAAGTTTAAAGAGTTTAAACATGACGGAATTTGCAATAATAGCGTAATAATCGTCTACCATATAATCTGTAGTCTTGTAATCTCTCCCAGCCCTTTTATTTCTTCATGGTTGTTCTTTTCTGTTTCTCGATGTAAGGGAGTATACCTATTTACCATGTTCAGTACTTTGGTAGAACAATATTGAAGGGACTTGTGTCGAACGAAACTCCAATAATATGGTAATGCAATGACAATATTGAACGCTTGCATGAGATGGGACGACCTAAGTTCAGAAGATGTTACGTAATAAATGGATTTTGTTGAAGGTAGGTTTGGGGAGGTGAGAATAATTACACAGGTAGAGCAAATATATTTCTGTATCTACAGATTTATTTGTTTAGATTCTTGATTGGAAAACATTCCAGCTGGCGGATTTACATATTTACCGCCAGTAGGCTATTCATGCCGCCCCTACCTACTAACCTCTACAATACGAAACACTAGTTTACAAACATATCTAAATATTCTATTTTTTTGTCGATGAAATTGCAACTTTATGATTTGTGCACTATCGTCCTCATAACATCAGCTTTGTCCCGTTATTAAAAAACATTATATGATTGTGTTGTGAACTAGGGGATCGAAGTGTTAGTTCCTTTTACAAATGCTCAATCTTAAATGTAGAATGAGCTTTTCTCAGCTTAGAAATATACCCATAACAAAATATAGGCATACATATAAGACAAAAAAAGGCTAATTTGCCGCCCCCTAAATTCTGTCGCCCTAGTCTCCAGCCTACTCAGCCTGCTGGTAAATCCACCACTGCATTCCAGATAGAAAGATGACCAAGTCAAGCTTGCAAGGGCCGCATACGATAGGTGGCTATTAAAATTTATGCTCAGCTTTTCAATGTAAAAAAATGAATTCAATCATTTGCATTAGGCGAGAGAGTTGCTGGTGGTTGTTCAATCACGAAAAACACATTGAGCGGGACAATAAAGCCAGAAAGCACCTTGGAACCAAAGTACCTATTACCGAGAAATATTGAGAAAACTTCAAACGGAGCGTCAATGCTACTATAGCAGCCCGTCGGGAGAGCACCTAACAGGTTGCAAAGGGGAGGCCCTTTGTCTGTGCACCGTCATTACTTCTCAAAGGTCCTCGGCGAGGCACGACGCACGTTATCCTGCTTTCGAATACTCAGAATGTCGTCTGTGCTAGGATACTTGGAATATCTATGTGTGCTGTTTGAGGTGGGGTAGGGCTTTGTCCCGGCAGGTGCCAATGATGCAAGTGCTTTTCATACCTCACGTTCTACGGGAGTAGATATAATGTGGTGCGAATACACTGAAAACATAGCGCTGTCAAAAGCTCTTCATCTTTATAAGTCTGAGGAAGACTCGAACGAGATAATAACATGATGAAATATTCACAATATAGTAAGGAAAATGAGGCTGCAAATAAGAATCTTAATGATATGCGCATGTTTAAAAAAAATCGTCAAAAAGCATAAAATTTCGAATTCGATGCATTTGTATTTGCGAAGGGTTCGCATGTGATTGGTTCGTCGAAACGAGATGGTCGGTTCTAATTTTTTTTGTACAACTAGCTGGTAGATCGTTAGTGGTAACCATCACACATAACAAAGCATTGCCTCTACTGGAACGTGCTCTACGATGCACTGCCCTGCGTCTATCAACCGGAGGCATTGGTACAAATCTTAAGCTTCATGTGCCTGAAATTTCACCGGCAACCATACTAGCGAAACACAGCAACGCTGCTTGGCGGAAGAAAAAGGCATGGCGATACTACTTCCCCGGACGAGCCCATCACAAAGAGCTCTACCACTCTTTAAATGTTTATTGGTGCTTCTGGAACAAGACAGTACCTTCTACCAATTACCGCGGCATGGTCGATTACGGTTTATTAATGAGCTATATTTAATTGCTCAAGTGACCGCTAAACGTGCTGCTGAATCACCGTATGAGCGACTACCGGCAAAAACTTGCCCTCTAATTACCAGCTCGAGTCGTAAACTGTCAGCGGATTATTATCACCATCTATCTGTTAATATAAGCTGAGTTGAGGCTGAGGAAATATATATGAAGAGATACAAACTTTATTCTCATTCGAAAAAAACTAATTGAGTGCACCATCATATTTTGACTCCGAACCCAAGCCGTAGTAGAGAAAACCTCTGCAAATGGGGAATGAGGGACCCCTCCTTGACTGGCTGCGATTGCGGAGCCCCAATACAAACCATGGCTCATTTACTGAACTGTCCCTTGTGCCCCAACACCTGCACAAGGGACAAGCTTAACGAGGCCACCGACAATGCAGTAGAGGTGGCCAAGCATTATCAAAAAATTGATTAGTGACCATTGACACGATAGAAGAAGAAGACCATCATATTCCTCTATTTATTATACTATACTCTTGTCTTCACCTCACTTTTCACCCTACATGTTGCCGAAAGTACCATAGAGGACTGTAATTATTTCCTGTAAGTCGCTCACTTGAGCCCCAAGAGGCTTACAAGAAACGCCCGGCTTACCGAGTGTCGGTCAAGGGGTCAGGCGACAGTTAGTGGCACGAGCCGTTCCGACGAGCCATAGGGTTTGGGATATGTGCGGGAAAGCTCAAGGGTTTTGAAAGTTAAAAGAACCTACACCACTGCTAATAATCGTTGTAGTAGTCGGCCATTCAGGAAACTGACCGGGTTGAGGTAGGATGGCTCTCAAAAGCACTTTGTGATTGACACTGCGGCGGAAGATTTTAGTGCAGAACGCAGAGTAGAGAGACAGAGAGAGTTTACTTGTCATTACAAGATAGTTCAAGCAATATATTTTATTAAGAATATAAACAGGACTTTATTGCTGGCGACGATCTAGGATATTCTAAGAACTAGTTCAACTCGACCAAGCATAAAAGGCAAAAAGTCAGAGCTGAAAATATCTTGGAACACCAAGGAGAGAACTTTGAAAAAAACAACTGAAGCAAAGATATAATTGTAGTAAAAAGTCAGCAAAAATCATTATCACAGCCCGTTATTTGCGATGTCTACAGCTGAACATCAGCTCAAATGAATAAATTATTTAAACCACAGAACCCAGAATAAAAGGTTAGGTGCCTACAAAGGGCAGTTATATAATTATGTCAAAAAGCAATGATTCCGATGATCATAATATAAGGCCAATTTAACTGCAGGAAATAGAGTTATAATTCGCGTGGCAACTACTAAGGTACATAAGTACTAATTGAATATAAACAAAGGCGTTGCAAAACTCGAGCAATCAAAGCAGTTTTCACGTCTGCGTCCCTTCCAATTAGGCGGGTCCAATTAATTAAATCAAGGAGTTCCTTTTTATCGAAAATGTCGGTGTTACAGTATCCTGTGGATGTGATTTGTAGTCAGTCCGTTGGCTTACTTACCTTATTAATAAATTGGTGGTATTACTTGCTGAATCTAGGTTAAAATGAGATTTATCGCTGACCACAGACAAACAAAAATAAAACTGTGTTAAATTTCTTGGCGACGACAGACCGAACCTGACCGAACAGACGTGGACCAATCATGGACACGTTACGTTAGTCTGTAATACAGACCAGACCGATTTTGACCGAAGTCAGTGTAGCGCTGAAATTATATTCTTCGTCTACTATAATCTTCTTCTTTTGTCATTCATGGCTCTTATCGGTCATTTTGCCATATCATCAAAAAAATCATAAAAAAGTTTTTTGTCAATTCATTCATATTACGTAGTACATCAAGTGCGGCTATCATGTAGTGAAGAAAATGGTGGAGGTTTCTTCAAAACTTTCGAGAAATATTTTCGTTTAAATCAGGACATATACGCTTTTATTCCAAAGTAAGTAATTTGTAATTTCGGTGGCATGTTTACCAACATTAAAGTCTTAGCATACACAAAACATACTAGAAAAACAATTAAGATAAAAAAGCTATATTGCTTTCCAAAACTATAGAAAACTAATCCTCCACGCACGGTCTACTATAGTCTACGGCTCTTAATAAGTTCCCTGACACTTCATGGAGGCTATATAAAATATTATTGTCACTGTCACGCACGTGTCAATGAAAAGAGATGGCAATATACCTACTGATTGGCCATTACTCACTTTACTCAGCTACCAATATAAATGCCTACGGCTGAAACAGACCTAGTCCAGGACTTACACTTCGGCTGCAGTCGCAGAGCTGCACGGACGTCTCCGCTCCGGTCCCTGCTACCTGCTCGGACTACTACCTGCGCTGGCACCCCGCCCGCCGCACCCGCACCGCACCCCGCTCCGGACCTGCCACCGGCGCTCAAGCTACCTGCGCATCGCGCCGCGTTCCTGAGCTCCGCGCCGTGTGATTGGCTTACGCTAATCCGCACTTATCAGTGCGCCGGATTCCTGCTTTCTTATGTTTCTGTCGTCCTTTTCAGGGCGGTAAGGTTTCATTGACGTGTGTTTCAGACGTTCTTTTCAGAACGCAAAACGTAGTCCAATTTTCGGACGAACAGTTGTTTCTTCTGTGTCAACGAAATCCACCTTCAGTGGTCAAACCAAGGGAGACCCAGCGGTGTTATACCAACTTGGTTTGGGCGTGGACCCGGAGCGCCGTCTTTCCTCCCTCAGAGGAACGCCGAATCCGGTCGGGTCTGGACCACCGGCCTTGGGGGATCTCCTAGCCGACTGCCAGTCCTATTAGGAACACACCCCGATTGCCCGAGAAAAAAGCGGCAAGGAGGACACATTTATAGGTAGGACACTAGGAAACTCACCCCCTCCCCGCCTACCCCGGCGGAGAGGGTCACTCACCCACACACCTCCCGGGCTTTCCCACCCGGGAGATATGGACTTCATCCATACCGCGCCCCCGCCCGGTTTAGGCATCGACATCTCTGCCTTCAGCAGAGATCATTTAGGCTTTCTCCTCCAGAAAGCCTACCAACAGGCCCCCCACCTAGTCGAAGGGATTCTATTTGAGAATCCCGTAGGTAAAATTCCGGCCCTTATGGCCATCAAAACCTCCCCCCCGGCCCTTCAGGCCCCCAAGCAAACCCTGGCCCCTCAGGCCCCCAAACAAACCCCGGCCCTCCAGGCCCCCAAGCAAACCTTGGCCCTTCAGGCCCCCAAGAAAACCCCGGCCCTTCCGGCCCCCAAACCCAAACCAGCCCTTCAGGCCCCCAAGCACACCCCAGTCCTTAAGACACCTAAACCCACCCAAGCCCTTCAGGCCAAAAAACGCAGTCCTCCGTCCCCCGTGTCTTCCCCCTCTTCACAAACCTCATCCGCCTCCTCCCTCGATGGGCACTCGCCCTCAGAGGATGACTCTGACCGCGAATCTGCTATGGAAGCGGATTCTGACTCTGCCTCCCGTCCCGCCTCTCCTCTAACGGAAGATGACTCGGACGCTAACTCCTCCTCGGACTCTGGCTTCACCGTTGTCCAAGGCAAGAGGAAGCGTAAGAAGTCCAAATCCTCCTCTGCGCCTCCCGCAAAACAAGCGACAGCTCGACCCAGCCCTCTCTCTTCTCGCCCATCGTCCCCAGCCTCTCCGCCTTCCTCCCCACCTTCTGCGGTTAACGCCACAGCAAGGAGGGAGAAACCTCCTCCTCCCATTTTCCTTCGCCAGAAGGAAAAATGGGAGAACGTCTCCACCGCTTGCCGGATCTCCGGCATTACTTACAATAATGCCCGCAGCACCAAGGACGGTATCAAAGTCCAAGTGCCGACCTCGACCGACCATCGTCGCCTCACCTCTTTCCTTCGGGAACAGGGCATAGGTTTCCACACCTATGCTCTGGAGGACGAACGACTCCTTAGAGTCGTTATCCGCGGCCTCCCCGCTGAGTTCGGCTCTGACTCCATCAAAGCCGACCTAACCGCCCAGGGCTTCCCCGTCAGGGAAGTCCACCGCATGTATAGCGGTAAAACCAAAACCCCTTTTGAGCTCGTGCTCGTCATCCTCACTCTTTCCCCAGAAGGCAAGGCGATCTTCAATCTGAAGACAGTCAATGGCCTCTCTGGGATTCATGTCGAAACCCCACACCGTAATGGTTCCCCTTCTCAGTGCCACAGATGCCAACTTTATGGCCACTCTGCGCGCAACTGTTACGCCCGTCCCCGTTGTGTTAAGTGCTTGGACGACCATGGCACCGCTGACTGCCCTCGCACTCGCGACGCCCCGGAGCCGCCCAGCTGTGTGCTTTGCCGCGCCACCGGTCATACCGCGAACTATCGCGGTTGCCCGATGGCACCCAAGGCAAACAAGCGGGTGGCTCAGAGGTCGTTGCCGGTGCGTTCGCATTCGCAACCGCAACCGCCGCCTCAATACACCAAGTCCAGTCCAAAGCTGGCTATGGTACCTCAATCTCCACCCCACAATGCGTGGTCTCGCCCCCTTCCCTCGACCAGTGCTGCCCGTCAGGCTAAACCCTCTCCCCCTCGCCCCCAGGAGTGTTTGCCTTCAAGCAAACTCCCCGCTCCCGTGCCCCAACCTTCACAGGGCCAGTCTTATAGCCGTACAGAGCCCCTGTACGAAGAAGGCCTCCCCTTCACCGAACTCCTTAAGAGATCTGAAGATTTCGCCCGCGTTTTCCGCGCCCTTCCTAGCCCAGTCCACAAGTGTCTGTACTTAGCAGACCAGGCTGCGCTTTTGGCCGCCGTCAATAACCTCTCTTTTTAATCAATCAATATGATTGTACAAAAAGAGAGGCTCAAACCCCGCTCCGTCTCGTTAGCGTTTTTCAACGCCGACGATCTCAAGCCACAACGTGCTTTAGTTCAGGACTTTTTAATTAAACATCAAGTCGACATAATGCTAGTGCAAGAAACCTTCTTGAAACCGCACCATCGCAATCCCAGTATTGCTAACTACCAGTTGGTGCGTGACGATAGAACCAACCGCCCAAAAGGCGGCACCCTCATCTATTACAGAAGGTCCTTGCACTGCATACCTATCGACTGTCCTCCGTTGCAAGACTTAGAAGCCTCCGTTTGTAGATTAGCGATGACCGGTCATCATTCAATTATCATAGCATCTTGTTATTTGCCCCCTTCAAAAACTCTGTTGAAGAGTGATCTTGAGGCCCTCCTAAATCTTGGTAGTTCCGTCATTCTGGCGGGCGACTTTAACTGTAAAAACCTCCTTTGGAATTGTCTTATCACCAATCCCAATGGCAGACTTCTCGAGACCTTTGCCGACGATCTTAACTTCGACGTAATTCCTCCAATGACCCCGACTCATTACCCTCATCGAGTTAGTTGTAGACCTGACATCCTTGACATGGCGTTGCTAAAGAACATAGCCCTACGGTTGCGCTCTATAGAAACGCTTCACGAACTAGACTCTGACCACCGCCCCGTACTCTTACGCTTAGGCCCCCCCGCCGACCCGATCCCTCTCACTAAGACCGTGGTGCAATGGTATAAGCTCGGGAAAGCTCTCGAGTCTATACATTCACCCGAGTTGGACAGGATCCCCGACGACATAAAGTCCCCAGACGACATTACTGTTGCAGTCGACTCTCTGACCAACCATGTCACATCCGCTATCAGCGGATCATCGAAACAGGTGCCAGCGACGTCATACCGTCGCTCGGCTCTGCCAGATGATGTGAGACGGTTGATCACGGAGAAGAACGCAGCGACCCGACATTACAGCTCTTGGCCCTCTGTAGACAACCGTGACCGTCTACGCTCTCTGCGCTGCGAAGTTCAGAGACGTATTCGCGAACATTCCAATAACGACTGGGATAACCTGCTCTCAGGGATCGAGCCAACTCACCAGGCTTACTGGAAGCTGGCTCGGTCAATGAAAGCAGACACTATCTCAGTCATGCCCCCTCTCTCCCGACCAGACAAATCTCTTGCATTCGACGACGATGAAAAGGCCGACTGCCTAGCAGAAAGTCTCGAGTCGCAATGCTCCCCGAGTCTCGAACCCGTTGATCCTGTCCATCTCGCTTTGGTGAACGACGAAGTCGAACACCTGACTTCTCTGCCTCCCCCCGATCCTCCCTTACCTCTCATTAAGGCTTCTGAGGTTCAGGCGATAATCAAAGACCTCCATCCGCGAAAAGCCCCTGGCGCTGACGGTATCAGCAACAAGGTGCTCAAGCGTTTCCCCCTTGCTCTAGTTTACCTCCTAGTTAGCATCTTCAATGCGGCTATGGCGACTTGTACTTTCCCCGATGCCTGGAAGGAAGCCACCGTCATCGGCATCCCCAAACCAGGCAAAAAGGCGTCAGAGCCTTCCAGCTACCGTCCTATCAGTCTCCTCAGCTCTCTGGGGAAAATCTATGAACGTCTTCTTTTGAAACGTCTCTGGTCACATGTCAACGAGCACCAACTACTCCCTGACGAGCAGTTTGGTTTTCGTCCGAGACACTCTTGCCCCCAGCAAGTGCTTCGCTTCACGGAACACGTGCTAACTAGACGCCACCATACCTGGCCTGCAGATACTGGTGCTGTCTTTCTCGATGTAGCGAAGGCTTTTGATAAAGTCTGGCACAATGGCTTGATTTACAAGCTATACAAACTTGGTGTGCCAGTTAGGCTCGTACTCATCTTACGAGACTTCCTTTTAAATCGCAGCTTTCGCTACCGCATCGAGGGTTCCCTTTCGGACCCCAGACCCATCAGAGCCGGAGTCCCCCAGGGCTCCGCACTCTCTCCCCTTCTGTTCACGCTGTATACCAGCGACATCCCCCGCACCCATCAGGTGGAAATTGCCCTTTTTGCGGACGACACAGCTTTGTATGCATCTGATCGGAACCCCGATCGGGTATGTATAAAGCTGCAAGCCGCCCTCACTGCACTAGGTGTATGGTTCCGTAAGTGGCGAATTGAGGTAAACCCCACAAAAAGCACAGCAGTGTTCTTTTCAAAGGGCTTCCCCAAACCTCGCCCCATCACCCTCTTCGACGAACCCATTCCCTGGGCTAAGTCAGCACGCTATTTAGGCGTCATTCTTGATCGTCGCCTGAACTTCAACGAACATATCAAAAAGGTTAGTAACCGCGCCAAATTCATGCTTGGACGACTCCATAGTCTCCTATGCAAAGAGAGTAAAATGTCCCTTAGAAATAAGGTGACACTTTACAAAACTTGTATCCGTCCCGTCCTGACTTATTCATCTGTGGCATTCGCCCACTCTTCGTCCATTATTATCCTCCAACGTGTCCAAAATCGATTTTTGCGCAAAGCCACTGGTGCGCCTTGGTATATGCGCAATATCGATCTCCATCGCGATCTAGGTCTCGAGTCGATTGCCGATTTCATTAAGCTCGCCTCTAGGCGATACTATGACTCAGCTCCCCACCACCCGAACCCTCTTGTTTCTACGATGCCCGATTATCCTATCGACCCTCCCGTCGATATATCCCTCCGTAGACCAAGGCATATCCTTGGTGATCCCGATGATGAGATCGCAACCGCTAACGCGGAAGCGATCGAGTCATCCAATTCGGACAGAGTAAACACTATACAGATTCACCGACCTCGCCGGCGAGGTCGAAGACGTCCCTTAGCGCCCGCCCACTCGGGGCCTAATCTAGATTTAAACCCCCACCCTGGCAACAGCCCAAGTCGAGGTCGTACCATAGCGGTGCCCTTGCGTTTGTTGCCCCAACCTAACTTTACCGGTTGAGCGCCTTCCGCGCTCGCCATTGTTCGGTAGCGCTGTAAGAATCGTCAGACGATCACCAGCATTTAGTCCATTCGAAAAAAAAAAAAAAAAAAAAAAAAAAATTAGACCTAGTCCAACGTTATGTTACACCCTCATGATCTTCGTATCAGAAATTATGTTATTTTTACCATAACCGGTTCACAGTACAGAGTGCCCAAGAACTACTAGCGATAACATAAACTAGACTATGTCACACGAAAAATATAAATAATTGATTAAATAATGATTTAAATATAAATATTAATTTACAAGAAATTAATTGCTGTATGAAACTGTGTCTAAAGAAATAAAAGTCTAAAGACGTTATTTAATTAAATCACAATGATCATATTGATTTAATTAAATAACTAAAATGTCTTAAAACTAGGGGAATCCATCTATACAAGGTGTTCATTAAGTTGTGTATATAAACTTCAGGGGGCTAAAGTACCCATCAATATGAACAACTTTTTCTAAGGAACCAACACTGTGAACGCGAAAAAAAAAACAGCTGTTTCATACAAAAGTTCAATACCTACCAGCCTAAAATGTATGAAACAGCTGTTTTTTTTTCGCGTTCACAGTGTTGGTTCCTTAGAAAAAGTTGTTCATATTGATGGGTACTTTAGCCCCCTGAAGTTTATATACACAACTTAATGAACACCTTGTATAGATGGATTCCCCTAGTTTTAAGACATTTTAGTTATTTAATTAAATCAATATGATCATTGTGATTTAATTAACCCAAGAATTTAAACCGACAAAAAACACTTTTGTCATCTTTTGTCTTGACCTCTATGTATTTGTAGCTATACCTACCTACACGTAATACCATTGCAGGATCTAGGAAATCGTACAGTTAGCTTATGGTACAATATGTTATTTATCCGCCAAAAAATCCGTTATACCTAATGGAGTAGCCGTCTTTGTACACCTTGCATAATCGTCCATCATTTCGCACCGGTGCACCTGATCATTCCACTTAATTGAACAGCAATCGAGCACGTCAAGGCGAGCAGTACTTGGCCATGCTCCGTTTGATCGGAAAGTCAGCTCGACCAGGGACCAACAGCAGAACTAGTAGCATAAAAGTCAGTTCCACCAGGGACCAACTACAGGGAGTGATAGACTGGTGTGCTTAAGGCGGACTATCACAGACAGGGCCGTGGTCGAATCCGACTGGGAACCCGTGAACTTGTCTGATGATGAGTTGTTTAACGATGCACTAGCATTAAGGTGATAGAGGGAATATCGATGGTTGTTTAGTCGTCGGTATGCCGCTAGTTGCTTAAGTCTTATTAGCATTAGTAGCTGGCGGAGAGCCCGACATACCACTCTAACTCTCCCCGAGATCGAGGGGATGCGTAAAGCATTTTTCCATCGTAAAAAAAGGGACCAACAGCAGAACTAGTAGCATAGTTCTGTGGTCACCTTTTAGTTTAATGCCCAGCTGAGGTGCGGTGACCACGACAATAGCCTGTGATCGATGAAATAACCAGTTTTGCGGAAAGATATGCACCCAAGAAGCATGCCACACGACTTCATTTTGCGGGTTCTCCGAGTTCTTAGAATGATGTGCTAGTTTAATTCCTAATGCGGGAGAAATATTTGCATGTTTTCTAATATAATACCAGTTTTTCATCATCAGCCTGAAACAGTCTTCTTCTGGACATGGAAGAATGATTCAGAGCCCTCTCCATTCACCGACTTCCCGCGGACTTCACAATGTCGCCTGTCGATCGGGTAGGAAGATTTTTTGTTTATTATTATTAACAAGAGCGAGAGAAACACAATATATCGTTTTCGATATGAATGTTTTAGAATAGCCCTGTGCAGGTGTTACCACGTTATATCATGCCAGTTGTAAGGGAAACCCTGTATGTCTGGTGTCAGGAATTATCATAATGTTAACTGTTAAAAAGAACTGTTCTATTGGGATGCAATAGTTTTTATTACTTATTGCCAGTTTTGCCATTTCTAAGTAACACTATCCGTCTGATAAATATAATTTCACATGCCCATATGTACTTCCCTTTTTTTGAGATATCCTTCACTGTCGTATTTATTTGATAGCGCTTTATAATTTAGTCTTGCAGAGACTAATCATGCGGAGCTGCTGCCGATAGGAGGTATATTAGCGAGATATCTAATAAGAACGGAACCGCACAGTCTGTTTACGGCTAATGGGGTCAGGCTACGGTTTGTTAGTTTTTATCGTCGTTTGTTGCCGAGAAAATGAGCTGCGCAGGCAAGAGTTCTAGACGGAGCGCTAAAACTTGCATTTATCGTGGTTAGATATGATAAATACATATATTTTTTTACTAAATTAGTATAGCGCATGATAATTATGCGATACCCTAATATCATTACAATCTAGCCAAGTAGGCTATTGAGTAATTTTGATTTGACTTAATTTTATAGAAATAATATTATAAAGAATATGTCCATTGGCATTCTTACAGTCTCTATTTAAGGCGACACTTTGTTATTGTGTTCGTTAAAAGTAGCAATATTAGGTTTATCACTGCACTAACTCAAAAGGTTTGGTTCTTTTGAGTCTTCTCACTTTGTCTGTAAGATATATATAGGTATAGATAGATAACTTATTATTGATTACCACACATAAAGATACATATTTTTACTTTAAAAATAACATCAAGAACCTTTTTTTAGACAACGGGTTACTGGTATTGGTGAAACGTTAAGTTTTAAAACCTCAGTTTCCAAAGTTATTTCAGATAAAGCCATATTTTAATGGGAATGAGGAAGCGATAAAATAGATGTAAAAACAGTCCGAGATTCATTTCATTGCTAGCTCGAAAACGTCGCAGGTGGACTCAGGACGAGTAAAGGGTGGTAAAAAATCAATCAATACGTTAATACCAGCTTTGCTTAGTTTGGGGCCAAATAGTGTTGTGTGGAAAGCCCACTAATATTTATATTTTTAATTTTTATTTAATATCTTCTGCTGAGTCGCGAACTCTTAGGGCAGAACCTTTGTCCGCCAGATGTACCGTTGGTAAGACCATGGCTTCTGTCCTTTGCAGAACTGCACTCTCTTTAGAAATTTACATGTATTATGATTATTCTTTGAGAGAAAAATGGTTCAGCTGTGTAACGTGACTGAGTAATCAATGAAAATATGAATTACATTATCTTGTCACATATTTAATATTAGCGGAGGCTTGTACTATGTTTGGCCCCCACTGTTCAACCCCCCAACCCCCCACTGTTCAACCCCCCAACCCCCCCACTGTTCAACCCCCCCAACCCCCTCCTGTATACAGTTCTGTTGATGCTAGATCATGGGATCAAGTCGTGCGAAATGATTTCACAGTTGACGTATACAGCTATTGCGATCGGCAAATAGATGAAACTCGATAAAAACCATGAAATTATAATTTATATTGAGTAAATACAGCGGGTACGGTTACGTTTTACAGACATGCAGGCGATTTTCCTCCTTAAAGTTGTGACTATTATGAATAATTTATATATTAACAAGTATTAAGTGTTTTAAGAGTAGTGGAGCTCTTTGTGAAGGGTTCGTCCGGGGAAGAACTACCACCACGCCTTTTTCTGCCGCCAAGTAGCAACGCTGTGTTTCGGTTTGAAGAGTGTGGCTGCCGGTGTAATTACAGGCACATGAGGCTTAACATCTGTATGCCTCAAGTTGATGGACGCAGGGCAGTGCATCGTAGGGCACGTTCTTATCGAGGCAATGCTTTGTTATAGGTGATGTTACCACTTAACATCAGGTGGGCTATGTGCTTGTTACATCAGCTAGTTGTAAATAAAAAAGCGCTGGAGGCATGTATCGGCAGAATCTAACGCGGAACCAAGATGAGTGGGAAGAAAAGGGGGAAACCTTTGCCCAACAGTGGGTCATAACAGGCTGAATAAAATAAAAAACAAGCAGATACCAACTGAATATAAATGCTATGTATTAAAAGATATAAGCTTGTAATTAATTCTCATTGGATGAAACTTGGAACATTGTAGATCGTGATTGAGAAGGGGTACTTTTTATTCGGGTTCCATAGCGAACCTGCAGTTAGCTTGGCACTGGCAGCCAATAAAATCTAATCAAAAAACAAAAGACTGCCTAGACTAGGGATGCCAATGATGGCACGCGACACAATATTTTGGGCACGCCACGGATCAAAACGGTTTGCATTTTTAGTTCAAACTCACCACTACTTAGCTTGCCCCTGCCCAATCCGATCAGGAACTACTTGGCCCTCAGGGCGGCTGCGGCGGAAATTATTATTACAATAAATAATATTATTACATTTTGGTTGAAATTATTTGAGGGCACGTCTATGGGCTCATATATTTATTTTGAAAAAATGACACGTTGGTTCAATGAGGTTCGCCACCCCTAGCCTAGACCATAAACATTTTCCAATAACTACTTATACATTTTCCAATAATTACACGCACATGCCTTAAGTTGATGGACGCAGGGCAGCGTATTGTAGGACACGGTCCTATCGTGCGTGACTTGCGAGGCAATGCTTTATTATAGGTGTTGGTTGCCACTTTTCATCAGGTGGGCCATATGCTTGTCCATAAGCACGTACCTAGCATATCCCGTTTACACTCAGCTCATGTCCGTGGAAATGTGCCGAGACATGGGAAGGGACTTTGGCAATGCGAGAATGTAAACAGGCCACTTCCCTGTCCACTCGCGTTGCCGCTCGCGTTGACGTGTTGCGTGAACACACATTGCCGGCGACGCTGCCGCAGACATATGGACGGCGACATTTCCGTCCACGCGAATGGCAGCGCGAATGACTAAATGTAAAAGCGGTAGTTTTAAAAAAGTTGCAAACAAAGTAGTAGAAAACAACTTTATCATTAGTTATGTTGTCAAGAAACATCTAGACGTTATTCTAAAAACCAGTTAGATCCACCTCCTTGCATTTATTCCATTGTTTAGTATGCTAATCCGTGATTAGCATGGCAATTTGCATACAGATGGAGGTCATTCCGTAACCCTGACCATCAGCCATGAATAGCAAACACGCTGGAGGGTGGTCTTAGATAACATGCGAGGTAACCAGTGTATGCAGATAATTATGCAAGGTGGACTCAGACAAAATAAAAAAGTAAAGACGGAACTATGTGAACAGCAAAGTGAGGCCGGCCAACCTACGCCTTGACATGTACATACACTATTACACACACACACGAACAACGTAACTACGCCTTACCTTGTCAGTCTAGCTATCGCGGCTCGTGGGGAGCAACGTTTTGAGAAATTATAAATTTACCAGTAAAAATGCCGAATTGTGTTGTGAAAGGGTGTAAGAATCAATCTTCAAAATATAAAAAAGCGGGATGGAATCACATTTCACACGCAAGTAATTTGGAAACCAATAATTTTCAATAAATCAAAATAAAAGTTTGAGGTTATTGCTTGGAACACAAGTGTTGCCAGTATGAAGTGTTTTTGTTTACCGTATTATTTGCTAATAATGTGATACGCAACGTAACGTAAAAAATATACTGATAACCATCATATGAAACGAGTAACGTTTCATATGATGGTTATCAGTATATTTTAAACCCGTCCGAATGCTTAGAGAATACACGGGTGTTCGCTAAGTTCGTGGGCCCCACGTGTCCGGCGAACACACGGATGGACACAAGATTTCGAGCCCATTGGTAGCTCACTTCTACGAGGTCAAATTACCTTAACGCCCATTGGCTGCACTCATTGTGAAGCTAGGTTCAATACACAACGAAATACAGACAATACCGAGACCAGAAATTCATACTCACCGAACGAAATTGTCAAACATCGCGTTGATGGCTGGTCTGCCGGTCATCTTGGCCCACGGCAACGCGATATCATCCCCGTTTGTGAACAGATTTTTACGATTATTATTTCTTAAAATAGGTTACATCCGTAAAATTGGGAAAACCGTTAGATGTCCGTTAGGTTAGGCAAACACAACCTAACCGATCCCATAATCAGTCATGTTGTGTTAGATTATATCATGATAGACGTTTTATTTAGTAATGTTATTTTTGTAATATTGGGGTAATTTGAATTGTCATGGCAACACCGGCCTCCGCACACATGTTTAGAAAACTGGCCTCACTTTTCTGTTCGTAGCGCTCCGTCTTTACTTTTTTATTTTGTCTGAGGGTGGTAAATATAAATAATTGTTTGCTATAGAGCAGTCTTCATTTCTTTATGTCAACCCTAGGTCAAACAAAGCTCACAATAAGGGTATGCTTTCTTCAGATCAAAATAAAAATAAAAAGTTACTTTTTATTTTTATTTGTAACTTGTATTTGTAACTCTGTAACTTTGATCTGAAGAAATATTACTAACTTACAACTCGATAGTACGGTACACGGCACAAGCATACACTGAATATGAGCTGTGTTCATTGACCCAGGGTTGATAGGGTATAAAGGATCGGAGACTGCAAAAGCAAACGATTATGTTGTCTCCTCATACTTATGCAGACTGGAAGGTTCGTAATTAGCTAAATACGAGTGGTAAAAATTCGCATATTTAGAAAACCGAAATAATAATTTATTTGGTTAATTATTCTGAAAAATTAAATGAACAATTTAAAGGCTTGCCATATTATGCGACGTGCGCGCTGCCTGTAGCCTCGGCCTCGGTTTGCTACCAGCTGACCACATATTCTACACAAATATACAATAATTATGAGGCCGAATATTCAGTGATTGTGACACATTTAAAATAGGTTTTGGAAGCCTATCCGATATATAATTTACAGAAGCACAGGAGTGGTACTGCTGTATTTAGAAATTGTGACATTTTTTTTTATTATACATTCTATATCTATGACCGACCGACTACTAACTGACGCTGGGCAGTCAACTGTGGCTGACGATGCAATGCTTTGTTATAGGTGATGGTTACCACTTAAGATCAGGTGAGCCATTTGTTTGTTCCATCAGCAACTTGTATACACGGTGTAACTGGAGGGGTGGATCATCGGTGGCAGAGCGATGGGTGACCTCAATGCCTACCGATTTAACCCCCATGTATGTTCAGCGATATTCAGTCGTTCAAAAGTTATTCAGATTTTTATGAAATTTTTGCCAAATTCCGATTTTAGACTTCTTGTCCCAAGTGTAGCCAAACTGTTAGGTTTACGACCGTAATATTTTTTTAGGTTGTAGCTCAAAAGTAGGTCTTTCGTCCTACAATATCGTTTTGAGTCGTTATTTGATTAAATTCCAAATAAAAAATAATCTTTACAAGAAAAATCGCAATTTTAATTTTACAAAAAACTTCTAAAGCTCCCAGAGAAAAAAAAATACTACATTTTTTTTCTAGAACCTACCTTAAAAACTACTACCATTCACGGAAAAGTAACCCTGAAATTTTCATTTGGCTAGTAGTAAGGCATCATGTTCAAATATTTTTTTAAACGATGAAAGTGCCAATAATCCCTAATTACCTAAAGCCAATAACAAACTACTTTACGGTCATTGTAATGTAAGTAGGTACTTACTTATTGTTGACAGGTAGCAGCCTTAGAGAAATGGTTCATCGAAGGTGAATAGCAACCGGCTTACATTAGAAATGAATAACTAAATCATTTTTTTTTGTCTAGCACCTGCACTCCTGTGGTTGGTTGATTAGGTGGGAAGTTTATGGAATTATGACTGGAAAAAGCACCCTGGTGCATGCTGTTCACCAACGACATTGTTCTTGTTGGTGAAGATGCGCTTGAGGTCCAGAGCAGGCTGGGAAAATGGCAGGAGGAGAGTGTCGGACTGAAGATTAGTAGGACAAAAACCAAGCACTTGTTTTCTGCAAAATAACTTGAAATGTTGGAGGACGTCAACTTAGCAGTACGCTGGTAAATGGATTGGCCGTGGGGGGCCCATAGCCTGGCCTCCAAGATCCCCAGATCTAAATCCCGTAGATTTTTTATCTGGGGCTATTACAAAGAGTTGGTGTAAAAATCCGAATATTCCTCCATAGAACAATTGAGGCAAAAACTAAACCAGGCCTAAATGAAGATCAGAGAAAAGGAAGATTCGTTTAGCAGGCTCAAAAGGAATTTTATTAAAAGGTGTAGGCTAAGCATAGCCAATAATGGAGCCCAATTTGAGCATTTACTATAAAAAATAAATAAATTACTTACATGTATTTTTTTATTGACACAATCTCTACCTTTGATGGACAGAAAAAATATCGATTTTAGCACTAGTATAATTTTCAAGTCCACTTTTTAACATGATGCCATGATACTAGCCAAATGAAAATTTCAGGGTTACTTTTCCATGAATGGTAGTAGTTTTTAAGGTAGGTTCTAGAAAAAAAACGTAGTATTTTTTTTTCTCTGGGAGCTTTCGAAGTTTGTTGAAAAATTAAAATTGTGATTTTTCTTGTAAAGATTATTTTTTATTTGGAATTTAATCAAATAACGACTCAAAACGATATTGTAGGACGAAAGACCTACTATTGAGCTACAACCTGAAAAAATATTACGGTCGTAAACCTAACAGTTTGGCTACACTTGGGACAAGAAGTCTAAAATCGGAATTTGGCAAAAAATTCATAAAAATCGGAATAACTTTTGAACGACTGAATATCGCTGAACATACATGGGGGTTAAATCGATAGGCATTGAGGTCACCCATCGCTCTGCCACCGATGATCCACCCCTCCAGTTACACCGTGTATAAAAAAAACACTGGCAACACAGTATTTAAGGGGCTGACAACTATCAAATAAATTCTCGCTCGCACGTTTAGACATGTTGAAAGATATAAAATCACTAAACTCATTTTCGAAAAATCGCAATCAACCATTTTGTGTGCAATCACATTGAAAACAGTTTAGTAAAAAAATCATTTTGATCGATACAAGTTTTCCTACTTAAAAGTTTGCTTATGTACGACAACTAGTAAAGCAAACTTTGAGGTAGGAAAACCATTTTTTTTTTCGAAAATGAGTTTAGAGATTTTATATCTTTCAACATGTCGAAACGTGCGAGCGAGAGTCACATTAGCTCTTGTCTTCGCCTTAAATCGAAACTCAGCAACGCTGCTAGGCGGCAGAAAAAGTTTACGCGATTAACATCAAATTCGTTCGTGATTAGGCCCCTGTAGAGACCACAGAACACAGAAATACATGTATTCTGTGGCTAGTAGTTAAGGCTACTGCGTGCGCGCAGCTTGTCCAATGATTCATGTCGGCCGTGTTGTTTCAGGTAATCCCTTCCGGCGTGCGCTCTTGTCAAAACGTTTGACGCTTCTGATGAAGTGGAAGTAAGAAGTACAGTTAGCAAGGGAAGTTCATGAACCGTCAAACAACTTCTCGCTCGCACATTTAATACAAACAAATTTTCTTAAGAACAATACTCAATATTGCTTACACATGGTTTAGTTTAGGTACATACATAGTTGTTGGGTGTTAGTAAGTATCACATGGACCCTGCATAGGGTAAAAACTATTGTATTACTTGTTTTTGTACTAGTTCGGATTTTCTAAAGTTTTCATGGTCTAAATTGTCTTTAGTATCTAAAGATTTGCATTGGATTTTATCTTTTCTAGGCACTGTTATAATTTTTCAACAACCGGGAGTTTTTTTTTAAACGGAACATTTAATCAACTTTTGTTGCAGTCAGTACAAGATATAGAGTATAATTTATGTTCAGCTATTATTGGAAGCATGTTGATTAACATATTTGATTTTATAAAAGCTCATTAGGCTCTTGTGGGACGCGTCAGGTTGGCACTATACAGGGCGTCCCAAAGCTATGCGACATGATGGAAAAGAACCTTAAATATTGTAGAGAGGATATTTTGCTGAAAGAAGACTTTATTTTATTTTTAAAAGTTAGTGTAGTTACTAGTAGTATTAAAATTATTAATTTTTATCCATTCTTTCGATTGGCATCATAAAAATGCGAGGTGTTTTTTTTTTCACATTGGAGTCAATAGTAGTAGGTATTCGACGACTTTGGCTCTTTGGTTGCCTCGCGCAGCGAGATTTTTTTCCTGATATTTAAACGGTAGTAGTAGAAATTCGCCGGTAAAGGCTCAAATGATCGGTTCGGCTCGGCTTGGTTCGGTTTTTGCTCGGCCCGGCCGGTAAACGCTCAAATGATCGGTTCGATTCGGCGTGACTCGGCTCGGCTCGGCTCGGCTCTACTTTCTTTACTTAATTTTAACGGGCGAGCTTAAAATGAACCTATTTTTGGGTGTAGTAGGATAGGTTGTTCAAAAAGATTTTTCAGATTGTGATACTTTTATTATTTTTCTTTAAAACACATACCAAATAGTTTATACACAAAGACATCGTTATTCAACTTACTGCTACCAAATAATTTTACGAAATCCGTCATACTATTTCCGTTAAACTTGTAATATAAATATGTTAAACAATACTCTCCACAAACTGAAGTCAAGTCATGTTGCAGTCTGTACCTATTGAAATTCCACTGTTTTGTTGTCCTGTTCAAGAAACTTCTATGATTTCCTATAGGTGGTCGTCCATAAGAATCAAAATACTGTCCAACTCCATTTGACTCTATGTGAATGGCTACCCAATGGGAGCCTGGCTCACTATCTGGATCCAAATTACTTATTATGAATGCAGGAGTATTAATATGTAAGGGTAACCTGTTTGCTGGATAAACATGCTTTTGCATCGAGGGATGTATGAAATGCAAATGTTTTTGAACTTCTAATGTGTTCATCGTTGTGGTATCTTCTATTTACAAATTAAGAATGTGAAACTAAATAAGCTGAACTTCTTTATAAAGGTAGAAATAAATAAAAGGATTGGATTATGTTTTAATGATTTTTTATTTCATATTTATAACTAGGTTTATACAAAGTCAACTTAACTACTATAGTCTACGGTTACATTACGATTCCTATCTATTTCAATAACATTGTCAAATTCTGCATAAACAATACAATTTATTGTTTGAGTAAGTGTAGATTCAAATCGAACCTCTAATCTAACACTACCATGTTTTATAAGGTTCCAATGGGTATTTGAATTTGAGCTGAGATCAGCTGTTAGATCAAATGCTAACAAACAGTATCCTTTTGCATATTGTTCCCTAGATATCCCATTACCTTCATTGAGAAAATGTATACCTGTCCCTGAAAATAGTGTATGATAGGCTGCAGTAAAAATATTACTATCAAACGAGGGCTGTAAAGCTTTTGAAGGTATTTGCTGCCCATCAATGTACAAACAAAATGTATTCAAATCATAGTTTTCAAAATTAAATGGATTTTTAGTCAAACTTCCATTAAATGCGGCATTGTTTACAAAACCAATTATACATCTTTTAGGGACTTGTCCCAGAAAAATATTATCGAGAGTTTTGCCCTGAATACCTGAAGGTATGGTTAACACTTTGACTTCCGCTCGAGTAATAGGATATTTTGCAGTTGTAGAGGCTAACACTTTTTGATGGGCTAGTAAAACAGTTGGATTGATTCGTGCCCTACGAACAATAAGAGTTGCATCTGTAATGCATACTTTAAACTTTAAATCTGTTGAAGAAGCCATAAGACTAAATGTGTCTCTGGAGCGAACTAGTTTAACACTCATTTCAACCCCGTTAATTAAAAACTTTTCCTGGTTAAATATATCACCATGAAGATGACCAATCATTTCTATTTCTTTGCTTTCACATGCTAGTTGTTGCCTTTTAGTAAATCCTTCGTTTTTTTCATCGGTTGAATTCATTTTTTCAGCTGTATCTTGATACCAAAGAGCACAAGTCAAATGAGAATCTTTGGCCGCAGGAGCATAGTTCAACAAAGTTTCTATGTAAGCACGATAGGCATATGTATTGTTTGGTGGTGATACAAGCTTCTGATTCAAATAAACATCTAGTTGACTGAAGAGTGAATGAAGCCAATTATTAACTGGGGCTACAATACTTGATGCAGCTAATTTGGTTGAATCCTGATTGAATATTTTAGCTTTTATATGTATCAACGTGTGGGATAAATCTATATAATCATCCCCTGTTCCCGGTATTTGAAACTCTATGGGGCCATCGTCAGCAAGTGATGAAATGGGTTTGTAGTGTATCCATAACCCACTTTCTATGCTGGTTTGTGTGGATGGTAAAGCGAATAAATCCAACTCTGATTTTATACACTCACAAGAATGACTATGTAAAAACGACATGTTTATTTTATTTTATGAAAATATATCTTTAAAATTGTTGGCTTTTGATTTTTTTGTAGCTTTCACTTTGGCGGTCGGTGGTAGACTGTTGGAAGGTAGCCGTTTCCTTTTTGTTTTATATCCTGAGCCAGACATATTTAATCTATCTATTTTACTATCTGCTTTCCTCTTCAGATTTGAACTTGCTTCTTTAAGTCTAGATTTTATTGAATCCTCCATTGGTCGAGCACTAACCATGTCTGATAAAAGACCAACACCAGCGTTTAAAGCTTCTTTACCTATAACTTTAGCACCACTAGAGAGTAATGGTAGAACAGATCTAAACAGTCCACCTAAGAAACTGCCAATGCCATGACCACGCTGATACGGTGCTCCTTTATAAATCACTCCAATTCCCGAACCAGCTTGATGTGAGTAATAATGTTCATATGGACAAGTTATATTACGAGAGTACATTATTATGTTTTTCTGAAATGAAGCTTTACACACAGTGTTCCAAACTGGAATGGTATTTTTTGACCCGTACCGGATCTTATATCTACTTCAATAGTATCAAACTCTCTACGCATAACAGGTAAATAGTGTGGAGGTGAAAAAACATGCATTTTATTTGCTCCGTAAATATACTTTGCGGGGTCCAATGGTATAATTCTTAGTAAAGGTGTCATCACATCCCCCACTATCTGAGGTTCGATAATATCACAATAAACAAATAATTGATACGGTAGCCCTAAATGTAAATTGGCTGGACATTTACCTAAACCATTCATCACAAGATTTCTGTTCGGTTCAAAGCCGAGTTGTATACCTAACTTAGGTGACAATGTCAATGATTTAATAGATTCATCCATAATAGCAGCAGACACAAACTTTGATATTTCATCATATCGAAATTTAACTTTCTCCTTTATATTATTCACTGCTGTTAAAATATGATTAATATTATCATAATTTGTTGCCGGGATATGTGTTTTATAATACACCAGTGAAGGTTTTTCTTCGTTTGGCATTAACATCAATTTCGATATGTAAATTATATTTTCATGCTCTTGTACAGTATACATTGTGCAAGGGTATTGAAATTCAACAACTCCAACTGACCATTCTCCTTCAAGTTTTATAGATTTTGGTAACTTTGTTGAAAATCGTGTAGTCATATTGTCTGGAAAGTATTCCATGGAACTATTACTAAGTAATGTTAAATAAAAACTTTCTTTTATCATATTTCTTTCAATTCAGAAACTGAAATCCAACTATTAAATTTATCTGGATAACCTTTCCACTTCACTAACACTTGCTTTCTGCTACCAGAATAACGTGAACTAATTATTTTATCTATTTTATACTTAGAGGTGGGGTCATAAGACACTTTTTGTAATTCCTTTTCATAAAACGTTCCAACTATAGCTTCGTGTTTTAAATCTTCTAGCGAGTACACAACCAATGGAGATCGTTCTATAATTGAAGTTATCATAAATATTTCATCACTCCAGTTGGATTCATAACCTTTTTGAAATACATGCTTATACTTCGTTATTCTTACATAGTCACCAATGCGAAGTTTTGGCAAAGCTGTACGTGTGATACTTTGACCATTTTTTCTATCATACAAGTTATTCCATACAGTCATTATATTATTTGTGCTTACATCACAAGGGGACATCTTGATACTTGAATGATAGCTATGATTATACGCATATATTAAGTCTTGTAAAATATCAATGTATTTATACGTATTTTTATGGGTGAAATAGCGCCACATTCTCATTTTGAGTGTCCTTTGAAATCTTTCAACAATGCTGGCTTTAATATCAGGGTTATTTGTTGTGTAGTAATTAATATTTTTTGACTTAAACAATCTTTGAACATCTTTTGAAACAAACTCAGTTCCTTTATCAGATTGTATATGAGTTGGTGTTGTATTAGCTTCATTAAATATGCTGTTAAAACATGTTTTAATAGTTTCAGAATTTTTACTTTTCATGGGTCGGGCGTATGCATATTTGGTAAAGACATCAATAACACAAAGAATGTAATTAAAACCATTGTTATATTTTGAGTAAGTTCTCATATCACTTAAGTCAGCTTGCCAAAGTTCATTAAGATTTGACAAGACATATTTGTTTCGTGGAAATTTTCTGTGAACCGGTTTATGTAGTGTATAGGTTTCTTGTGATTGTAACCATTTTTTCACATCTTCTTTATTCATTTTACCTTTCATAGCTTTAGCTAGTTTATCAATACTAGCATACCCAGCGGGGTGTGATGGGTTATAGTAGATATTGTTGATTTCTAGTAAGGACTCCATTTTTCCCAATCAATTTTCTGTCGGACTCTTCGAGAAACTGGTGTTGAAAACACCTCCTCCACCTCCCTCGGTGGTGTGTATTCTTTATATTCGCTGACCTGAAGCTGATTCATATAATCGAGTATTTTTGGATTTCCAATATAAATAAGTGGTATTTTAATATGTTTCAATGCTTGTGCAAATTTTTGCCATCCTATTGGATCATTTCTTTTGAGTGGTCTCAAAGAATCATTTACTAAGTCTACAATATTACTTCCAGGAATTTTTTCTTTGACTACAGTGATTGTACCATCATCATCCCAGTCAATTATATTTTTATTCGAAGATATCAAGTATAATAATCGCTCACCCTTCTTTATATATGTTTTAGGTATCAAGCTAAGTATATGCTTAGGAGAGTAAATCGATTTTCTTTTCAAACTAGAAATTGCTTCCTGTTCATCGTTTTCAATGGGTGTCTGATCAGCAACTACTTCTTTTTCATCAATATTTTTGTTTTTAATATCCACCATACCATTATCTGCTACTTCATCCCCTCTTTCTGTTTTCAGAATATTATTAACTAAAGATATTTCAAGAGGTTTACGTTCTTCTTCGGAAAAATGTAAGTATCGTTGCAATATTTGTAAATATAGCATACATTTTTTTATATCTTCCATGTCACTTTTCAAAATGTTTTGCATTTCAGCGTCTAATCGTGACATAGGGTTATGAATAGAATCATTTTGTTTCAGTTTTTCAATAGAACTTGGATCAATCAATAACATTTTTTTAGCATGTTCCATTTTTTCAAACAATAGTACCAACCAATCCACTTAAAATTGATCCCAATATTAAAGGTAAAAAAGATCCACCAGTTTGAACTATCAAACGTTTCCGAACTTGCTTAGTACTTTTTCGCACTAGTTTACGAAGTAGATCTTTGTATTTTTTTAACTTTTTCTTTGCTTTTTTTTCAAGAGGTACTTTACCCTTTAAAACGTTATGAATGCATTCACAAATGCAATTAATTTCTTCTTCATCACATGATTTTAAAAGTGCTTTCTGATATTTTGGTTTAAGTGTATGTAAAGCACTAAGTAAATCTTTATGCGTCTGTAGGCTTTGATGCATTATTTATGAATGACAGGAATTTGATGATTCTTGGCATATTTAAATAATTTCGTTGGAATATAAACAATGCAATATCCATCTGAAGGAAATACATTAGTTTTAAAACGACACAAATCGCTAGTGTCTTGTTTTAAATCTATCATCAAATATCCATGAGGCTCTTTAGTTGCATCCTTGTATGAGTCTTCCATAAACTTTGTATTTTCTGGTGAAACTTGTCGTGGTAAATATTTAATTTGAGTTTTATCACGAGGATTCTTAAAATAAATTATATAACCAGTGTTCAAAGATATATCTCTTTGACCCTTACCTTGATGAAATAAGTTTTGTGTTATATAAAAAACACTCAAGTTTCTATGATGACTACCTTTTGTAAATATATCAACAATGCGTCCATCGGATTCTCTCATGAGATCATCAATGATTACTAGCTGAGGTTCCTTTCCATCGAACATACTGAGATCTGGTATTCCTTGGCAATAGTTTATATTTTTCAGGTTATACAATGGTTGCATTTCATCAAAACACCAGGTTATTTGAGTAAATTCAACACTACAAACTTCTTTCACAAACTTTGTAAAATTTGTTACGAAATTAGATTTCCCACAACCGCTTGGACCAGCCACTATTGCCGTAAATGGATGAATAAAATGAAACATTATTAATGTTTGTGTTGATTGTGAGAGGATCGGAAAAATAATGAAACAAATGTTCAAATATCAATCTACACTAATATTATAAAGAGGTAAACTTTGTATTTTTGTATTTTTGTATTTTTGTATGTAACGAATAGGCTCAAAAACTACTGGTCCGATTTCAAAAATTCTTTCACCATTAGAATGCTACATTATCCCTGAGTAACATAGGCTATATTATATTTTCAAAATAATCAGGGATCCTTACTAAAACTTCAATAATGTAACCCAAGGTGGAAAATAAAAAACCTTACATCGCGTGCGCTGCGAAAACTATTGAAGATAGAACAAAATAATGTACTACGATTTTGTAGAACACGTTATCATCTACAAAAAATGTCGCGACAGCATATGTCTAACTATTATAGTTATGTCACAATAAGTGTTCTTTTATTATAAAAAATTAATTGAAATGCCTCCGCTAGAAAAGGGTCTTTATTTGTACCTTGGTATTAATCCTTATCCAAATAAATCATTTCATAATTAAGACGGTTTCAATACCTATAGATTAATTCTTAAATTTTTCAAATCGGACATTCCATTCAAAAGATATGACGAAATTAAAAATGTTAACGGGTCCACGGGTCTCGCGCGGGGTGCGATTTCACTTACTCAAGGAGAAGCGCGTGCAAATGTATGAAATAAGTAGACGCGAGGCTCGAACCCACGGTTTAAGTTTATCCTAAAACGTTCAAAAAATTTATGACCACCCATGCGAAGCTGGGACAGGCCGCTAGTTATTTATATTTATTTTAATATAAGATGGCATATTATATACACATTACAAAAATCATTAATATAGCTATCATCGTCTAGTTAACATGACAACATTACAAATATATTACATTACAATTTTTCTTGTTAATAATACACACACTTAAAACAATAAACTTATCAATAACATCGAATCCTTAATGATTTAGTTTAAACAAGTTTGTCTAAAATACAATAGATACCTTATCCTAATTTGTAATGACCCCAAGCTAATGTGTCTACATTATTTGGTAAAATAAACCTTTTGCTATCATTGTAGGATAGACATATTTTGTTAACTTGTTGAGTAAATATTTTATGTTTCAGTGATTTGAATAAAACCATAGTACCATATTGTATATTTTTTTCGAATAGACATGACCTGTAATTTTCCATTTTCATATTTTTCGTAACACATTTTTTTACACCTTTAGCTTTTGATACAAATTTACTTTCGACATCCAACGCATACATTTTAGATCTTAATCCAACAAATTCACGAAATATTTTTCCATTATTTTCATCTTTAAAAAACCCCAGCTTTTTTTTGTTTAATTTCGGATACCCAAAAATGTTGTCATCCGGGTAATCAGATGTATCAAACTTTGAAGAGAGATCTGGTTTGATGTCTTCGTAAAAGTTATTTGTGAAAACATGATATATCAAACTATCAGTATCAGTGTAAAGTAGCTTAATGTTATTGTTAAACTTCTTAAGCATAAAGTTGTAGTGAAAGTCATACATTAAAGTTTTTGAAATATCTAAGATGCAAAAACCTAAGTAAATTGGTTTGTTATGAAACAATTTAATTTTTTTTAACTAAACTGCAACTAGATTCTCTCCAAATGTGGATGAACTATGAAATTCTGGTTTTGCCACTAGATCTTGTGCACCAAGAACTTTACCTCTATTTTCCCAGTGCGTTAATAGTTTAACGTTGACCCTTTTTTCAATATTTTCCATTGTCTTTCCAAATACGGAATTATTCATTAACTTGTAAAAATCTTTTTCGAATTCTGATTTTGCCGATGTTCTCAAAGTTGTGTTTAAATCTATGTAATGCTTTAACCAAGGACGTTGTTTGAATTTTAAAATCCTATGAACTTTTGTTAACTTCATACCCATCGCAATGCATTGTTTCAAATTTCTATAATGAATTTTGTATTTAGTTTTATTGTTCAGTTTTGGCACCAATTTGATATCTTTGGAATCTCCAATTTGGATATTTTCAGGACACAAAGGTAAATCAGAATGCAAATCATGAAGTTCGACAGGGTACTCTAAATCTACCTCTAAAATAAAACCGTATTCTGCATTTTCAGACACATCAAAACTAGTATCAACATTTACCCATTCAAAACCACCAACTGGAAGACATTGAGACATTGCCCAACCGTAAAGATTATTTGCATCTAAATAAGTCAAGTATGATTTTAATTTATCTTTATCATAATCTTCCATGAATTCATTATTAGCTTTTGCATAGCGGTTACTACACTGTGATACACCACCCCGTATACCGGCCCTAATAAAAGAAACCTTCTCAATATCAGTTAATAGTTCTAACTCTATTTGAGTGTATTTTAACATAGCATCCCAACTTAACCCAGGTGCTGTGTAGTAATGTGCAGGATCCAAGTGATATGTTTTTAAACATAAAGTTCTAAAGCTTTCGAAAACATCCGTCAACAATAAAACATCAGTTTTGAGATATAGATCAGAGTAATCTAGCATAGTACGACAATGGAAGTGCTGCCAAATATCTTTGGCATGATTATAATCAGCATCTGATACATGAGAATCAGATAATGTGCTATAAAATTCATCTTGGCTAGGTAGCGTTGTTTTTTTCAAACTATCTTCAGATGTCATAAATTCATAAGGGTAAATACCTTTCCTTCGAAGACGATTAAAATCTTCATTGCGCGGAAAATTAAGTTTTAAAGCTTTAAATTGATCATTGCATAAGTTTTTTGCTAGCTGATCGAGACTGCAAGACATAAATTTTAAGGAATCTACAAATCGCAAACTAACTTTATGATTATTAATATTGATAGTTTTTGAAAATGAAATATATTTTTCTTTAGTCTGAGGGATAACATCAATTTCACCTTCAACAAAATTTAAAGCGTGAACAACAAAATGAGCATCATAATTGCTCAGGTTATGAAAGAAAACAGGAATATGACGTAATGATCGAAACTTGGTTGCGCATACTTCATGTGCAACACCTCGAAATTGACCAGTTTGCCAATCATGATCGATTTTGTCATCACCATCTAAATTACTTTCACAAATGTGACATATCACCGCATTTAAAATTTCATTTTCCTCATAAACCGTCAGTGGTTTAGGAGGAACTTGAAAGCTATTTTTCCTACATATTTTTTTTAAATCTTCATGCAAACGATTCATGAATTCTTGAGCACAATTTTTTCCGCTATAAGCCTCATATTTTGATAAGTTATCATCATATGAACATTTGATATAATAGCCAAAACTATATGGTTCGTGTTCATGAGTATTGCTTGTATAAGGCTTAGATGGATTGTTAAAACATGATTTAATCGGACTTAGAAAAGCTTCAAAATCAGCATATATGACAAAAGGTATTTTTAACTTCCTGTTGTATTTATCAAATTTTAATTTATCATTGGATGTTGGTCGACCATACCAATCCTTTGACGTTTTGTCACCATTTGGTAATTCTGTGACAATGTGAGCACAGTCATGTTGTTGATGGTCAATTAATCTTTGTTGTGTAGGAAAGTGTAATAAACATCCATCACAAATATGAACTGCGTGCTCATGATTGGAAATTTGTTTGCTTACGAGACGTGACATGTTTTTAATGTGACAATAATGATTGTTTGCTCCGTTAGAGATCAGTAATAAATTAACGTGTACATCTTTGCGAGATTTTGTTAAAAATAACGGTCCAACCACACTATGACACTTTTTGTCTCTGTTAAACTCTAAACCAAACACGTTGATGCTAATATTATTCAGTTCTTCTACTTTTGATATATCAGATAACTTTACAGGAAAACGTACTCCATCAAATTTTAATTTGTTGGAATTCACAGTGTAAGATGTTACTCGATCCGCATTTTTGTTTACTGGGTACAAAGCAGAGAGCAATGCCCACTTAAAACATAAATTGTCAGCATTTTTAACGTTAACTATTGCTTTTTTTGTTCGAATGTCCTTTGGTAACTCAATGTATGAAGTACCACGTAGTGGATTAAACTTATTTACATTCATATCAATTGCTCTTATTTCTTTAAGGCTCCAACCACTGTCTTTTTTCTCAAAAGTACTGATTTTACTTGCCAGAGTGTTACACAAAGATGAAAACAAAATATTTAGATCATCCCCTCGAAAAACTATGTAATTATACGTTTGGAAATCAAATGTTTGAAATGAATCGTCTTTAGTTTGTTGGATGAAATCAGCGTGCAGAACAAAGTTGACTTTGAAAATAGTATGCTGTTGTATTGATTCTTCGATTAATAAGAAAATATCATTTTTTATAGAATTCATGAATAATTCTGGTGTTTGAAAGTTTTTTGATGTATGATGATCATTCTTACTATGAATTTTATAAGAAATTATTCTTTGACCAAAGGCTGATTCTACGATTGATACATTTTTTAAAGAGTTGTGAACTTTTTCAAGTTTTATTTTATGGAGATTACTTTTTAAATGATTTGAAAAATACCTTTTTTTAACTAAAACATGACATGTACTACATGTCATCATAACAGCATCACCTTCCATGGAACTAGGATATTCACCTTCATTGTCATTGATATATTCATTGCTGGGTCCTGCCATACTAGAAGAGAATCCATCTTCATATCGTGCTCGTTTCACTTTGATGTTAGCACCTTCAGTATTATGCTTTCTCTTTTGTGCTCCTCCAACTTGTTTTCTAAAACAATAAGAAAGCGTTATGAGATACAATCCTGAATGAAATTAAATATACATTATAAGCGATGGGATCACTACGAGTATTACTTACATCAAATTGTTTTCAACGACGGTACATTCATTATACAATTCTTCATCGTATTGATCTTCTAATAGCATACAATTTTCTTCATAAGCGCAGAGATTGTATAGATCCTCGTTGTATTCATCTTCAAACACCATACAGTTATCTAGCTTTTCGCATAACTCTTCTTCAGAATTCGTATTGAAAAATACACTATCACGTTCCACAATTTTATTTGCCATTTTGTTCAAGAGATGCTACGGTTAAAGGTTTAAAACTGAACTAATGCTACAGGGATGTCTGTATGAACTATATAAAGGAACAACAGTTACAAACTTAATTATATAATGAGTACTACTACACTGTTGTAAATGACCTAAATTACATACGCACTAATTGTTAAAATGATATTTTTTACATGTTGGTACTGTTACAATTTCTTTAGTCACATTAAAAATTATTTTTTTTGCACTTTCATAGTTCTGATTGCCTTCATTAGCAAAATACTTAATTCGATAGCTTGCATGCTTCCATTGTTCATTTGATGCAACTTTACTAATTTTTTTCATATTGAAAACTTCAATTTTTATCATGTAATCTGAGCGAGGGCCATCATCTTCATTTGTAGATAAAAAAACATTTCCACCTTCTCGGTGAGCATGAGAAACTGTGGATGACAACTTTTTCTTCTTTGTTTTTGAGACTTCGAACAATGCGTCTAAGCTTTCACTTGATGGTTTTCTTTTTAATAAATTTTGAGGCAATCGATCTTTTACAATTTTAAGCTCCTGTGTATCATCATCTGAACAAGCATAATAATATTGTTTGAATGTATTTTCTTCCTCGATATTGAATGAGTTCTGCAAATAATAATTTAAAATATTTAAGTGTTTGAATCTATAAATGTGATATATTTTTATATCATACCAATTATAATAATACATTGAAAATAACTTACCTCCATTGTCTCTGTAGATCACTTTAAACACACAACTCACTGGATTCAATCGGAAGCCTTACGATGCACAAGCTAGGGAATATTAACAATTTTTAAAAATGTACAGCTTATATACCCAACATTTCAATACAATCAAGACCATTAGTAATCACTTCCAGCAAAGTCCAAATGAGATTGAACTAGTTATCACTTTCACATTCCTTACCTAAATTGATAAAATAATTAATTAATGTAATGCGGTTATACCCATTAATAATCACTTCAAACGAAGTCCAAATGAGATAGTACTAGTTATCTCTTAAAATTCCTTACCTAAATCGATAAAATAATGAATGTGGTTGTGTAACCAATTCTAGAGAACTAGATGTTTATTTGAATCAGAAGCTTGTATCACCACCAAACAATACATATGCCTATCGTGCTTACATAGAAACTTTGTTGAACTATGCTCCTGCAGCCAAAGATTCTCATTTGACTTGTGCTCTTTGGTATCAAGATACAGCTGAAAAAATGAATTCAACCGATGAAAAAAACGAAGGATTTACTAAAAGGCAACAACTAGCATGTGAAAGCAAAGAAATAGAAATGATTGGTCATCTTCATGGTGATATATTTAACCAGGAAAAGTTTTTAATTAACGGGGTTGAAATGAGTGTTAAACTAGTTCGCTCCAGAGACACATTTAGTCTTATGGCTTCTTCAACAGATTTAAAATTTAAAGTATGCATTACAGATGCAACTCTTATTGTTCGTAGGGCACGAATCAATCCAACTGTTTTACTAGCCCATCAAAAAGTGTTAGCCTCTACAACTGCAAAATATCCTATTACTCGAGCGGAAGTCAAAGTGTTAACCATACCTTCAGGTATTCAGGGCAAAACTCTCGATAATATTTTTCTGGGACAAGTCCCTAAAAGATGTATAATTGGTTTTGTAAACAATGCCGCATTTAATGGAAGTTTGACTAAAAATCCATTTAATTTTGAAAACTATGATTTGAATACATTTTGTTTGTACATTGATGGGTAGCAAATACCTTCATTTGTTTGATAGCCCTCGTTTGATAGTAATATTTTTACTGCAGCCTATCATACACTATTTTCAGGGACAGGTATACATTTTCTCAATGAAGGTAATGGGATATCTAGGGAACAATATGCAAAAGGATACTGTTTGTTAGCATTTGATCTAACAGCTGATCTCAGCTCAAATTCAAATACCCATTGGAACCTTATAAAACATGGTAGTGTTAGATTAGAGGTTCGATTTGAATCTACACTTACTCAAACAATAAATTGTATTGTTTATGCAGAATTTGACAATGTTATTGAAATAGATAGGAATCGTAATGTAACCGTAGACTATAGTAGTTAAGTTGACTTTGTATAAACCTAGTTATAAATATGAAATAAAAAATCATTAAAACATAATCCAATCCTTTTATTTATTTCTACCTTTATAAAGAAGTTCAGCTTATTTAGTTTCACATTCTTAATTTGTAAATAGAAGATACCACAACGATGAACACATTAGAAGTTCAAAAACATTTGCATTTCATACATCCCTCGATGCAAAAGCATGTTTATCCAGCAAACAGGTTACCCTTACATATTAATACTCCTGCATTCATAATAAGTAATTTGGATCCAGATAGTGAGCCAGGCTCCCATTGGGTAGCCATTCACATAGAGTCAAATGGAGTTGGACAGTATTTTGATTCTTATGGACGACCACCTATAGGAAATCATAGAAGTTTCTTGAACAGGACAACAAAACAGTGGAATTTCAATAGGTACAGACTGCAACATGACTTGACTTCAGTTTGTGGAGAGTATTGTTTAACATATTTATATTACAAGTTTAACGGAAATAGTATGACGGATTTCGTAAAATTATTTGGTAGCAGTAAGTTGAATAACGATGTCTTTGTGTATAAACTATTTGGTATGTGTTTTAAAGAAAAATAATAAAAGTATCACAATCTGAAAAATCTTTTTGAACAACCTATCCTACTACACCCAAAAATAGGTTCATTTTAAGCTCGCCCGTTAAAATTAAGTAAAGAAAGTAGAGCCGACAGAAAGTAGTACAGTACAAAATATAAAATAAATAAGGATAACAATAATTACAAATTTACAATTGAATTAGAGTGAATCTGCCTCGCATTACCTCAGGCATTCCGTCACTACTGCCTTCCAGTTGTCTGCAAAGAGGTCGCAGTTTGGATTGGCTTTTAGGAGTTTGTTGAGGGCGTTGAGGGTCCGAGGTATTGGGGAATTCGCGCGCGCGACAGTAGTACATAAGTTGTGTATAGGTATAAACTTCAGGGGGCTAAAGTACCCATCAATATGAACAACTTTTTCTAAGGAACCAACACTGTGAACGCGAAAAAAAAAACAGCTGTTTCATACAAAAGTTCAATACCTACCAGGCTAAAATGTAAGTATTGTGTGTAAATGTAATGTATTTTAGGAGTAGTAGAGCTCTTTGTGAAGGGTTCGTCCGGGGAAGTACTACCACCACGCCTTTTTCTGCCGCCAAGCAGCGTTGCTGTGTTTCGGTTTGAAGAGTGTGGTTGCCAGTGTAATTACAGGCACATGAGGCTTAATATCTGTATGCCTCAAGTTGATGGACGCAGGGCAGTGCATCGTAGGGCACGTTCCTATCGTGCGTGACTTACGAGGCAATGCTTTGTTATAGGTGATGGTTACCACTTAACATCAGGTGGGCCATCTTGTTTCATCAACTAGTTGTATTAAAAAAAAAAAAAAAAGTCGTTTCTAAAACGTTTAGGTAAGTAGTTTAGATAAGTCGTTTCTAAACGCTCTGCAGATAGCTCTAAAAAAAAGTAAAAGTAACTGTCAAACTTGAAATAAATATTATATTCTATTCCATTCTACATAAAGTCAAAGTCAAAAGCTAATTATTCAGTAAAATCACAAGGATCACTTTGAAATGTCTTAAAACTAGGTGACTCTAGGTGCCAGTTCCACGCGACCAAAGCCTAGAAGAACAGGCAACTAACTTACGGCTTGGTTCCTATCGTTCTCTTGTATGATCCTTGCTACAATTAAATCCTACTAATATTATAAACGCGAAAGTTTATAAGTATGGATGGATGGATGGATAGATGTTTGTTACTCTTTCACGTAAAAATTACTGAATGGATTTTAATGAAACTTTACAATAATATAGCTTATACATCAGAATAACACATAGGCAATTAATAAAGATATTGTGTGACTAATCCTGCGCAGACGAAGTCGCGGGCACCAGCTTGTATACAATATTGAAGCTCCAATGTGGTGCCAATTGAATTTATTGAGGCGTAGTCATAATATAAAAAGGTAGAAGCTATTAAATTCATAATATAGTTCATACATTCGTAAGAACGATTGGTTACAACTTAATTTGTTAAGTATAGCGTGCCGTGCTACTAACGACCGCAGCGTGGTGAGGTAGCATCAGGATTGACTATAATTCCAATGAAATTGCCATCAATAAGTAGGTCGGGCATAATGCGCTTAAGTTATTTATAATTTAATGGCGATATATTACTTCTTTAATTTATATGAAATAGACAACCACATGAAACACTAAAATAACCACACCTCTAGAGTAGTTCTCAGTCGTTTCTAAAACGTTTAGGTAAGATTTATAAGTTTTTTATTTGTATACATATACATATAAATGTTCACTACTGACACATCTTTGTAAGAGTAGTAGAGCTCTTTGTGAAGGGCTCGTCCGGGGAAGTACTACCGCCACGCCTTTTTCTGCCGCCAAGCAGCAACGCTGTGTTTCGGTTTGAAGAGTGTGGTTGCCGGTGTAATTACAGGCACATGAGGCTTAACATCTGTATGCCTCAAGTTGATGGAAGCAGGGCAGTGCATCGTAGGGCACGTTCCTATCGTGCGTGACTTACGAGCCAATGCTTTGTTATAGGTGATGGATACCACTTAACATCAGGTGGGCCATATGCTTGTTCCATCAGCTAATTGTATAAAAAAAAAACATATATCACAAAGGTTGGAAACTGAAACTTAAACTAATACTAACATTATAAATAATCCCACTAATATCATAAACGCGGAAGTTTGTAAGTATGGATGGATGGATGGATGTTTGTTACTCTTTCACGTAAAAACTACCGAATGGATTTTAATGAAACTTTACAATAATATAGCTTATACATCAGAATAACATATAAGCTACAATTTATAAAGATATTGTGTGACTAATCCTGCGCAAACAAAGTCGCGGGCACCAGCTTGTTTAAAAATAAAGAAAACTTTGGTAGTAATTACATCTATGAATGAACAAATACTACTAAAACCGTCTAAGAACAGACGTTCACAACATTGAAAACCCTTGTTTATTGAATATTGTTACCCCCTGTTTATAAAAAGAGTCGTCAAACCAAATCCAATTACCTGTTCTTCTAGGCTTGGTCGCTTGGAACTGGCACTTAGATTCACCTACCTCTAAGACGTTTCAAAGTGATTCTTGTCATTCAACTGAATACTTTGAATACAGTTACTAACAAATAATCAAGTACAGTTCAACAAGTCTAACTTAGCGGACCTGAAGTTAGCTGTTTGCAAATCTGCCATTAGCCATGTCCAATTTACATACAAACGTGACATGACGTACAAACTTCAAGCAAGTGAAGTATCAAGTTATACTTGTTGAGTTGATACCAAATTTTTAAGTGTTTATGTGCTGTGTCCAAAATAAATGTATTTTCTTTCTTTCTAAATTAAAATAAAATGATCGCATAAATTGCATTTGTTCCTGAAAACGAAGCGTGTAGCCTTCTACCCGATGTACTGACGATATTGTGAAGATCGCGGGAAGTCGGTGGATGGAGAGGGCTCAGAATCGTTTTTCCTGGTAATGTATTAGGAGATGCTTATGTCCAGCAATGGACTTCGCAGGGTGATGATGATGATAAAACTGCGTTGCATTGTTTTATGCCAAGCTTAGGCCTGATTTCACCATGCTCTGTTAGAATAACAAAAGATTAAAGGGCCGTTAAATATGTCAAAATGTACGCGTTTGACATCTAAGGTGAGATCTAACGGCCTGTTAATCCTTGATTAGTAACTAACAGAGCATGGTGAAATCAGCTCTTAGGCTGCTTGTTTGCCCGCCCTACGCTTACGGCCTACCTGATGGTAAGTGGTTACCGTCGCCTATTGACAGCCAAAACGCCAACGGCATTGTTGATGTGTTATCTACCCTGAATGAACCGCATCTCCTCTTTAGGAAATGAGTACAAGAATACACACATTCTCACAAACTTTCGATGTCATCCGCTAGGTTTCGATAGCGAACCTTGCTACAAAGTTTAATTATTATTATGAGAATATAACACGCAAATCATAGAGCATAAGTTTATGCTTTATAACAGAATAGACAATACAGCTGGCCGGAAGAGTTATAGGTGTAGTTATAAACGGGTTTGTGTTTTTTTATGCTGGCGTTTATCGTCAAGTGTTCCAGACGAGTGCTTTGAAATTGCATAATTGCCTTGTGGAGGGTCTGACCGTCGTTACAAGTACATAAAAAAATATTATATTTACAGTAAACTTAGTATGTTATGATTGCTTACATGACTTATACTTATTACTTGATTTATTACATTTGATGGGTTTGAGTTAAGTATGAAAATACCTGTGATAGAGAGTCTCGCTCTTCTGTAATAGGTAAGGATTTTATACTTTATTTACAGGATGTTAAAATTCTACTGCCGAAAACTTCAGGGGGCTAAAGTACCCATCAATATGAATAACTTTTTCTAAAAGCTGTTTCATACATTTTAGCCAGGTAGGTATTGAACTGTTGTATGAAACAGCTGTTTTTTTTTCGCGTTCACTGTGTTGGTTCCTTTGAAAAAGTTATTCATATTGATGGGTACTTTAGCCCCCTGATGTTTTCGGTAGCAGTATTTTAACATCTTGTATAATAAAAAAAATACTATTAAAAAAAAGTAGATATCATCGAAATGAAGGAACTAGCCGCCAGCCTTGGCTTTTCTGAGGAAGCTCTGAAAGGAAAGCCGATTTTGCACATTTATTCATCACATCACAATTCTCTTTGCTCACCTCTTCTATGCTGGGATTCCAGACACAATAGAAAATGTATTGTGTCTCGCGTGGATCTACGTTCCGGCATGTGAGAGGTTAAACGACTTGATGATGGTACAAGCAAATGGCACACCTCATGTTATGTGGCGACCACAACATTGCCTTCATGCAAGATTGGTACGCCCCTACAATGCACAGCCCATCAACTTAAGGCATACATGTAATTTCACCGACACCAAATCCTTAAAATCGTGTGATAGCATTCCACTAGAAATACGTTCACGTGATATTCAGAGAGTCTTAAACATCGTGTCATAAATTTTTAAAGATTATCGCCTCTACCTTATCGTAATCTTTTAATCACAGGAAATTGGCTACCTTGACGTAAGTATGCTGATGACACGGTAGATAAATACTTACTGTATACTTTGAACTGGTAACAAAGGTGTAATCTTATTACCTATATCTTAACGCATTTGAATAGTGTAACTACTCACTACTGAACGGATTTAAATTTAACTAGTAGTTCGCCCCGAACTGAGATCTCGTGATGCGACCCGACGAACGCACCAAAACTTTGAGTAGGTGGTAGTCAAAGGCAAGTCCAAACATTATGTTTGGACTTTTTTCTGACTACCGCCTACGCTAACTTGGTACGGTAACCAAGTTTCAACTATATTGGCCTATTTATTGAAGAGTTCCGTTGAACAGACCTTGGCTCCATCATCAGACCTGGTCGTTGTCACCAGTTTATGAGAACTGAGTACCTCCTTAATTTATTTCAAGAAAAAAAAATAAGAAAAAGCAAAGTAACTGGCCGACCAGTAGAAAAACCTTGATGCCAACGAAACTATTAGAGATTGGAGCTCTTGGGTCGCTGGTTATCTTAATTTAACTTTTTTGTTGTATCTCAAAAACCAAGCGTCCCAGAAAAAAAGTAAAAATTGTTTTGGAATGTCCAAACAAAGCCTTTTTGTATGACATGTAACTTGATTTTTTAAAGTCACTTTTTTCATTTTTGCCCCCTTAAAAAACCCCACATCTTAAAAACCCTTCATCTAATTTTACTCATATACTTACCAGTAAATTTCTCAAGTACAAGCTGTCGTCTTATCAAATTTCATGCAGATCGGATCAACGGTTCGAAAGTTATGGCCAGACAAACATACATACATACATACATAAAATGCCAAATCGCCCAAGTTGAAACTAGAATCTTCGTTCGCTTCGCTCACTCGATCAAAAAGAATGAACGGCGGTAGGTCTATTTGTGTCATTTTAATTGCTATAAATTTGTTTTGTATTTTGTTAGTTTGTTCAATAGATACTTATCATTCATTCAGTCATTCATACACGGAGCAGTCTGAACACTGGATCGAACCGCATAAAGCACGCTCAGACGTTCTACAGTGGCCATTAACATATTTGCCGCCGGTAGGCCATTCATACCACCCCTACTGACCTCTAAAACTCGATACCTTAGTTTACAATCATATAATATTACATTTTCTTTGTCAATATAATTGCAACATTATGATTCGTGCACTATCGTCCTCATTACAGCTTTTTCCTATTAAAAGTATGTTTGTGTTGTGAACCAGGGGAACGATGTGACAGTTCCTTTTCCAAAAACTCAATCTTATAAGTCGAAGGTACTTACATGATTAGCTATTCTTAGCTTAGAAATATACCCAAAATCAAGATATACAATTTTGTTGAGACCGGACCTATTTGGCCCACACAACACAGAGAAGACTAATTGGCCTCTAACATTATAAATGTATTTTTCTCCTGTTCTGTTTTTTTGTATTGTTATTTCTGTGGTCTCTGTGTATTGTGTGTCAAATAAATGTTTCTTTATTTCTTTCTATACCTACATATTTAAACAAAAATGCCGCCCTAGGCTGCCTACTCAGCCTGCTGGTAAATCCGCCACTGCCGTTCTTCCTGTGGTCCACACAAGATCCACTTTCTGTTTGCGGAACTCTCCTGAAAGATAAATTGTATCAAAACGACATTACGTTCATGCTTATCTTATAATTGCCACAGAATAAATGCAGGAATTTCATAGCGTAAGAAGTATTTAATTCATTAATTACCCAAGAAAAAGCAGTAGCGAGAGCAGTAGTTGGTAGTTGCAGTAAAATGAGAATTCGAAAGGTTCCTAAGTGTAACTAAGGAGATATAATGTATTTACGTCCTAATTCTAGCTAGGGATTCTTCGAGCCTCTTGATGTGACATCAAAAGCCAGGATGGATTAAACCGACATTGCTAAAGCGTCTATACCTTGATTTCCAAAAAACCGGCAGTCACCATATTACTTACACGCTAAAGAGTAGATACCTATCTCGCTTTTTCCAATTGGTTTTAAATGGTTAGAATACGTTTGTGAAAAGACCGCCTCGAGTTTTTTTTTTGTAGCGTACATTACTCATAATAATATTCTCTAATTGTATTATAATCTACCCACAAAAGTGAGCTTTTGTGTTATTTTGCATTGACATAAATTTTTGGCTTATAACAATTTCCGCCGCCTTGTGTGAAAATAAGGCAGTTACTGTTATTATCATCACTTTGCTTACGCACTCTGGTCCCATGATAAAGTAATGTAGCGGTGGCTATTTTATACAAAATTTAACGTTACACACGCACACGATAGGTGAATTTTCCGCTTATAGATAAATATATAAACAACGATGAGTCGCAGTTTATAAAAGAAGATAGATTTTTTCGCAAGAATGTTTTCCTTTTGACCGTATACTTTACCAATATAAGTAACCACACGTTTACTTCATTTATAAGTAATTTTAACCTAAGTTCTTTAAAAGTCAAAGTCAACGTCAAAAGGTAGTTATTCAGTTGAATCACAAGCGTCACTTTGAAACTTAAATATTAAATTAAACTTAAACTTTAAAAAAACTTAAACTTTAAAACTAAAAAACTTAAATTTTAAACCCAGTTGAGTAGGTGCCAGTTCCACGCAACTAAGCCTAGAAGAACTGTTACGCATGAGACTCCTACGCCTGCTTATTGCGTTGAGATGCTGATGTGAAATTAATTTTTCTGTATCGAATGTTAATAGATTCTATCCCATTCCTAATAAATCTACCAACATAATATGGCTGCGGGCAACGGGTGACGAGAAATTGCCGTCAAATCGTCGTTTCCCTTGCGCTGATTGCATCGCATCGCTCCCCTTCCGTTTGTCATGTTTGCTTATTTGCCGCCAAATGGATCAGATTTTACACAATCGGCTACAATTCGTTTTGGCAGGATGTTGACCATCGGCACTATTGCCTAAGAACAAGCAATAGCGATAGCACTGTTTAATTACGTCTAAGTCTGAGTTTTGTTTTAAATTTTCTGTATCGTCAGGCCGTTTTTGTATAAAAACTCGAGAATTCTCAGTATGCACTATGCACCCGATAGAGGCGCTCATCCAGTCTTCATACAAAAAAATCCTGACTTTACAGACTTTTGGAGGTATAAAATCACCGAAGGTGGTTATGAAACTAGTTTTCATACCTTTCTTAAGTACAAAACTGATGTTTTACGGAGAAGGCAGGCATCTGGGACCACAAGAAATTGGGACCGCGGTCCCAGTCGCCTGATTCATTAATTTAATTACTTTTCCTCAGGCAACTGGGACCACTCGCAATATTACCAATAAATCTATTGTTTAATCCGAATTTAAGTACAGTTAGAAGGAAAAGTATATGAAATAAAAAAACTAATCTGTCGTGAAATATTTATTTGTCAATAAAACAATATTCTAACAATTATAAATATGTACATTAATTAAAAATAAAATAACGTGTTTTAAAATCAGTCTTACATCGGTATACTATAAATGATTTATAAACATACCTATCTATTAGATAGATAGATAGAAAACTCTTTATTGCACACCACAAGGACATTTAACACATTAAAAACAAAAATAAAGTTCAAAAGTTTCAGTGAAGTACAATGGGCGGTCTTATCGCTGAGAGCGATCTCTTCCAGACAACCTTTAACCAGATAATTAACCAGATAATACCAGATAATTTATAATATTTAAATTATTGTACATAGATATGTTTATAAAAACTACTGGATCTACTTGGACCTACAACGACACGCGCCGCTAGTATATATGATGCTAGTAAAACAAGTAGTTCGCCCCGAACTGAGGTCTCGTGATGCAACCCGACAAACGCACCAAAACTTTAAGTAGGTGGTAGTCAGAGGCAAGTCCAAACATATGTTTGGACTTTTTTCTGACTACCGCTAACTAACTTGGTACGGTAACTAAGTTTCAACTCTATTGGCCTATTTATTGAAGAGTTCCTTTGAACAGACCTTGACTCCATCATCAGACCTGGTCGCTATCACCATTTTATGAGAACTGAGTACCTTCTTAATTTATTTCAAGAAAAAAAAATAAGAAAAAGCAAACTAACTGGGCGACCAGTAGAAAAACCTTGATGTCAACGAAATTCCTAGAGATGGGAGCTCTTGGATCGTTAGTTACCTTAATTTAACTTTTTTGTTGTATCTCAAAAATCGAGCGTCCCAGAAAAAAAGTAAAAATTGTGTTGGAATGTCCAAACAAAGCCCTTTCATATGACATGTAGTTTGATTTTTTTATGTAACTTTTTTTATATTTGCCCCCTTAAAAAACCCCATATCTTAATAACCTAAGAGAAATTTACTGGTAAGTATATGAGTAAAATCGGATGAAGCGATTTTACTCATATACTTACCAGTAAATTTCTCAAGCACAAGCTATCGACTTATCAAATTTCATGCAGATCGGATCAACGGTTCGAAAGTTATTACCAGACAAACATACATACATACATACATACATACATACATACATACATACAAACATAAAATGCCAAATAGCCCAAGTTAAAACTAAGATCTTCGTTCGCTTCGCTCACTCGATCATAATAATGCTAAAAAAAAACGCGTGCTAGCTTTTGATTTTTCTGGCGACTGTACAATTACTTCTATACAGGTTGTGGTCCCAAATGGCAGAACAAAAAATGCAATCAGGTGACTGGGACCGCGGTCCAAGTTTCTTGTGGTCCCAGATGCCTGCCTTCTCGTTTTACGGAAGTGATTGCATAATTTACGCTTGTTGCAAACCTGTCGCGAAGAAAATAATAGCTCCGCCGATCAATACTGTGTTTCAATGCTCGTACTATAGTGTGTGTGCCAAAAAAATGTGACTTTTGTTTTAAATCTGGCGTCGCGCTCGTCGAGAGGGGTTCAGCTCTTGAATGTGACTATAATGTTAGGCAGTAGGTAATTGCTTGAAGGGGCACACGGATGTGCAAGAATGAAATCAACAGAACTATAGAACTAAGAGTTGTTTTCAAGGCATTCAGGTATATTATAGTTTTTTACTTGCTGATAGAACAAGCATATGGCCGACCTGATGTTAAGTGGCTAACCATTACCTTTAACAAAGATCGCAGGATAGGAATATGCCCTAAGATGCACTGGCGTGCGTCCATCAACTTGAAGTATATAATTTTAAGCCTCATGTGCCTGTAATTTCACCGACAACCACATCCAATCGAAAGACAGCAAGACATAGGCATGGTGTCATCTTCCCGAGCCCTCCACAAAGAGCCTTTCTACTGTACTCTATTCTTCTAGACATAATCTATAATAATATTATAAATATTATAATACTTCTATGTTTACATAAGGACAATAATGGGTAGTTCAAAGAGATTGTATAATAACTACATATTTTATTTCCTTTAGTAAGACGGTCTGCTGAAAGCTTAACTGTTTCATGATTTTATACATTTTGTAAATATTCATAAATTTCTTTGTAAATAAATTCTTAAATATTTTCTTCAGTTATTTAATCTAATAATTCTACTTAACTAAGCTAAGTAAAAAAAATGTTGGTAAGAATTTCGATTTAGTTATACATTTTGTAATACTTATAATTTTCTTTGCACTTAAATAAATTCTTATTTTTTTTAGTTACATATTCAATCTGATAATCCTACTCAACCAAGCTAAGTACAAAAATTGTTGTAAAAAATTTTGATTATTTGATACTTAGTAAAATTGCGATCAAAAGCTCCTCTGTCAGCGGATTCCGTTTTATTTATAGAACCTCTCAAATAACCCCTCTGCGTCAAGATTTTCTAGATACCTACAACAAGGGCGCTCAAGAGCTTTCGACTCTCATGATACCCTCATAATTTGGAAGTTCTGCCGGAGCACAGAATAAACAATAGCTTCTGGAGGTTCGAAAACTTGGTATCTCCTCTTGGTAAGGGTCTTCGAGATTATAAATTATTCAAGGTCTTTCGAGTTGTTCAAATAAGTTTCAGATTTTAGGTACCTATATCGTTTTTTCATTTTGGTTCATTATAACAAACGAATGTATAATTTTATAAGCGATCGTGAGAATGTTCGTCGTATTTGGGATTAAAGTATATAAATATAAAATAACACAACAAAAAGATCACAAAGAACTATTAGCAATCGTCAACCTAAATAATTGCACTGCTGGCCATCTAAACCATTAAACTATTCATTATTTCTCATTTAAGGAAAACTGAAATTCGTGAGGGACGGGCAGATTCTGCTCAATGAGATTCACATTTCAAGAGATTCGTGCCTTGCATTTCCTGTATTTGTTACCTGCTGAGTAGATAGAGGCACCAATACCTATCATTATGTTATAAGTACCGGTGACCTTGCACGATGTCGAGATCATTTGCGGGTACTGCGGTGAGATCGGACGTAACGGTGAGCTCGGAGTTCGGACGCTGACATAGAATAAACCAATTGGTTGTAGAAGTGCCTTCTAAGTTCTAACTTACTTGACTACTAATACGACTGAACCTAGTTGACTGCTAACTGTTTTAGAAACTACACCTTGTGAAATAATAATTACTTGTGAAATAATAATTAATCATGACAGCAAAAATTTTTGGTCATTTGTTAAATCTAAAAAAAGAACCGGAGATCTCCCAGATACAATGACTTACTGTGATATAAAAAGTTCTAATGTTAGTGATATAAGTGAAATGTTCAACGCGTATTTTCAATCTGTATTCGAGCCCCCCATTAGTTATCTGCAAAATCCGAACATCAGTGTCGATAATTCTGCAACCATTTTAAACAAAATTGAACTGTCAGTCCCCATTGTTAGAAAATATTTGAATCGACTTAATGTCAATAAAGGTTGTGGGCCTGACAATTTGCCACCTATTTTCCTTAAGCAGTATCATGAAGTCCTTGATTTGCCTATCTATCTTTTATTCGAACAACCACTAAGAACAGGGTATATACCTCATTTATGGAAACAGTCGTTTGTTGTACCTGTTTTTAAATCAGGTGACAAGCATGAAGTGACAAATTATAGGCCAATTTCTAAGTTATGCACAATTGCCAAAATGTTCGAAAAAATTGTTTATGACACACTTTTCTCCGTTGTGAGGCCACTAATTATTCGAGAACGTTAGATTATATTATATTAGTATGATCAATCAAAATTCATCTATCCGTTGTTTAGTCTATGGTCTCAGTCAAACTCAACTGGATGGATAACTGTACCATTCGTTGCGGCGAGTCATGTCTCTGGCGATAAGTCGAGCTAGCCCAGATAGCCCTGGAGGTGTTGTATAATCTGTGCAGAACAGCTTTCTGATAACAGATGTACACGGTTCCACTGTTAGCCCACTTGTTTCACACTTAGCTGCTGTTGGCTTTGTCTTGCTTGCTAGCTTAAGTAGGTATTGGAATTTATGATTGTTAGGGCGCAGCTCTGAATCTCAAACTTCTGGTTTCAAGTTGAGTAGGCATCTGTCTGACTAACTAAATAGACGTTATATCTGTAAGAATAAAAATATACCTACATTATCTGTAAAAATACCGACTTCAAATACACTGAAAATATAAAACAGCAAAATATGCAATTTCATTTACATGACATAACTTTTTCCTGTCATTTTGATTTAAAAGCCAAACTGTTGAACCGATTTTGAGGAAATTTATATGGTGGTCCCATATAAATTATCTGAAAGTACATAATATATTCTCTCAATTTTTTTTTTAATCGGTTCATAAATAAGGGAGCGGTATGCGGTAACAAACATAAAAAAACAATCGAATTGAGTACCTCCTCCTTTTTTTTGAAGTCGGATAAAAATAGCAATTTGATTTGACATTGAAAATACAATTCTAGTTAAACTACGTACATAATTGTATATTTGGTGTAGGAGGTAGGTAAGTTCACATCCCACAAGTATGTCAGTTGGAAACGTTGGAATGCTTGCGGTTGTAAAGTGTTCTATACGCGAGGTAAATACCTACCTTTGTCGATAAACAGCAAAACCTAACAAACCTACTTGGTCAGTTCAGTTCAGTTGTTCATTTGCGTTTTGTTTATTTACAAGTTACTTAAGCACTTGACTTGTGTACTATTATAAAGTAGGTACCTCAAAAATGTGATGTTGAAATATTGGTAGCATTGGTCCAAAATATCCTACTTATTAGTATGGATGGATGGATGGATGGATGTTTGTTACTCTTTCACGTAAAAACTACTGAATGGATTTTAATGAAACTTTACAATAATATAGCTTATACATCAGAATAACGCATAGGCTACAATTTATAAAGATTTTGTGTGACTAATCCTGCGCAGACGAAGTCGCGGGCACCAGCTTGTAAGTTGATAAAAATATAAGCGCCGGCGAAAAAAACTCGAAAAATTATTATGTTCAGGGGCGTGATGTCAATTAACGACAGAAAGTACTTATCCATGACAAAAATAAAACTTTTAAGAGACCGTGGGGTCATTCTTTCCCTTCTTCATAATACAATACTAACCCTCATCCATTTTTGAAAGTCGGTAAAAACTTTTTGTTTCCACAACACGAAATCTTAAACTAAATCATTCCAATTATGACATTGCATTTGCACTGAATAACTACTTCCTGAGAATAATTAATATTGGTGGCGGTGTAGAAAGAATGTTGCTATATCATTAATTAGGTAACAATTTGAATAGAACTCTGCATTAGGTTCATTCCCACGATTAGGAATCAAGCTTTATGCAACGACTTAGTGCAATCATACCTCGCTAATTTCTCAAGATTCTTATTCTAATTGTAGGTAAGTAATACGAACCTTAGCGTTTACACTTGCAGATAGATTTACGACATTTGATTACGTAATGGTCGTAATGGTAAAAGATAGAATAGAATATAATTGGACCCCTCCATTGCCTCCCATGGATGTTGTAGGAAGCTACTAAAGGTCTAGTCTAGGTTTGAGCAGCAGCATCTTGAGTACTTAAGGGGCTGACAAACATCAAAAATCTTCACGCTCGCACATTTCAACACTGAACTTATAAAAAGTCAACCAAATTTCCTACAAAAAAGTTTGCTCTAGGTACTTGTTTTCGTACTTATGCAAACTTTTAAATAGGAAAACTTGTATCGATCAAAATGATTTTTTTATGGTTTGAATGGTTGATTGCGATTTTTTGGAAAATGAGTTTAGTGATTTTATATCTTTCAACATGTCAAAACGTGCGAGCGAGAGGTACATTAGCTCTTCGCCTTATTATACAACTGCGGGCACCAATCGCCATTTCAGTGGTCAAGTGCAAACCGCCTAAATACGGGGATGTCATGTGCACTTATTCAAGCTGATAATAATTACGTCATATTAACGACGCATAGGTATACCTACTATTATATATTCTGCACTATGACAGAATATTATAATAGAAGGTAAAGTTCCTTGAGAGCCAACAAGAGTCCTTTATTGATGTTTATTTGTTTTATAGCGCGGAAAATAGAAAGACTCATTTATTCATCGTTTTAATAAAATCTTTTTTAAGCGATTACCTACTCCCAGGACTATAGTAAAAAAACACGTTTGCAAAACGACAATACTAAAAATAGTTAAAATAACGCGATGACTGCAAAAGTCAATATCTTCATGAAAACCTAGCATTAACCTTGAATAGATACAAAATACTACTACCTAAATATTAATTCAGTTCCAATGATTTCACAACTTTCCTCTGTACATTCATATCCGTTTGACTCATTTACATACCACACCTATCTCTCGTCATGAGTTGCACGATATAATACAAAAACAGTAGAAACAGTAGCAAAAAAGCAGCATGCGTCAATGAGCAAGCAAAACGTGTGGTGGGAAAAATCAATGCCAGACTGCTCAAATGAAACGAAATAAAGTAAGCCATCAATTAATTAATAAATAAGAACTTTATTGAGGACAGAATGGAAAGGGTTATACACAGTAAAAGTACATTGGGTTTGTCCCACAATCGGCGGTCTTAACGCATGAAGCGATCTCTTCCAGACAACCGTTCATGTTCACTAACAACACAGAATACGACGTACGTGATTTACGAGGTATTGACAGCCTTCACAGCTCAGTTGGTAGTAGCTCTGTCTTCTGGGCCGTAGGCCGGGGGTTCGGTTCCCATCGAGACAAAATATTTGTGCGATGAACATAGATGTTTGTTCTCCTGTCCTCTCTGTCTGGGTGTTATTATAATAATAAGTATTTATTTACAAAAAAAAGGATATACGTATTATATCAGCTATCTGGTTCCCATATTACAAGCTCTGGCTTAGTTTGGGGCTAGAAAGTGCTGTGTGGAAAGTGCACCAATATTTATTTCATTTTTTTTATTTGCTCTAGGTGATGGTTACCACTTAACATCAGGAGGGCCATCTGCTTATTTCATCAGCTAGTTGTTATTAAAAAAATAATAATAATATGCTATGACATAGAAAAATTGTTAAGATACCTTAACTTTCAGTTTTAATATACATACAAGCTGGTTTTGGTATAACATCGCTACATTTTCATGGCTTGTATTTTCTAAAATACTCTTTTCAACGTGAAAATACAGATGAACTAATCTCGCACGGCCTTGTCGCATATGTTTGTCAAAACGCAATTTTTTTAGTACTCATTGCAAAACAGTAAACTTTACTTGGCCTCTGATAAAAAAACTAGCCGTAGATGGTTGATAACCAGTAGATTTTCATGAAACGATCGCCCTGAAAATACTGTGCAAGGTCTACTGTGCCCCAAACTCGTGCTCGGCAAAACGTTGAGTGTGAAAACCGCGCGCTAGAGTGATGGCTGCCTTTTTTGTCGTCGAGTTCATTTGAGATACTCTGTGCTTATTTTATTTTCAGGCGGAATATAAACTTAACCAACAGTAGTACCTAGAGCTCTATGTGAAGGGTTCTCGTCCGGAGAAGTACCTACTACCACTACGCCTTTTTCTGCTGCCAAGCAGCGTTGCTGTGTTTCGGTTTGAAGAGTATGGTTGCCGGTGTAATTACAGGCTTAACATCTGTATGCCTCAAGTTGATGGACGCAGGGCAGTGCATCGTAGGGCACGTTCCTATCGTGCGTGACTTACGAGGTAATTCTTTGTTTTAGGTGATGGTTACCACTTAACATCAGGTGGGCCATCTGCTTGTCCCAAACAGCTAGTAGTATAAAAAAAACTTTTTCTATTCTAATCTAACGGGTTATAGAAATATGTATAACTACTTACGTACTATGTCATTGTTTTTGCAATTCCAAGGCTCTCAGGTTATCAGCAGGTAGCTTCCCAATAACAGCATTTACTCGGTTAAAAAACATTTAAATAAATATCGCTTTTCTCTGCGCTTGCAACTAGGTAAGCAGTAATTTTTCAATTTTCCTCATTCATTAGGCTATGCTATACGGCCGGCTCCTCTAAGTTGCCGTAGATTCAGAATTTGCTATTTTCATTCGGTCTCCACTTACTTACGTAGGTAGCGAGTACCTATCGTATATTCTGTGGTTCCGGTCAGTCGTTCCGTTCGTTCACTAGTCGTGGGTGATAACCGCTCGTCGGCGGTCGTGTGTGTACGCTTTAGTGCCCGCGCAGTGCTACGATACTCGAATGCGAATTTGAAAAAAGAATAAAAACCAATTTGGATTTGTGCTCAGTGAAAATTGATCAGATATACAAGCAGTGTGTGTATTTTAACTAATATTGTTGTATGTGTGTGTGAAAAACCAGTTTTTGTGAACTCAATATCAACACTAACTTGGATTTTCTTAGACGCAGTTTTTATGGTAAGACAAATCAAAGGTTGCTTGTCTACCTACCTAACTGCTACTAATGATTTTACAGATACAGTTCGTTATGTGAACCACTAGGTACCTAACTTTAGTGAGTAAATGTAGGCACGAGAAATAATACAATTTCCACTATGAATGAACAATTGACCTACATTGTTTTATAATAATTTTAAGGTTGGTAGATTATTTTTACAGTAAGTAAGTCTAATTATGTGGTTAGGTAGGTACTTACGTAATAATTATGCATTAAATTTTCACATGTTCTGCATTTTTATCCATCAATAAATACCTACCTACCTATGCACTAGCTAGGTGATAATACCTAGTTTATTATCTCTCTATCTAGGTAGGTACTTTAAAATTAGCTTCTTTATAATAAAATATTATCTTTTATTTTATAGCTCAATAAAAAAAACAAAACATCGAAACATTTTTTGTAAATCGGTGCATTTTATTTTAAACTAAAAAAAAACGCAAGTTACCTACGAAACTTTGCCGGCAACAAAAATATTTAAGTACCTACCTATACCTACCTATTACATTTTTTGAACAGTTGTGTATTTTAAGAAATTCGCCTTAATTTTATACCGACACTTTTTTGACAATTGTATTGTACAAAAATAACTTATTCTTAACAAATTCGACTAAGAACTGCTGGATCATTCTCTGCGCTACACTACAGTGAAAGTCTCATCAAAATAGGGCCAACTATTCAGTTCAATACATACCTACCTAATTACCAACCTAGGTAATCAAAAATTCTGGCGCCGAATTGAGAAATACCTCATTTGTAAAAGTCTAAAATGAGAAGGCTTTCATCTAGGCTTTGGTCCCGAGGAACTGGCGGTATACCTATTCACCTAGTACCTAGGTATACCTATGTAGGTATAAGACTTTTCAAAGTCCTTGTGATTGTACTGAGTAAATACCATTTTGATTTTGATTTTGAGAAAAATAAGCATTCATTAAAAATACCCACACATTCCTCGTCCAGAGAGGCTAAGCTGTTATCAATTATTTATCCTTCGAACTATTTTATTTACGCTTTGGGTACCTTGTAGATACAGGCTACTATCGCTACCTAATAAATTGTTTTATCATTAGTTGATAATGTTACACGTAGAAGCAGCTGATAGAGTAATTTCATATTTATTAACATAATTTGTGTCCAATAATTTGGATAACTATTTTTGATCGCATCTTTTTGATGGGGAACTCAGAATAGGTAGTAGGTAATCTTGAGTTCTTCCTTTATCTTATCGAGCTCATTTATACGTAACTAATCGAGTCTGATTGAAGACTTACTAACACAGTCTCAAGTACTATTTGAGATTGTGTAGTAGGTCACTAGTTCTTTCGATACAGTGTGGTGAAAGGATTTTAAGAGGCTCCTTTCGAGCTCTTGACACATTTCTTAGAATTTTTTGTGTATTTATACGTAACTAATCGAGTCTGATTGAAGACTTACTACACAGTCTCAAGTACTACTTCAGACTGTGTAGTAGGTCACTAGTTCTTTCGATACAGTGTGGTGAAAGGATTTTAAGAGGCTCCTTTCGAGCTCTTGACACATTTCTTAGAATTTTTTGTGTTCTGCGACATATCGCTTACTCACGATCTTTTCCTTCAACGTTTAAGGTTACTGGTACTGTACCTAACACATATTTGAATAGAAAAACTCATTGGTGCGCGATCGGCTTTGAACCCATGACCTTAGGATCGGAAGGCAGGGCCGCTACCACTAGACCAGTGCTCTCACCAGTGTGTAGTAGGAACAGTTGTTGCTCTAAGCTGCATTACCGTCAACGTAAAATTTAACCGGAATCAAATTAAAAAGTTTTTATTAAGACAACTGAAGTCGTCAAAGTGTTCTAACTTATTTAGAACTTTTGATAAAACTAGATATATAAATAAAATCATCAAATTTTGATTCTCAATGCGATTTTGGTTTCACGGTAAGACAACAAACATAACTTAATTTACAAAACTTGCCTATTTTCTTTTAAAAGACCAAATATCTCTATTCTAGTACTAGGTATTTAGATATCTGAAGGCACATCTATCGAACCTGGGGATCAAAGTCTACGCTGTTAAGGCTGATTTAGTTTTTTCAATTATCTCTAATAGTATCACGGATTTACAAAAAGGTTGTGAAGTAAAACAATACTGGAAATGGTCCAACTGCAAAAGGACTTGAAAAGTCTGGCAAATACGCCAGGCTTCGTGCGAAAACTAGCGCAGCACCGTACCTATCTAGGCTGTGTGCAGCACTAAGTGGAGACGAAGACCTCATTACCCCACACAACCCAGCATAGGTACTCAGTATAGGTTACACACGATTAAGCATCAGACTATAAACTGATCGCTTATATTTCCTTACTAGCGGCCTGTCCCGGCTTCGCACGGGTGGACATTTATTTTTTAAACATTTTGGGATAAACGTAGACCTTTACCAATTTCCTACATTTGTAGGCCCCTCTACTTCTGTGCCCCCTCCCTCGCCGCGTTAATGCCGCGACAGCATTAAGTTTTCTGTTAGTAGGTATTTTGATTAGATTGACATTTTTAAACTCGTAATATCTTTTGAACGAAATGTCCGATTTCAATAATTCAAGAATCTACAGGTATTGAAACAATCTTGAATACGATATTTGGATAAAGAATAATACCATGGTACAAATAAAGAGCCTTTTCTAGCGGAGGCATTTCAATATATTTTTTTAAATAAAATAACACTTATTGTGACTTAACTATATTAGTTAGACATATGCTGTCACTTGCGACACTTTTGTTGATATAGTCGTATTACATTATTTTGTTCCATTATCAATAGTTTTCGCAGCGCACGCGATGTAAGGAATTATTTAGGTAATTTTTTTCCACCTTGGGTTACATTATTGGAGTTTTAGTAAGGACCCCTATTTTTTTTGAAAATATATATGCCTATGCCTATGTCACTCGGGGATAGTGTAGCTTCCCAACGGTGAAATAATTTTTCAAATCGGTCCCGTAGTTTCGGAGCCTATTCAATGCAAACAATCAAATCTTTCTTCTTTATATCTAGTTCCTCTTTATAATATTCGTATAGATATAAATTTCCTTGTAGTAAGTCCTTGCGTCATTATTCTTTCGCTTTGTGTAGCTTGAACTGAATCCGTGTGTACATACTTACCTACACTGTTACCTACGGAAACAAACTACATAAATCGAAAACATTAGATTTATATTACTGTCAATGATAATAAATACATTAGGTTGTACATACTCTAGTTATCTAAAGATAAGATCAACTACCTAATATAAACCGAATTCCGCATCACGTTCTGCTATCTGGATGATACTTTGATAATAACAATGAATATATATTAGACAAATAAATTAAGGCCTAAACTAAGCTTTGAAACCAAATACTTAACAGTTTTTTTTCTTATATATCTTTCATAACACCTATTATAATAATATACTTTGATGTCTAACAATTATATCAAACCTGCTTTTCAAAGCAATAAAAATGGTTTTGTTTTCCTTGTTCCTTCAAAGTGATCCTTGTGATTTTATTGAATACCATTTGACTTTGACTTTGACTTGTTACAACTTTCCGGAACTTCTGAAACACTGGGAAGGTGCTGTTAAGTAGATTTCAAAATTTATGTTAAAGCACTTATTCAAATGAGAAGCATCCACGACTAAGTACGATTCATATAAACTTAATGAACAAAATTGCACACACACTTTTTCATAGAAAAGACGTGAACGCGTGCGCAGTGCTACGAGATTGCTACGAACTTTTGCTTGAAAATGACTTGATTCTATTTTTATTTATTCATTATGGTACACAAAACATTAACAAAACCAATAAAAATAATTCATGCACATAAATAAAACAAGGTATTCCAAAAACACGTGTACACATCATGATTAGTTGATAATCCATACAGTAAGAGAATATAAGATAATTTTATATAACAAATCGATCTCAAAAACTAACTACTACTTCTTCTTCTCTCAATTTATGGCTCCTGTCCGTCATTCGACAGACAATCTTGCCAGTGTCAAGTGATTTGTATTGAATACTTTTTAGTCAAGTCAGTCCATAGTCAAGTCGGCCGTCATTTTGTTTTAAAGAAAATGGTGGCGGTTTTCTTCAAAACCTTGGAAGCATTTTCGGTCAAATCAGGATATCACATATTACACTTTCATTTCAAATGTTTACACTTTGTGCTAAGACCTCAAGTAATGTTGGTTAAAATACCACCGAAATTACACAACACAACTCAAAATAACACTAGAAAAACAAATAAAATGAAAAAGCTATGTTGCTTCCAAAAATGACAGAAAATGAATCCTAACTACTACTTACCTATTTATAAAATTTTATAAAGGCACCTGTCACGTGTCTAAGGTACGTTTGTCATTGCAATGACAATATTTTAAAAATAGGTTTTTACTGACATTTTTTTTTAAAGTAAGGTTATATCTCGCATACTAAGGTCATCCTCAGAATAATAGCTAAAACAAGGTCCATCGCTTGGCTATTTGACATTTGAATTCGATTTTGACTTTTAAACCCATTTGGACCCAAATGTAAGCTACATGTAGAATTTAGAAAAAAACTTTATTTTCGTATTAATAAGAGGCTAGACAGATACATTGTGCAAAAAAACTAAAATAAATAATCTTCCTTATAGTAAAAAAAAACGCCGTCCTTAAACAAGGACTATGGGCTTAAGTGTGTGTAATTTTCAAAACATCCTCTTTCAATGCACAATGTTTTGATGCATTTCTTGCAGTGCCAAAGAGCTTTTTTATGGCGTTCGACGCATCGTAACAGGCTCGGTAGTTTTCTGGGGAAGTGCCCAACTCCATCAATGCATATACTAGGCACCATTGAAGGTTTATGTCGTCTTCCATCTGGTCTGTCAGACCTGCAGCCATCTAATAGAATCGGGCAATAGCTCGGCGAAACTAGAGCTGGGCCATTTCATTTTCAGCGGACATGATATGGAGACACCATGCATTAGCCAAATCTACCATGTAGGTAAATAAGACCCACCAACAGTTTTTGCCTCGTATTGCTGACCTATATACAGCAATAGACTGATCAACTCTTCCTATTCCTTTATTGTCATTTTGGAAAACAAACGGAATGTTCACGTCTGCCTTTAGTCGTTCTGCTGATCTCCATCTTTTTACTGTGCTCAGAGGGTTCACAAAGACATGGTTTGTACCCATGGTACAGATACTGTTTTCAAGCCACCGCACGAGCAAAATTTGGTTGGCTGTTTCGAACCGATGGTCTATTACAGGTACGAATGTACACTTTTTGTTTAATTTTCCTGTACAGTACCATTACCATGATAACCAGATCAACGAAGATCCCACAGCAGTGCGTGACTCGTGACAAAATTGACGAAGTGCACTATATGCTCATGTGGTACGGTACGGCCCATTCATCATCGTTCAAAGACTTCTACACTCCCTGGAATATCACGCGGCAGCATGTTTTGCTGGGCATTGTCTTCATCACCCTCTTCACAACCCTCTTCTTCATCCGTTAGGATACTCGGCTCCGGAGCTGAATATAAATAGTAATGTAAGTTTCGACTAAGTAAGTAAGCCATTCCTCCGGAGGAATGGCTACTTTGTCGAAACATCAAGATCATCATCTCCATCTAAAATATATTGGGCAACTTCCTCAAATCCTTCGAAATCATTTGCAACAAGAAAAGACCGCTTAGCCATTGTCTACGAAGTTATAAAACCAGCAAGTAAATAAAAAATAAAATGTAGCAATCAGCCCATTGGCCCGATTCTAGGACACCATACGGAAATACTTATATTTCGGGCTGAATCATATGAAATATCTGGCAAAAGGGCATTATTCATTAGAAGACATCTAGCTAAGTAAAACAAAGTCTAAAGTTTCAAGAAAAGCTTATGTATTATGTAAAAATTATAGACTCACATTTAGTCAATTACTTGTTTGCTCCTCTATCCAAAACAAACACCGATTTCATCCACTTTTATCCAACAACTGACAATGATGTTGCTTGTATCACAAAGTTACACTATTTGACAATGCAAATTCGTTTTTTAACAAACCGCAACACATAATAGTGAAAAAATGTGGGTAGTTGAAAATATGGCCCAGATCTAGGACAGCGGGCTTAAATGGGTTAAAACCAGTAGTGTGAGATACATTTATAAATTTGGATAATTACTATAAAAATCGACGTGATGCATAATATCGAGTCAAGTTGGAATAAAATGATATGTAAAAATAAAAAATAAAATGAAAAACCTCCTCCTAAAAAATGAATTTATCTTAAAATCCTTTTACCACGCTGTTTCGAAAGAACAAGTGACACAAGAAGAAGAAGAAGAATTTACTTGCGCTAAATTTAGTGCTGTCTGTACGGTTTCAGTTTAAAAAAAAGGTAAATTAAACCGCATGACACCACGGACATGCTAGTCTAACTTCTTGGTTCTGCCGACTGTACCTGCATACCTATAAAGCTAGCACACCACAACCCACAACTTAATATCATTGAGCACTGACAAAACGAGAAGACCTAGTAACTACGCAAGATATCGGCTTACACTGATAACGGGAACGGCTCGGGAATGCTTGACCGCATTCCTACCCGCATCGGCTTTTTTCCACTTACTTCCTGTCAACTGTCGTTGCCAACGTTTGCTCTTGCTTGTCCATTTATTGCAAACACTATAGTCTGTGCTACAGTCTCATAAAATACAAGAGAGCACTGGTGCTCTACTGGGAGTTACCCCGTTTTCTGATCGTAGGGTCGTGAAGTAAAGGATTTTTCTCTTCGAAATGTATATGCGTAATACTAGTGTTCTCGAACGATGAAGAAAAACATCAAGAAGAAGTTTGTATTCTAGCAGCGGTGATGGGCTTGCAACCTATCACGTATGGTAGGTATATAAACATCTGCTAAATATGGGTATGTGCCAAATGTAATAAATTTTAGAGATCTGAGGAGATTTACCGTGCCTATGACCGGAAACAGGTTACAGCAAAGTTAAGTCACAACCTTTAGGTTGTGACTTAACGTTTAGTTAACTAAATGTTTAGTTTTTTAGTTGTTTTATTATTTACTACCCACCTAATTAGTGATCATGGCGTGAGTTAGAGTATTTCCCCAAATATCGGGAAATAATTGAACTCAAATGCAAAATATTCCAATAAATCAAATTATAGCTAAAGAGATTTGACACTTTTTATTGGCATGAACTCATAATACATTCTGAGCTGCACGAGTTCGCAGCGAAATAAGGTCTTATTTACTCAACTGTCTTTTTGACAGCACTTGGTTGCACAACCAAACCTACGTGGCGTCCGCGAGTCTCGATCAAATAGGGCCCCGAAGGGTCACGCACGGACTTACCGGATATCTGTGGGCGACAAGAAGTTATTCGGTACCAACTAGTAACAACAACGCATCGGACATGTTCGTATTTTGATACAAAATGAGCAACGAATACCTAAAATACGGTAAAATGTCAACCAGACTCCTTAAACAGGTTGTAAAAACATTTTTCACTCAGATAATTGATACGAGGAAAAGGTCAATGATATGCAATTGATCTGCAGTATTGTGCAAGAAGGCTTCTGGCGAATAAAATCATGATATTTATTGCGTTCGAATTTAAGTTTCGTTGGGTTTTATATCACAGCTAGCAACCACCCGTGGCTTCTTTCGCGTGGTAGCAGTAACATCTTTTTTTTATACAACTAACTGATAGAACAAGCAGATGGCCCACCTGTTAAGTGGTAACCATCACCTATAACAAAGCATTGCCTCGTAAGTCACGCACGATAGGAACGTGCCCTACGATGCACTGCCCTGCGTCCGTCAACTTGAGGCATACAGATGTTAAGCCTCATGTGCCTGTAATTACACCGGCAACCCCACTCTTCAAACCGAAACACAGCAACGCTGCTTGGCGGCAGAAAAAGGCATCTTGCTTGGTCGCGTGGAACTGGCACCTGGATACAACTAGCTTCAAGTAATTTAAAAGTGATCCTTGTGATACCATTTAAAAATGAAAACTTTTGATACTATTGAAAAAATAACTTCTGACTTTGACATTGTGGGTTCGTACATATTTTATACCCTGTTCCTGAACATTTATTCGGGATAATAAGTTGCCTATGTGATAATCCAGGTTACAAACTATATTTGGTTTAAATTGATCCTATGATTAGGGCGTCATTGAGCCACAAACAACCTAGCATCCAAACATCCTCACTTTCGTTCCTCATTTGTAGGATAAGGCAAGAACTTTATAATTTTTAACTCTTCTACTCTTTGTCTCACAAAGTCACTTCAGACTTCAAAAGCGCTCCATTACCTGTTTAATATTCTTCCAATGTCCAGTTTTGCAACCGGTTTCGTAATAATAAAGCTCTGCCTACACAGCCGGTTGCATTATTAAATCAATAGATAGTGCATTTGAAACCCAGGCTTTTCAGTAATTGCGTCGAATGGACGTCAGAGAACTCGCCTATACCTAGGTACCTACTCATAAATATACTATTCTTCGGATTGCTAAAAGTTATCAACGTACTGGCAAATGCCAAGTAGGGTTGGCAAATCCTTATCATATTGATATTTTTTGGTAAATTCATTACGACGGTCCCTCCAGCGACACGTGCTAAGTAGAACGTAGCATATTTTTTCTGTGTCTTTGAAGATAATGTAATTATTGGTTGTTGAATAGTATAGTAGGTATCGTTTTTAGAACATGTATAATTAACAAAATAATCTTTACCTTATGTTTACATTGCTGAATATATAAATGTTTAGATGTTTGGTTTGTTGAAAACAAACCAAATGACACTTGGATAGAACTTGGAATATAGGTATAATTATAATTCGTGACCATTTGTATTTACAATTACCTACAATGCGAGCAAAGTATTATGGAAATAAGTTCAACCTATCTTATTTTACATGGATTTGCTGTAGCACAAATAGGTTATTAGGTATTGTTGCGATTTTATTTTTGTTTACTTCTCTCTATTTATTATGTTAATTTATTTTTATTATAACTATATATTGATTTTTTTGCTATTCATTCTCTGTGTTTCCCCTATTAATTTTATATTATTGGTTTTTTCTATTAACTTGTAATGTGTGTGCTATAGTAGCAAATAAATGTCTGTCTATGTGTGCATGGCTCCTGTCACTGATTATATATCGAAACAAAAGCCGATCACTGCGGTTGCGACCATCAGCTTGTGCCAATAATACACCCTTCATGAACATTGTCGGAAGTGTTGCAATCGATACCTGCCACAGAATACAAAAGCAGTGTTCAAACAAGGCCGCGACATGTACCGGTATAATAATATAGAAGTGACACCACTAAATGTAAACTTTAATCAAGACTCTTATGATAAATTGATGACAAATTCTGTATCATAAATAATTAATAAAATAACTAAGTATTGGTCGACATTCCACACAGCACTACAAACTAAGCAAAGCGTGTACTATGGAAATCAGATAAGTAGCTGATATTATTATAAAACTTCTACACATTTTTTTGTAAATTTTTACTATTAATCTACACACCCACACAGAGAACAAACATCTGTGTTCATCACACAAAAATTTGTTCTCGGTGGGGATCGAGCCCACGGCCTACAACGCAGAAGGCAGAGCTACTACCAACTGAGCTGTGAATGCTGTTATAAGTCTTCAGTTTTCCTTTTTATGTATATGTGAAAGAAGCGGAAAAACCCAACCATTTGGTCCGCATCTGGTCACACTAGTAGCGTACAATGGATAGATGAAGGGTTCTCTTTCAAGTTTATTACGAGTTACAAGTTACACGGCGTTATTACAAGTTACTGTTTCATAATTTATATCCCTCCCCTCCACAGTAAACATCCCCGTAGATTTAAATGGGTAGTCAGATGCACATCCAAACATTACGTTTCGACTTTCCGATGATGGGACGACGTCATTTTTATTCCTAGAAATGTATAGAAACAGTAGACTTACAGTGGTTTTTAGTTTTTTCAGCATTATTTGCAAGGTCATTATAACATAATTAGACTGTAGTCACGTGACCAAAAACCTACTGACGATCGGCCATAATGTAACCCTATACGGGTACTCGTTAGCATCGTATTAGTACAAGCAGATACAATTACCTGTTTAGTTGCTACCTACCGTGATGGGAAAGGTGCCTACTTGATTACAATGTAACTTAATATGGGTGGAGGAATCTTGGCCTTAGCACATTTACTATTCTGTTCGTGTTACTATTAACTACATGTATAGCTCATTTTCAAATACATTGCAAAAATAATTAAACATGTTTAAGCCCAGCGCTATCTAGCCCCAAACTAAGCAATGCTTTGAGAAGCAGAAAACTGATATACCTCACTAAATTCGATTCGCACCACACTGGAGCTTCAATATTGTTATTTTGTATGATCCTTGTTATAATGTTATATAATAGTATAACATTGTGACAAGGATCATACAAAATAACGGTAGGAACCAAGCCGTGAGTTTGTGGCTTTGGTCGCGTGGAACTGGCAACTAGTTTTAAGACGTTTCAAAGTGATCCTTGTGATTTTATTGAATAAATACCTTTTGACTTTGACTGATAAGCATGTCAAATATTGGATGTTGGAGCTAAGTAATTAATTTAACATAATATCATGACGTTTTTTTCGATCGACTTCGTGTCAATTTTCTCAATGACAAATATTACAAATACTACAAAATGCACATGAAACAGTTAAGTTATCTGTAGATCGTTGTAGTAGATCTAGAGATAGATTAACTGATCCAAATCAGTACCGATCGAGAAGCGTCCCCAAGACGCAAGCTGCATTGCCATGCTTGTGTTAATGCTGATTCGCTGAGCCAGATACTAGCAGCAACATCCTAGTTTTCAAAATACTAGAGTAGTTTTTTTATATTCTATTTCAATTTACCTACAATCTTATTTTGGCTTAAATCTCACCTTTAGAGCATGCAGAACAGTTTAGAACCTATTCACTCTTGCCTTAAAGATGTTGTGCAATTAACAAAAGTTCTTAGACATAAGCTTAATTTTCTTCTAACTTAAATATTTTGCCAAGGTACTTGAATGACTATGCCACCTGAAAAGTTTGCATATTCATGACTAACTTGAAATAAGTTGTAATCGTAAATTAAGTTATAAATTCAAATTAAGTTACTTAGCTAAGTTTTAGAACTTCGTTTTGCTTGGAATGTTTTTATTACGCAAGCCTTGTCTTCGACGGTAGTTATCATCATCATCATCAACTCGAATAAAACACTGATAAAGTAAAACTATTGAATCTTTCCATAGACTGACTAATATTGTACAAAAAAAACTACAGTTATGTCGTTTCCATAGCTATTGTAAGTATTTAAATTGTTTATACATTTTTAAAATGTTTATACTTTAAGAAAAAACATTTCAAAGTCAAAGTTAAAAGGTATTTATTCAATAAAATCACAAGGTACACTTTGAAACGTATTAAAGCTAGGTGACTTTAGGTGCCAGTTCAACGCGACCAAAGCTTAGAAGAACAGGCAACAAACTTACGGCTTGGTTCCTACCGTTCTTTTGTACCTCTATGATCCTTGTTACAATGTAGTATAATACAATATTGATTTCTAATTCTATGCTCGAATTGGGCAGACAGCTTGTACCACCATTCTACCATATTTTAAGATAAATACTATTCTGATTCTTGAATAGTTGCAAAGGCCTGTTTACCTAAATCATACTTTAGAAATCAATGATCAAAGAATCAACAATGAGCATACCTATTCCTCAAAGCGTAGCACAGATATTCAATACAAGCGATATCGAGACGCAAGACTTAAGTAGAAAGTACTGTGGCCTAGAATTGAGTGTGTTATCGCAAGTGAAATGTACTCAATCAATGTTGATACGAATGTTGGTGAGTACTCACTGCTAGCGTATTCACGCTTCGAGCAATCGGATCGGAGATAAAAAGCTGAAGTAAGTAGGTAAGTATAGGCCGGTAACTGTTTGTAAAACCACATCTAGTAGCTTATAAAAAAATAACAAACTATTGCACTTTTGCAAACTTTCGCAATAAGAATATCAACTTTCGGAACTTTCGGAATATCAACTGAAAAATGTGGGTATGAGCCAAATGTGATGTTTTCACGTAGGTACCTCTGACACCACCCTTAGATATCCTCAAAGAATTTTGAGTTGGTACTAAGAAATCTGAGGGGATATGTACTGTGCCTGGGGATCAAGGACGTGAAGTTTATTTTGTCCTTTCACCACCATTCTCTGGCTGCTTTCGACCATCTCCTGCTCATCTAATGTTTAGAATAGAGTACAAGATTTTTATTTAATAACAAATTAAATGTAAGCACGGTGACATCTCTCGTCGATTCAACTGAATGCAACTTCGGTTATCGAGCAGGACTCTTGATAGTAATAAGTCAAACCTGTAGATGGAACCACAGCCGCACAGAATTACCGTAGTAGCATGCTCCTAAGTTATTCGTCGAGTGCGATTAGATTCTGATGGCGCAGGTGGTAGCGCGGCCCCGTATCAAGGGGAAGGTCGTGAGTTCAAATCCCACTTGCATAATAACTTTTGAGATATTATAAAAATATTTGTGATTTTCTTAAGTGTAGTAAACTCTATAAAATTAATAACAATACAAAATAATTTTGCTAAATTTTAAATAGAGTTTTTTTTAATTTATGATGTGACGACTAAAAAGTCAACATAGTTGATAAAATAGAAATATTTATTGCACTTAAGATGCTGAATTTAGATCTTATAATAGGTATATTGTTTGTCTCAAACATAAACCCTGTTAAGGCACAGTGTAACAATATTCCACTAGGAGTTGTGTTTACCTGTGGAAGGCAGAATCCGCGGATTTCCTTAGTAAGATGCTGATATACGCCTATGAAGCAAAGTATATGTCACTCTCACTAAAGCATGCCCGTTGGCTCATAGTTATCTTGCTGACCTTTCTCTAAAACGTCTCGCATAACACAGGTACCTAATTACGCGATAAACAAGATACCCGTGTAACTAAAGTCAGTATGAAAATGAAGGTGCATAGTCCAAGCTAATATGCACCTTCATTACATTTCGTATGTAATTGTGTGCTAGCTCCGTCTAACCACAACGTTATTGTAAAATATACATTTACAACGTGATAAATAGTTGTCAACACGTGATTAACATAAACTAGTAGGAATGTTAGATGTGATTGTAAACAATATTCTATTTGAATGGTGAACACTGTGATTAGTTCATAATATACATAAGACAGCAAATACTGCAAATCAATACATACCTTCTTGGTTGTACCTGCCACCTGTGATTACCTGCCACCAACAAGTTAGAATACCTATACCTATTTAATCAACCTACGTTCACCCACAGCGATTATAGGTCCTCCGCCAATTCTTCCACGTAAAAAAAGAGAGAGTTTTTCTAAGAATTCCTTCTAATTATAGTTTAACCTTTTCAACCCTCCGAAATCCGATTTCATCATCTTTGAACCGTCTTTGTACCTTACAAAAAGTATACCTACCTATGGCAAAATATATTTCGTGACGCACATCGGTTCAATTATTTTTTTATACCGTTTTTTCTAATCCTCACAAAAGGTCTTGTCAGAACCGGTATGATATTAATTTCGGCCATTTTCGGCTTCAGACAAAAAACGAAGGGCTTTGTCCAGACCACGACTAGCCGTGACATGAAAATAATTACAAGATAATATCTGTATTGTTGCAAATAGCATGGAGATTTAATCATAGAACTAACAGTAACTGTGTTTGAGACAATTTACTACCGTGGGACTACGTGACGATACTACTCTTCTTAGTTCGGTTCACCAAACATGCCCCTAAAAATGCTTAAATTATTTCTGGATTAGCCCAACGAAGCTGACAGAGGTACTGGGTAAGCGTCTAACATCCTGACCTAGGCCCTAAGTATGGCTTCCTGTATATGGCATGAGTGAACAAAATATAATTTCTTCGAAAACAATAGACGCAAAGGAAAATAGTTTCATCGAACATCGGTTACTTGCTCGATACATCTAGAGGAAATCTAAGGCTTCAAACCATAAAGCCACGCGAGTCTTACAGTAAAAAACAAACAAAATCGCGAAGACCCGTGGTCTAACTTTGTTTAAGGCGAAGACAAGATCTAATGTGACTCTCGCTCGCATGTTTCGACATTTTGAAAGATATAAAATCACTAAGCCTAATTTCAAAAAATCGCAGTCAACCATTTTGTGTGCAATCACATTGCACGCAGTTTAGAAAAAAAAACATTCTGATCGATACATGTTTTCCTACTCAAAAGTTTGCGCTTTACTAGTTTTCGTACTTAAGCAAACTTTTAAGCAGAAAAACATGTATCCATCAAAATGTTTTTTTTTTCTTAACTGTGTTCAAAGTGATTGAACACAAAATGGTTGATTGCGATTTTTCGAAAATGAGTTTAGTGATTTTATATCTTTCAACATGTCTAAACGCGAGAGCGAGAGTCACATTAGCTCTTGTCGTCGCCTTAAAGCTACTTTGGCAACAATAATCTCATTGTATCTCCAATTGATTGAAGCAGTTTAATTTATCTTAAGATCGTTCTAAGGATATCGTTTTAATCGACTTTTTGCTTTGATTCCATTGTTCTCGGGATTGTAATTGACGAAGATGGACATTTTGATACAAGTTTCATTCAATTGTTAGTTAAATACTTACTTAGCACCGGTGGTACAGTGGGAATGGTCCCACCTTTTGATCGTAAGGGCTTGAACCCGGTCGCGCACAAATGTATTTTACTCTTCAAAAAATTTATGTACGCAATGCTAGTGCTCTCAAACGGTCAAGGAAAACATCGTGAGGAAACTAGTTAGCTTATAGTGGCGATGGGCTTGCAACCTGTCACGTTTGGAATACTAACCACTGCAAAATGTGGATATGTACCAAATGTAATATCTGGACGTAAGTCCCTCTGACTACCCCCCTCACTCAAAGGATCTTGACTTGGTACTAAAAGATCTGAGGGGATATCTACCGTGCCTGGAGATTAAAGTCGTGAAGTTGTTTCTTTTTTTTTCTATACTTACCTTAGTTACCTATAGGTATTGGCTATAGCCTTAGAATATAATAGGCTAAAACCAACTTAAAAAGCTGTGCAAATAAGCTTAGTTTAAAAATTACTAAACAATTTTATTGCGTAGGTAAAATAATCTCATAGATTTGTATGTACCTAGATACTACCATTATTGTAAAAATCCTTGACTTAGTAACTTTACGAGGGCGTATAATTTGATATGAAACCAAAAACCACTGCAATAAATTACTTATACTTAAATCTATTCTAATTGGACAATTTGAAATTAGTAGATTTACGACTTGGTTTTACGAACGAACCAATTATAGTGAACTTCCTAATATGCTTAAAAGGGTACTTGATAGAGTACATACCAAAATAAATGTCACTTGGTAAGTATGTACTCTCAAGGTGCAAAAAATATCTTAGGTATAAGATTACCATAATTTGTTGTAATTGACAGACTAAGGCCTGATTTCACCATGCTCTGTTAGATTAACAAAGGATTAAAGGGCGGTTAAATATGTCAAAATGTACGCGTTTGACAAAAAAGGTTAGATTTAACGGCCCTTTAATCCTTTGTTAATATAACAGAGCATGGTGAAATCAGCTCTAAAACAAAACCGTTTAGCTTTATGACATGGAAAAATCAAGAATCCGCGGACTCAAATCCGATCGTGGCCTATATCTAAGTCTTTCAAAAAAGACTCCTCAGATTTATTATGCGTGATGTACTTTAATATAAGAGCAATATCTTTCATACTTTTCTAGTTCTTGATTTTGCCCTATCCATGTCCTAATCCAGTCTTTCTCAAAGTGGTAAAAAAGAAATGTGCGAGCGAGAAGTTGTTCGGCGGTAATCAGTCTCTTAAGATATGGTAAAGGTTAAACTTCAGGAAGCGTTAGAAAATTATTGATTGAATCATTCTCCAAGTGAATTGTAGGCAAAATAAGTTTAAAACCCTCTGCATCACTAAGTAGTTTTGACGAAAGAGGGTAAAGCGGGTGTTTTTTCAACGGGGTGAGCGTTTGACGTTTCTTACATAACTACCGGACAGAGTGGGCTGTATTTAACTGTTAATTATAACCTGGAAAAGCATTTGCTTCTTACGCTAAACGCATTCGCCCACGCAGGTAGGGTGCTTATTATTTATGTAATCAATACACAAGGCATGGATGGCATTATTGCCAGAGAACTAAGCAGTTTTGTTGCCAGTTCTTGGCTTCGTCGCGTGGAATACTTAAGTTCACTTAGTTTACTTGCTCACGTTTAAAGGACCGAATCCCTGCTATTTATTATTAACGATTAGTTGAGCACTGGTAGCCTAGTGGTGGCGTCCCCGCCTTCCAATCCTAAAGTCGTGGGTTCGAAACCGGTCATGCACCAATGTGTTTTTCTGTCCATAAATGTATGTGCACAATGCCAGTACTCTCAAACGGTGAAGGAAAACATCGTCAGGAAACCGGCATGTCGTAGACCCTAAAAAAGTTCTATAACATGTGTCAAGTGCTCCAAAGGAGTCTCTTGACACATTTATACTTACTGTCGCACTTAAAATCTTTTCACCACACTGTTTCGAAAGAAATTAGTAATACGACAAGGGAGAGATTTATTATTAAGCCGAAGACTATTGCTTATGTACTTCTCGCTCTCACATTTTAACATTTGAAAGTTATAAAATCACTAACCTTATTTAGAAAAATTGCAATCACATTGCACACAATTCAGCTAAAATATAATTTTGATCCAAAGAAGTTTACATAAGTACGAACAAGAAATGAACAAACTTCAGTGATTTCATATCTACACTAATATTATAAAGAGAAAAGATTTGTATTTTTGTTGTTTTGTTGTTTTGTTGTTTTGTTGTTTTGTATGTAACGAATAGGCTCAAAAACTACTGGTCCGATTTCAAAAATTCTTTCACCATTAGAATGCTACATTATCCCTGAGTAACATAGGCTATATCATATTTTCAAAAAAATCAGGGATCCTTACTAAAACTCTAATAATGTAACCCAAGGTGGAAAAAGAAAACCTTACATCGCGTGCGCTGCGAAAACTATTGATGATAGAACAAAATAATGTACTACGATTTTGTAGAAAACGTCATCATCTACAAAAAATGTCGCGACAGCATATGTCTAACTATTATAGTTATGTCACAATAAGTGTTCTTTTATTATAAAAATTTAATTGAAATGCCGCCGCTAGAAAAGGGTCTTTATTTGTACCTTGGTATTAATCCTTATCCAAATAAATCTTTTCATATTCAAGAGTGATTCAATACCTATACATTACTTCTTGAATTTTTCAAATCGGACATTCCATTCAAAAGATTTAAAAAATATAAGATCACGGGGCGCGTTCTCACCCAGCGCGGGCCCGGGCAAGGCGCGTGTTAAAAGTGACTCGAACCCACCACGGTCTAAGTTTATCCTAAAACGTTGAAAAAATTTATGTCCACCCATGCGAAGCTGGGACAGGCCGCTAGTCTTTTATAATGTTGAAATGTGCGAACTAGAAATACATTAACGGTAGGTAGTCAGCCCCTTAAGGTGCCCATACATAGAGTCCCGTAAATAGCATGGGTGAAAAATTGCTCCTCACGCGGTGATTTACACCCACAGTATATCCAAGACTTGTTTATCACTCCGATACACGTAATCCATCTATCACGTTAAATTAGAATTCGTTGACATTTAGGACCTACATAAACAGGCAACTTACCTACTTACCTGCTAAGTTACTCTACTTTTTTCAAACTAGTTAATTTTTTTGGTCATTCAAACTACAAACGATCGATTAAACTTTTAAACTGGTTTTTTAAGCGCTTTATACCACGTACGATAAATATAACAAGGTGTGCGTATTTCTCAGAAGCATTAAAGTATCCGTACCCAAAAAGTATTAGAAGTTATACGCATTTAGATTTTTTGTGTGGTAGGTGGCGAAGCTAAGGTAAAATTTCCAGTATCAAACTACTAACAATAATTATGAGATGAGGTATCTACCGAGGCAAAAGATCGTCGACCTTATTGACTCGTCACGATATTGTGTACGAATCTGTTGAAGAGCTTTTTGCTTTTTTGTCTTCACAAGTGCAAAGTATTGGATCGTATTTGGAATATTCACTACATAGTATAAAACAAAGTCACTTTCTCTGTCCCTATATCCCTATGTATGCTTAAATCTTTAAAACTACGCAACGGATTTTGATGCGGTTTTTTTTATAGAAAGAGTGATATACGAAATATGAATACATACGAAACTGAATAAATTTTCTTCTTTGCAAACAACAAAATATCTCGCTAAGTGTTCTTCGCTTTGAACTAACGCGACGTTATAAGAATGGACTTCAAATAGCTCACTGTTCCAAGCCTCACTTTGGTGAGCACGCGGTGTTGTATAGCTCGCGTCAAAATCGCTCGCGTTAGTCTCGCGCGGCGTAAACTAGCGCGCGGTTTTCACACTCGACGTTTTGCCGAGCACGATTTTGAGCACCATTCATTTAATATAATTCAAAATATTCAAAACCAACCCTTTAATCAACTACATAAACATATTTTGCATATTTATAGATATGCCTATCCCATACCTGCACCATGTCCATCAATTTGCCTTTAATTTCACCCTTTGAACCGAAACACAGCAAGAAAACCGTCTTGAAACCCAAAAGAAAAAGAAACTAGTGCGTAAGTTTTATTACTGAATTTTGTAATCACCTTAATTTGCTATAACTGTTCCTACAGATATCATGGTGAAGGGATTTAGTGACCCCATAGAGACTCCAGGAAAATAATAGTGCAGTCCATTTTCATTGTTTATTTTCCTATTCTATTGTCGACATTAGTATGCGGGCAAGGTTGCGCTTTCCCGCATCTACTCCAAAGATCTACAGGTTTTATTTGTTTTTCAATATCATATATACTCATTAATAAAAATTCTGTATTGTATCCATTATATATTGTTCTAGAATAGGGTCACCTAGACTTATATCTTGAAATAAAGTCTTAAATAAGCTTCATCTCTGAATGGTGAAGTAAATAGTGTTTTACTGAAAAAAACAAACATAAAATTAATTTCTCTTAGTGATTCGTTTGTAACGTTTTTTTGTCATTATTAGATATATTTATATTTTGAACCATTTATGCGCAACATCAGGTCAATTGTTTGTCATAAGATGAGATAGAAATAATTCTTTGAAAACCCTTGTGACAACCCTAAGTACAGCAAGCAGGTCAGGTACTACCTTAAAACGTGACACTTTATAATTCTTGCGCCGGCCTTGCAACTGTTCTAAATACAGGTGCATGTACCTACATAATTATCCAGTGTCATTGCTCTATTTTTAATTAAAACTCAATTGTAAAATCAACCACATTTTTTACTGCTAGGGCCATAACTCGAAAAAAAAACTCGCGATTATGTCAATTGGGGATTGTGTCGTAATGACGTCACCACCTTCAGTGATTTTGTAAAAAACGTGTCCGAGCTGACATTATAGTGTAAACCTAAGTTGCTCGGCTACTTTTGGTAGCGACTGTCCATAACATCATAAAAAGTTAGCGGTACCACGGTAATTGGTGATAATAATTGTTACCATAAAGATCTGTGTGTTCATTAAATTAAAGTTTTACGGCTTCCACATTCCGTAGCACGGGAACTTTAGTGCCGACGTTGGAGCTTTCAGCGATATATTAAATAAGTGAGTAGGTACTTACCACTTAAAGAATAATTATTTTGCGCGTGTTTATTGAGATAAGAGCCAAATAAAAGCGATTTGACAGCTCTAGTACTATTCCGTAAACAACATTCACGCAAGTGACTGAGGAATCCACTGTGAGTTTTTAATTTGGCATTCTGTAATACATTCACGCATCACTCACCTGCAGCGCAGCGTCACCTGCATTAGTATTTTGCGAGTGGAAATGCCAACGTAAGTTCGGCGAAGCTCGTGATCGAAGTGAGCGCGGAGAATAAAGAAAGAAAATAAAAAAAATGAAAATGGATACATGAAAACAGCAGTAACCGCTGAATCGCAGCAATCAGTTAATATTGGCTGTTAAGCCAGATGGCCAAGGTCGAGCGCAGGCGCGGATTCAGCGCTTAAAAAAAGTTATGGTCACAGGCACCCGAAAATCGGCCAAGTACGAGTCAGAGAACTTCGTGATTGATATAGTGCTCTCTTACAAAGGAGATGTTTATAAAATACTTGACGCCCAGACCAAGATTTTGTACACTGTGTGAGATGTCTCAAGTTTATTAGGGTTGTGGGCATGCCCATAGTACCCACAACGGTGGATCCGCGCTTGGTCGAGCGAAAAGTATCAATCAAATGGAAAAACAAACAAAAAGTACTGAAAGCGCACAACAACAGTAATCAAATCAAAAACCGATTTAAGAAGTTCTTGGACGTTGACAAATTGCCTCAGCAATCGTTAGAGGAATGCCCACGACTTCGTTCACGCGATGTTAGATATTTACATAACAGGAATCCTTGCCAACACCACCTTAGGGGGGAATTTTTAGAATTCATTTTCGGTCCTTAAACCTTGAAATAAACTCTGTTCAAGTTTAGACTTTATGGATCACGGTTAAGTAGACGATTTATTATCTGTCCATCAGTAATGTTCCAATTTAATAAACATAAACATGATAATATTTTACGAATTACGACTAAGAGTAAACAAAATGGAATATCCGTATGGAATATTAATTACTGCAAAATGTGGATATGTGTCAAATGTAATAATATAAGTCCTCAAAGAATCTGGATTTCGTACTTGGTACTAGGAGATCTGAGGTGATATCTACCGTGCCTGGGGATCGAAGTCGTGAAGCTGTTTCAGTTTCTGTAAACAAAATAATAATATCTGCGAATTCGACTTTAAACGAAATCACTTATAAGTGCTTCGGGATTTATCGTATTAGGCTACCGTACTCGTTTGTCAAATGGAGAACATGACAACAAGACCGTTGCGTTGCTTGTACTTGTACAGTGTAGATACTAAACGGAAAAGGAATTTTTCGGAATTTCTCGTCTAATTCTAATTTCTAATTCGTGGTGGGGGAATGAGATCTGCACGGGAGTCCCACAATGGGGGTGTATTGTGCACCCCAACTAATTACTACTACTTGTGAAACCTCACCCCAGCCAGCCCAATTCCTTAAAATAGCGGAGAAGGACTTTGGGTTTGTGGCAGCAATGTTCAAGCATCCCCGGTGGTGATTTGAATCAGAATCAGAATAGTCTTTATTGTAAACTGTTTAAAAATATAAGGTGGTCGTTTATAAGAAGTAGTACAAACAGTCTGCCCTATTCGAGCGTACAATATAAAGTTTAAAGCTTATCCGTACCACAAGTACTTTAAATATTTGAAAAATAATAAACACTTAAATTAATTATCCTAAACTAACTTATTTAGTGAGGAACTATTAGTTTATTTATACAATAACTCATTCTAAATCATAAAACTCTTCTAAATTGTAAAACACTTTTGTTAGAAGCCATTTTTTTAAACTATTTCTAAAAATATTTCCATTTAGTAATTTTAATGGTGAAGGTAAATTATTAAATATTTTAATGGCAGAATAGTAGGTGCTTTTTTGGAATATGCTATTATTTACTTGAGGGATACATATATTATGTTTATAATTGTCACGTAAATTACGATTGGATGAAGTTACAAAAAAATACTCCTAATTGTTTTTAACAAATATACATATTTCATCTACACTAATATTATAAAGAGGAAACATTTGTATTTTTGTATTTTTGTATGTAACGAATAGGCTCAAAAACTACTGGTCCGATTTCAAAAATTCTTTCACCATTAGAATGCTACATTATCCCTGAGTAACATAGGCTATATTATATTTTCAAAAAAATCAGGGATCCTTACTAAAACTTCAATAATGTAACCCAAGGTGGAAAACAAAAAACCTTACATCGCGTGCGCTGCGAAAACTATTGAAGATAGAACAAAATAATGTACTACGATTTTGTAGAACACGTTATCATCTACGAAAAATGTCGCGACAGCATATGTCTAACTATTATAGTTATGTCACAATAAGTGTTCTTTTATTATAAAAAATTAATTGAAATGCCTCCGCTAGAAAAGGGTCTTTATTTGTACCTTGGTATTAATATACATAATTAAGACGGTTTCAATACCTATAGATTACTTCTTAAATTTTTCAAATCGGACATTCCATTCAAAAGATATGACGAAATTAAAAATGTTTACGGGTCCACGGGTCGCGCGCGGGGTGCGATTTCACTCACTCAAGGAGAAGCGCGTGCAAATGTATGAAATAAGTAGACGCGAGGCTCGAACCCACGGTCTAAGTTTATCCTAAAATGTTCAAAAAATTAATGACCACCCATGCGAAGCTGGGACAGGCCGCTAGTATTTCATATATTATAAATTCCGGTTAAAGATAATATTTTTTTTATTTTTATTATTATTTGGATACATATTATTAAACATATTATTCATATTATTTTTTATTATACATATTATTTGGATACAGATGAGAGGAAGGACCCGATCAGCTTCTGCAGTCCAGTTTTGGAATTAGTCGTATCCACAAGAGTTTTTATTGTCGGACAAGCACTCGTCTTCGTACTTATCGCTCGCACATATCAACATTTTGAAAGATATAAAATTACTGAACGAATTTATGAAAAATCGAAATCAACCAAGTCGTGTGCAATAACATTGTAAGCACTTCAGCAAAAGTATAATTTTGATCCAAACCAGTTCTCCTACCAAAAAGATTGCTTTACTAGATACCTACATAATATGCATTAAGGATTTTTCTCTTCGAAATGTTTTTTTTTATACCACTAGCTGATGGAACAAGCAGATCGCCCCCTGATGTTAAGTGGTAACCATCACCTATTGCAAAGCATTGCTTCGTAAGTCACGCACGATAGGAACGTGCCCTACGATGCACTGCCCTGCTTCTACACACAATGCGCAAAAACTTTTATTCTACGACTTTTGAAACATTAACATTATTTTTTTTAAATATCGATATGAAAAAATCTGCTTTTTTGAGTTGAATGAATCTTGATGTCCAACTTTTTTACTATGAGTTAGGATACCATTTGTAATATAAAAAAATATGCAGGTCCGTATTCTATTATTATATTAATATATGTATATTCATTTAAACCATCAATATTATAATATGAAACGTACCTACATAATGTTGATTACAGAGCATATACAAATTTTCTATTTAATATGTATATTTTTTGTTGTGAATCATTCTTTCTTTATAAATCTCTCAATATTTTATTCCAGCGACCGTGTTTTCTGTAATATTATATTTTACAATAATCCCCAAACGCTTAAGTTCCCACGCACTTTATTTAGTATCTATAACATTTTAAGAACCTACTTGTTGCCAATAAGGAGGGCTCAACCTACATGATATTAAAATACCTACATCAGTATAAAAAACTTGTGCTGAATGCCAGCGATATTCAAAAGATGAATAAAAACTGAGAATTGTGAAACCGCACGGCAAAATTTATGGTATGACGAGAAAATACATAAAAATATATCTTGTATTGCAGATAAAGTGACCTTGACGACTTACCTCAGCCAGTTTTGTTCACTTTCGTTGAGATTCGAGTAGGTAAATTTGTAGTTACATGTCTTTAATGCTGTTTCGCAATCAATCAATGCATCCATGGTTCGTTTTGGGCTAACTAACTACAGACAGCATAGATAGAGCATCTTGTAATTCGTGCACATTACACAGTAAAGTTCATTTATAGAATAAAATATAAACAAAGTGAGAAACGATTGTTTATGCTTTAGAATCCAGTAAAATAATTACATTACGAACTGCAAGTAACACTTGATTTTTCTGTGTCATTAAAAATAAGGTTTCGCATAGACGATACCGATATCAGGGTAGGGTAGGTTAGGGCATACTAAATTTACGGACCTAATGAAAATAACGTAAAAGACAGATCGAAGTTTTGTGCCCTGTCGTCTGACACTGCAATGTGACTGAACCTGTAGTTTCATTAAGAGATTTTGCTGAGTAATGATGAGAAATATCATGCTAATATTGTAAATGCAAAGTTTGTGTAGATTTGTTTGAATTGCGTGAAACTTGGAATATACATACATAGTTCCTGACCTGTCATTAGCATGTGGTGCCCGTACCACACAAGTAGAGCCAAGAATTAATTTAAAAAAAAAATATGGGTAATTTACACAGCACCGTTTTGCCCTAAGCTAAACAATTGCATATAACTTATTATAGCCAATAACAGGTTTAAATTGTTTGCGTGAAACTGTACATACACCACCAAATACCATAAGTTGTTACGAATTATGTAACTCACTTAATTTTCCTCACACAGTAGCCAGGTCATGTATCTAAGCGACACTTAAATCGCGATTATTTACTTCGGAAGCATTCCGTCTGCTAGTGGATCGCACCGTTTATCTTAACTGCGGTAATTAGCCCGATTCTACTTAGTTATCTAGGAAACATTTGCTCCCTGCATTTTCCCGGCCAGGCTCAAGATGGTTGAATAGTTCGTCAAACGTTTGATAAGTTAGTGGGAGATATGACGTCACAACTCAGGCGAAATAGACTGATGAATTGATTTAATATAATAATGAATCGTATAAAACAACGTTAAGATGATAATATTCAAGCGGAAAAATAGTTGTAGAAATTAGGTACTTACAAAAATAACAGGTTTATATTATATTAAAACGTTTTTACAATGCCACAAGATTAGGAGAAAAAAAACATTGTAATATATTATCTCTATCCTTAGGAGGTTATATTTAGGCAGATTTTATAGGTACTTATATAAATATGTACAAAAATCTGCCTAAAGATAATAATCAGTGTTCAAATTATTGCCACCTCTAACAACGGGTAAGTAATGATAAGCAGTGACAAGGCTTATACTTTAAGGTTCCAATTTGAGAAACGTTTATAAGTAAGAGCTTAATGCAATGCATCCACGAGAGATTACCGATCCATCCCTGACATACAGGTCCGTACACCGGCAGAACTCGCTAATTGTAAATATTACACAATTTATACATAGAGTACGTTAGGTAAGTGGTACACTGGCATATAACTGTACCGTTTTAAATGCAACTTGCCTCGTTTGCCGGCCGCTGAGAAAACAGAGAAGAACGTAATTATTTTCTTGTCTTCCGGGACAAAGTTTGCATGACCCAAATAGTTCATTCCCGTGGTTTTGTGCTTTATGTACTTTTAAGCAGGTATATGTATGTACTCAAGCGGTCAGTGTTTATTGACTTTAGCACAAGCGACGACTATTGCACAAGCTTTACTTTTCCTTGCTGATTCACTTTTTTTCCTAGTATAAATAATAAATAAACATTGGTGGACATTCCACACGGCACAATCTAGCCCCGAATTCAGGCAAATTAACCCAGACAGAAAACAAACTTTTGTGTAATGAACATTTAGTTCATTACACAAATGTTTGATCCCGGTGGGGATCGAACCCACGGCCTACAGCGCAGAAGGCAGAGCTACTACCAACTGAGCTGTGAGTTTGTAAGGGCTGTCTTATACCCACTCACTTACCTAGCTTACTAGAACTTCGATGAACTACTAGGTATTTGGAACAAATGTAATCAATTTGACAGTTGTGGTGACCAAATATCCTCTCATAGAGGAGTTTTTAATGGTCTTGTCAGCTTTTATCTTTGAACTATAGACCGGGTACAAAGCTGTGATCAGACGCTCTAGAGTATGCACCAAAATTTTGCACCACACCGGAGCTTCATCATTATATTATTTGTAATACGGATCATACAAAAAAGCAGTAGGAACCAAGCCATAAGTGTTTTGTCTGTCCTTCTAGGCTTGGTCGCGTGGAACTGGCAACTTAGTTTCACCTAGCTTTAACGTTACAAAGTGAACCTAGTGATTCTCTTGAATAAATACCTCTAGCTTTAACTTTGTTTAGGCTCTGTGTTCCTGATAAATTTACCCAGATCTCTGTTTAATGCTGTTCAATGTAAACTGAAATCGCTATCTAGTCTTCTTATTTTACCCACGAGCTACTGGCTCCTATAGTATTATTTAGTACATGCTCTGCGCTAGGCTAGTGTAAATATTTGATCGACACTCGCCCGGAGCCGGGTGTAGACAACTTATTAGCAGACCACTGTTTGGCTTCCGCGCTTTCTTTAATAGCTTCTTTCGAAAGTGTATACACCCGATAAATTGCTACGGTATAAAATCTATTTGAAGAATAGTAGCTTCACCTAAAAATTTAGCTATATTTTTACATATATTCTCCATTATCAGTAGCATAATTAGGTTTCGTTTGTATAAACGTGATTTTAACTATGAGCTATGAATTTCTACTTCAGACACAAATGTCAGAAATATTTATTTAAAAGACTAGTCACAGTATCTTACTTCGATACGAACTAAATAGTAAAAAGGAAAAATACAACAAAATAAGTTATCAAATAATATCTAAAAAAAAAGTTTTTTTTTAATCTTGTAACTTAAATAAATACAATATGCTAAAAAACACCCACAATTGAGATCCTCTTCCTTTTAAAGTCAGTTAACAGGTTCCCTGTCCAAGTTTTAGAGTGGAAGTCCCTCACACGTCCAGTTGTGTTTTTGTAAAAAAACAGTGTTTTAGGGGTTTAGGTATATACCTATTTGTTTCAAAATATTATAGACATATCAGAAAAACACGTCACGTCCACATCAAATAAACGCCGTTCTCTCCACGTCCACGGCTCTAAAAACCTTCAAAATTGTATCGACGCACAGACTACATATGGTCTGTGAACTTGTAGTGCTTTCCGTTTACAGACCACATATTGTCTGTGGACAGGGAACCTGTTCAAAATCATTGGAAAATTCGTCAAATAAATCAATAAATATTAATGATTGAAGGCCATTACCTATTTCAGTTATCAGTAAATCAAAGACGTTGGTATTTAAAAGATAGTGTTATCATGTGAGTAACAACAGTCGTACAAATCATCATTTTGTCAACCCACAGCTCTGTTCAGCCTTCTGCGCTGAATGCCGTGGGTTCGATCCCCACTGAAAACAAACATTTGTGTCATGAACATAGAAGTTTGTTCTGTGTAAGTATATGTGTTTTTGCATAAGAAGTTATGTATTCAAAAAAGTAAATAAGTATTATATCAGCCATCTGGTTCATAAACTTGAGTCCTGCCTGAACAAAATGGTGAGAGATTTTTTCGTTCAATATATTGTTTTATAGTAATCGATATCACAAATTAGTAGATCCACGTGCGTATCATACATAGGGTATTCAAAATGTTCCTACGTGTACGTATCAACATAAAATATATCAACTTCTATAGTAGACTATCAGTATAATAAACAGCATACTATAATGACTAGATAACCTTATTAATTTAAACTTTGTTGTTCAAAACGGGGCACTGACTAAATTGTTTTTGACTTTAACTTTACGACAGCGGTGTCGTGGCAGCTGCTTGCTTTGAAATTATGTTATCATTTAGGTACTTTGTTATATTATGGCAGTTCAGATAATAAGCTTCCTTACTACCTGTTTACTGGATATCATTATCAGCATCATAATAAATCCACAGCCTGACTTCAACCACTGCTGGTGTTTTATTTTATATACCTCAGTATTTGCCACCCTTGACGGTCCTATGCTAGTCTCATCCAAAAAATAAACCTCTAATATTAAGAATCTGGAACTAATTTCAGATGCAAATCGTCTGTGACGTATCAAAATATAAGGAAAATGAGTAATGATCATTTCACCAATCACAGGTCACCAAATGTAAAATTAGACAAGCTGAGTTTTTTTACTTAATTTGTATACCGCAGCAAATGCGGTACTGAGTAATTTTGATTTGAATGATTTTAATAGAAATAAAATTAATAGAATAATGAATTCATTGACACTTTTCTGACAGTCTCTATTTAAGCTGAGAGTGTTATTTATTCCTTACCTTATCTCCAAGCTACAACAACTATTATCAACAATGGCGCTAGAAAACCTTATTTCTATAAAGCGTAAATGTATCTCTGATTTCTATAGTAAAAGGATTTCACTCAGAGCCGGCGTTATTTATAAAACATGAGTATATCCACTGAATGGAAGACTCTTACAAACCTTCACTTCAAAAGGATATAAAGTTTCTGAAGAGAGCGCCTTAAATTACAAAATAAAAGCATTTTGACACCTATTGTGATTCTTTCTTCTATCCTTTGACTACTTTTTCACCCGATGGTAAGCGACGATGTAGCCGACGTTGGAGCAGAACGGTCTAGAAGACACCTATTCACTCTTGCCTTGAAGAGACTGATATTGTAGTGGTCAGGAAAAACAGACGACGGTAATGAGTTCAACTCCTTAGCGGTTCGCATAATGAAGGTTGAAGCAAAGCGCTTCGTGCGAATTGGTGGTATGCTAACCAGGTATGGATGGTACTGGGCCGTGCGTCTACTTGTCCAGTGGTGGAATGGAGATGGTGGAATAAGGTCATGTAGTTCCTGGGTACATTCTCCAAAATGTAGCCTATAAAAGATCACTGCAATAACCTTATCTTTTATCTAGGAATGTTTCTTTCACAAATAGTTATAAAGATTTAATGAGAAACGGTTTTGTTACCGCGCTTATTCGCGTCAAATCATCAAAAAAACGTATTTACATTTTGGACCCCGCGGGGTTGTAAGCGCCACGGTAAAAAGCAAGTTGTATTAAACTTTATTTCAATTTGACGACTGGTGCGTAATTTGATTGAATTACACGCATCGAGATGCTAATCTAGCAACAGTAACCACTTTAAGAAGGTGGTACAAAATATGCGCGATTCGGTTTTCCCCGAAGGTGCGGTAAGCAATATGAAAAACAGAAAAGTATGGTAGAATCTTAACTCAAGATCCTTTGAGGATATCTAAGGGTCGGATGTGAAAGATACTTCCAAATATTACATCTACTGCATGCTGGTGCATGGCATCACCATCAGATGATATTCCATACGTGTCTACTAACAATTTATAACAATAGGTATAAACATGCGCCTACCACCTAACTACCATGCGCATACCTATAGATAGTGAATTCGTAATTCCAATTTCATGGAAATCCAACCGGACAAGTCATTGGCGCCAAGTCTCAACTTATTTTGAAGTAAGACGCTTACAAAAATTAAACAACTTCTTGCTCGCTCATTCATCATTTTTGAAATTTAAAATTACTTCTTCTTCTTGTTCTTTGGAAACAGTGCGGTGAAAGGATTTTAAGATGCTATACAAAAAACACGATAAAATCACTCAAAGCTATGAAAAATCGCAAACAATGAAACTTCGGAGAATAACATTAACAAAGGTTCAGCAAAAATATAATTTTTATCCATTGAAAAGTGTTCCAACCAAAGAAATTTTTATTAAACCTGGCTCAGTATCTGCTGCCCCATATACTTATTTTGCATAGGTAACGGCGCCACACTAGTATTCTGCCAGAGCTTATAACAAACAAACTTCTTCATGTCGTATCACTAGTTCTTTCGAAACAGTGTGGTGAAAGGATTTTAAGTGCGCCTCGAAGCACTTGACACATGTTTTAGAACTTTTTAGGTTCTACGACGCGACGTGCTGGTTTCCTCACGATGTAAAAATTTATAATGAACAAATAAAAACGCTTGTTTTACTAGTTTTTGTGCAATTTTCATATATTAAAAATGCTTTAACTTTTTTATGTTATAGTTGTTGATTTTTAAAGATTTTTCTCCTCTATTGTCTCAAGAGCACTACCACTCACTCCACATAACACAAAGGTTAACTGGAAGAAAATACTAATTAGCATTAAGTTTGCCTATGTACTTTATTTATCAGTAATAAAGAATTTTCTTATCTTATCTTTTACCTTGTTCCAGATGTCGTAGCGGCATGGAGGGCGAGGGCTCGGAGACGGAGGGCTGGCTGCTTGTCCGCGTGCACGTGCCGGAGCTGAACGTGCAGAAGAGCCTGCAATTCCCGCGCGACCAGCTCGTCTGGGACGTCAAGCAGCAGTGCCTGGCCGCGTTACCCAAGGTCAGTTTATACTAGTTCTAAAACTGTAAATCCGTTATTGGCTGTATTCATATTCCCTGCCATTTTATAGCGGCTCTATTAAAGGGTATACTTGTCACTGTTACTTTCATGCCAAAGAAAAGAGACCAACAGACTTATTGGTCTGACAAGCTAATGGAGCGCTCAGCGATAAATATCAATACGAATGTATAATGGGAGGTCTTATTGTCGGAGACAAAGCTTCGCTCACCTACAAGCGGACCCAACACTTATCACTAAAAAGCAATCTCTTCCAGACGAGAAAGTGACACAAAAATACATTTTTATAATGAAGTGTTCTATTTTTCGGGTCCATGCAATTGCCCTTATTTTTTGTGTACGAATAACGAATTCATTCATAGCATTGATGACCTAACTTCAGTAAGTTAGGTCATCAATGCTATGAATGAATTCGTAATGAACACGTCACAAAACACCAGAATGAGTCAGTACTCATTCTGGTGTTTTGTGACGTGTGCCAAGAATGTATCAGTGATAGCACGACTTCCGCGTCATGTCAATATGAGTTAGGGGAGAAACTACGACGATTAAAAACGGCGTGATTTTTACTTAGCTCAAAACGTATTAAAGGCACGAGAGTGACATAAGGCGGTAGTGGCGGTAGCACAAACCACAGATTTTTATTAAGTAAATAATGTTCATGGTTACTTTTCGTACTTTTTTGGGCCGCTTTCACAACAATTGGAACGAATTGTATTTTAGATAAACACGTTTACGAAAGAAACAGAACTAGCGTAAACATCATGTCCATTGTCTGACAGTTTGCTAATCATGTTTAGCGACTTCTTTTTTTTCTTAGACGTTAATTATTACGATTAACGTCTAACAAAAAAAAGAAGAAAGCTTCATAAGCGATTAAGGGCTCGCTAAATACGTTTAGCGATCGTTGTGCAAGCGGCCCTTAAGTGTTAAACATAAATTGGTACTTATGAGAAGTCGCAGGCTTCGCTAGTAACAAATGATCCATAATTGATGTTATTGCCATGAATATAAAAACACTTATCTGAAATGCCTATATTTCCATAATGTAGACTTTATAGCCTCCAGCAAAGACGGTAAAAATACCTAGGCTACGTGAACAGACTGGTTTTACAGCGCCACAAACTTTCGCTTATTCAAATTTATTGTTGTTCTGTTAAGTCCGATTATTCAATGTTACTGTTTCACGGTAACTTTTGATTTATGCTTGAATATTTCTCTGAAATGTAACGGAAAGGTTTTTTTTATCGATCCTTTTCTTTACGTAAACAGGTAAATTTTTAGGTACGTGACTGTATTGACAGTGAAAACGCCAACGTGAATTTCATTTCATTCTAGCTTGTGTTTAAGCACTTTTATTAATTATTTATTGCAGTCAAGAACTTTATATTGTTCAACCCAATTTATTTTATTACCGGACACGTCTGCGCTATTCACAGTGTAGAAATCAATCATCCACTCAAGAGCTTACGGTACGAATAAACAGTTACATCACGATTCAATCATCACATCTCGCAGATGATATCGTTGTAAATTTAAGGTCATAATTAAAATAACAAGAGGTCTTAATGCCCGTCTTCCACTGCGGATGGGAAATCGCTGAGCGGAACGGAGTAAAATATGCTTGGCCTTCAAGAAACAGTTTCACTGTCAAACTCATATCTGGCTTCCATTGCCAGTGCGCTTGGCGGAGCGAAATATACGAGAAAAGCGGGGAAAGATTGCCGAGTTTTCGCAGTGGACCCATTTTACTTCATTCGTTCGTTGACGGTGGAAGCACTACTAAGAAATTTACTATTGTGAGCCGAATGGACTCCGTACGGAGTTGGGAATCCGCTCAACTCTGCCACCACTTTTGTAACTAATTTATAGGAGAAGCACTTTTATGAAGTTCACCGATGCGGGGTAGCATAGAGCCCTCTAAGCTCGCAGTGGAAGACGGGCATAGAATATTTCTTAGAATCAAGCTGACTCGAGTAAGGTCACCACATAACAAATCTCTATATTCTATAACCTCATACTTCTGCCTTTATGTAGTAGTATGTTGTAGTCTGTTTTTTTTGTTATATCCTTAAGTTGTGTGCAATAAAGTATTTTCTATCTATCTATCTATGTACCTATATGTAGCATCGTTGCTGTGTTTCAGTTTGAAGGGTGTGGCAGTGGTTGCCGTTGAAATTACAGGCACATGGCTATGCATCGTTTCGTAGGGCACGTTTCTATCGTGCGTGACTTGTGAGGCAATGCTTTTTTATAGACGATAGTTACTACTTAACATCTGGTTGAAACAAAAAAGGTTGTCAAAAAGAATAAAGAATAGTAAAGTAAACGGGAATTTTGTGAGGCTTCGAAACCCTAAAAAACCTTTGATATTTTTTATCTCCTCTCTTGGTATAAATCGTAGTCTACGTTTGTAATATAAATTGAAATGAAATGTCGGGCGTTTGATAGCTATCGACGAGTTTGTTGAGGCGAAACGTGAGACTCAGACGAGTATTTGCACTGACTTCAGAGGGAAATCTCCAACTTTTATGAAGCTCGAACCATAATTAGTTTTCAAGCTGTCTTCAGTATTACAACTACAATATTATTACAGACGCGAAAGTTTTGATGATTGGATATTTCATTGTTTGCGACATTGTCACGCCGTACATAACGATTGGATAAGAATTTTACTAGGAATAGATGTTTTTTTATTTTTTTTGTTTTATACAATTTGCTGATGAAACAAGCAGATGGTCCACCCGATGTAACCAACACCTATAACAAAATATTGCATCGTAATCATAGTATGTTGATTTTGGATGTTTTCAAGAGAAGAGTAAAAAGGTTTTAGAAAAGCGCGCTACACCGTCACTGCATCATCCATCACTTAACGTCGGGTGAGGTTCTGGACAAGCGTTTGCCTGTAAAATTGTAAAAGAAGATGAATGTAGCTCCTGTAATAGCCTTCTAACATGCCTACTTTTTAACCAGGAACCAACCATGTGAAGCCTTGGGCCAGGAGCTAGTGCCTATAAATCTTATGGTATACAAGGTTCCAATACTTGGGCTTAGGTAGGTTTGACCTAGGTAGGTATAGGTGCCTACTCGCTAAATAGCAAAGGCATTATAAGCCTTTGTTGATAGAACCAAAAGAATATTCAAGCAACAACCATTTGCTATTCCATTGACTGCTTCTGCTTAATTAACCCACGCGTTCTCAAAGAGCTGCTATTTTTTATTCATAAGCTAAATGGAATAATGTTTATTTTTATACCAGCTATGGATTAGCTATGAATAGAGGCAAAAACACACCCCAGACAATTCATAGAACTGTAGCAAGAGATTTGTCTATTTCTTCTTATCGTGTCGTCTCTTGAAACAGTGTGGTGAAAATATTTTAAGTGCTACTAAAAATACGCGCCAATAAAGAATCCAATTCAGAATACTTCTTCTTCGAACCTCTGGTTCTTTATTGTGTAATCTTTTAGAATATTTTTAAATTGGTACGTGTTCATCACAAACACGGTTTTTTTTACTTTTTATACGTTTTGAATGTGTTATTGTTTTTTTTCAGCATATTCAGGCTTTCTATGTACACCGATGTCAGTTTATTAAATCTTCACATATGTCAAATAACATCAGTAGATCGCCCGAATAGAATCAACATTGTGCTTACGACGCGCGAAGTGGATTGCACGAATGCACGTAGCTGGGAGCGACCATTCTATTCGTAATGCCATCTTTATAATCGATATTCTGTGTACTGTATCGCATCATCATCATTCGCAGCCTGACTTAGCCCACTGCTGGGCATAGGCCTCTATCTTCTTTCCATTTTGAACAATCTTGGGTTACCCTCATCCATCTACGCCCCACGACGCTGACAATATCGTCGTCCCATCTTATTGGACGTCCGACGCTTCTGTTCCCAGTACTCGGCCACCACTCCGTCCATGTTTTGCACCACCACGTCTCGCCAGGTGCCCTGCCCAACTCCATTTGAGCTGCATTATGCGACTGTATATTTTACTATATTTTATTCTGTGGTACAAGTTGCAAGTAGGCAGCTCCCAGCGGTGGGCGAGACTGAACGACTAGCTAGACGGTCACAAATCGTAATAAATGTTCGCTTTATTACATTAACTCAATCGGGCTCAGGACGCGATAAATAAGTCCCTTTAGCAATGCGTGTGCTCTATGTCACACAGCTACTTTTTTATTTTTGGGCATAATTAGACTCGTGTCAGGACTGCTGGCAAAACATATCTTCATGAACAAATTGAACTCTGAATTGCATTAGGCAAGGCATTTTTTATCCCTACTTGTTGTCACTACTTCTCTGAGCTGAAACTCGAACGGCTATTCTATGCAGTGTTTTTTTTATTCACCATGGGCATGGGCTCAAAAACTTTTTTGCAAAATTGGGAGAGAAAAATGGCGTCAAATCTCGGGTGAAAAGTTATCAATTGATTGTTGTGCCACATTGTCTATGGCAGCTAAATCATTAAATCAGAAAAAGGAGGAAGTTTTCAAATAAACTGTATTTTTTTTATTGTTAGTTACGCGATTACTTCGCCAATATTGAATTGATTTTGACGTTTCTTTTTTTGTTTGGTAGGTCTTCAGAGCTATATAAAAATCTAAATCGATACATTACACAGATGACGTTTTGGTTTTTTCGGTTCCCTTCAGCAAAAGTTTTGTTTGATCATTTTCACTGTAGTTGGAGTCGGTTTTTTTATTATTCTCTTAATTCGCCGTTCGTCATATCTTGAAATATGACGAACATTAAAAATTGACATTTTACGACTAAGGCCTTTGCTCTTATTTCATCAATAATAGGATCAAATAAGATTTAACTACATACGGATGGGTAAAGTTAATAGCATTTATATATATTGATGATCATCATTTTACAATCGGTTATCCGGGCTGTGTTTTAGAGGGGTAATAAATAAGTAATTATCACAGCTATTTTCTTTATCAGACATAAATATAATAGGTATTTCTAATTTATATTTTTATCTTTATGAATAGGTTTATGGCAACTTTACTATTAGGTAGTACCTACTTGCCTACTTTAGCCTTTTATGATGTTGATTAAGATTAAAACAAATTGCGTAGGTTTATATTTACGCAATTCTCGGAAACGTTTCGTTTACTTATTGTTATAAAAATATGTTATTTGAAAATTATACAACGTGTAAATGCTTGTACGACATTAAATTGAAACACGTACTCGGAATGGCATTTTTAGATTTTAGGAGTTGGTTTTATAAAAAAAGCCTTAATATTTAACGAGATATCGATACTTTTCCAATAAATCATTTCAAAACAACCTGTACCTATTATCAGTCGTGTTCAGGTCAACTTTCCGGGGTCACGAAATCATATGTCTATGAATCAAAAGAAAAAAAAGATAGAAATACCAAATTTACACGCGTTTGAGCAGAATAAACAATCAAAAAGTGCGATCTAGAACGACGTGACCAGGACAGATACATTTCACGTGCGTGTCGGAAAGAGAAGAGAAGCGCGCCCCGTCCCGCGTCGCCCACGCCTAGCCACAGAGCGACTGACTGAGGAAGCGCGTATGATTTAGTAATTGTTTCGGTAGCAACCTTGACCCATCTAATTTTGAAAATTGCATATTTGTTGCATTGTTGCATTGCTAGATTTAGGTACCGCGAAATAGACGCTTTTTGTGTGTGTGTTTTTTTTCATAATAAACTAAATACGTTACGTACCTAGCTATCTAGTTACCGCGAAATTGTCGCTTGTGAATGTGTTTTTTTGTTATTAAACTAAGTGTAGTGGCCAGCACGATCGCCAGACCTCACTCCACTAGATTTCTTTTTGTGGGGCTTCATCAAAGAAGAGGTAGGTACGCACAAGAAGTCGATACAGTGCAAGAACTGCGCAGACGGATTGTACCTAGGTGCTTTCGACAAACTGAAGCCAAGTGTCGAACAGCTGTGTTGGTGAAAGTACGGGCGAACGTTCCCCGTCAATTAAATTTGTGTGTGCAACGTGCGGGGGGGATATTGAAAACCTACGGATTTGAGGTAACCTAGGTACATTTATTATTTATTTTTAGTGTGCGGTACATTTTGTGTGTGTTCTGCCGCGCGCTCGACTTTCGGCTTTACCGGCCGGCGCGGCGGCGCCTTTGAGCGCCGCGCCGTGAGTGCGCGGCATATTCGCACTTATAGGCACCGACGAGTAATGAATGAACGTACGTTTCGTTGTTTGTGTACGTATACAGAGTGCTGTATAATTTTATGCTTTAACTGATGATTAGTTTGTTTGAAAATAAAAAAAAACTAATTATGAATGAATTTCAATAAAAAATTTTTTAAATCAATACTAGATAGTAGCACTACACGTGTATTAATTTAATGTCGTACAAGCGTTTACACCCTGTATATAATTTATATAATTTTCAAGAGTAGTAGAGCTCTTTGTGTGTGGCTCGTCCGGGGAAGTACTACCACCACGCCTTTTTCTGCCGCCAAGCAGCAACGCTGTGTTTCGGTTTGAAGAGTGTGGTTGCCGGTGTAATTACAGGCACATGAGGCTTAACATCTGTATGCCTCAAGTTGATGGACGCAGAGCAGTGCATCGTAGGGCACGTTCCTATCGTGCGTGACTTACGAGGCAATGCTTTGTTATAGGTGATGGTTACCACTTAACATCAGGTGGGCCATCTGCTTGTTCCATCAGCTGGTTGTATAAAAAAAAAATGTACATGTGGGCCAAATCTAATGTTTGGACGTACCTCTGACTACCTCCCTTAGACATCCTCAAAGAAGCTGGAGTTCGTACTTAACATAATTTACAATACACATTATGTTAAGTACATGTGTTGTATATTATTTTTAGATCTAAAATCAAAGCAACACCAAATAAATTTTGAAAATACCTTCCATCAGTTTCATTTGTATGCAAAGTACTTCATTTACTTTACCTTCGAGCAGGAGACTATAAATTGTATGTGATGTCATTTCAATTGGTAATTTCTCATCTTTTTCCTTGAAAGCAATAACTCTTTTATATAGAGGTAGGTACCTTCAAGCACACGTTATAGATCAAAGCAAATGTATGAAAATTGGCTCATTACCCACTCATACCCGACATTTCAAACCAGTTCCGAGAATACCGCTACGTAGAGAGTACCTACGTACTTTTCTTTACATTTGGTCCACGGTCACCAATCGAACTACATTCACTCATTCATTAAGTAGATTACAGATTAAAGTTTGCTTAGGCCCTTACCTTCCTTTGTAGAACTCAATGCGTTTTTAGTTATTTTTTTTTGTAAAATAGCATCTATAAAAGCAAAGGTTCATGCTGGTTCTAAAAAGTTCATGGAGCCCTAAGGCTCTATTGAAGTTAAAAATGACAAGTGTGAAAACTATAAGGTTACTAGACATATTCTATTAGATGGTTTATCCTATGTAAATGATTAGGTGCTACCTTATAGTTTCCTTATAGTTATTTATATACATATATATGATATATATATATATATATATATATATATATATATATATATATATATCATATATATATCTTATAGTTTTTTATGATTCAATTTGAATATTACTTATCAGCCTTTCAGTTTTTCATTTCTACAAGTTATACCTAAGTTACTGGATTCTATTTCTTTAACATACTTACCTCTTACTAAGATAATATCTCAATTATATGTATAATAATAATATTTATGTAATATATATTTAACCTATTTTTATGTAGCAAATATTATTAAATAGTCTTACTAACTTATAATTAATATGTGTATGTATATTGTTTTCGGTGGCGATTCCGGGAACCCACAGGTGGCCACTTGGTACAGGGTATGTGACATTTCAAAATGCAACCCCATGTATATAGCCTGTGCATTCTGTGCAACCCTGTATACAGAAAATCCATAAACGGAATACTAGCATGTCTGCCATTATGCCATCTTGATCGTATGTTTCCAATGCTTATATATATTTCAACGTCATTCAAAAAGCAATGTATTTTCATACTAAATAGAAACGTGGATGTTCTTTTAAAAACACTTCCGTTCCATCTGAATGAATGATGCATACAGGATTCTACAAATATGTAATACCTGCATGAATCAAACAGAACAATGATTCGACACGAATATACTTGACTCGCGACGTGTCTGCATGAAGAATATATTATTCATTGCATGTTATCTCCTAAGCTATGTCACCTTGTTTACACGACTGAATGGATCCACAGGTTAAATTATGATAAATACTTATCATATTTTGGATCAGTCATGCGTAAGTTATTTCAACTATAGGTACAGATTTTGCATCAAGTTATGAACAATAATTTTCATCAGCAATGAAGACCTTGTTTAGGAGTTTAAATATTGTTTATAAATCACCAGTATTTTTTGTTTTTTCACTGAAACTCAGAGAATAATATATAGAATAATTATGATAATCTACGTCCTCACAACTGACAGTTAAAATATATGTGGCCAAAGGTTCTATATCAAAGGTTGACCAAAGTACATTTTAAGAATCATATTTTTATTCAACAAAAGCTTGTTAAATTGGCAACCCTGTTGTTCGGGCAAGTTGTTTTATGTAATTTTAGTATTCGCGTTACAATATTGAAATCAAATAGGGTAGGTATATTATAATATTACTTAAGTAATCGTTTGAAGCATTGTAGGACTTCAAATGATTAACTTTACCGAACAGATTGTATTACTTAATATGTGTTAGGGTACACAACACATACGCTAACGTAACGTACATAGTAATGTACCAGATAAATCATATTTAGATCGGACTAATTGTTTTGTATTTTTTTGCAATAATAGTACCAAAACTGTGTAAGACTTTACATTATAACCACATCAAAATACAAAACTTAAAAATACACAAAAACTCGCCCTTTATTGCTTAGTGATAGTAACCCTATAGTGAGTTTTCGAGTTGCGCGATTTACGGCAACTTCCGGCTATTCTGCGCAACATAATTACTGAAACAACTAGCCAGCTCACGAGCGCCATAAGATGCAAGCAACTGTTTTCTCGCCAGCCTCGCGTGATCAAGTCGAGCATGTAGCACATCCACGGCATACTTAAAATAGCCCCATCTTCATGCTGCCGGCCTACTTATCAACCATCTCTACACAACAACCGGACACTTTCCTAACAACACTACTCTTTGTTGCTTATTTTCTCGGGATTTTACATGTGGCCCATTGTATGTTGTCCCATTTTTAGGACACTTGAAAGGGTTGGGCAAATGGAAAAGCTTTTGTAACGAATGCTTGCCGTGCAATGTAGACAAGATGTTCTTTTGGGATAATTTGTGAGGCCAGAATGTACTCGTATGTTGAAAACGAAGAGGGTTCTCTTGAGGATAAACTGTTTATGGGATAGGTTTTGTTTCGATAATTGGATGGATTTATTTATATTTAAATATGAAAAGGCTACCAAATATGCCAATGCTCTTGAAAAAAACAAGCAATAAAAACATAAATGGAGTTCAAACGAGGCCAAAGTATAAGAGAATAAAAGCTGATTTCCATATTTGGGTACATGGATACTGTTCTCATCCATGAGTCGCCCATTATGTCCATGGTTATTCGACTTTTTGCGGGTGCAAATAAAACATATCGAAACATAACTGGGTACCGACCGGCACCTCTTATAGCAGTATTAAAATAATATTATGAACTGTCAATTTTAGCAGTTGTGAAAACAATCTTGAAAACAGTTCTAGCTTCTATAAGTTGAAACGTCATCTAGTACGAAAATACTTGTCACCTATTCTTTTTTATCTGGTTGTAGTTGAACAGACTTGATGACGTATATAATATGGTACGAAATTTCAGTGTAATATTATTTTAATACTGCTATAAGAGGTGCCGGTCGGCCCCCCGGATGACAAATAAGAGAGGAATGCCATAAATCTACATAATAACTAAGATTTTTAACGGTTAATGAAATCTGAAAATAAGTACGTATCAAAAAATGATTCCAAACACAAACTTAGATATGATTGTATTCCTCTCACTAATCAATTATGTTATAGAATACCCACTAGAACGCATTGCCGCAATCCTTGTCAATAACACGCGCCCGCAAAAATATAGGGTCACCTTTGAAAACAGCAATATCTTCAAGAAATTATCAAGATAACTTCTTCAGCTTATGAAATTAAACCAAAAGAGGATATGCAGATTGTATACAACCCTTCATTTAACCTTTTTTACTGTAATAGCATAAAAAATGCGTTTTAAGTACAAATTACCTGTTTTCAAATTGTGATTCATTTTTCAATTTCGACTTCTTTGATTTTGTTTTTAATTTTGTATAAATATGGGATTTTGAATTGATTTGCTTTGTTCAATTCGAGCTATTTTTGCAAAATCATGCCTTTGACTTTGAAAGAATGTACCTACCAGAATTATCGCCATGTTAGAGTTTGGGTTTAGCCAGCGCAGAGTGGTGGTTGTTTATTTTATGCGTAATTCAATTTTCTTTCAGATACTTTTTAATTTAAAGAGCTAGATTGTGTGGTTTAAGTTATTTGGAGTTAACTAGGTGACCCTTTATTTTTGCGGACGAGTGTATTTGCAACAGCCCGGTGTCGCACTAATGCTGGTGAGCGATCTCCTTTGTACCGTTTACTTCTTTCTTATAATAAATACTAACTTTAATTCTATAGACATTGCGGTAACGCGACCTAGCACTTTCAAGAAAATGATATTTGAGATTTTAGAATAGTACTACATACTTAACTTCTCATAACTCAAGATTTAAAACTGTTTGAGTAATCTGTGGTAAACGGTGTTGGTGCCACAATTAGTTATTATTTAGTTACCCAATACTTGTAAACCATATATTGTGTTACTGTTTGTTTACCCAAATAAAAGGGGGAAAAAAACTTGGCTTTATTCATAACGTCTGCAATGCGGAGTGTACTCGTAAATAAAGCCCATTTCTCAACCAATCGAATGGGTTTGCGGCCATAATTTTTGTACATTTATCGCCTTTAAAGGTGACATTACATTACATCTCGTCTTGGTACAACTATTACGGAAAATTCATTTATAAATTCACGTAAGTAGGTGCACAGTAGTACAAGGGCGTCGGTTTCGATAAACTGACAGTTGATACCTACTTTCCTTTGTCAAAATTGAATTACTTACCTATTTGATAAGCTAAAGACCTATACTACCTTTAGAACAAGGAACGTAGAAGTATAAGTGTGCCTTTCAAGCAGTCAAATATTAACGAAAGTAATACAAATTTAACACATTTCTTGTGTCAGTTGTTTGTAAATCTTTTTGGTAAGGACTTCTTACTCCTCTAATATATCCTTACTGAGGAATTAAAGGAAAGAAAAACAACATCACGATAAATGTCTTCTATAAATAAATAAATCGCTTAAAATAGATAACGCCGATTCTCGCGCGAAAGGTTCTAAATAGAAGTGCGATAGACCTTACTACGCATTCCTTGGTAATAAAAGACTCTCACGGTAGGTCGTAAAGTGTTTGCTAAAAAGAGCTGAGCGTGTTGCTTGACCCGCCAAATGTCAATGACGCATGGGTGAGGTCATTCCAACCTCGCGCTCGTGAAGCCTGTTCCTTAGTAGGTACTTAATTTGACTAGCTTTTGCCCGCAACTTTATTTGCATAGACCATAGACAATAGATTTTCGTGGGACCTAGATATCCGAGTGTGTATTAAAAATAATTCACTCCCAATAAAGGGCGCGTCTTCTTCTTAAGGGGCTGACAACTATCAAACAACTTCAACAAGTTTAGTAAAAAAATCATTTTGATCGATACATGTTTTCCTACTCAAAAGTTTGCTTTACTAGTTTTCGTACATAAGCTAACTTTTGAGTAGGAAAACATGTATCGATCAAAATGATTTTTTTACTAAACTGTGTGCAATGTGATTGCACACAAAATGGTTGATTGTGATTTTTCGAAAATGAGTTTAGTGATTTTATATCTTTCAACATATCGAAACGTGCGAGCGAGAAGTTGTTTGATGGTTGTCAGCCCCTTAAATTTAAGAGCTTAGCTCTTGTCGGGGTTCTGATACAGTTTCCTCCAATTAAGTCTTTCCAATGCGATCTCCTTGATCTCTTTATACGACATGATAGCCATCTTCTCTTTTACCTGGCTCATGTAACTTTTTTATTCTTCATTCTTGGCATTCCTCGTCCTCGCTTTTCTCCAATGATGGTATTTATGTAGCTGTAACCCTTAAAACAAAAGCCGTCGAATTTTTTTATCCGAATCCGAAAAAAAGTAAAACAAGTTGCCAAAAGTCGGAATAGACAAACAGTTTCCAAAATACATAAGCTATCGTTTTCTCTATATTTTAAAGCGACTAAGGAAAAGAAAAATAATTTAATGGTTTGCGTAATCGCAAAATGTTCCAATTACCCACGCCACTCCAATGTCTATTTAAAACTACGTTACTAACACTACGTCCTTCATATAAAATGAAAAATAAAGTATTGCATGCAAGTTTGTCACGCTCATGTCCAGAGAATGCGCTTGTCGCGAGCGCTAGCTAAATATGGAAATGGCTAGCTGATGTAACACACTTATGAATATTTCGAACCATACGAATAAATCAAGTGCAATTGAAGTATAAAACTGGTTACTTTTAAGTATTCATAATTCTAAATCTTTGACTGTGTTGGAACGAATCGTCCTTCTCCATGTAAAAACATAACGTAATTTCCAAAAAAAGTTGAGAAAAGGTAGAGTCTGAGAGAATATTTGCCGTGCCTAGGGATCAAAATAGTGAAAGGAAAAAAAGAAGTAGTGTTAGGTACAGTGCATAATTTAGATCAATTATAAAGTCATTCTGAAGTTTTATCATTAGGTATGTAAAGATGTTTTCTTTTAAACTGTACTTAGTAAATAAATGTACTTTTATTTTATTTCACCACAATGTTTCTACAATATAGGTGGATCACATATCATTCACGAGATAGTGTGTATTTTTTTTGGAAAATAACTAGAGCTGCGAAAACATTCTGTAGGTGGCGACCTTATTCTCCAAATAGTCCTTGATAGGTTGCGGGTGAAACGTGAGGTGATTTTATTTCAGGCTAGTAGAGTCATAATTGGAACTAGGTACTAAAACAGCCCTCACAGGTTCGCAAATAGCCCTCAAATGGTATTTTATTTAGGACACGTCGGAACATTCTAGTCGTCTCAAGTCCACCACAATTCAAACACATTATTCAACATATTTTATACTCACTCGCCCACAGAAGTTATCTTATAATAGTAATTCGTCAGGCTGTTTTTGCTCATAAATCAACTTCAATCAAGAAAGTAAATCTAATTTGACTTTCGATAATTGCCGGCTTCTAATATCAAGGTTATTATAATGTTAGTCTGAACGTCGAAATATTAATGTTTTAGACACGTAATATGGACTCTACTTCTTTGAAATAAGAGTCAAAATACTACAGGTTTTGGGACTGTTCTGACATCATCGCTTGATTTTTTTACAGTGCTTTTGAATTTAGCTAATAAATATATAACGCTACCTTTACATACATACATACAATAAAAAATGATTTATTATCACTGTCGTTGTCGTTATAATTAGTAAAGTTACAATTGAAAAACATTTCGAAGAATATATTTCAATGAAATCAATTTTCGTTAGAAATGTATCTAAATTGCGAGCCGCTTCCAAGTATTTTCTTTTGAAGGACCGACGGTAAGGCTATATACAAAAGTTGATTGGGTGGATAAATCCAGGAATGTCTGTCTTTGAAGTTAAGGAAAGTCCTCTTTAAGGTTTGAATTTAAGCATTATCCGCTTAAATTCTAAGAAATTATTAAGATACCAGGAAAAATGGAAATAGTGTTGATCATTAATCTGAAGAAATCCATTGCTTTACATAGTTCCTCTTTACCTTTCCAAAATATATAATATATAAGTAATACGAAAATTTATTTCCATCCACCGATAATAAAGTCTTTTGGGTTGTGGTAAATAACTTTACAAGTATTGAACATTTTATAAATTTTTGTGGACAATTTCACACATTTTTGGGTTTGGATCGATCCATATAAGACAGTGCAGAAGTGAGTGAGACTGAAAATCTTCCAAGAAAAACAATGTGCAAAAACAACTTGCCCTTGGTTTGTGTATGATCGTTATAAATTTTATTCCCAATTAGCTACCAACAAAAAATGTTTATAAGACACTAAATCTTGCGTAAAATATATTTCAAATGGCGAGTCTTTACGACCTGTAGGTAGTAAATGTTAGAATTTGTGTATTTTGTAACATTGTTATCTCGTTTGGATTTACTTTTATGGCAAAATGATGTGCGTTTTAAATTATGATGCATGTGTAAGTGAAATAAATTAACACTGTTTTATATGCTTCACAGTAGAAAATCGCAGATAAAATTGATGAAGAGAATGGGTTTAAAATGAATCAAGTTCAGTTGTTAAAGTTGCTCCCGGATACGCATCAGGCTAGCTGTTCGCTTTTATGTCGTTGTATGAAGTGTCATTATTATTTGGCTTGGCTGTGTAGCTTGATCTGCAACTGTGTGTACCTGGCCATCTTGATGTCAAACCTCATTTTATAAGTTTAACTAGCGGACCCGACAGACGTTGTCCTGCATGATATTTCAAGCGACTTCAGCGCCATCTGCCGGGCTGATTTGTGAATCTAAACCATCCAGGGTGCCACACAAACGCATACAAAAAAAAAATCATTCTAATCGGTCCAGCAGTTTAGGAGGAGTTCAGTGACATACACACGTACAGTAGAATTATATATATAAAGAAGATTAAGCTTTAAAGCCAAAAACCTTTTACATATTTGTTCTATATTATTGTTAGTATTGAAAAACCATATTTTGGGATAAAGACATATTATAGAGTACCCTGATTGTCTTGTAAGATTGTACCTATAGATACTTACACGAAAAGTTTCATTCATCTCATCATTTAATATAATATAATAGGTGAATATTACTATTATCGATTTACCTGTTTATACCTGCCAAACCAGTACCTAGTTACGCCAGGAAAAAATAAACAACCCAACGTTTGTATATTCTATAGGCTTCATACTTTAGGTTGGTAATAAATTTATTCGTTAAACTCATGAGTGCAATATTTAAAGGTGTATGATTAATTAAAAATTAAAAAAGTCATTTTTTATTTTTTACTTAATCATAGTCTTGCCAGGAATTTTTAGACAACCTACTCAAGATATATTTTCTAGAGGTAATATATTAAATTTGATATCAAATACTTTTCATCCATTAAACAGATGCAGATGGGTGAAGGTCGTTTCTAGTTCGGATCTTTGACTAATAGGAAAGGCGTAGGAAATAATAATTGTATTCAAATAATAAAAATTATGTTTAGCAGAGTACCTCTTGTAAATACACAGTTAAGCAGAGTACTTGTAATGTAATCCGAACCCGGTAATTTTATCAGTTACAAAACTGTGAGTTATTATTGCAATAAATCCATTTATTCTGAAAACCGGACGACAGTAGAATTCGAAATTGTCAGGTCTCCATTGTACTTTACCTTTCTAAGGCACAGATTTCTGAGAAGCGGTCTCCGTTTTATGAACGACCTTAACTTTGAAGCTACTGAGATTTCATGAAAGTTTCAAAGGGGTATTTCAAATAAGCTAGTACATACCTATAAAGAGGTAAAGAGTCAACTCCAAAAAAAATAGTCAAATACGTTTGCATTTGCACCTATGTAGCCCAGGCCATACTCTCTCTCTCTTGTCGTGTCACTAGTTCTTTCGAAACAGTACAGTTTTACAGCGAAAATATCTTCAAAAATATTAAAATGTGTGAACGAGAAGTTGTTTGACGGCTGTCAGCCTCTTACGATGGCCTCTTGAAATCCTTTCACCACACTTTCGAAAGAAACTAGTGACACGACAAGAGAGAGAGAGTACAATTGGAGCTTGTTTCAGCTCAACACATCAAAGTGATAAAATGAACCGTTTGAGTATTATATTAGTTTTGAATAATTGAGAGGTACTACGTAGGTACACGAACGGTTGAAACAATAAAATTGTAGGGTACGAATCTCGTTTCTCGTACTTTCCAAACCATGCATGCATTTTTTATAACTATAATATTCAGCGGTTTTATAAACAAAAAAAAATATTTGAAATTTTAAAAGGTGCAAGTGAGAAGTTGCATGATGGTTATCAGCGTCTGATGACCGTCATAATCATGATGTCAAACCTATACGAGTTATAAAACAGCCCTAACGCTAAATAACGATAACGTGATGTGGTACAATCACTGCTTTATAGAGGTAGAATACCTAGACTTAAGTGCCTACTTTACGTTCAAAAAGTTAATAAGCTTTCGATCGACACGCAACTAACCGGATATCTCTGTAAATTGCATTGTCGAGAGGCAATGATAAATCAATGTTGCTGGAAATTAGTTGTCATTGGTTTCTTAAGGAATTTAAACTTAATAAGTAGGCTGTATAGGCACCCATATCTACCGCCAGCTCCTCGCAACCAAAGCCTTGAAGAACAGGCAAGAAACTTACTAGTTCGATGAGCAATATCATTATAGTCCAGCGATTCTATTTTAATAGTAGACCAGACAGAGACGATCATTTATGAGCCAAGAGCTCAGAATTATAACATCAAGCCACAAGAACATACAAAACATACAAAATTTCGGAATAGGGTGTTACAAAAATATCAATACATTTTGATAGGTAACTAGAGGTCTCGTGGCCATTTTACTAGCATGCTTTTATTTGATTATATGCATGCGTTATTTTGAACTTTTCTTTAATGCCTTTGGGGGTACCTAGGGGATTTGATTAGCTGTTATTCAAAGAGCTAGTCTAGTGGTAAGTACATACGGATACATGACGCTTACCACACAGATATAAAACTGAGCAGTGCATAGCCTGATGGGTATCTGTGTGTCCATCAACTTGTAGGTGACTCACGCTGCTAGATTGCAACTTGTACAATTTCACTGTCCCCTGTAGCCAGAAGCCGCCGGTAGCGAGACCGGTATCATATTGAATTGCCATATCAAGTACCTAGCCATCCTGTCCTGACATTTCAATTAATAAACAGAAGCGTAAACTCGCTCTACACAGCTTTTAAATGAACTATGTAGCAACTACAACCATCAAGAGTTCTAAATTATAATATAGGTACGCATATCAAATAAAAGTTTTTCAAACAAATACGGAAAATATACCGCACTGCATGATAGTCTTTTTCTTTGCTCTAATTAAGACACCTGTTCATTAAGACAAACAATCTTTCCAGTGTCAAGTGAAATAGATAGTAAAATACTTTCTTACTCAAGTCAGTAAAGTCAGTGGTCCGTCATTTGTTTTAAAGAAAACGATGGCGGTTTCCTTCAAAATCAAACAAAAAACATTTTCGTTCAAATCAGGATATCATATAATACTTTCAGAACTCAAAATAACACTAGAAAACCATTAAAATGAGAAAGCTATATGTCGCTTCCCAAGATGAGAGAATCAAATCCCAGACTGACATCAGTTAGGTAATAGGTTTTCCAATAAATTTGACAAAATTACCTCGATCCTTGGTCGACGGACTTGAGAGCTTATTTTACTTCTTCTTCTCTCAATTTATGGCTCCTGTCCGTCATTCGACACAATCTTGCCAGTGTCCAAGTGATTTGTATTGAATACTTTTTTGTCAAGTCAGTCCATAGTCAAGTCGGCCGTCATTTGTTTTGAAGAAAATGGTGGCGGTTTTCTTCAAAACTTTGGAAACATTTTCGGTCAAATCAGGATATCACTTTCATTCCACATGTTTACACTTTGTGCTAAGACCTCAAGTAATGTTGGTTAAAATACCACCGAAATTACACAACACAACTCAAAATAACACTAGAAAAACAATTAAAATGAAAAAGCTATGTTGCTTCCCAAAATGTCAGAAAACGAATCCATAATTTACTTCAAATATACTTAACTTAAATATAATCTGTGGAATGCCATCTCGAATACCAGTCTGTCAAAAAAGCATTCCATGACAGCACAGACATCTGAGTATGAAAACAGAAATAGCTCACCTCAAGGAGACTTCAGGGTGATATTTGCATGTCGCATATTCCTATCCTGTGATACCGTAGGTAAATAAGGATGTGAGTGTTGACGAAGAGATTGTTTTCAGAATTCGGTCAGAAAACAATATTTTACAAATGCTTAGGGGAACGCTCTCAAATAGTATACTATATTTTCAAATGTTTTCAATATTCATGATGTTTCGCAAATGTAAAGAGCTTTCGCAATCTGCGATTTTGAGAACTGGCGCAGATTCACTTTATTTAATATGAAGATCCTAGTTATTTTATTTAACCTGTTGGAACCCAACCTACTGGCTTCAATGGAGTCAAGAACAATATACATTTTATCGTTTCTCGTGTTTCCGTAGTAAATATATTTGTTGTTTATGTTTCTCTAGCTTTCGCATCATCTCCTTGCTTCTTATTATCGTGTCCACGTCGCGTAAACGTATTGTATCCCTAATTGCAACAGAATAAGGTCGAATATCGCTAGGATACGTTAACGTGACGAATGTTTAAATTAATTCGTGAATTAGCCGGCTGAATCTGAACCCGCCCCTCCCTCCAAAACTAGCCCAGTCTCCACCGCGAAAGGGTAATGAGCGAGAAATGGTTAGCGAAACGGACTCCTTTTCAATGAAATAGGTTTACATTTCCACCAACAAAGAGTTTTATCTTTTGATTTCCACTGCATAAAGAAAAAGAGCTGAGCGAGTTCATTTCAACACTTTCTGCTCGCTAAGTCCTTTCCGCTCGGCTATTTGTTGGTGGAAATACAAGTATGCAGTTTATGCTTGCGAGTTAAACGGAGTCCTTAATGGCTCCGCTCCGCTCGCGGTGGAGTGCGCAAATAGTCTTTTGCGCACCACATCGCATATTGCGCAGAATCGAGGCTTAGTCAGCTACATCCCTACGCAAACTGCGACACCGTTCTATGAATAAATTCGATTTAAATCAGTCGCGTGGGAGCTCACTCCCGTCTCGAAATCTCAATTTAGTTCAGTGTGCACTCAGCTTTACAAACATTTTACTAACCCTATAAATTGCTAGTATTATCTGCCTACTGCGTTTTGAATAATGGTGTAAATATTCATGTTATTTATGGTTTAGCTTTAGGCTCGTAGTGGGACAGCGAGGCCAAGAAATATTATTCCTCTTATTTATTTAGATGAATACGTAAGTTTTCTTTTACTAGAATTATAGCTTTGAGGGCCTGAAATTCTGTCCTTAGTCATTCCACCAAATCAGCTCAACTTCGCAGTCAATGATGACAAACATTAGTCCTAAGTTTTGATTAAATTAACGGTTGTCTGGAAGAAATCGCTACTTGCGATTAGACCGCCGATTATAGGACAAACTCAATGTACATTTTAAGAGTAGTAGAGCTCTTTGTGAAGAGCTCGTCCGGGGAAGTACTACCACCACACCTTTTTCTGCCGCCAAGCAGCAATGCTGTGTTTCGGTTTGAAGAGTGTGGTTGCCGGTGTAATTACAGGCACATGAGGCTTAACATCTGTATGCCTCAAGCTGATGGACGCAGGGCAGTGCATCGTAGGGCACGTTCCTATCGTGCGTGACTTACGAGGCAATGCTTTGTTATAGGTGATGGTTACCACTTAACATCAGGTGGGTCATCTGCTTGTTCCATCAGCTGGTTGTATAAAAAAAAAAAAAAACATTTATAACTTTTTCTATTATGTCCTCAATAAAGTCATTATTATTATTTATTATTATTAACTATGCGCAAACGGCAATTTTCACTCGGTTCTTCATTTTTTACCAGATTTTATATCACAATCTATTTGGTTTTATAAGCTTATGTCACCGACGAAGAAAGAGGTGAGGGTAACAAAAGCTAGCTAAAGTGACAGATAAAATACAATTGAACAGACTTCAAGAACGGAAACAGGGACAGAAGAAAATTCAGCCTTCAGGGTTTTTAAAAGAGCAAATATTTAGGTCTCCACAGGGTCTTGCCTCCAAGTCGTCCGCGGGGAACCGAACTCCTCCGGGTATACTAAACTATGGCTGGGCGTCTAGTCAAAGCATCGAGCGACCCGAGGGCTGACGATTATTCATTAAAAATCGAGGGCCTGATTAATATATGCCTCAGGGATCAGCATTGCCATTTAACGTGGCAATGCAGCCAGCGTCTTGGGAATGCTTCCGATTAGTATAGTAATTTCGATCAGTTGAGCTTTAGCATTAGAAACTGGCAGAAAAACAAGACATACCCCTCCAACTCAGGGAGAGCTGGAGTGTTAATAATCGTAAAAAAGGTATAAATAAATAAATATTGGTGGACCACAACACTATCTACCCCAAACTAAGCCAAAACGTGTAATCAGTAATACGGGAACCAGATAGCTAATATAATACAAAGATACTTTTTTTTTGTTGTATATACATACTTAAAATATTACATAACACCCAGACAGAGAACAAACATCAATGTTCATCACGCAAATGTTTGTTCTCGGTGGGGATCGAAACCACGGCCTACGGCGCAGAAGGCAGAGCTACTACCAACTGAGCTGTGAATGCTGTATCAATTTGTTGTAATTTAAAAAAAAACTGTAAGAAGATAGGTAGGTACTTGTTGTCATTTTACTGTTGATAAATGCAACTCACAAAACGTGTACGTATCTAATCTGAGTACTAAAAGTACCTTTGTTAATTTCTATAAATATTTGATCAAGTTGTTTCAAAACTTTCGTAGCCTACTGATATGCCGGTGTATAATATCACTGTAATTCCAACCGTATTTTACATGAAATTAGAGTGTGTTATATCTGCGTAGTTTTAAATCTTGTACCATAAAGTTAGCTGAACTAAATTAGACCGTATTGTAAAAAGATAAGGTTTCTAATGGATGTAGCAAGCGTTTTGTTTGATTAAGCACCAGATATCCGTTAGAGCAAACATTGCAGGGACTGTTTTGTTTTACTATTCACTTAAAACTTTCGTGTAGATACTCGTGGGCACCCAAAATACTACCGATACGTTCTACTAATATATAAATGGTGTATTTTGATATCAGATCATCAAAATTAGAATTAAACATTTCAAAAAGGATCAATCTTTAGAAGTTCGTTTGTTTTGCCAACTGAACTAAAAATAACTTCAAAAAATCCTAATATGTTTATTGGTGATCATTTCACAAAGCCCCTAACTAAGTTAAGCATAGCTATGGGAACCAGATAACTGACAAAATACTAAACCTACGATAGCTTAATAGTTCGTGACCGGATTCTGAGATTCTGAGATGCAAAGTAATGCCCAAATTACATTTCATGCTTTTGTTATTCATAGAAAAACAGAAACAGCTTCAGAAACCCGAGGCATGGTAGATTTATTTATTTATTTATCATTTATTGCACAAAACTCAATGTTATAGCACAAAAGGAGGGCTTAATGCATAAGCATTTTCTACCAACCCCGCTAAGTAGAGTAAATTGAAATTATGTATCCTGTTTTTGTGGGTCTAAAAGTTTGTGGATAATAATTGATAAGAACATTAAACTAGACCAATCTGTCAAACTGAGCTGAATTATTGATTTATTGCCTCCGACGACGGACTTCATAGTCCCTATTAAATAATTAATAACAACTAAGTAGCCAACTAATATAGACAGACATTCGTCTAGATACTAGTTATATTTTAATTATTATTGAAACGAAAAGTCAACAACTCAACTATTGATAATAGGATTCATCCACATTTTTAACCGTATCCTGATAATAAAGTGGTTTTCGGTTATTTTTTTAGCCTTAAGTCGTTGGAAAATATGTAGATTAGAATATACACATATTTAGCATAAGTAGATATAACAATAACACATAAGCCTTAAACCAGTCAAAAGACAAAGGAAGTTAGCCATTAGAAAGGTAACCATTGTCTTTATTTATTGGCAGGTGCCAATATAAAGGATCTGTACCCCAAGTCTGAGTTTTGGCCTGACGTTACGGAAAACGAAATACAATACTCAGACTCGGGGTACGGATTGAAACCGGTAATCACCGAAAACCGACCCCCACTCAACCGTAAATTCCACTACCAGGCGCTCAATTTCAATTAATTAATTTCCCATCCAATAATTATTATACTAGCAACTTGCTGAAACAGACTGTTTATTATTGAAATTAAATTCATTACTGAAACATGGCAACGTCATTGAAAAGCTTGTTCCTATATTTATTTATAAGCAAGCCTTGTTTCATCCATACCTGTAGATTAAACGAATATATATGTTTGTTTGACTACCTACCCACTGATGAAAAAATTAGATGGCCCACCTTATGATTAGTTGTAACCATCACATATAACAAACCAATGCTTCGCAAGGCATTCACGATAGGGACGTGCCCTACGATGCACTGCCCAGCGTCCATGAATCTGAGGCCTTCAGGTGCTAAGCCTCATGCCTCTAATTTCACCATCACCTACACCGTTCAAACCGAAACACAGCAACGTTGTTTGATGGCAAAAATAAGCTGTAAATGTTATCAATTCGTTTATTCGTGTTATTAATCATCAGTTTATAGCCCTTTTGACAGTCACTTTAACATACTAAAGGCCGGTTTCACCATGCTTTGTTAGATTAACAAAGGATTAAAGGGCCGTTAAACATATCAAAATGTACGCGTTTGACAGCTAAGGTTAGATTTAACGGCCTGTTAATCCTTGATTAGTAACTAACAGAGCATGGTGAAACTGGGCCTTAATATCTTATTTATTGTTTGGTATTTTCTTCAATCACAATTTTCCGACACAATCAGCCTGAAGAAGTCCACCGCTGGACATTAGTATCTTATAATAATAGTATCTCATAGTTTACATCTATTCCGACTTCCTGTGGTAAGTACCGTTCGGTCGTCATTCCAGAACTATAATTCCTCTACGGTTGTCAGTTCATATAGATAGATACTTGTGGTTACGTCCAGACAAATATATTCTAATGTAGGTTAGTATAGTTAAAGAGTAAGGCAGCGATGTCTGACCTTCTAAAATTTTATTATCTGGAGAGGATTCGGAGAGATGTCTTTTTTACGAAAGTAATTTTATTTTGGCAATGATTCAATGATCAGCTACTTCTTCTTCTCTCCGTTTATGGCTCCTGTCTGTCATTCGACAGACAATCTTGCCAGTGTCAAGTGATTTGTATTGAATAAATACTTTTTTGTCAAATCGGCCGTCATTTTTTGAAGAAAATGGTGGCGGTTTTCTTCAAAACATTGGAAAGTCAAAGTCAAAAGTCAAAGTCAAAGTCAAAATGTATTTATTCAATAAAATCACAAGGATCACTTTGAAACGTCTTAAAGCTAGGTGACTCTAGGTGCCAATTCCACGCGACCAAAGCCTAGAAGAACAGGCAACAAACTTACGGCTTGGTTCCTACCGTTCTTTTGTATGATCCTTTTACAATGTAATAATATAATATATTATTGAAGTTTAGTGAGGCGTAGGCATACAGAAAAAGGTAAACATAATCAAATTTATAAGACAGCACACGCTACGCCTCAAACTAATAATACCTAATGCATAAATTTCAATGGAAACATTTTCGGTCAGATCAGGATATCACAATACACTTTCATTCCAAATGTTTACACTTTGTACTAAAACTTCAAGTAATGTTGGTTAGAATACCACCGAAATTACACAACACAACTGAAAATAACACTAGAAAAACAAATAAAATGAAAAAGCTATGTTGCTTCCCAAAATGTCAGAAAAAAAATCCGATCAGCTACCTGGCAAAGCCTAAAACATGATGACATTTTAATTATGAGCATGGCACTGATGTTCAATTTTAAATGATATTGATATAAAAACGCGCTACCTCACAGGTTGTTTATTTATCTAAATAACACGTACTCGTAATACTTTCGATTAGGTTCATTCACTTAAATGGAGCGTCTCGGTGCTTGTGGTGCTTTACGCTTACTTCATTCAAGTCACGCTTGTAACCAAAAGACTCATCTATCATGTTTTGTTATTCTTTCGGTGGTAAAACATACAAGAAAATCAAAATACAAGGTTGTTTTCAAATGTTTGATTTTAAAAGCAAATGTTTTATTATGAATAAAAATCTAAAGGGTGTTTTAGAGAAAATCGATACAGTTTTGGCGCTCAAAAATTCTGATGCGCTCGTAAGTACAAATACATTTTATCAAAAGGCAAATAATGGTACGGCACAGAAGAAGAGCGGACAACATACGTTAAACACTTCAAAACTAATTTTTGAAAGGTCAAAGTAAAGCAATAACAATTCATGATGGTGATGGGATTGAAGGATCCCATTAAAAAACAAGACATTAACCCCAATCATTTTATACGTTTATTATTATAGAGGTAGAACCTATTAATTTGTGTTGTTGTTTATTTGCCACGACTCAGTTTTCATTAAAAGTTTTCTAGTTAAATTTGAAAAGGTCAACTCTCTAGCTCGGCCGGTAAGTTGGCCGATTGCTCACGCGTTACGGACAGATTTCAATATTAGCGTTTGCCTGTTATCGCTGCTTTCACACAAAACTGGCTTCGTTCTTGTAGTGTTACGTTGAATTCATTAGTTATTGCGTGAGACTTTTTATTAGAGTTTTCTGAGAAACCCATCGCATTTAGTTTTTCTAACCATGCATCACACTCCACTAATTTCTTTGTATTTCTGGTTAAAAATGTTATAATATCCTATTATAACTATATCTGTGCCTATATACGTTATTAATACTAAGGTGACTCTTTATTAATTGTTATAATGATTACCATAAGTATGTAGGTATATATAAATAAATAAAAAATTGGTCGACTTTCCACACAGCACCATCTTGCCCTAAACTAAGCTAAAGCTTGTAATATGGGAACCAGATAGCTGATATATTACATATATACTTTTTTTGTAAATACATACTTATAATATAATAACACCCAGACAGAGAACAATATCTTTGTTTATCACACAAATGTTTGTTCTCGGTGGGGATCGAACCCATGGCCTTCGGCGCAGAAGTCAGCGCTACTACCAACTGAGCTGTGAAAGCTGTCTATAACGTATAGTAAGATTGCTTTTAGAAGAGTAAACTAAAAACAAACATGTTATGAATCTTTTTCATCAGCAGGGTTCGAGAAATTCGGTGTTGTTTCCTTTTGCAACCCTTTATAAACAAGGATTCATAGAAAAATGATGAAAGCAGGAGCTAACCAGAAAACACTTTCACGGAATCTACAAAAAATATTTATAGAAGTAAATAATAATAATAATAGTAACAGCACCCCTCACTGGTACACACTTGGCCTAGGCCCGTGTGCTCTAGTCATTTACCGGCTAATAGGAGCCGAGATGGATTAGCCCAAAGATAAATAATAATAATAATAAGTGTTGGATATCCTATGCTATGGATATCACGTCGGGGTCACCAATGTTGGATATCCTATGTTGTAATGCCAGATAGAATACCTCAACCCTAATGTCGCGATAATCTGAGGATAAGGTGAGGAAATCACTCAGACTATCAAGCAGAAGGCTTTTCTCCTATCAGGCGGTTTGGGGTACTTGAGCAGAAATTATGAAATTAAATGCGGATTAGTGTTCACTTAATTGTCTATTAAAACATTACACGATACACAATTAAAAACACTATTCAATAATATATGTGTGAGCTACACGAGTGACGGGAGGTCACTGTCGAACCGAGGTGCGGGGTGTCATATCGTATTGCCAAACTGCATGCTAAGCAACACTCGGTCCCTACAATAAGTAAGTAATATTTGTAGTAGAGTGGTAAGTAAATAGTTATAATTATGTTACTGATGTACCTAAAACATGCGTGCGTATTCATGAAAGAAATGAAAATCATCTCAAGTTTCTTCAGTATTCAAATTGAAATTTCCTCAAGCATTGTTGTTGGTTTCTCCGTAAAGTTCTGTTGTTCAGTAAAATGCTTCAACCATTTGGTATACTTATTCAATGGACTGAGTTTTCTACCTAGGTGGTACTTGTTGCGTTTCTTTGGAAGTTGCAAGAAAATTCAAAAGGTTTCCGTTTCAGAAGCGCGCTATTGCTCTAACTTTGAGTGAATTTGGTTGAAAATTCATAAAATAAAATGAGTGTACCTTTTTGCAAATCTTTTTTATTGGTAATTAACAGCGCTTCTTTAAATTAATGAAACTGTTAGAACGTTCTGATAATAATAAATTACCCGATAATTATTAAAAATAATTTTGTGTTGGCGTTGAGAGAAACAGACGGCAAGCATGCCTAAGTTAAAGATGATTTTGAATGTTGTTGTTAGATAATTGGTAGATAATTGGTCCTAGAACCCATGTTGGTAGGTCCCGGGACAATCTATTATTGTGAAGGTAACACAATAATAGACAGGACCGGGATAGAATATAACTTTTAGCTGTATTTCTGTGGATTGAGCCATGACCAACAGCCTGTATTAGCACACTACTGGGCAAAGGTTTCTCCCATTTAGTTCCTCTCCCCTCGATATTCGATCCCTTCTACCGCACTCACTGTTGAAGGAGTCCAGGTTGTCTCTGAAGGTACCCATAACTTCGTTAGCCCACCTTCAAGGACTCCTACGGATCACATGGCCCACCCACTCCCGTTTCAGCTTCGCCATCTTGCGACCTATCAGCGATGCCAGTTTTGAATCGCAGTGGTGCTACGAACGCGATCCGTTCTCTTTACACCCAGAATACTCACTCCATAGTACCTAATATCTAATATCATTGAAATATTGGGTTGACTACGGCCGCACGGTACCGACCCAGCCAGACCAATTTTGTATTCCCGCCGACATTGACTTACAAAAGTCCCAGATGCCCGAGTCACCTTTAGCGCGTCGCTATCGTTATCTAAACACTATTAGACGTGGATTAAGTACCTACAATATCTTATATCCACTGTCAGAAAACTGATTGCCTGCAGACGCAAAAATAGGTAGCAACTATTAAGATTTGGAACGTAAATTTTTAAGGAATTATTCCTTCTATTGTTGGTAATACTGCTTATATTGATAGGAGATATATAAATACATTCAATTTGTGATGCAATAGTGATAAGAATGGAATGTAAACACACTTGAATACACACAGTGCCGCTAGGTAGGTATTATTTAAATTAAAATATTGTAGAAAATTATTATTCGGTAAAAGAATTAATAATTTGTATAACTACTGTTTTAATATGGGGTGTAAAATCGGGTTGACTAGTTTGTCAAAAACTTAAACGGAATCTTTATTTTTACCTTTAATTTATGAAAATACCGGTACCTGATTGAAAGAACCTAATGAGTTTGAGTTGAACTTGTGTTTTATTCGGATCAACTACATTATTTTATAAATCATAACAATACCATGAATCCAACGCTCTTATACGAAGGTTATTTAGAAATACTCATAATCTGCACATCTTTAGAAATAAATCCATTATGTACATAGTAGCATGAAATCAGACTATCCGAATAAAAAAAAACCGGCCAAGTGCGAGTCGGACTCGCGCACGAAGTGTTCCGTGATTTTTGCAGTTTTTATAGATAATGCTATAAAAACTGCAAAAATCACGTTTGTTGTATGGGAGCCCCCATAAATATTTATTTTATTTTGGTTTTTTAGTATTTGTTGTTATAGCGCCAAAAGAAATACATCATTTGTGAAAATTTCAACTGTCTAACTATCACGGTTCATGAGATACAGCTTGGTGACAGACGGACGGACGACAGCGGAGTCTAAAGCTCCGTACTCCCATTTGATATTACTCGATAGTTTTACTCCAAAACGAGTAAATTTACCACTATCGAGCAATACCGAATATGAGTAAAGAGCTTTAGTAATAGGGTCTCGTTTACCCTTTGGGTACGGAACCCTAAAAACTATCATGTGCATGCAAAAAGCCGATAGTAGTATTTTACTAAATACATTTTCCCGGTTGGGATTGGTTTTTATGTAAGTTCAATCAAAAAATAGGCACATAGTCGAGCGTGGCAAGAACTCGTTGCAAACTACCAATCAGAAACCGGTTAATTTGTAAAGGGCCTTACTAGTACATAATTATTTGTACTAGTTACGTCATAAAAACACCCTCGTGTTGTAATACTGTTCATAACACGCGACCTTGCTCGAGGCACGCAAGTGTATTTCCTTTTCTACTCGTATCAGTTGTAGATCTACCTTTATCGATCGTCAAGTGCGTTGCCACAACACCAGCTCATTGGTTGCTTTACAAAAAACCCTCACAACATCAGGGCTATCTGTTTGTGAAGTATTTATTTTTATTAAGACTTATACTATAATATACAAGGTGTTCCAATACTTGGGCTTAAAACTTCAGGGGGCTAAAGTACCCATCAATATGAATAACTTTGATGAATGATGATGATGAATGAATAACGAAAAAAAAGAGCTGTTTCATACATTTTAGCCAGGTAGGGTATTGAACTTTTGTATGAAACAGCAATTTTTTTTCGTTTTTACAGTATTGTGTGGGCTTAGTTTTTGCTATGTTTATATGGGGGCTTAGTCAATACCATAAGGTATGAAACATTCTTCAAATATATTTCCTAGACATCCTAGATAGCTGTAGCACCTGTGAGGATACAAACAGGAAATGCATTTTATTATGTTATCTGTGCCGGATCAATCGAACGAACGGAAATTTAAGTTACCGGTACGAACAACGCTCATCATCATTTTCCTGCCTTTATTATACGAACTAAAAAAAAGAAACATCTCCACGACTTTTATCTGAATTTCAATTTGAAGAGAACTGAGGGAATATCTATCTATCTCTTAGTACCACATACTAGGACTTTTTGAGGATATCTATGGGGGTTCAGAGCACCGGTGGTCTAATGGGATTGACCCCGCCTTCCGATCGTAAGGTCGTAGGTTCAAATCCGGTCGTGCACCAATGGATTTTTCTTATCGAAAAATGTATGTACGAAATGCTAGTGCTCACATACATTTTTCATCATACGGTGAAGGAAAACATCGTGAGGGAACCAGTTAGTATTCTAACAACGGCGATGGGCTTGCGACCTGTCATGTATGGAATACCAACTACTGCAAAATGTGGGTATTCCAGGTGTGCCAAATGTTTGGACATACCTCCCTTAGACGTCCTCTAAGAATCTGGTGTTAGTACTTGATACTAAGAGATCTGAGGGGATATCTACCGTGCGTGGGGATCAAAGTCGTGAAGCTGTTTCAGTTTCAGTTATCAGTCTATGGGGGTTGTCAGAGGTACGTCCAAGTATAACGTTTAGCATATTGCTAAGAGTAGTAGAGCTCTTTGTGAAGGGCTCGTCCGGGGAAGTACTACCACCACGCCTTTTTCTGCCGCCAAGCAGCGTTGCTGTGTTTCGGTTTGAAGAGTGTGGTTGCCGGTGTATTTACAGGCACATGAGGCTTAACATCTGTATGCCTCAAGTTGATGGACGCAGGGCAGTGCATCGTAGGGCACGTTCCTATCGTGCTTGACTTACAAGGTAATGTTTTGTTATGCGTGATGGTTGTCACTTAACATCAGGTGGGCCATCTGCTTGTTCCACCAGCTAGTTGTACAAAAAAAAATGCGTATGTGTGTGCATTGCGGTATAGGTTATATTCCCTACGTGACAGATGGCAAGCCTGTTAGAATAGATACCTACTAACTGGTTTCCTCACGGTGTTTTTTTTCATCGTTTTCGTTTTGAGAGCGCTGGCATTTCTGGCATAAATTTCCTAAGAACCAATTGGAAACTATTTATTTTTCCTCACTACTACCGCTGAAACGTCAGAATCTGTGCTTCCGTTCTTAATATCCATTATGATATTTTGCATTCTTATGGCAACAATGGTCTGTTTTCAACCGACACTATCAACTATTATGTTGAGATGGTGATATTTCCGCTTATTATACTTGCCTTACTTTATAAATACAAAGCAAGGAGTTGAAGTACACTTGCATAATGAAATTGACATCGTAACAGTGATCAAAGTCAAAAGGCATGTACTAAATATCACTATAATGTACTAAATATACAAATAGCACAAGGCATGTACTTCTCTTGTCGTGTCACTAGTTTCTTATAAAACAGTGTGGTGAAAGGATTTAAGTGCGCCTCAGGAGGCTCCTTTCGAGCACTTGACACATGTTATAGAACTTTTTAGGTTCCACGGCATGCCGGTTTCCTTACGATGTTTTCCTTCACCGTTTGAGAGTACTGGCATTGTGCACTTACATTTTTTGAACAGAAAAACTTATTGGTGCACGACCGGTTTCGAAGCCACGACTTTAGGCATGTACTAAATATAAAAATGTACTAAAATATTTACAAATAGCACAAGGCATGTACTAAATATACAAATAGCACTAAGACAAGGATCACTTTGCTTTGTCTTATAGCTGGGTGAATCAAAGAGCCTCCTGTTTCGGGAGAACTCTCAGAAATACACACATATTACACACACTCTACATACTTATTTGTTTTTTCTTCTGAACGTTCTAACCAACATTTTAATACTGGGGATGAATAACTAGGAATTTGTCATGCTATATATCTCAAACACGTTTTAGCCGTAAGGACTGGATCTTAGATACACTAAGTTCATAAAACGTTTCGAAGTTATGAAATAAAATTGACTATGGTTTAGCTGATCGCCATTTTCAAGGGGTTGTTAGAAAGAATTTTAGTGGCATTTGGTATACCCGGGGAAGCTAATTTTTGATCAGAGCCAAGGGACACCTCAACTCATCCACGACCCCATCCTTCGTCGAGAATTAGAGATACCGTCACACTAGTCAGCTTATTTTGCAGCCTTTTGAAACGCGGTCGACCAAATGTAGATTTTACCTTTGTCTTAAGCTGGGGTTTGATCTGTTTGAGTCGATAGTGCCAAAACGAAATCTGTGGTTTCGTTTTGGCTATCGGCTCAAAGGTTAGAATTATTTTGCTAGGCCGATTTATGGAGAAAAAAGACTGGCGAAGAAAAATGTTACATAACGGAAATATCTTCTCGACCCTAAACTTAGGTGCTCGAAATTGATTCCGATGCTAATAAAAGAGTTATGAATAGCAGTCTGCCGTCCTATAGCTAAAGTGCCGTTATCTAACACTTGCTCAATTTCGACTTTTTTATGGCATTGTAATCTGAAAAAAAAAAGCTATATCGACCAATTTTATCAGAATTCAAATAGCTTTAATAGTTTTTGAAATATGAAAAAAGAAAATGCCGTTACCGGAACCAAATTAATATCAATTCAATGCTTAAATGTTGCTAAGTGTCATTGCTAAGCTTAAAAATGGCTAACGGTTATTTCATTTTTACGTTTGATTGCCGTTAAAAATTTTTTTCTTGATTGCCGTAAAAAAAAATTTGTAAGATTTCCCGCCTTTTGTTTTTGTCCCGCGTAAATCAAAAAGTAGATTTTGCATTTAACGGCCTTTTAGCTATAGGACGGCAGCAGTGCATTCTAGACAAATTTCGTACGTCACAACGGCCGCTACCAATAACGTTCCGATTGAACGTTTAGGTTACCGTTCAATAGTGTCTCTCTATTTTCAACGCACATTGTTTGTCCTCGATGGGAACTGAACCCACAACCTTACAGCCCAGTTTAAAAAAGTAATATAGACTGTGCTACAGCGCTGAAGGAAAAGCTAGTACCAACTTAGTTGAGGTTTGTTTGTTTTTGTTTTGGGAATATCGTTTATCGTTTTGTTTTGGCATTATCGTTCAAAATTAGCGCCATTGGCCTCCAGCTAATTCTCAACTCTTGTTATCTACGCCACAACGTCAGCATGACAGTGGTACTATGATTGTGACGAAGGTCGGAAATGATGAAGGTTATTGTTGGAAACAGCGGTCGCACTGATTACTGGTATTCAATAATTGAGGCCTTTACTAAGCTTTGATTTAGTTATGGAACTATAATAGAACGGTGCGATAATAATCTATTTTAAGTAACCACTATTAACACTTACCTATATAATTATTCCATTAATATTTAAATTCTCAATTAAAATTTTGTAGCTAACAGAAGGTTGGTTGTTACTTAGAATGTCGTATTACGATTATGTCAATTTTTATAATAAAACTATTCCTCAATAAAAACGGAAAATATTAAATACGAACACCTTTCCATTCTGTCAATGTCGTCCCAGGGCTTTCTTTGCTTAGAAGCCGGATTAAAAAAACCGTGTTTTGGGGCTAGTTCTAGTCCACCCCAAGGTTGTCTGCGGAAGTAAAATATAGTGGATACTGGATGTATCCACTATATTTAAAACTGGACAAAGTGGAATACAATGGTCTTCCACTATAATATTTTCTGTTCTGTTATGAGGTGTGCAATAAAATATTTTATATCTATCATAGAAAAGAGTTGCGAAAAAATTTTTATTGATTAAATTAATATTATTATTATTCTATATATTTTTATTTCTAGGTATCTGGTTTTTTTAAGCAACTTCCTGATTTCGGTTAAACAAGTATTACAATGAAAAAACAATTCTTTCAATTATCCATCTCAAAAAAACAATGGTACTAATGGTCCTAATTTTGAAAGCACGATTTAATAAAAATGAAGCTTAAATAAGTTATCAAAGAGCCCTGTTCCGGCCACTCGACTCTAATTGTAGGGACGGAAGTACGAGTCTCGTATAAATAAGCCATTGTGCTCGTTTTCAACAATTATAACAATTTAGAGAATTAGTTCCGCCTAGTTACGGTTTTTGAGTGAAAGAGCGTCCTTGTTAACATTCCTAATGTATTTTCATTGTGGTTTTCGCACCGTTTATGTTTTAGTGCCCGTTTTAACCCTACTTGTCTGTGGATACAGTCTAGTAGGTTCGAATTCGAATGGTCACAAGCCTTGGTACTTGGTGTGTAGTGTAGGTAGTAGGTTCCTTTTATTTTTTAGTGTTTCAGTTTTACGTGAATGTTGAATGTTTTTTGTTTTGTTTACTTATATATTTATCTGTTTATTTTATCTTACAACTAGTTCTTTTTCTTTTTTGTGTACCTACCTATCGTTTCATGTACGATTTCTATGTGTGTTTGTATTCTTTACTTGTATTATTTTCTACTGCCTATATTCTTACTTGTCTGTATGCTACTTCTGTGTGTTTGCTGTCAAATAAATATATATTCTATTCATTCTTATATTCTATTCTAAATATATTTTGTACAAGCTGGTGCCCGCGACTTCGTCTGCGCAGGATTAGTCTCACAATATCTTTATAAATTGTAGCCTATGTGTTATTATAAGCTATATTATTGTAAAGTTTCATTAAAATCCATTCAGTAGTTTTTACGTGAAAGAGTAACAAACATCCATCCATCCATACTTACAAACTTTCGCGTTTATACTATTAGTAGGATTCACGACTAAGCCAATCCTGGTAGATTCGTTAGTAACATGAAAATGAAATTAATTAAAATTATGAACATTTTATGAATTGCAACCATCTTAGTGCAGACGACTGTACCCTTAGCACCAGTGTTTGCCAAACGCAAGCGAGTTCGTCATCAATCCTAATTATATAAAATGATAACAGAACCAGTAAAATGGTTTTCTATTCCTGTAGTCTTTTAATTTCTGTGATCAGAGTCGAAAACATTTCTAAGTTAGGTACATTCAAAGCGCTAACATTTATTTTACAATGAATGTTTCCAAAATCGGGTTTTCAGATACTCTGTTACGCTTATTCTTCACACAATCACAGCCTTCGTAGTATTTAGACTTATAAGCATAGCACTAAGTAGGGGCAAAGCCAAGGTCATTGTCGTGATGGGACGAACTCTCAGCGCTTACTAACTGCTCCCTAATCTGCGGCAGCTGGTCGTGGGTTCAAAGTAGAATCAATCTAGGGTCCTGATGGCCGAGACGATTGTATTTAAGCTATTGTTTTACCGAGTTGAACTGTTTTCCCAGGGACTTGAGCTGTTGAGCTATCTTTTTGTTATTTTATGGAAAACTAAGAAAATTATCTCCTTCCTTTCCTTAAAGAAGAAGTAGTATTAGTAGTAGATTATCTTTAATCTAACACATAGGCTACAATTTATAAAGATATTGTGTGACTAATCCTACGCAGACGTAGTCGCGGGAACCAACTTGTGTCCAATATTTTCAAAATGAAAAATATATTTGAAACAAATTTTATGATCGAAAGAGGCTACCCACAACACAGATTTTCCTAGGGTGGGAGCTAGCGTATTTGCGTATTTTGTTTTTCCACCTATGCTACTTGTAATATTTCAATTAGGTATATACTAGTATTATATTATATAAGCACTTATAAAATTGTCATCAAATAAATAGAAATAAATAGAAATGGACCGAAATATCCGAGTAGGAATAAACAACAAAGCGTTGTTTGCAAAAATACTTTCACGACTTTATTTAAAAATCATGCCCCATTAAATTATTATAGGACATCTTAAACAAACACCGTTACCCATAAATGGGCTCGCAACGGTTAAACAAATGGTAACAAGGTCGTAAAATTGTATACGACCAAGTTTGTAGACTTGGAAATATGGTTTTAAACCATTGCGCATTAAGCATTGGCTTGGAAAAGGGTGCGCTTGCGTATAAAGCAGGTTCACACTTGGCTTATTTACACTTGGCAACTTAACCAGCGCTTACCATTGTATGCTAGCTGTCGATCTATTAATAAATTCATAATGACACTAAATACCATCTCGTCGTCGCTCGTTAAACGTTTTCTATAAAAAGATTTCTGTATAATTGTAATTTTTTCTTGTTTTAATGCTTGTGTCAAGCAAGCGTACGACCCGCCTGATGGAAAGCGGTTACCAAAGTCTATGGAAGCTTCGTCAGACGATTGCCAACAGCGTTATTGGGCCTAGGGCGTGTTGAACCGGTTGACCTTACCTTATTCATTCGCGTCATTTCTTCATCTTATTCATCTGTCGTCATTAATCCACTTCGTTAGCAGTCCTGAACGTGAAATGAGGGGCAAATCCATCTACAATAATCACCCAAGTGACTGCGAAATCCACAGGGAAATTTCAATTTAGTTTTCTGGAAATTGACCCATCACTAGGGCCTCCCGCGTAAATATTTTGGCGGTGATCATGCCAAACGTGTGTGAGGCGAAGCTCGTGATCGAAAAGTCAAAGTCAAAAGGTATTTATTCAATAAAATCACAAGGATCACTTTGAAACGTCTTAAAGCTAGGTGACTCTAGGTGCCAGTTCCACGCGACCAAAGCCTAGAAGAACAGGCAACAAACTTACGGCTTGGTTCCAACCGTTCTTTTGTATGATCCTTTTACAATGTAATATAATATATTATTGAAGTTAAGTGAGGCGTAGGCATACAGAAAAAGGTAAAAATAATCAAATTTATAAGACAGCACACTGAGCGCGGATCCACTTCGTGATACTCCTCGTCCTTTTTTTGTTCACGGAATAGCACTTCTGAGTAGTGGCGTAGGTTAAGTAGGTTATCTTTCAGAGTAAAGAATTCGAAGCTCTAGGCAAATATTAGAATTTATTGGCATAAAGTTAACTCTACACCGTCGCAATAAGCCGCTTTTTACGTAAATCGCGTCCAAAATAAGGCTTCAAAGCTAGAATTATACGACGGAAACGCTTTGTCGATTTGTCTAAGGTCTTTGAACAGACAAACCATACAAGGAATAATACCATTTGTAAGTTTCTTTCAGGTAGTAAAATGTAAAGTCTTGAATATCTTGCACATTATTTTCAAAGGTATATCTACCTACCTTATACAACTCAAAGCAAAGTAAAAACATTTTTTTCTACTTTAAAGTTGGTAAGTAAGTACTCAAAGAAAATGAATTCCTGCAAAACTATAGTTCGTTTAAATCGTTCGTAACTGACTTACTAGCTTTTGCAATACTTTTTATACTTCTCTGTAAAATATACTTATTCAGTGCTCGTTTTCTTAGTTTTACACCGAAAAAACTTAAATCACCTACCAATTAAACTTACATAACTGAAAGCCTCATCAAAACCAATATAAATAACCTCAACAAAAAGAGAACCTTCTTTCAAGAAGTTGTAAAAATCATACCTGCCTTATTAATAACGTAGGTAGCAGGTATTCGAAGTATATTATAAGTAACCCAGTTCACCTTGTTTGCCAGATAGGAGGCGACCGGCCATTCATAACAATACAATACAAACACGTGCAGTTACACAATAGTGTACCTACTTATATCTTGTGTTGTGTGAATCAGCTGCCCACCTGGTTCTTGGATTTCACTTGCGAATTTATCATGTTCATCAGCCTGAACAAGTCCGCTGCGAGATATAAACATTTTCCATATATTTCTAGGAATAACAATTTTGAGCGCTCTCTATCCACCGCGTAAGGTTTATTCTACGAGCGAAATATAAAGAGGCAATGGCCGGTCCATTGCCTCTTTTACTTGCCAATCGGCGATGTTCTTCTTTTGTGGATTCTTCTGCATTTCCTTTTTCGTAATTTCTGATTCTATCTTTACTCTAACTCCCAACATTGCTCTATCCATAGCTCGTTATGCGACTTTCAGTTTGCGTATGAGTAGCCAATAGTTAGCGACAACGTCTCAGTTCTCAGTCATCACTAGCAACATGAACACAAATTAACTAATCCATCCCGGCTTCACACAGCTCACACTTAATCCCATGTTTATATCTACCTGGCCAGTCACTCAAGCTATCAGTGCTTTGCCAGATTACCAAACCCGTCACGCAAACAACTATGGCGAGACTAAAAAATAAATAGAAATGAATGGACTCTGTCTAACTCTACAAGCAACAGTCGTATATAAAGTCCCTTCAATCCATTTATGTACACAGCAACATAATCTGATTTGTTATGTTAGAAAAAACAGATAAAACCTGATACTGCAGAGCTCCAACCAGTTCACCCACTTCATAAAAACAATGTTGTAACATTATTGACTGACCATAAGTATTATTGAAAGCTACGTTCTAACCGACCGATACCCAGCGCGATCAACTGTCTTCAAAGGGTAACGCAGAAACAGCTGTGAAATTCCTTCAAAAAAATCCTGCGCGTCTGCGTAGCCAGGTATGCATCTCCTCTCCTCAAATAGTTTAATAAAACTATTATTCAGTATCTTATCAGTTATCATAGTCTTTTTAAACGCACCAGTTCAGTCGTAGTTTTACTATGCAGTTTCGTAATTATCAGTTGGCTACTTCCACTCTAGCTAAGAAATATCATTCCATTTACGGATAAAACCATCCTACTTTTTGCCAATTACGCGAAAACGCTTCGATGCCTAATTATAGCCATAAATGGCGCAAAAAATCTTAGATTCGCTTGCAGTAATGGTACCGACGTATAAATTGCTAAAACACTATAATTTTTAAGCTCTGATCAAGCAACGGCAACTCGCAGGAACCGCTTTCATTGACTGGATTTGGCTGAAGCTTTATATCGAATCTTACTGATCAAAATATCGCACTAATTAACCTACATAACTGAGATTGGCCGCAAAACGAGCGCACGCAATCTTTATTGATTCCACGCAGTACTTTCCATTCACGTACCAACAACAATTTATTAATTTAAGATTCTAGCCTAGATTTAATTCATGGATTGGTCAGCTGATTACCTAGAAGTTATTTTCTCTGACACTTTCCAGGACCTAAGCAATAAGGAAAAGGTAATCATCTTCCTAAATTAACCTTAAAATGCTTTGTAACATTTTTGTACCTACAGTGTCGTAGATAAAATAACTGGAACGCAGTGAAGCACGCTAAATTGTCTCACCATATATCACCTCTAAGCGTGCGTTCAAACAATTTGTTTCGCTACAGTTGCGTTATGTAAGTGAGATTGTTCGATTAAGACACTATTTGTTATTTAACGTGGTACCTGCAATGCTTATTTCTGCTCAGCGAGTCGTAATTGAGCAATTATTACTTTTATTGAGGTCAGAATATTGCTTGAGGCGACACATAGCAATCTTGTTTGATTGTTCTCCAAATTACTTAAGTAGTTCTTTTTTGCAACAATGAAACCTGAACCTGACCTGCAAAAAAGGGCCAGGAAAAAACCATAAAGAAAACACTTTAAGGAACAAAAAAAGAACTAAGACAAGTGTTGATTGAACTCCGAGACCAGTCGATATCTTTTGTTTTCGTCTATAAAATCGTAATTTACTTATTGTTCGCTTTTGTCCGCCAGTTAATTACAAACAACAGAATGCTCTGTAAATAAATTAGGATATGTATTGAATTAGAAAGTTCCTTACAATCAAGCATTCAAATCAGCGCAAAGGCTTATCGGGTGGAATTTCATTAGTTAAATAAACAAGCGGGTTAGAACTTTATCGAGTGGATGAATCTGTTCAATAGTGATAATTAAAAAGAATAAGGCTTGCGTAAAAGGAACATGATGACGTGAGATGGGACGAAACTAGATAGTGTGATAGCTACAGACGCTACTGTGCGAAATCGCACCGGTTATAACGTAGCTTAATTATTCTAGTTTATAAAGGTGCTTTGTCTCGGTCTACTAATGGGTCAAAATATAGATAGATTAACTCTTTATTGTACTCAAAGACAAAACATAACAAACAAATAACTACAGTACCAACTGAGTACAGTAGGCGGCCGCGGCCGTATCGCTAAATCTGATGCGCTAAATACCTTGGATGGAAAATATTGACAAAAAAAAGTTTAATTGAATAAAATTGAACATAAAACTGTAATTATAGTATAACCTACCTCGATACATGCAAATAAACCCTAAATAATATCATAAACATAGTTCATCACAAAGTACGTTGTATTTGTAAGATTGTTTTTACAAACTAGAGGTATAAAGCAGGTAATAAAACCTTATTTTATAGGCTCATTTTATATGCCAACAGATAAGATAGGATGGCTACCGTACCTGGGGATCTCATCTATCTATTTTATCAATTTACTCATCTTCGCATATCTAAGAATGATCTTGATTTCTTGTGTATGGCTTGACTTTGGTCGCGAGGAACTGCCGCCAGATTCACCTAGTCTTTAAGAGTAGTAGAGCTCTTTGTGAAGGGCTCGCCCGGGTAAGTACTACCACCACGCCTTTTTCTGCCGCCAAGCAGCGATGCTGTGTTTCGGTTTGAAGAGTGTGGTTGCCGGTGTAATTACAGGCACATGAGGCTTAACATCTGTATGCCTCAAGTTGTTGGACGCAGGGCAGTGCATCGTAGGGCACGTTCCTATCGTGCGTGACTTACGAGGTAATGCTTTGTTATAAGTGATGGTTACTATTTAACATCAGGTGAGCCATCTGCTTGTTACATCAGCTAGAGTTGTATAAAAAAAAGACGTTTCGAAGTGAACCTTCTGATTGAAATGGATAGATACCATTATAATTTTAGATTTTGGTCGTTAGCAGTAAATCTGAAGGTTCATCACGCAATGTCTTGAATCTGCGAAAAACTGCAATACCTAACATAAAACTTCTACAAGGAAGTAATTTTCGACTCGTTCGAGTAAGTGCCCAAACTTTACGTTTATTACAAAGATGACTGGGTCATCATACTAACTACAATGACATGATGTAATTTTCACACGGAATTCACTTCAATATGTCGAGTTTGAGATTATTATCAGAGAAAAACCTGGATTCTAAGTAATGTGAAGACTCGACTAAGCGTGCCTTAATCACGTTACAAACGATCCACAATTTTATTGCAGACTTCGTTACTTTATTTGGGTACTACAAATAATATTGCAAAAAAACATATTAAACCTAATTGCTAATACCAACGTAAGCAACCACTTGAATTATAGCTTTGTAGGTATGAAAACCATCCGTGCTCATCAGAACTTCAGATGGCATTTTTAAAACTTCCGAAGTAGTTTAGTTTAGTTTTTTTTTTTCTTTTTTTTTGTTTTTTTTTCTTTAGTTGGTATCTGCATAGGATTTAGCATTTTGACCAGAAACATTTCATTTTTATCGCCTAAATAACTAAATAAAACAGACTGTAGTTGTGATGTCCCGTGAAATTGTATAAATCTTCGACAGTAGGTGCAAAAGTTAGTTTTATAAGGCTGTTTGCCTTGAAATGTTCATTCGCGCAAAATGTGCGTTATCATGATATATCTTGGGGGTCAATGGTGAGTGTGATAGCGAGTAACATGGCATCAATACGTCTATTCTATATTTTGATAATTTGTTTTATTTCGTATTCGATAAGTCGGATTTAGTTTTTCAGCGGATTACGAAATTCGAATTCAGTCAAAACACGGAATAGACACTCTGTTCTTACTTCAAGCTGGAAGAAGGAAGATGAACTCTCTCCGATTTAAAATCGTTTAGAAATGTAGGGAAGAGATGTCCAGCAGTGGAAGCTGATGGTGTTATAAGTATTGTATTCACTGGGACATTGGAATGGTTTTTCATCGAATGAGGGAAGAAGATGACTTTAGTAGATAATAATTATATATAGATGCAATGCTGAAGCTTTAAGCTGTTTGATGTTATATAACAGCACAAATAGCATTTCACAAATTGCTTTGCAAATTCGCCTGTTATCAAAATGCTAAAATAATTTAAATAACATGTAATAACAGAATCCAAGTTAAAATCATGGCAATCATTTAGGCCGACAGGCTTTATAGTAATAGTCTTATTATCTGTTAATTTAGTCTCGGGCTTATGTTCAATAAATAACTGCTGTCGGCTGACAGACTCATTCTTGCTGATATTTCTGTAGTTTGACGCTACATTTATGTCCCTTGAGGTATCTACCTAAAGTATATATTTTACTAATACTAATAAAAGATATATTATAGAGATTCTACCACTACTACGACTTACTACTGCAGTACAGTTGTAAATTAATAAAATGTAAGATCATCATAATACAAAGATTAGTCGCAAGAATAGTCATGATTACACAGATGAGGTGCCTACTCGCTAAACATGGAAGCCTTACGGAATAAATTACGTAGGCTTTTGGATTAGGTAAGCTGTGGTTTAGGCGCACGCGCTTAGTGTTGCAACAAGAAATTAAAGCTCTATACAAAACTGTAGGCAGACAATTACATTTATTAATAAATTTCTATTGTACTGAAAATTAAGAAATATATTTTCACCATTTATCAATCACAAGTTCTCAGTAGTTGTCTTAGTAACTTTGAAGGAACTAAAGTGACAAAAAAGGCTCAGTAATTCCTCCAGGAACCATTAAAAGAACTACTCAGAAGAAAGTCAAAGTCAAAAGGTTTCAATAATCACAAGGATCACTTTGAAACGTCATAAAGCTAGGTGACTCAAGGTGCCAGTTCCACGCGACCAAAGCCTAGAAGAACAGGTAACAAACTTACGGCTTTGTTCCTACCGTTATTTTGTATGATCCTTGTTACAATGTAATCTAATACAATATTGAAGCTCCAGTGTGGTGCCAATCGAATTTAGTGAGACGTAGACAAAACAGAAAAAGGTAAAATATTCAAATTTTTAAGACAGCACACTCTACGCTTCAAACTAATAATAACTATTGCAAACATACAATCTATTAAAGTAGAGAAAAATTAAATAAAACACACAATAGTAGGTACAGTACAGATATTGAACACCACGTATCGAAATTATATGTATGTAGGCAGATGAAGGGCCCCCGGTGGTTTATTCGCACGCGTAACACAAAAACCTACTTTCGAGAGAGAAAGTGTATACGAAGCCGATGATACAACAACCGTAATAGGTCACAGATTAAGACCTAGCCTGGGATTTAGCGCTCTGAGCTTGTGTAACGAGCTTAATCTCTAAAGCCATCGTGCATCTGCGTGGAAGATATTGTAGAGAGCACAGGTTCTACCAGAATAAGATATTTGTATTACATTACGACTGCAAAATATGCTTTTATCATCATAGTATGTGTATGCAGGTAGGTATCATAAACGTTGTTACAACAAACAAGGTCTTGAAGTTTTGCAAAAGTTCATTATCGGGTATAGAACGTGCGACCGTTATCAGACGTAGTTAGGTATGTGTGTCTATCGGAGTTGTTTTCTCACAGTCGTCTTGAAACGGGAAACAATCGCAGTTAGAAAACGTTTTGTTATTTTTATTTCACTTCACTACATCTCACCTTACCTAGGTAGGTATGGATACGTTTCTGCAAGATTTGACAGCCTTCACAGCTCGACAGCCTTCACAGCTCAGTTGGTAGTAGCTCTGCCTTCTGCGCCGTAGGCCGTGGGTTCGATCCCCACCGAGAACAAACATTTGTGTGATGAACATAGATGTTTGTTCTCTGTCTGGGTGTTATATAATATTATAAGTATGTATTTAAAAAAAAAAGTATATAAGTAGTATATCAGCTATCTGGTTCCCATATCACAAGCTTTGGCTTAGTTTGGGGCGAGATAGTGCTGTGTGGAATGTCCACCAATATTTATTTATTATTATTTATAGATGGGACTAGTATTTTTATACAAATCAAAAGACTATCCTAATTGTAAGTATGTATAATCGGTGCAGATGCATTATTACCGTCAGGGGGGCCAACGGCAACGCCGGTTTTTATTTCGTAAAAAAGTTATTTAATAATGTCATGGTAACTTAAAAATCGTTTTAACCCATTTGTACTTGTAAATTTTATCGCATTTCGGGTTTTTGTTAATATAACTTTGTTTTTAAAACTGCATAATATAACGATTACCTAGTTTTCAGAAGAAAATAATTATGGTTTTTCTAAAAACAAACAATACGTTAAATATCTCTACAATGTTTATGTTTGTGTGTGACAAAAGTGGTCACATATTCAGCTGGAGTTACCTTTACTCTTCAAAGTCATTAAATAGGTGCAAAAAAATGGGTAAATTTAAAACGGATCTTCCATGTATTATCATCATGTGTTTTTAATGAATAAGTTCTCAGTAAAATAAGATTCCTGTCCCAGGTAGGTCCATCTGGCTTCTTAGAAAACAGCCTTTGTAGGTCAAATGGCATCATTTAAGGAATGAATCACTGATATTTTTTATCAGTTCCATTTAACAATTCTTAAACAGTTTTTAATGATTGTTTTTGCTTTAGTAAAAGATAATGGTTGGTAGTTAAGGACAACATAATATTAAGAATACTGATGTTCAAATACGAGCTTAATGAGTTTTGGCGTAAACTTTAAAACAGGTCGTGGAAGAACGCTTAATATTTCATTTCTGCCACGATGGAACACCTTGGGATGCTAGATGCTAGATGCGATTGGGAAGACTGACACCGGTACTCCTCTACCACCCTTAGGCAAAAGGATTTACAATAAATAATATTTTACAAAATTTATCCAAAGATTTTTAATATAGTCCCAAAAGTTATTCTATCTTTTGGGACTATATTAAAAATCTTTGTGATTCCCTTAAGTGTAAGTAAACACTATAAAAAAACTAATAAAAATTAAAATTTATCCATTCATCCAATCAGCCTACATTCACCCACTGCTGGGTATAGGCCTCCTCCTTAACACGCCATTCTTTCCGGTCCTTTGCCTAACCGTTTGGCTCAGTTTAATTACAAAATTATTAATTTGGTTTACTCTCGTCTTATTATTTTATTATATAGGTACATAACTAAACCAGAGTTCAGTCAGGACCAAATGTAAAGAACCAAAGCGACATAGGGACACCCGAAACTTTGTATATCCCTCTGAGATCTCTCATGGGAAATTAAGGCTTATTAAACAGCATTTATGGTCGAAAACCAAACGCACTGAACTGTGAATTCTGACTTATGTTTGAAGTGTGATTTGAGTTTAGAAAATTGAGCCTGAAAAAATACGGCTACCTTTTTATTTTCACATTACATTTTTACATTATAATGCTTCAAACATGGTTGTTCACAATTTTTCTTAACTAAATTCGGTGATTCAAAAATGTTGAAATGTGTGAGCGAGATACCCTAGCGGATGTCAGCGTCTTAAGTAACACATTTTAATGGTGTGTGGTTGTTCTTGAGTTAATTTCTATTCCGATGTCGTTTGCCTCGAACTATGCTCAATTATTCAGATCGTCACTACTTTATGCTAAATTTGAAGAATAATAATGTAATCTATGTCTACAAATTATTAACAGTATTTCTGTACTACTTGTATATGATGTGCTACTAATTCTTCTTTTTTCTTTATTTTACAGGTAAGGATGATTTATGGCACTAGCAGTTTGGTATGAGTTATTTTTTTTTAGCTATTTCAAAGTATACCTATCTATTGTAAAACAAACGACTAACTTGGGTCACGGCAATAGTGCATCATGTGGATGATTTGTTGATCTATAGGTGAGCCCATTTTCCGATAATATTAATCTAAAGGAATAACAATCAAAAGGTGGGCCGTCCTACAAAAAAATATTATTCAGGAAAACAAAAATACAAGTTCTCAAGAAATATCAAGTCGGGAAGAGAACACAGTATCAGTAGCTGTGTTGATGGTTTTATTAAAATTCTAATCTTTGATTTGAATTTGAATGTCAGAACGTCCTGACCTATTAGTCAAAACATCGCAACCAAAATATAATTTTAACATGATTTATGCCGATCATGGAGCAAGCAACATATCGGGATTTCTACCCGATTTTACCTTGATTTACCTTGGGATTTTACCTTGATTTGTGTTTACAAATCAAGGTAAAAATATCCCGTTTTATATTAAAATTATGTTCAAACCCATGATAGCTTTAAAAGTTTAATATCCGAAACCCCATTATAGCGAAAATTGCTCTTAGGATTCCAATGTTTTAAATACCTACTATTGTAGAACGAGCACTGTGTACTGCATGCTACACACTACTGCACCTATTCTTAGTTCTAGATCTATTCCATTTATTAGATAACATGCTGGTATTCATTCATTTGTATCGATGGCGTATGGTAATAAGGAGCCATTGTGTCGGCGAAAGCGAGCGAAAGGGAAAGGGCCTTATCTGGTGTGTGGTGTACCGTAATCCCTTTAAAGTTTATCTGGATCAAAACGCCCGTGTCATTGGCACACCAGCCAGGAACCGCTATAGAAGCTGGTCTAATTCGAACGGTTCCGTCTTAATTGAATTAAAACTTAGATAGTGTCAGAGAGGTTATTTATTACAAAACTTTTATCCAATAGTATTTTTGAAAGGTGGGCAGTGAGATCGGTTTGGGCTGTTCCCAGGTATTTCTTATTCGCCGGGCTCCTATTTTCAGCATTGAATATTTATTTATTTCTATTTACAATGCCCTAACAGTAAAAACTAAATCGACATTGAAAAACAATTTTTAAACTAACTAATATCTAACTTATCTACTAAGAGACATCAAAGCGTTTTCTGTGAATTTCGTCAGGGAAACCACAAAAAGGTCAAAATCTTCCTCTTCGCTCAAACTAATTATTAAACGAAGAGTACTTGTCAAAGGTGCTTCCTTCAGAAGGATGAAAAGAAATGAGCCTCTTGAGGCGCACTTAAAATCCATTCACCACACTCTTTCGAAAGAAATCTAGTGACACGATAAGAGAAGAGATTGAATATGAACCTGTCAGGATTCATATTTTTATGACTCAATAATCTTTTTAACCTATCCAAATATATACAATAAAACCTGGTTATCAATCTCAAATTCTTTCAAAACTTGGATTTTTACCATGCGTATTTCACTTAAAACAAGCCGCAGGCGCCAGCAACTGTAACAGTATTTCGTAACAGAAAAACAAGATTATCGTACGAAATTAAGCTTTGCAGCTAAAGCTTTAAACCTATTTTAGCATTCGACTGACCGTTGATTTGTCAACGAAAAGAAAATACCAAGGAGCAGAAATTAAATCCAAAAAACAAATGAACACGCCAAATAGAGCTCTACGAGTAGACTACAGAATTGTTTTTGCGCTGCGGCAAGTTGTAGGACATTCAATTAGATAAGAACAGGATAGATTAGAAACACAGGATTATTGGAATAACGAAACAAATTAATGAGCGAGTGAGTTGTTTATCGATAGAGAATGGAAATGTTAGGGGAGTTATAGGCAAATTGAATTTGTAATGAAGACCACCTGAGCTTGCAAAGCTTAGGAAACTTGGAGATTAATTCGATAATACTTACGTACATAAGTTGCCCAACTTCCTTGTCTGCATACAAGTGCTCGGATTTGAATAGCTTGATTACAATGATCAACAATAGAATACCTACTTAAGAGTAGTAGAGCTCTTTGTGAATGGCTCGTCCGATGAAGTACTACCACCACGCCTTTTTCTGCCGCCAAGCAGCTTTGCTGTGTTTCGGTTTGAAGAGTGTGGTTGCCGGTGTAATTACAGGCACATGAGGTTTAACATCTGTGTACCTCAAGTTGATGGACGCAGGGCAGTGCATCTTAGGACACGTTCCTATCGTGCGTGACTTACGAGGCAATGCTTTGTTATAGGTTATGGTTACCAATTAAAATCAGGTGAGCATCTGCTTGTTCAATCAGCTAGTTGTATGAAGAAAAAAACCTACGTTGAGTTAGCTTCAAAGTTATCTTTTATTTAAAGTTCTAAGAATGTTGAAACATTCTTGAATGTTGAACAACTCACAAAACTAACTAACTAGGTAATAACTTTTTAGGGTAGTGCAAAATTTTTAGTTCAATTCGGCTACTCAATGTCCTCAGTCCATCGGGGTCTTCCGGATCGTGATTTGCAATCATTCGAGAATATTTATTCCCCACTGGTTGTCAGTTCTACAAGCACATAACCGTATGAAGAAATAAAGTTCCTAATGAAAGCTCGAGTTATGCAGAACAGACAGATGACAGATACAATCTCGTAATGATCTTGTCGTTGTATCAAACAGTGCAATCAATACAAGTGATTGTGTGCGCAGACTTATGATTAAACACATTACTCAAGAGCTTCATAGACTCCACAACTGGTTGAGCAACTATTATTGAGCAAAAGTTCGAGCGAACGCCGGGAATCTTACCTACTTATAGAATGACCGATGATATGCATATGGCACCATAACAAATACCTGCAATAACGTTCAAAATAATGATGACCTTACCTAGGTATGTACCTTACAAGGTTCAAGCTCTAACAAATTAAATTAGGTTTATAGATTTTATTGACAGCCTTCACAGCTCAGTTGGTAGTAGCTCTGCCTTCTGTGCCGTAGGCCGTGGGTTCGATCCCCACCGAGAACAAACATTTGTGTGATGAACATAGATGTTTGTTCTCTGTCTGGGTGTTATATAATATTATAAGTATGTATTTACAAAAAAAAAGTATATAAGTTGTATATCAGCTATCTGGTTCCCATATCACAAGCTTTGGCTTAGTTTGGGGCTAGATAGTGCTGTGTGGAATGTACCCCCAATATTTATATTTATTTATTTATTTTATACTATATACTCGCTCATAAAACAAACAGATGGCCTATCTGATGTTAAGTGGTAACTATCACCTATAACAAAGCATTGCTTCGCAAATCACGCATGATAGGAACGTGCCTGCGATTGCCCTGCGCCAATCAAGTTGATCCATACAGATGTTGAGCCTCGTGTATTTGTAGTTTCACCGGTATCCAAACTCTTCAAACAGAATCACAGCAACGCCGCTTGGCGGCAGAAATAGGGGTGGAATAGAGTTACATCAAAAACTGGTACATGTTGAAGTCAAAGCCAGATTTTCGACTTCGCAAGACATGTCTAACCTATAATGAATGCCTCTTGATTAAACAACGATTCATTGCATTAAAAATGCTTAAAGATTGTGCAACATAATTATTAAAGTAGTATTGTACACAGTTTTGAACCTTAACCCAACGTGATAAAGGTCACTAAAACGAAGAACACAGCAATTTGCACCTACGTAATGCAACAAATCACTATGATTAGGCCTGAGCTTTTTTACGCAAAGTTCAAAGTACAAATTATCAACACGCAATCGTAACAAGATCTTATTAGGTACAGATCTACTTTATGATTATTATGACTTAAAGGGTAGGATAAGGCTATTATAATATTTCCCACGTTTTAGGAGATACACTCAATTTATCTCCTAAAACATTTTTGTTGTTTCGTTTGTCATCCCAAATTCTAATAGGTACTTACTTACCTCAATGAATTAAAAAAAAAAAAATATCTGTCATAATAAAATCTACTGGCAGTTACCTACTTGTATTATGTAAATGTGAAAATGGTATTTTCATTGGAACAAATCGTAGATTTCACGGTAAACCATACAAAATGATTTGTTTCGCACTGAAGTTTTCTTAGGTGCCTATTTACCGATAAGAAATTCATTTACTTTACTTGTTTGTAATGTATCAAGGTTTTCCTTCTTTATCTTAAGGTTGAGTGTTGAAATTGACAAAAAACAACTACTACCTATTTTATACGAATATTAATTTTCTGTATTCAATTCTTTGACAGTTTTCAAACATTAATGACGGCGCGCTATGCTTTATCTCTCACAAGTACGAGTGGGGATTCGTTTTCTGATATTTTGGGAAGCAGCATAGCTTTTTCATATAAATTGTTTTTCTAGTGTTATTTTATGTTGTGTTGTGTAATTTCGGTGGTATTTTAACCAACATTACTTGAGGTCTTAGCACAAAGTGTAAACATTTGGAATGAAAGTGTATTATGTGATATCCTGATTTGACCGAAAATGTTTCGAATGTTTTAAAGAAAACCGCCACCATTTTCTTCGAAACAAATGACGGCCGACTTGACTATGGACTGACTTGAAAAACTAAGTATTCAATACAAATCACTTGAACACTGGCAAGTCTGTCGAATGACGGACAGGAGCCATAAATGGAGAGAAGAAGAAGTACGAGTGTAATAGTGAATCATGTAGTAATAATAATAGTTTGAGATTTGAGAGGTTAATTTTCAGAGTATGCATCATCATCATCAGCCTGAATAAATCCACTGCAGAACATAGGCCTCCTCTATACATTTCCATGCAGAACTATTCTGATCTTTATGATTTCGTTGGTCCATCGGGGAGTGGGATCTAATGATTATTCATTTCTTTATTGGCGAGGGTTATAATACTTATAATACAGATATGTATATCCACTCCGCACCCTATCCGTCTGTATTTATGTGTATTGTTTACTAATGGAAAGAAGCACTTGTTCTATCGTTCTAAGTGCCCATCGAGCGTTCGCGTAATGCCTTAGGCAAATAAGAATAATAACGTTGTTTTTGTCTTTGTTTCATTTTCTCTAAACTACATAAATATGTGCAAGTTGGTCTACTCGGCAGACTACGCCCACTCCTAGTACTCCCATATAAAATCCTGTCATGTAAATAAGGGCGGCCACAGTGGAAAAATTTGCCTCTGTGTCAGTTTATTCATCTTCAATTCAAAGTCCTGTTCACTTCACTTTTACTTTATTTACAGTTGTTGCTGAACCAAGGTACGAAAATACGTTAGTACATCTGATAGTTTACTTGCACCTCGGTCAATTTATTCGTTTTAAAACCTAGATGGAGTACGGCCAAAGCTCGGATGGACGTTTGTCTGGAGGTCCTGATTCATACATTGAATCCGCCGACGATACAGAGGCAGAGGCTAGACTAGATGCCAGTAACAGATACCGACGCCTATAAACGAGAATGGCGCCTTATAAACTGTTCTTACTATCTGAATCGATTTTTCGCAACGATAAATTCAATTGCAGTGTTTTAGGGTAATGTGGATATCAGTTTCAAGGTGCACAGTTTATTTTGACGATACCGGGCGCTTCAGCGTCCCATAAATAAGGTCATGATTGAAAAAGTTGGCGCTATGTCAATCATTTTGGAACATTAGATGCAAAAAGCCAGCTTTGCCGTGCAGCTCAATGTGGAAAGATAAACATAATAATTATAGTTTCAAACGAAAGTAATGTCTACTATTTCTTTTAATTTGTTTTTGTACCTTTTTTTTCAACCTGTAAAATAACGATAATTTATAAACAGTTTCAAATATTATATTTCACTGATGGCCAGATAATAAGTTTACAACACCAAAAATTACCAACAGGTGGCTAGCCTATTGGCTTACTCTAAAACCTTGATCTGCAGCGCATTAGCTTATTAACAGTCCAGAGCTGGAACTGAACTGCAGCTCAAACAGCTCACGGCTAATACGTTTTAAAGACGTCTTGAAATTCATCTCCCATTTGGGTGATTTATTAACAATTTCGTAAAAGCAAAGAGCGCACTGACTCCCGATAAACAGGATCCTCCTAGTTTGGATGTCAGGGCTGGATTTATGTGCTAATGATTAATATGCTGTTCGAGCACATGACTGACACATATCAAAAGGAGCCTCTTTGAACTTTCACCACACTGTTTCAAAAGAACTATCGACATGACAAGAAGAAAATTACGTTTCAAATCAACAGTATATTCTCACTGTTGATTCGAAACCAATAAATCATTAACCAATGCACCCAGGTTCCTCTATCGAAAACACCTATTCGGAATAGCCAGTAATAGTCCAATCAGCCCGGAGCGAGTTGATTACATCTGTAATTAGGTTACTGCTAGCACACTCCGTCCTGGGAAGCGCGAATGAATTCATCATTGCGTCCTTCCGGAGGGGCGCGCGCTCCCATCCCACGTGCTATACTCGTACAGTCAGCTCAGACAGATTTATGAACGGACGGGCTGAATCACATTAAGCACATCACTATAAATTTTTGTGCATTATATAAAAGTATAGATATAAAACTATTTATGGCACACCACAACAAATTAAAAGCAAATAAATTCAATAAAGAGTAGTAGAGCTCTTTGTGAAGGGCTCGTCCGGGGAAGTACTACCACCACGCCTTTTTCTGCCGCCAAGCAGCGTTGCTGTGTTTCGGTTTGAAGAGTGTGGTTGCCGGTGTAATTACAGGCACATGAGGCTTAACATCTGTATGCCTCAAGTTGATGGACGCAGAGCAGTGCATCGTAGGGCACGTTCCTATCGTGCGTGACTTACAAGGCAATGCTTTGTTATAGGTGATGGTTACCACTTAACATCAGGTGGGCCATCTGCTTGTTCCATTAGCTAATGGTATAAAAAAAAAAAAAATTGTTAAAGCGAAGTACAATGGGCGGTCTTATTGTCCAGAGCAATCTCTTCCAGATAACCTTTGGATGGACAGGACTTTACCCAATTTTGTATTGAGTCTGGTTCCCATAAGCTTTGATTAAGGTGTGGCTCGATAAAGCTATATTTGATAACGCTACTGCTTTGGGATATTATAAAAAATATTTGTGATTTCCTAAGTGTAGAAAAAGTTTATTATTTCTCATCGCATGCTATAGTTTCGGCTGACTGTACGTGTAGGTGATTGGTACTTAGTTGTTTATGAATGTGTGAAGCCTGCGGATGTTGATTCGAACTGGGTCCATCTACACGTGGCCGTGGGATTAAACAGTTGTCAATTACTGAACCAATTGAAAAATAGCTTTACCCTATGGTAGAGGCAGCAGCAGCTTTATAATTATAAATAAATTAATAAAAAGACATCACTATTTAGTCCCAAACTAAGCAAAGCTTGTACTACGAGAGCTAGATAGTAGATATAATACTTGTATACTTTATTTTATAATATATACTTAAAATATTTTGTAACACCCAGTTAGAGAACAAACATGGCACAATTCATGGCACCAATGTATGTACTTGGTAGGGACCCACAGTCTACGGCGAAAAGATAGAGTTACAATTACTACCAACTGAACTGTGAAGGCTATACAGGGTGTTCCAATACTTGAATTTAAAAACTTCAGGGGGCTAAAGTAAAAGCTACACCTCATATATGCATACAAAGTAAATTTTCCCTTTAAAGGGTTCGTTCATGTTTCCATGCTTTGGGTACTTTTTCAGTATAAAAATAAGTACCATTAGTTAATCCAGGTCTAATGTATGTTTGTTCTAAGTTCCATCCCGATCGGTTCAGTAGGGCATGATTGAGCCACAAACATCCATACATCCAAAAATCTAGATAACTTTCGCATTTATACATTAGAAGGAAGTATGAAGTAGGATATGATATAAGGAGCGCGTTGATGTCTTTTGTATCAAAAGTTTATACTAATTTATTCTCAAAGGACCCCTTTTTTAATCGTTTAGTTTAGTTTCGTCTAGCAAACATCCAAGTTTCGGAGTTTACCAAGAGAAGCAGGAATTAGCTTGAAATGTTTGGTGAACTTTGGTAGTTCATCAAAAATTTCAAGCAAATTCTTAACAAGTTTTCCTACCTAAAAGTTTGAAAATAAGCAAGAAAGCTAGTTCAGCATATTTTTTAATTTAATTTTTCATTTCAAAAATGTTGAAAACTGCGAGCGAGAAGTACATGAGCGGTTGTCTGCGTCTTAAAAAAAGGTAGTTTGTACGCTTCACGCAAACGAAATAGTGTGGGATTCAAATCAAATCAAAAAACGGTTATTTTGTGTCCCAAAATATAGGCGAAATATAAGGACAACAGAATCGGTCGTCACTCAGCTTTATGCTGTAATAGTATTTGATGCACTACTACTACGCCGATCTTCCGTGACGCCGGAGTACAAAGACAGCAACTGCGGTGCACCATCATTTATCAAATAAATCCAAAAAATAGCAGGTCATACAAATTAAATTAGGCTAAGGCCGGCCGCATACGCTCGGTTTTCGAATTAGGTTTTCAGATCAGGAATTCAGATTCGGAATTCCATGAGACTAGCGCAAACGTCCGGTTTTCATTAGGTTTTTTCCGTTCTTACAATCCGAACGTACCGAACCGAACGTTAGGTTTATTTTCCGTTCGGAAAAAGAAGAATAATGTGCGCCTTGTTGAACATTTTGTATGCAAGCAGAGCATTCGGGTTTCCGAATCTGAAAACCTAATTCGGAAACCGAGCGTAGGTATGCGGCCGGCCTAAAACAAGAGATCATTAGTTTATAAATAATTCCATTATTGTTATGAGAAACGAGTACTATATGAAATGCTATGTTCTCTTCTATGTTTCTAACCCAACTTCTAATGCAAAATTTATATTTATGAATAACCTAACCTTTGTGTTATTATTGTTTATTATATTTTCTTAAATTATCTAGATACCTCAGTTTAGTATAACTAATTTATGAACGTGTCGTTGTTGTTGTATTTCGGTCACTGCTTAACTACCTTGTCCCTCCTTGGTTTCAGCTGAAAATCAGCGTTGAGTGATAACACACCCAACAATTATGCTGAGCTGAAAACCTTTTTAGTATAGTAACCTATTACTGTTGTCCCTTGCGCCGCTCAAAATTTTATCCTTAAGGGGCTGACAACTATCAAACAACTTCTCGCTCGCACGTTTCGACATGTTAAAAGATATAAAATCACTAAGCTCATTTTCGAAAAATCGCAATCAACCATTTTGTGTGCAAATTGGTTGATTGCGATTTTTCGAAAATGAGTTTAGTGATTTTATATCTTTCAACATGTCGAAACGTGCGAGCGAGAGTCACATTAGCTCTTGTCTTCGCCTTAATGTTACCTACCCTTTTTACTTTTTTCAGGCTTGTGTTTTTTGTACTATGCTAAATAAAAATTTATTCTATTCTATTCTATGTGAAATGAGTTAATTACCCGCGCAGACGATGGCCTAAAACTTTTTCTCACTCGTCCCATCTGGGTCAGGTATACCAGGGCTTAATATTTTCATCCGAGTTATTTAATGATGTGCAGCTGCGGTCCAGTTTGTTTGATGAGCTTTCATGAAGAGTTGCGAGAAATGAGGGTAGCTAACAAATTCTGATATTAAATTTATTACACGAAGGTTTTTGCGATATTGTTTGTAAAACACAAAATATTGCACCTTCGTGGTTTGAATGAAAATGCTTTATTGTAATGTTTAATGGTGGTTTCTTAATCATCAAAATTAAAGTTCATGTTCAGTGCCAGTACCTACTCTCAAACGATGAATCAAAACATCGTGAGGAAACCGGCATGTCGTATAACCTAAAAAGTTCTTAAAAGTCAAAGTCAATATTTATTCAATAAAATCACAAGGATCACTTTGAATCGTCTTAAAGCTAGGTGACTCTAGGTGCCAGTTCCACGCGACCAAAGCCTAGAAGAACAGGCAACAAACTTACGGCTTGGTTCCTACCGTTCAAGTTCCTAACCGTAAACATGTGTCAAGTGCTCGAAAGAAGCCTCTTTGAAGCGCAAAAGCTTTCTTTTGAAACATTGTGGTGAAATCCTTTCACCACAATATTTCAAAAGAAACTAGTGAGACGACAAGAAGAAGAAGAAGTTAAGAGTAGTAGAGCTCTTTGTGAAGAGCTCGTCCGGGGAAGTACTACCACCACACCTTTTTCTACCGCCAAGCAGCAATGCTGTGTTTCGGTTTGAAGAGTGTGGTTGCCGGTGTAATTACAGGCACATGAGGCTTAACATCTGTATGCCTCAAGCTGATGGACGCAGGGCACGTTCCTATCGTGCGTGACTTACGAGGCAATGCTTTGTTATAGGTGATGGTTACCACTTAACATCAGGTGGGCCATCTGCTTGTTCCATCAGCTGGTTGTATAAAAAAAAAAAAAAAAGAAGAAGTACATGTTATTTAGAATATGTATTTAGAACAATGACTTTTTAATTATTTTCTAATAGCTTATTTTTTCGATGTATCATTTTTATCGATGTAGATTAGGTAAGTTACATAAAGTAGATTCAGTTAAAACTCTATGTTATTGGATAAATTAAATCACCCTCATACATTAAAAGTGGATACCCTTCTACAACATTTTCATATATCTATCGATGTCGTGCGTGTACAGTCAGCACCAGAAGTAAATAACGATTGCACCTAGTTTCAAAATGTTTAATAGCTTAAAAACTGTACTTGTTATAATATAAAATGAGTAAATCATAATGGATGCTTAAAACATTCACATGATTATGCATCAAATCAAATCATGTGGTTATTGAGATGAATTGTCCGAGTTTTTGAAAAGTAATCAACTTCTGATGGTGATTGTACATAGGCACTATCCAATATCAGCATTCTTATGCTGGCGTTCCGCCAAGACGTCTTTCAGGATTTAGTGCGGCCTTTGTATTTGCTGTATTTATTTGCGTAGGTATAGTGGCCGGCATTGAAGTTGAAATCTGTAGCAAATATATAAGAGTAGTAAAGCTTTTTGTAAAGGGCTCATCTGGGGAAGTACTACCACCATGCTATATCTGGCGCCAAGCAGCGTTGCTGTGTTTCAGTTTGAAGGGTGTGGTTGCCGGTGAAATTACAACCTGAGGCTTAACATCTGTATACCTCGAGTTGATGGACGCAGGGTAGTGGATCGAAGGTCATGTTCCAATCGTGCATGACTTGCGACAATGCTTTATTAAAGACTAGCGGCCTGTCCCAGCTTCGCATGGGTGGTCATAAATTTTTTGAACATTTTAGGATAAACTTAGACCTTGGGTTCGAGCCTCGCGTCTACTTATTTCATACATTTGCACGCCAGAGTGAAATCGCACCCCGAGCGTGACCCGTGGACCCGTTAACGTTTTTAATTTCGTCATATCTTTTGAATGGAATGTCCGAATTAAAAATTTAAGAAGTAATCTATAGGTATTGAAACCGTCTTAATTATGAAAAGATTTATTTGGATAAGGATTAATACCAAGGTACAAATAAATACCCTTTTCTAGCGGCGGCATTTCAATTAATTTTTTATAATAAAAGAACACTTATTGTGACATAACTATAATAGTTAGACATATGCTGTCGCGACATTTTTTGTAGATGATGACGTGTTCTACAAAATCGTAGTACATTATTTTGTTCTATCATCAATAGTTTTCGCAGCGCACGCGATGTAAGGTTTTTGGTTTCCACCTTGGGTTACATTATTGGAGTTTTAGTAAGGATCCCTGATTTTTTTGAAAATATAATATAGCCTATGTTACTCAGGGATAATGTAGCATTCTAATGGTGAAAGAATTTTTGAAATCGGACCAGTAGTTTTTGAACCTATTCGTTACATACAAAAATACAAAAATACAAAGCTTTCCTCTTTATAATATTAGTGTAGATGATAGTTACTACCTTACATCACGCGGGCCATCACAAGATATATATGTATATCAAAAAACAACCTGCGCAGATATTGTTGACAAGATATTGTTCGAGACTTTGGTGGGTGCGAGTTCACGGCCAAGCCAGCAAATTAGATACTATTAAAAAGCTTTCATAAAACTGGGAGTCAATCAAAAACTTCTTAAATTGGTGTCCGTATTTGCTTGTAAGACCTTATAAAAGTCAGCGAGTGAAAAGAAAATTAATTCCGAAACTTCAGAATATTGTACGAAAGTTTCAGACAACGCTCAGTCAGAGAAAGCGCTTTATTAGTTCCAGAACAATAACAAGTTTGAGTTGATGAGCTATCGAGTTTTCTTTAGGCAGTTAGTATAAGTTACTTTGTTGATTGAGTCGTCATGTATGCGGCTTTAATACCAATGAGCTCTCACGTGAACAGGTTGATGAAAAGATCAGCGAAAAACTTATTAATAGAGAAGTTAGCCACTTTATCGATCGATAGGGTTGCCATAACTTCTAGGAAGCAACTCTAGGGTAACTCTTCCAATGCCCAAAAAGCATAAGGGCTCATAACACATTCAACGCCGACACGCGGCTTTTCAACTACGCACAGCCTTGACAGCCTTCACAGCTCAGTTGGTAGTAGCTCTGCCTTCTGTGCCGTAGGCCGATCCCCACCGAAAACAAATATTTGTGTGCTGAACATAGATGTTTGTTCTCTGTCTGGGTGTTATATAATATTATAAGTATATATTTACAAAAATAGAAGTATATAAGAATAAAAGTATATAAATAGTATATAAGCTATCTGGTTCCCATATCACAAGCTTTGGCTTAGTTTGGGGCGAGATAGTGCTGTGTGGAATGTCCCCCAATATTTATTTATTTATTTACATACATAGCACGCATGTGTACATAGTGAGATTCAAACTATGTATTTTCTGACATATTTTATTTTGTCTAAATACGGGACAAATACGGGACATGTAGTAATACGGGACGGGATGTTCAAATACGGTGACATTCTCGTATATACGGGACGTATGGCAACTCTATCGATCGATCACTTTTCGACATTTGTGGCGTCGTTGGACGTATCGTACCGACCGATATCCTCTAACCTGGGGCATTATTCTCTATGACATAGGAGATTAGTGCCATAACCGTGTGACGTCACAGCGTGGTCTAAACGCAAACGCGATTCATAAATCAAAAAATGAACTAAGAATGACAACTAAGTCATAGGGTATACGGTTTTGTCCGATTTCCCGCCGCTGTTTAGTCGTATCTGTGTAACGCGATTGCATTGGCAATAGAGAATAATGCCCCTTATTGTGTTGTACGATACGATACGTTTTCGCCACTAAAGTCAAATTCATTCGTGTTTGTTTTTTATACTACTTGCTTATGGTACAAGCAGATAACCCGCCTGCTGTAAAGGGGTAGCCATGATCAATAACAAAGTGCCCTACACTGTCCTACGTCCATCAACTTGAAGTATACAGATGTTACTCAAGTGCCGCTAATTTTTCAGGCACTCACATCCTTCTAAACCGAAACACATATTAGGTAGGTACTATTTTGTGTTCTCTGGGGAATGTAGCTTTACAACTTCTCACCTTTAAGAATATTATCTCACGAGCAATGCCTAACTTCAGCGTTCCAACCATAAAAGTCCCTTTGAGATACGTGAAAGTAATTTTGTAAGTCATAAATTGTTTCGGCGGCTCGTTGATGGTTATTAATGAAATAATTGGTGGTATACGCTCGTCACCCATTTAGGAAGGGAACACTGTTGCAACTCTAAGATTACCTACTATAGAAAGCTCTGACGTTCACGGTTTATAGTAACACGTTATGTTAAAGATATTCTTTGCTTTGGTTCTTCTAGGCTTTGGTCGCGTGGAACTGGCACCTAGAGTCACCTAGCTTTAAGACGTTTCAAAGTGATCCTTGTGATTTTATTGAATAAATACCTTTGACTTTGACTTTGACTTTGACTTTATTGTAATAAATTCCATGCGGTTACAAAAATGAGCATTTCTTGATTGCGAGACGTTTTTATGTACATCCAGTTTCACGCTCGAATACGATTTCTTGCTCAAGTGCAGAAACACGGTTGGCGTAAAACCTGAAGCTCTTAATTTATGTCAGAGCTCTTCCTACGGCAATCACAGTGTAAACGACAAACAATTTCAAAGCAATAAAACTTTGGAGCAAGTTTACGTAGAAGCTGATCGGTATCTGAACTGCCAAGTCACTTCCAGCTATTGTGCCTTGTGATAAATGGCTCCTCAACTCAGCTTGTTTTAGAATTAGGTCAGTTCTAGTACCTAGGAAGTTCTAATATAAATCGATAGTTCTAGAATAGATCGAGATTCGGATACAAAATATTTCTAAGCTTTGAGCTATTTTCTGCTCGCTTAAAGTTATTGACAAATTCCTATTTACGAGCCCTGAGCTTCCTTGAACTTTTTGTACGTCACATAAATACAAGTTCAGATTTTTGTTAGAGTGGTATAAATTCTTATGCTGTGGTATTGGCAAGGAGCACATTTACTTATGTAAATAATATAGGCAATGCAGTTGGAATGTCCCTATAGCTCGAAACAACGGGCGGTCCGCAACACCCTGGTCGAAGCAGCCGGTGGCTATTCCACCACAACACAAATCACAGGCTTAAACATTTCGTAATACAAAAGCTCCCATGTCGCCGTCGTTTGTTTATCAATAATATGACGAACAAAGCGAAGAAAATTAAAAAAATTGTTTCCATAAAAAGATTCGCTTTATACATGGTCGTCGAAGGTTTACTTTGGTTTTCAATTTTACGAGTTACCTGTACTCGTAATTCATTTAAAAGCCATGTCCGTCAGTGACAGCCATAACAATTTCGCAATGGCGGAGAGAATAAAACCAAGAATCGAACGTGGACAAGTAGTAAACGTGAATTATTATGCTAAGCCTAGGCAAATCGGGTACAAACAACACAGACTATATTAATATTTTATTATTAGCCCGACAGAAACACATTGCGGCTAGATCTCGTACAACCGATGCGATGCGCCGTCGCCGGCGCCGCTTCCAGTTAAATTGTCCTCTGTCATTTTGGTATTTCCTGGTGTAGATTTGTTGGAGTGCTTATTTATTTTGTTCTGTTACATTGCTCCTTTATTTATACAAACAATATATGTACGTCGATTTTCCAGTTCGTACATCGTTCATCATTAGTCTTGTTGAAATAATCGATTAAGAAATTAATCGACTGAGGAAGTTATATGGATTGTTTACCGAATTCACACACATAAACTTGATCAGTTACAATCGTGAGCCTTTATGCATTTTTTTTTAATATAAAATATCCCTTGGACGTCCTCTAAGAATCTGGAGTTCATAATTGGTACTAAGAGATCTGAGGTCTACCGTGCCTGAGGATCAAAGTCGTGAAGCTGTTTAATTATTTTTTTAATTTTCATTATGTAAGCATATTTTTTACTAAGAACCGAATTTATATTTACCAACCTTCATTGAGTACAATTTAATATAGCAGCCTGTGTATGCAAAGTTTAATTTCTAATGTTGCAATTGCAATTTCAATCAAGTTTAATAAAGCCGCAAGTGATTTCATTTTGTTTTGTAAGTACCTAGGTAGATACTTAGATCTTATTACAGTATTGCCTATGAATTACAGACCAATTATTATAAAACATTGGTTGAGCTTAGCCAATGGAATCGCAAAACAATATCTTTATAAGGAAACTGTTGCTTGTTAACACAGTAGGCGTGAAATGTTTAATAAATTAATGTGATGCAAGAATATCTTAGTTTCAAAATGGCGGTCTTGTAGTGTATACTTCGGTAAGTTACGTAGAGCCCGTATCTTCCAGTGTATATTACTCGGTCAGCCTTTAATTTTCCTGAAAATTATGGAAATATGATAACTCTCACATAAATTACATAAAGTTATGTTTTGTAGTCAATGGGCAGCATGCTACTATGATTCGCATTTGGTTCAAAAAATCGTATACTGGTCAAATCAGCTTAAGAATATTAGCATGCTTATTTGGTTCAAAAAATCGTATACTGGTCAAATCAGCTTAAAAATATTTGACCAATTTAACTTACTTGTGATTTTCGATTGAAGTTACAAATTTTATTATGGAACACGTATATGAGCATTAAATGCCTGACAACCGACTATATAGGTCCATGTTCCTTTAACTACAGCGATTTGTATTTGAACCTAATGTGACAAGCTTTCCGCATACCACGCCTAAGCTGGCTCGTTAATTAGATGTGCATATGTTGCATACCTGAGACTAATTTATTGAGGTGCTAACTATAAGTAAATATTGCATCTAAGCCAAAGATAGATCTTCCTACTTCTACCAAAATGTAAATGAGAAAGTTACAATGTATGGATGTTTGTAGCTCAAACCGCGAAAGACTGACCGATCCGACCGATCGACATGAAACTTTGATCAAATGTAGTACGTAACCCCTATTATCATACTTTTTACCTCGAATAATTAATGGGTTTAAAAACATGAACAAACCCAACAAAGGGAAACCGCTTTAAATATTAATGTTTACACTGGACTGGCTTATGATACTTAGGTACTATATAGTACCTAAGTCATAAGGTTCAAAATGTCTTGAAGACTAGAATGCGGAAAATAGTAAAGGAAATTACACTCCCTCAGGATTCCTGAGTCACAGAACCTCAGCACATCAAGTACTTATGGATACTTCACTGGAAAAAATACTAAGTAATTATGATATCTTGCTTCGAATTATAAGGTAAAAGGGGAATTTTAAGCTGTCGGTTCAGGCTATATACTTGTTAAGAAAATATAGCAAAGGCCTTTGCCCGGAAACGCTCTTACTTGAAAATATGTATAGAATATATTTGTATAAGTAGGTATATATATAAGTAACAGATACCAAGATACATAAAATTAGAGCTAACTATAACCTAACATTTGTCCCCTTGTGGAATAAATTACAAAGCTTATTATTATTATGTCATTTCATTATTCATATTTATGTCATTTTTTCCGAGATTCTACAAAGTTCGTCATACCATATTTTTGTTGTTTCATTAAAGAAGCTAAGTAAGTAAATATTTGTGCTCGAAAATCTACAATAATATACATATCCCTTACATAAACATTGAAAAACAACGTCGTCGTTTACGTAATTTCATATCCGCGCTCATTATCATTTCCATTTGAAATATGCAGCACATCTCTAGGCGGGCACTTTAGCAAGGGATTCGAACCCCGGTCCCCGGGGCCTGATTACCGCTTATTACCATGCATCATGCGATTACCGCCCATGCTAGCGTAGAGTCAGTAACTTTACCACCAGTAGTATGACTACATACATACATTATCCAGTCCAGGACCAAACTCTAAAAAGCTCGTCGTCATAATAGTCACGTTGGTCTGTCTCTTAATACACACAAAAAGAATCTGCTTATATTTAGGTGCTTAAAGATACATTATAGAAAATTACATTAAAAATACCTTCTCTCTTCTACCAAAAGCTTTGTGTGGCTTTGGTTTTTGTACTAAAAAGTGTACAATATTGCAGAACGATAATTTCTTCAAAGTCGCTCTACTGCTAGTGCTTTCATTTTCTGTGGTCGAGTCATTCTTTTTCATGCCAATTTCCATTCTCTCGGACACCATAATTGATATTTCGTGTGAATATCGCTATCTTTCTATGTAATGGCGCTTTTACCATGATTCTGTAAGTAATAGTTTCCTGACCTGAGGCTGAGGCGTTTGCGCTCGAAGCTATATAAAGATAATATGGAAAGAATTGGAATTTTATGGATAACAAAATTCAACAACGAAACTTGACTTAATTTAAATTGTACTTAACGTACTTACGTTATAATTACCTACCTCTTGAATTGTTAGTGTTTAAAAAAAAAGATAAACAAAAACGAGTTATGTATTTAAGACTTCAAACATACAGTAACTAAATAATTCAATAGAATGTGAAACAGCGAGACCTACGTATTTGTCTGTAATGATGATTGTAATTATAATCGTTTTAAAAGCCAGCTAAAAATATATTGACCTTTTTCAACATTAGCCCGCGACACAGACTCGCACGACACAGCATTGACCTTAGCCCATTAGAAAACTTCTTGTAGGTATCAAAATAATGACATCATTATAAAAGTCATTTAACTTCTTACAACGCTGTCGATTTTAGAGGTCACTGCAACATGAAGTCGGTTTCTATAGACCAATAGCTCGCGACATTTTTCTTATGTGACTGATACATTTAGGACCGCTTGCTCATTATGTGTTTAGCGAGCTACTACATGTTTTACTCAAAAATTATCCAGTCTCCCAACCAAAATCAAATTAGGCTCTAACGGAAGACCAGCGTGGGTTGTTGCCAACCCGCATTATGCTGAGTTAGGTTCCTTTTTGCAGCACAAAAGCTTGGTCCCTATTTTTTTTTGTATCGCTATATATTATATATTTTTGTGTCGTATAATACGTAGGTTCCTTTAGATTAAAAAAAACTGTCGTTTATCTATTTTTTATTGTGTGTTGCAAATAAAAAAAATAAAAAACAATTTTTCTTCATTAAATTTTCCTTGCCATTACTCTGGCTTTATCGCGAATCGCGAAACTGAAGTCGAGATGGGCAGGACACTTAGCAAGAAGATACGACGGTAAATGGACGAAGGTGGCTACATAATGGTGACCAAGGGATGCTCGAAAACCTAGAGGCAGACCACCAGCCCGTTGGTCGAACGACATTGTATTAGTGTGCTGGGAATGAGTGGATGAGACTCGCGAGGCCGTGAAAGACGCAGTGTATGTAAATGGGCAGAAATGGTGGTGATGATGATTACTCTATACGTAACTACTGTCTTCTCGCAGTCGCTAGAAAACGATCACTTACTGCTGGTCTATAATCTCAAATGCTCCAAATAGAACTTTCCAACGTTGCCAATATCGAGCCCATTGGTTTATTTTCAATAGTTATTGGTCAATTCGTTTTTATCCATAGCCAATAAATTGTGTTTATTAGTTTTATTACGGTCTCTACAATACAGTAGGCACGAGGACGATACCACAGAATAGAATAAAGTACCTACCCGCTAAGTAGGTACATGATACTAATAACATGGACATTCGTTTTTCTATAGTAAAATAAAACAGAGAAAATCAGTAAAATAAATACAACCTCGGAAAATGTTTAATACTTATAAGAAAGCTGTTTTCTTATAATAATATAAATTGGGCAAGAACGTGTTGGACTATGTACAAAGAAAACTTTCGATATCATTAGTGGCTTAGAATCTCTTACAACACGATAGGACACTGAAAATTATCGTGGTAATATAACACGTTCGCTACGAGAATGATTTTACGAAACCGGCTCTTACTTACCTACCTACTAGAAAATATATTTCTAGTTACCTATATTGTTTGCTGCTATATTAAACGTTATATTATATTCTTACGCAGCAGTTCAGCCGGTATAGGGGAGGGACAAAACCCGATTTTTGACAAAAATCAATACTTCAAAGCTTCCTATTTATTTACGAAATATATTGATTCTTCTCGTGAACCTTTAGGTAAACCAATTCAACGAAAATTGTTAAATGGAAACGTAATTACCTCACTTTACGTGTACAGAATGCAACCTGGAAAATAATTTCCTCAAAGTAACCCAATATGTTTTAACATGAAAAATTACAGATGAACATTCTGTGATAAATAGGACTATGTTCAAATCAAATCAAACAAAAAAGCACAAGGATTACTTTGAAACCCAGTCGGAATCCAAAAACCAAATACAACCTTAATCACTTTAGTGTGTGGTAGAAAATACCTACCCTTTTAACTTTTTTCAGGCTTGTGTTATTGAACTATGCTAAATAAACATTTATTCTTTCAAATTCTATTCTAAAATGCTGTTATGCGTAGTATGCACGTAATTAGGAAGTGCGTTGGTAAGAACTATTATTAAATCTGTGGTAATGCAATGAGTAGTGTAGGTTTTGGGAAACCTGAATCTACCCTCATTACAGGAAATACTGCCTTGACTTGCGGGACGGGATAGCTAGATAGATTGCATCATAGTTGCAAAGATGCACAGATTACAGAAGAGTCTGTCTTCCAAAGCCACCAGCTAATTAGCTTAGCCCGAGGGAGCGAGGTAAAGCGATTTCGAAATTGTTTTCTGACGGCTTGATTAATACTGGGTTTCCATCTCAAGCTCTAGGTGAGAACATTGAATTAATCTAGTTTATTAGAAGATTTTTCACTTTGCCGCTGATTCATTTATGATTTAAAAGCTGGAGACTGGGATTTTATACAAACAATTAGGTTCACATTTAGGAATGTTCTGATTATAGCCGCACGCACGTAGCAAACTTTGCAGTTTTGTATTATTTTGAATTTACAACTTTGAAAAAACCGTTTTTTATCCACAAGCACGGTAGATATTCTCTCAGATCTATTAAAACCAAGTGCCAACTCAATTTATTTATTTAGTTAAAACACAGTTTGGGCTTACAGTCTTAGACCTAATCGATATAAAAACAGGCAATATTAAATAATTAAAACAAACTTATAACAATGTCAAATAGAAAATAAAATATATCAATAATGCGGATAATATAAAACAAACAGATTCAAAAAGTTAGACAGTAATAATATCTAGATTCTTGAAGAACGTAGTCAGAGGTACATCCATGTATTACATTTGGCACATCCACTTTTTGTAGGTAGTAGGTAAAGTAACTAGTATAGTTCCTTAAGTGACAGATTGCAAACACATCGCTTCTCTGCAGAAAGGTTTGTTCAGAATTGTACCTAGGTATAATCGTACCTACATTATATTATGTATAGATGCCTAATCCGACCAGTTGTTCTGTTACACAAATAATTGGACTTTCTGAGAATCGAACGCGATATTCAGATAGAGAATCGAGGCCGATCCCGCAGACTACCGTTATTGTTATTATTTGCCTGCCGTTGTTGTTGTGACCGAGAGCCGCGTGCCTGCTACTTTATACCAGTGCACCCAGATATGGACTTGCACTACCTCGCACCCTAATTGGCACAGATCCTGAGATTGCTCGAATCGAGACAATCGCTGTTCCACAACACCAGCTCTAAGCCTCCAATTTTGACTATAAATAAACATTATTCACGTTGAAGACGATTTATGAAGCGTCGATTCGTTAACTTTTATCATTGTATTCAAGTTCTATTCAAATAGGGACCACGGCTTGTCAATTAGACTTGACAATTGCCACCCATTTTCGATCTTCCGGTCACTAACGAGACTCTGCGTCTGAAATCGATTCAAGATCAATTCTGTTGAACTACACATAAAACAATTAAGGCGATGAAAACCGCTAATGTACCTCTCGCTCGCACATTTCAACATTTTAAAAGATATATCAGATCATAGATAAATCACTGAACCAAGTTGTGTGCTGCAATCAATCACATTGCACACAGTTCAGCATAAATATTATTTTGATCTAAACAAGTATTCATGACTAAAAGTACGCATGACTTTTTTTGTGATCAGGTAGTACATTCTGTGGTACATAGACATACGTACCGACTGTATTAATGTAAGTCAAAGTCAAAGTCAAAGTCAATAGGTATTTATTCAATAAAATCACAAGGATCACTTTGAAACGTCTTAAAGCTAGGTGACTCTAGGTGCCAGTTCCACGCGACCAAAGCCTAGAAGAACAGGCAACAAACTTACGGCTTGGTTCCTACCGTTCTTTTGTATGATCCTTTTACAATGTAATATAATATATTATTGAAGTTAAGTGAGGCGTAGGCATACAGAAAAAGTTAAACATAATCAAATTTATAAGACAGCTACGCTTCAAACTAATAATACCTAATGCATAAAATTAAATACAATCTATTAAATCAGAGAAAAATAAAAATAAAACACACAATAGTAGGTACAGTACAGACATTGCAGACATGTTAGCTGCCGATGGGCAGAGCGACCGGGACATCGGGCCACGCACTTTTATCATCAATATAGCTATCTAAAGTATAATAAGCTTTACTTATTAGATTATTCTTAATGTATGCTTTAAATTTTCTAATAGGAAGCCCAGTGGCACTTTCTGGAAGTTTATTATAGAAGCGTATACCGTTCCCCATAAACGAGCCATTTACCTTTTGGAGTCGAAATTTAGGAATACATAATTTGTTTTTATTTCTAGTGTTAACGTTATGTGCATCACTCTTTTTCTTAAAGCTATCTATGTGTTTATGAGTGTATAATAGATTTTCATAAATATACTGTGAAGTTACTGTGAGAATATTAATTTCTTTAAATCGCTCCCTCAATGATTCGCGTGGTTTCATTTTATAAATGGCACGTATCGCCCGTTTTTGAAGTACAAATATACTTTGTATATCAGCAGCTTTCCCCCAGAGCAATATACCATAAGACATTACACTATGAAAGTAGCTAAAATATACTAGCCTAGCTGTAGCTTCATCTGTAAGCCATCTTATTGTGCGAACTGCGTATGCAGCCGAACTCAGTCTACCAGCAAGTGATTTGATATGTGGACCCCACTGCAATTTTGCATCAATATTAAGTCCTAAAAAAATAGTAGAATTGACAAGGGTAAGTGATTCTCCATTTAATTCAATATTGGTTGGACGCTGAACCACATTTGGCAAAGTAAATTTAATGCATTTCGTTTTCCCGGCATTGAGCAAAAGATTATTAACAGTAAACCAGTTAAGTACTTGCGACAGAGATGCATTAACGTCATCGAAGTTAGTCTTCAATCTGTCGACTTTAAATATTAAAGAGGTATCGTCAGCAAATAGAACTATTTCACATAAATCCTTTACAAAAGGTGGAAGGTCATTTACATATACTAGAAATAAAAAGGGACCCAATATGGAACCTTGAGGTACCCCTATATCAATGACCGACCCAGACGACCTCTCACCGCCAACATCAACTTTTTGCACTCTATTGGTTAAATATGACTGTATAAGACCAATTGCCTGGTTTATGATGCCGTAATGTTTAAGTTTAGATATTAAGGTGGCATGACTTACACAGTCAAAAGCTTTGGACAGATCGCAGAATACCCCAATCGCATCTTGTGAGTGTTCCCAAGCATCATAAATGTGCTTCAGGAGCGTCGAACCGGCATCTGTCGTTGATCGACCTTTAGTAAATCCAAATTGATGACTATGAAGTATGCCGTTGACGTTAAAATGTGATAATAACTGAGTAAGAACAATTTTTTCAAAAATTTTACTTAACGAAGGCAGTACCGAAATAGGCCTGTAGTTCGCAGGATCTTGTTCATTTCCAGACTTGTACAGGGGAATGAGTTTACTGTGTTTCATTAAATCAGGGAAAACGCCCTCATCTACACATCTATTAAAAATGTATGCTAGACATGGTGCAATATCAGTTATAATAGCGCTTAAAACTTTTGTGGACATTCCCCATAGATCTTCGCTTGTAAACGCTAGTTGAAGACTGAATGATTGTAAGACTTTTTTTTTGTATTTTAGGTAGGTATATATAGATATAGATATAGATATATATATATATTTCTTTTAGGTAGTTAATAAGATAATAGCCTATTTGTCGCACGTCTTTCTTAGTTTATATACCTCTACTTAGGGGGGTTGGTAGAAAATGCTTGTGCATTAAGCCCTCCTTTTGTGCTATAACTTTGTGTTTTGTGCAATAAATGATAAATAAATAAATAAATAAATATTCCAACTTTAAAGTTTGCATAAGTAAGAAAACGAATAAAGCATTTTTTTTGTATTTTTAACCTGAAATAGCTCTGTAGCCCACACTAAATATTGCAGTGTTTGCAGTGGTGCGCTTCGATTCTTATTACAATCACAATAACCTGTAAGCAGGTAAATTATTGTAAGAGATAACCTAAAACCGCATAACCTAAAATCTTACGGCATGCATGCCCCAACATCATTTAGCATTTTTGGCTGAACTCGAACGAACTTTGCCAGACGCTTTGGCCAAAAGCCAGCGCTTAGGATCTACCGAGCTACAATTTTTCGAGCTAAAAATCTTCCACTATTTGAGAGATATAGATACCTATTTAACTTAAACGCATACCTACTCAAACGTAAATCAGTACACTATTTAAACTCGCTTCATAATATCCACAAGGAAAGCCCATAGTTTAGAAGATAGGTAGGTAAGGTACCTACACTCTCAATTGAGATGCTATAAATCGTTTTGGAAGAAAATCAAGTTTTCAAGTTCATAACGAGATAACCGACAAACAAGTAAGGTTAATGCTATTTGGTCTTGAATGGTAGGTGATTTCAGTGTTACATCAGCAATGTTGAGTAGTACTTTACATAGATACATCCGTACCTACCTCTACTTTCACTATACACGGATACTTACCCAGGAAATTTTTGAATGGATGACTCATTCAAAAGTAGATAAGGCAGTACCGTTTAGAAAAAAAACATCGAGTGTGGATTAGCTAGATATGGTGGATTATTCAATTATAATACTTTACGCTCAATGGGTAGGGTACCTACACCTAGACTTAGTAATTTCATATGTTCAGGTAATCAACGATGATAATTATAACACCTATGTAGGGTAAGGGGATATATATTGGTGATAAAAATGACAAAAACGAATTTTATAGGATTTGGTAACTAAGCAAAAAGTCGTTTTTGTTTTATTGTATTATTTATTATTTGAGGTAAGTACTGAGATTAGTTTATATAACAAAAATCTAAAGATATTGAGAATAAAATGTCAATTGAATACAAAAGAAATGAAAGGGAAGTTGGCGACATGGTCCGGTAGATTGGTGATACAGGGTAGGAAATTTGGTGATAGAAAGAAATTATCTATTTAATCATATATTTTGAACTGAAATTTAAAAAATTAATATATATCATTACATGCAACGATCACATTTGTAATATAGCTGTATCTCGGGATCAAAAATCTTCGATAGATACACAGATCTTGTGATATGGCGTCAAGCAATACGAGCACTAGATCCATTTGGCTTCATTCTTTTTTTGAACATCAGCTGAGTACAAGGCCTCACATAATCCACACTCCCAATCATCTTCGATCTCTTGTATATTATTATGTTTTGCTTTATTAGCTTTTTGAGCAGATTTGCCCGATGTTGAGGGTTGCAGGCTCTTCATTCCCTAGGTAACTCTCTTAGGTGCTCCATGGGACGTCTGCTTCCTTATCAGCTTTATAAATGGTTTTACCTTCATTTCTCATTAATTTGACGGCTTTTTTAAGTTGCTGCTGGTTATACTTTCTATATTTATTCTCTTTTCCCATTGAAAATCTAAAAGAACAAAAAACTAGGTTATTTGGTGATATCAAAAAATTCTTATACAGCTAATTTGGTGATACAAAAAAACTTATACAGCTAATTTGGCGATAAAAAAAAAATACCCTTAAAATTCAAAATAAAACACATTCACGAATTACCAAAAATAATACCTTTCGAACACTATATTAGACTTCTGTAGTACATTTTTTATAAAGCGCAAAATAGATCTCAAGTTACCCTCTCAAAAATGTATCCAAAACTTTGTCAAAAACACTAAGAAACAACGGTCAGAACTTAAGGAATAAAAACTTACCTGGGATGTGTCACGACTTCACTACAGCTTTTTTTTAATGATAATATGTTTATTGATCGATTTTAGTAAGTTTTAACACTGATACAATAATTATATCAATATTTTTTTACGAAATACGTAAACGCTGCCGACATTCACTAAACAATGGCGCCACTGATGCACAATTGTCAAAAAAGTTTGTTTACCAAACGCAGAAACGATGTAGCGAAACGCATCATATATGTCTATCTTCCTCATAATCGTAGCAACTCGCTAGCGCTGTCTCTTGAATGTGCTTGCATAGGTAACATTGTGGTAGTCTGTTAAAAAACTATCTCCAAATTGCTTATATCACCAATATATATCCCCTTACCCTACCTAGGTGCGAACTCTTTCTCACGCTATAAAAAACAATTTTAAATTATTAGAAACTACGTTAAGTTTTCCTCCCAGGCTTTCGCTAATAAATAAGGTTTGTAACAAAACCTGTACGCAACAAATTGACCTATAATCCTGCAAGTGGCTTGAGCAACGCCGCTCAATCGAGAGCCGCGCCGATGTGACAAAACACATCTGTCAAGTTGACCACTGATCCACTTATGTGCTGTCGGAGTTGCGTTCACACGAGCGGTCTGGTCGAGCAACTAGCTCATATTGTATAGGTAGGTAGGTACTCCATCTCTAAAGAAAAGTAATCTTTCAGTAATATCTGTTTTTCAAGTTATTTTTTTTTCGTAACGTCACGCCTTTTTTGTATGGGTGTTTTTTGTACGTGAGTTCTCAGCACACCCGATAGAGGATTAACGAGTCTCCATACAAAAAAGGCCTGACGTTATGTAAAACGTAAACCAAAACTCAGATTTGGGGTACACAATACAGAATACTTACCTAAATACCCATGTAGGTCCTGTGGTATAAGTATCCACCCCCAGCACATATAGCCCCTCTTCGCAGTTAGCTGTCTCAGTTAGAAAACATCACACGCTTGTAATAGGACCTCAATAACGGCCAAAAAGACATGGTAATCAAACCTCATGAGAACAGGTTTATTCAAATCGCATACGGTTATTTAAATAACGCCTCGACTAGTTGCCTTGTAGGGTCTGACTGAACGCAGCACCGGTCAGTCCCATCCAGACAGACCGCACATCAATTACGGAGCCACGCAGCCCACGGCTCGCGACCCGCTATAAATTGATTGCTTCCCTCAGTTCAAATGCCCCGTTCTGATAACTTTCAAACGATACACTATGCGCGTGTTTAGTGCACTTTCAATTTAATTCAACTAACATGTGAAAACTTGTCGTAAGTTCGAAATTCGGAAATCTATCAGGCACCATTTCCGTGTTTGTTTATTGTCTGGCTGTTCTATCTAATTAGAGCTAGCTAAGTTAGCGATCTGAAAGCAAAAAATACTGTCATAGTTTTATAAGGTTTAGTTAAACAAGTACACATATAGTTATACAAGTGTTTTATTGATTTGTAGTGAAAGGATTGAAATTTTGATCTCATGTTAGTAGGCTTCATCTGTAGGATGAAAGCCAAACGAAAAGCTTCGCCCGTTAGCTGCTTTGCTGTGTAGTCACGGACTCTCCGGCAATACGAGTACCTACCTTTAGGTATCTGCATGACTAATGGTTCTAATCCTGTACTCAGAGAAAAGTAATCAATAAAGTTAAAATCAATAAATGCACAAGAGTACGTTTCATCATCCTTGCAACACGCTGTGAACAAGACCCGGGCGACCCACTAACACGAGCCATTGTATGCTAAAGCTGGTTAATTGTTACCACCATGTGACAAGCTGATTGAAAACAAGAACACCCATACTCCCACAGAGAATATACCTAGGTATATCTACCTACCTACTCAACATTGTTATACATTTTTATCATACATACCTACTTTATCATTATTGACATACACGACAAAACAACTGAACCGATTTGGAAGAATTTTGGAATTAAACTAGGGCCAAATCTTATGCGAGCGAAGTCAGGTGCAGATGCAGAATTTGCGTCATCAAATAGAATAGTATGACATAATTTGAATAGAGAAACCATATTTTATTCAAATGTGTAGTAGCGTCATTTTACTTCTACTGCATATTGCTATCGCTATTGCTTGTGCTGACTGCCTCTCATAAGCCCTGCGGGTCTTCGATCGTTGACTTCTATTTACGGCATTTAGATACCTACCACGGCAAGAATTATCTGCACCGCTTATCTAAAAACATACCTTTACTGTGTACCTACCAGTCGGGCCAAAGTTGGTAGAGCTTAATTCTTATCTTCTCAGCCGTATGCAAGATAAGCTAAAGATTACGTTCTCTCGGGAAGTAATACCCAGATTTACTATTATTTCTTCTGAGCCCAAGGTCTCTGGGCAAACAAGCGGATTTCATCTAGATATAGATATATAAGGTAAAGTACCTATCTAAACTCCTTATTAGCAACCTTTAATTTATAGGAACTCCCCTGTTTCATTACAGGTAATTTCCGATTTTATGAGTAAAGTTACGACGACCGCAATCGATTTGAACAGACTATAGACATAGTTACCATTTATGTGTGGCTATTTTATTTTATTCAGCATTCTTGCTTAAGCTTTCAATTACCTACTGCAAGTAGGTTATAAGAAATCATTCGTTTTTGTGTCTCGGTTTTGTCGTTTCCTCATAGTTTTATATTGTTTTTATATTCTGAAAACTACTATAGGTACCTACATATAAATGGTACCTTCATACAAAATCTTTTTGCATAGGGGGAAAAGCCCAAAGTGGGTAAAAAGCAGTCTATAAATTACATATTCTAAAAGTGTTATTGTTATAATAATATAAACTTGATTTCAGACAACTTAGGCTGCTTAGATAATCGTTCGTAGTTTACACATTTCCTGTAAATCTTCAGAAATCCATAAAAATTATAATCTTGGAAACATCGATGAATGCTCGCTTGCCCGTGGGGTGTGGGCCTGCGTAAATTATATAATATTCCTTTCGAGATTTTACATGCGACATGTAGGTTTCCCAATATGGCAGAATCTTCAATATTTCTCCTCCATATTTCCGATATTTCACCGAAGCTAATATTACTCCAATAAACTGGTGGAATCACGCCAATATCTCCAACTCGAATTTTTAAGGTAAAATTCTTTGAAGATTGGAAAAAGAGAGAACTCAAAGATAGTGAGAAGAAATTTCGTCTTTATAGACATTCCTAGATAGACAGTTGTAGAATAAAATATTACTTAATTTAGCATTGTTAAAGTTTTATCTACTCTGTAACCATTCGTAAGGACCGCTAATTGACTTCTCTGATAATTTATATTACTTAGAATTTAATTTTCAATAAGCTGTTGGTCTTCCTAAATAAATAAAGCAAAAAATAATTATTAAATCAAATCTATCCCAAAATTAAGAAGCCTTTACCAATAACTATACGTCTAGAGCTAATAGATACAACGATAATGATTTCGATTACTCATATCATACATGTCACTTGCAAGGTATCAGAAAAAGCAACTCCTAATGAAATTATTAGCAACACCAACACTATTAATCATTTCAACATGTTTCGTTCTCACACTTTCTGCGCACTTGTTTTACGCGGTTTCTCAGAAAATATATAATTTATGTTATAATGCGTATGTCGTTAGAAGCTCAACCCTTCCTTCCAAGAATATGTTACTAATTGATATTGATTGAAGCTGATATTTTGCTACCTTTCATGTCCTGTATAACATTTCCTTTATCAAGGTTAGTAGGTATGTTGTACATACAAGGATACATTTCTACTTAGACTGTATGAAAATCGAACACTCCGGAGGATTCGGTAATAAGTACATATTACACATTGAGTCAGAAAGGGAACGAGAACACAGGCTTCCTGACATCAAACGTCCTCGTTCTATCGATCAATCTTCGCAGTTCAGCTTAGCTTAGATACTTAGCCAAGTGGGGTATAATAGATCCATCTGACTGAAGTCTAGTGTGAGTGCAGAGCCACAACGCAAAATATTAAACACTTGCAAAATATTATACATTCTGATCTGTAGATCAGGTAGAAACCCACAGACATAAGTCACCACCATTAGAAAATATTTCACTATAGGACAGTATACCTAAGTATCAACAACAGAAGTGTTACGTACGAGTACGTACTTACTTCAAGTGATGTGCCTGCAATCAGCTCTAGACAGCTGGTGCGGACTCCATCAATTTTGTAGACAGTTCGAATTCATCTTGCTTCGTATAACCACTTTTCTGTTTGTGAGTAATTCTCAGGTTTAGGTGCTATGATTATTAGTTTTGTTTAGATGTGGAAAGATGAATATCAATGTGTTTCATAATCGATCGGTTTTGCATAGGTAATAACTTTATCGGCGTGACAAATCAAACTTCGCTCACTACTTTTATACACTAACTACACTTAGATCGTTGTCCTTCGAGCTTAAGTCAATATACCTCTAAATATACAAGAACTTAATAACTCTAAGGTTCTTTATTTTGTTTTCACTCGTAAAGCCTAAGCTTTTAATATCCCTCGTTCGTGTCTACTGAGTTATGACGACATAAATATCCATCCTACCGGCATAGAGTCATTAATGTTATTTGTAATTAAACCGTTGACAATGATAAATATCTGAATTATGATTTATCTTTTCATTAAGTTGGTCTTGCCGCAGTTCGTTCAATGGGACGAGCGTCCATCTACGTCCGTTAATCTGAAAGTTAATCAATTATTTGTTGCTCTTGAGTAACTTGGTTGTTCGTAACAGACGTTCAGCGTTTGTGACAAATCATTTGCCTTGCATTTGCACGAGAATCGTATATACCTATTACTAGTCAGGTGAATTATGAATATAGTTTTGGACACTGGCTTATTTTGTCCAACCATTTTGTTTTTTTATTTCACCTAACGACTAAAATATTAAACAACAACTTTAGATCGTTTTCTGGAACAAAACGTTCTTTAACACTGTTCTCAAATTCATTCAAAGACACTTTTCTCACGATCATTTATTTTTGTTGCAGGAGCTGAAAGAGAGTTTCAACTATGGTCTCTTCTGCCCTCCCGTCAACGGCAAAGCCGGCAAGTTTCTCGATGAGGAACGACGGCTCGGCGACTATCCCTTCAATGGACCTGTTGGATATCTTGAGGTAATTCATGTTCTTTCAATAATCAGACCAAAACTTTCAGCTACGAGAAATTATGAACTTATAAAAGCTGTAGGTATATACAAAGATACTCAAATCTTGGGAACATAAGTAAATAAAGTAACCTAAAGTAGACCTAAATGCCCAACAGATAATCTATAATACCTTTATTTTCTTCTTTCCAGTTGAAATACAAACGGCGTGTGTACAAAATGCTGAAGCTAGACGAGAAGACGCTGAAAGCTCTACACTCCAGAGCGAACCTGCGGCGCTTTCTGGAACACGTGACGCATGCGCAGATCGACAAGATTACTAAAGCCTGCGCTAAGGGCCTCGATCCTAATTTTCATTGTCATGAGACTGGAGGTGAGCTTTACAATATTATTTGGTTTGATACTTACCGCCGGTTTCTGAAAGCCCGATCAAAACTCATCGCATGTCAAGTCACTTGCTATCTCTATCTTATTCGATGTAATAGCTGAAATGGCGAGTGACTTGACATCCGATTAGTTTTGATCGAGCTTTCAGAAACCGGTTAGAGCAGCACTCCATTTCTTGTTGTACTTATTTCCGTTAATTTATACTTTTGTTCCACATGTCCAATTTCTTTCGTGGGCAGCGCATTTATTGACTAAAGACTACAAAGTTCATTTTCGGATCAACACAAATTCAGCAGTTTTGGATAATTCTGAACAGCAGCATCACTACATTGTATAAAACAAAGTCGCTTTCTCTGTCCCTATATCCCTATGTATGCTTAAATCTTTAAAACTACGCAACGGATTTTGTTGCGTTTTTTTTTATAGAAAGAGAGATTCAAGAGGAAGGTTTATATGCATAATACAAGCATAATCTCTTGGATAACCCACAATAACCGTTCAGTATAAATCTAACGTAGATAATTAATTATCACTTCTTTTCAATCAACATTTTAAAGACTTTTTTCGGGTTTTCGTTCCTCTCCATTCATTTTATAGATAACTAGTGGCTTCCCGCGGCTTCGCACGCGTTGAAGTGGTGAGCCGTGATTGAGCCACAAACATCCAAACATCGTAACTTTCGCATTGATTTGTATATTATTAGGGTAGGATTTTAAATACCTATAGGCGTACATTACCTATATTAGGTAGGTAGGTACAGGTACTGAGTTTAGCACAAATATGACAAATACAACAAAGACAACCTTACACGGAAAGTATGTACTTATTTGTTCCTAGTTTCTACCCCAAAAACAAACGAAACAGCTTCACGACTTTGATCCCCAGACACTGTAGATACTCTCAAATCTCTGCGTGTCAACTCAAGTTTCCCGTTTTTAGAATGTCCCTTACAAACATTGACGCCTCGTTGTATCCTTTTTACTCGAGCGCAACGAAGGAGGGTAGTTTAAAAAAACTTTTAGGAGTTGTTTTCGAAAATCAAACAGTATTTTTCTAATTTATCCACAGAACATATTTTCTTTTAGTTTGAAGTTAATTACACTACGCGTTAAAAATCTTCCATACAAAACTTGAAACTTTGGCAGTCTTTTGCACCCTTTGCAGTTGTAGCTAGTTTTAAAATAATTGTAACGTGATTTTAAATTATTTATCGTGGAGTATATTTACTTCAAGTTTGAAATCAATTGCATGAGGCGTAAAAAATCTCCCATGCTAACTTTTACAGTCATTTGCACCCTTTGCTATCAAAAGCCTTTCCTTTTCTTAAGCCTTGGAGTACATCTACTTCAAGTTTCAAGTTTGTAAGTTCAAGGAATACAATTTGTCATACCAACGGTTTCAACCCTTTTTACACCCTTAGGGGTTGCATTTCCCAAAATCCCTTCTTAGTACACCTCTACGCTATAAAACCTATGTACTCTTCAAATTTCAAGTCTCTAGGACCAGCGGTCAAAAAATTACCATACAAAGTTTTACATCCCTTTGCACACTTATCAAGGGTAGTTTTAAAAAACTAAAAATGCCTTTACTATTTTTTTGCCTTGAAGTATATGTACTCCAAGTTTGAAGTTTGTAGGTTCAAGGAATACTATTTTTCATACAAACGTTTTCATCCTTTTTTACAGCCATAGGGGTTGAATTTCCAAAAATCCCTTCTTAGTCAACCTCTACGCTATAAGACCTATGTACTTTTCAAATTTCACGTCTCTAGGACCAGCGGTCAAAAAACTCCCATACAAACTTTTACACCCCTTTGCACACTTATTAAGGGTAGTTTTAAAAAACTAAAAATGCATTTCTTTTTTATTTGCCTTGAAGTATATGTACTCCAAGTTTCAAGTTTGTAGGTTCAAGGAATACTATTTTCCATACAAACGTTTTCATCCCTTTTTACACCCATAGGGGTTGAATTTCCAAAAATCCCTTCTTAGTACACCTCTACGCTATAAGAACTATGTACTTTTCAAATTTCACGTCTCTAGGACCAGCGGTCAAAAAACTCCCATACAAACTTTTACACCCCTTTGCACACTTATTAAGGGTAGTTTTAAAAAACTAAAAATGCATTTCTTTTTTATTTGCCTTGAAGTATATGTACTCCAAGTTTCAAGTTTGTAGGTTCAAGGAATACTATTTTTCATACAAACGTTTTCATCCCTTTTTACACCCTTAGGGGTTGAATTTCCAAAAATCCCTTCTTAGTACACCTCTACGCCATAAGACCTATGTACTCCTCAAATTTCAAGTCTCTAGGACCCGCGGTTTAGGCTGTGCGTTGTCTATATGTCAGTCAGTCAGTCAGTCAGGACTTTGATTCTTAAAGTATTAGAGATAGAGATAGCTCATAAATAGGTATTTATTAAGTAGATATAGATTTCTTACATTCTGGCTTTTCAAATGTACCAATATTCCACAGTAGCTCTATTATATTACTTTGTTCATTTACATAAAGATCCATATCTGCTATTGTTCCGCGTATACTTATGGCAACGGTATTGTGCGAACCGTATCAATCCAGGCGTACCTAATCTGCGATAAATGTCGATCCAGCCTTGAGGCTTTGTATTTATTTGTTCCGTCGAAGACATAACAGATACTAGCAGTGATGTAAGTGCAAAATATACCTATCACTGTCGTAGCGGTCGCGCTCAGCATCAAATATCTTTTCAATAAATGTATGTACCGTCTTTCTTATCTTTTCAATAAATGTACCGTCTTCCTTATTGTTAAATATCCTATCAATATGCAAGTTTCAGTTCAACAAGTACCTATAACTTGGTGGACGTGAAGTAAGCCGTTTGGGGAATCCTCCATCACTATTGGCCATTTATGGACAAACGGCTAACTTCAGGACTGCCAAGTTAAACTAGTTGAAATATAGTTTGTGAAACAAAGATGAAATGTATTTAGGTATTGAGCTTATCAATAGGTTCGTAGACCGCTCATTGTATTCCACTTTGTTATTTATGTCTTTTTAGGTTTAAAGAGTTTATTCTCATAAGAACAGTTAAAATGAGATATAGGTAGAACATAAAGTAGATTTAGGCTAGTGGCGAAGTACGCTTAACTTAAAAAACATTCTTATTAAATGTTTAGTCTAGTGGCGAAACATGTATTACTTAAAAATATTCTTATAGGTAAGCACAATATAAATGTATAGGCTAATGGCGAAACATGTATTTCTTAAAAAATATTTTTTTATTTTTGTTATGTGCAAATTTTTATATCGTGTAGGTAAATCTAACTTTCTAGCTCAATAGGTAGGGTGCTACTATATTATTATCTAGTATGCTCATGATATACTTATAACATCTTAACTAATATATAATTTTCTTTTTGCTTATAGAAACACCACTAACGATAGCTGCAGGCCTAAAAACGCCCGCGAAAGTGTTGATAGCCCTAGTCAACGGCGGAGCGTTACTGGATTACCGAACTAAAGATGGCAGCACCGCTATTCATAGAGCTATCGAAAAGAACTCCCTTGAAGCTGTGAAGACTTTGCTGGAACTTGGCGGGTCGCCTAATTATAAAGACGGGAAGGGCTTGACGCCATTGTATTTGTCGGTGACTAATAAGTCCGACCCATTGCTTTGTGAGACGTTATTGCACGACCACGCGACGATTGGTGCTACTGATCTGCAAGGATGGCTGGAAGTGCATCAGGTAATTCACAAGCTGAATTTTATTCATCATCATCATCATCATCAGCCTAAAGAAGTCCACTGCTGGACATAGGCCTCCCCTATACATTTCCAGGAAGAACGATTCCGATCTATCCCTCTCCATCCACCGACTTCCCGCGATCCTGACAATGTCGTCAGTTCATCGGGTAGGAGGGCGTCCCACGCTTCGTTTTTCTGTTCGTGGTCGCCATTCGAGAACCTTTATTCCCCAACGGTTATCAGTCCTTCGAGCTATATATGACCTGCCAATTGCCACTTGAACTTGCTTCTCCTACTACCTACCTACCTACCTTGGTTCTCCTACGGATTTCCTCATTTCTGATTTTATCCCGTAGTGAAACTCCCAGCATAGCTCTCTCCATAGCCCATAGAACTTTAGTTTACATTATAATGTGTTGTTGACATGGCAGGTCATATATCTCTAAGAACTGTCAACCTGGAAGATGAAGCGTGAGACGTCCATCGACACTACTCGATGGACCGTCGACATTTTAAGGATCGTGGGAATTTGTTGAATGGAGCGCGCTCAGAATCGTTCTTCTTGAAAATGTATAGGCGAGGTCTATATTCATCAATGTACTTCTTAAGGCTGTAGACACCAAAATGACGTAACGTGACTTTTTGAGTTACACTGTGGGCCAACTCAGTAACTTTTAGTAAGTAGATATATACCATACATGTCACGCAGTGTCACCCCAACAATCAAACAGCCCAAGAGTATAATCGACCGTTGTTCATGGTACACCAGCAAGTTTCAAATTGATTGAACCGATGAAAAAGTCTGACTAAACAATCAAACCTTTCAATTCATCTAACTTAAGTTTATTATTATTTATTTACCATATTATATACTATCTTTATATTATCTTTTATTATTATTTTGATTTATGAGCTTAAACAGCCAACATTTACCTTCAACAAATTCAAATTCAAGACCTTACAATTGGCAGGCATGTCGCAACGGCCTAGTGCAGCACCTAGACCACCTGCTGTTCTACGGCGCGGATATGAACGGGCGCAATGCCTCCGGCAACACGCCCCTACACGTTTGCGCTGTCAACGCTCAAGACTCATGCGCAAGGCAGCTTCTCTTCAGGGGCTGTAATAAGGAATCCCTGAACTTCGCCAACCAGACACCTTACCAGGTAGGATAAGTTTTTAAGAGTAGTGTTTTTTATACTACTTGCTGATGGACCGCCTGATGTTAAGTAGTAATCATCATCTATAAAAAATAATTGCCTCGAGTCGCGCAAGATAGGAACGTGCCCTACGATGCACTGCTCTGCACCCATCAATCAACTTGAAGCAAACGGATGTTATGCCGTATGTGCCTTCAAAGAATAAAAAATATTAAGCATTTGATATTGTAGCCAATGTTGGAGAAATACCTACCACGAAATTGTTAGTTATACATATAACAATGTATGTTATGTTATTACTTACCTACTTAGTATGAGACAGGGATTTGACGAGGTCCAATTTATGATACGTTTGTAATTCGTATGTGTATTTGACGATCTACAGGTGGCAGTAATTGCTGGAAACTTAGAACTGGCAGAAGTTATAAAGAACTACAAATCTGAAGAAGTTGGTGAGTCACAACCTGGTTGTATAAAATATAAATTTATTAATATCACTATTGCATGGCTTCGATTGGCGCTTTATAAACCCTTGTAAATAACAATAAACTAGATATTTAGAAACAACTAACAAAAGTCAGGAAAGATCAAATCGTAAAATATTATGTAGAGGATATTGATTGTAACAACATAAAACAAGTCCATTTTTTAGAAGCACTTTGAATTACCATCTCAAATCTATGATAATATTCTTAAGTAAGTATGTATGTATATGCAGTGTATGGTCTATTATTAGCATTTTTTATATATCTTATTTATTAATCAGGTGTGCATGCCGTCATCCATAAATATACATATTTCTAAGTCATTGCTTATTTATCATTCAAATGGTGATGGTTGTACATCTAATGAGCTGTATCTAATATACCTATTTTAAGAAAATGTATTTATTATGTATTTTACTAACAGGGATTTATTCTGTGGTATCACGTAGTTAATAAAACATCCTCGGTAACTTGAAACTAGGTACCTGCATATTATACACCTGAAAATATTATAATATTATGTAATATTTATATTGTATCTAATTTTACATTTAGTTAAATTTATTTTAGCACAAATTAATTTATACTCCTCTATTATTATTTACATTCCCAATCTGTTTTTTTATTTGAAAAGCAGTTTTGGTTTTGTTTTGGCACGATTATATTTGTTTGGGTGGGCTACGGGTGGTATTACAGTGCCGTTCCGAGGTCCGCCGCGGTACAATCCGAAGCGTCGCTCGGCTGCGTGGAGCTGGTGGGGCGGCTCTGTGGGAGACCGCTCCTCGCTCGCGTCTTCCACCCGCCTACCACCAGAGCTAGACGCTCTGCTTCGCGGCCCTCATATCGCCTCACCCTGCAGCCTCGACAGACCCTTCTCTTCAGCATCCTCAAGCATCAGCGATGCGAGCCATCCGAGCCATGAAGACGACGCTAGCATCCTCACAGGTATAAAAACCAACAAGACAAAGTAATGGTTTAGACGGTTTGAAGATACATTACAAAAACTACGAATTATTGCTTAACCAAGACAATTAAATTGATCGGATAATAATGATTATACGTTGGTTTTTGTGATAGCATCTATAATCCGTAATAATTTCGTAATAATCTAAGATCAATCAATATGTCCAAGCACATCAGTGATGTAACACGTGTCCATGTGAAAGACAACCATCACCATGCACCGACCACGTCATTGTCATATTCGACTGCATGTTATATGTGCCTATTGTAAATACGTAGTTCCACGGTTCGCTTGTCGCTTCGTTCCTTTCCAGATGTTTGTTGACCCTTACCTTCTAGATTTAGTTTAGCTGTAACTTTACTTCCTTTTATCTTCGAATCTTTAAAAAAATATATACCAAGGTATTTTTCGTCTTTTAAATTACGATACTTAACTTGCCTAATTCTAATAATCTGCTAGTTTATAAAGTTTGTAGCTCGAACCTCAAAAGTACAATTTTATAATCTCAATGCGAGAAAAGAGGATTCTTAAATGATGTTATAACAGATATATAAATGAAATTATTTATAAAACTCACTTTATCGTATAAACAAATCACTACCTACCATCATATTAAATAAATGAAGTACTACTAAACTAGTGTACACAATAAAATCCAAAAAAAAATCTCTTTAACAAAAAATACCGCTAAAATGTAACCGTTTTGTAAGCAAAATACTATGCCAAAAACATATAGCTAAATTCCATACCCCACCGGCGACTTTATAGATAAAAGCGCGGGCGACACTAGCGACATTATATCCGACTCGAGCGGCGTGGGCACCAGCAACTCGGACACTACCACCTGCTCGCTGCAGACCGCTGGAGCAACGGTGGTGTGTCTCCAGCCTTATGAACCGACCGCGCCTGGCCATCTCAGGCTCAACCAGGGCGATATTATTGAAGGTACAGTATTCAAACACCCTGAATGAACCCAGAAAGACATTTACAAATAAAACTGACCCAAACGACACTTCTGATAAAGAAAACTCTGAACTCAAAGTGGACGATAGTGTTATTTGCATTGCTTGCAACAGCCACAAGTACTTTACACAAAATGAGTACGCGCTTACTAAATACTAACACTCATTGACACATTTTAAACACACATAAGGCAATATACATTTTATGTCGTCATTTCTAAATAACAAAACTAGAAGACTAAAAGCAGCAAAATAAGGGATACACAAAGCTTCTTATGAATTTACAGTAACTGGAGCAACAGATGATGGTCTATTGGAAGGCACAGTTCGAGGGTCCGGAGCTTCGGGTCTATTTCCGAGCCAATGCGTCCAGGAAGTGAGACTGAGACAGAATGCTAACTTGCATCAGGTATGGCACCTTCAACAATCTTATTAAAGCAAAATTTCAAAATCAAATATCTAAAGAAACAATATAACTATACTTTTTCAATGATGCTTACAGGTGCTAGCTTCAGGGCCTATACATCACTCCCGAGTTACAGGAAGGCGAGAAATGGCTGTTAGTAAAACTTACAGCGCAACGGCTCCTAGGATAAAGAAATCGTAAGTACTTGTCTCTGCCCACGTGACTATTCCTATCTACTTACTACTTGAACACCTTCAACAAACTAATGATATCAATCGACCTAGTAACGACGCATTCAATAGATACAAAATACAAAACATTGTTTTGAAACATGAGACAATGTTATCGATCAACAAACATAGCAATTCGGTCAGCTTGTTATTGAACGCTCAGTTTAGCTATCGATGGTTAGCGCAAAAGAATCACGCGGAGACTCCGCAAAAGAGTTCGAGGCTAAGTTAAATAATCTAATTAGAAATCATACAATATGTGCATCCGTGAAGATAAAGTTTATGTTAATAGGGTAAGTGGTTCTCAAAAATGGTTTATTAAATAATATTTCAGCGTAAACAAACCCCTACCCATAACTAGTCGAGCATCAATTGAAGGCCTACCAGCTAAGTAGCGGATGAAATATAATAACACTCAATGCCTATTGAGCCATCCTACATCCGCTTTTACAGTGTATGGAACAGATATTTTACATCCATGAATGAGTGTGCCATTTCTTTCTCTTGAATGTTTTGTCTTCCCAGACAGATTTATGATTTGTGCACAATAACGTCCGCTCTTTTAAGGAATACACATAATAATATTTTCCATATAATCAACAACTCGCCAACTCACGTTTCAGATACGGCAACATAGAGACCCGAACGGTAGTGCTCCACAGGGCACGCCGCGGGTTCGGCTTCGTCCTCCGAGGGGCGAAGGCCTCATCACCACTGATGGAGCTCCGCCCCTCGGAACGGTGTCCGGGGCTGCAGTATCTAGACGACGTAGACGCTGGTGGCGTGGCTGATCGGGCTGGTCTTCGAAAAGGAGACTTTCTCGTAGCGGTTAGTTATTTTAAAGCAATGATCGAATATGATAAAATTATTTTACTTATAGTAAATCTCTTTCCAGTACGGACTGGAAAGAGATGTGTCGTCCAGGGGCCTTATGCTCACTTCGAGCGAGATTATCTCACGGTGGAGATGATGTCATATCTCGTTCAATAACTAGTTGACCTTGCGTCTCGCATGAACTTTGAATGAGAAAATTGGGGAGTGAGATGGTGAGAATGGGGATATAATAGTTATCGAACGAGATATGACGTCATCTCCACCGTGAGATAATCTCGCTCGAAGTGAGCATAAGGCCCCAGTTACACGATGGTTTGACGACATTGTCAGCGTCGTGGGCCGTAAATGGATGAGGGTAGCCCAAGACCGTTTGAAATGGAAAGAGTGGGCTAAGTCGGGCTGCGGATGATGATGATGATGATAGTAAACCTATAAAGACTGCGACAACTGCTGTAGGTACATAGCCCTGCCATGAAGTTTATGATGATTTAATACAATTTAATATATTATCATCTTTCTCTGATTTCAGATAAACGGCGAGGATGTGTCTGCGGCGTCACATGAGCATGTGGTGGAACTTATCCGCAGTTCCGGTGCCCTCGTTTCCATGACTGTTGTCTCGTTGAGTAGTAATGGTGAGTGCCAAATAAAAAGAAAGCAAACCAAGACAGCAAACATTACAAATCAAGTTATCACAAAAAAATCAAGGTTTTTTTTTTGTTCTTTTTTGAATCCGCAATCAGTTGGTGGACTATAGGCTCGGCTGGAACAATGGCGATTAGGGTCCAGATGCAGCAGTCTTTTTAGAATCAAGGTTAAGTGCACGAAAGCGACAGGTAACAGATTCTTACGAAGACGAACACGCGTTTCAGGTAGCAACGAGAACAACACGTGTACGGTGCCCACGAGCAAGTCTCAAAACCAGCTGTCGAGTACGGGCCGGCCGTACGCCGCTACCTTACCGAGAAAAGGTGCCGGAGGTAATATTCGTAGTCATTAAATACATAGTAATTATCTTTTGGAAAACCAAAAAACAATATTGAAAATTCAAAGTAATATTTTTCGGTTCATCTTGAAATAAAGGATTTGTTATCAACTTATACAACGCTCTCGTGGTATCCGGATAAAGCCTCATCCACGAGTATAGTCTGCTATTCTAGACCATGAACTTTATTTATTCCAGGTTTCATCTTAAGGGGCTGACAACTATCAAACAACTTCTCGCTCGCACGTTTCGACATGTTGAAAGAGATAAAATCACTATACTCATTTTCGAAAAATCGCAATCAACGATTTTGTGTGCAATCACATTGCACACAGTTTAGTAAAAATTTCATTTTGATCGATTCAAGTTTTCCTACTTAAAAGTTTGCCTATGTACGAAAACTAGTAAAGCAAACTTTTGAGTAGGAAAACATGTATCGATCAAAATGAAAGTTTTACTAAACTGTGTGAAATGTGATTGCACACAAGATGGTTGATTACGATTTTTCGAAAATGAGTTTCGTGATTTTATATCCTTCAACATGTCGAAACGTGCGAACGAGAGACACATTAGCTCTTGTCTTCGCCTTAACTCATCAGACTGTGTCTTTCGTTATTTTAGCGTTCGGATTTGGCTTTTTAAATTTCTGATCTGAAAGAATTCTTGTGATATTTGCAGGTCGAAGTCCAGCGCCAGCGCCACCTCGTAGAGATCCTCGCACCACATTGAGCGTGGGACGTGCGAGAGCCAAGTCCATGGTAGCTGGCTTAGGTAAGCATCTCGAAACTGTTTTGCCTAAGTGTGGATTTCTTGACAACTGTGGGGCCTCAGTCAGTTTCAATCTGTTTCTATTTGATTGTTTCTAAGCTTATTTACAACTAGGTTTTCCATATTTTTTATTATTTTACTAAATTAGTATAGCGCATGATTAGCGGTACCCTAATGTGATTACAATCTAGCCAAGTAGGCTATTGAGTAATTTTGCTTTGACTTAATTTTATAGAAATAGTATTACTAAGAATGTGTCCATTGGCACTTTTCTTACAGTCTCTATTTAAGGCGAGATTTTCCATATATTGTGTTTTCATTTCAGAAAATGGTGGTGAAAAAGAAGAAACTTGTGAGCCTCTTGGAGTGGCTGGCAAGTCTTCTTCAGCAGAATCAGTTCAACTGCACGGAGGCAACAATAGCAACAGTGAGTTTTGATCTTGTGTCTTCAGCAATCATTGATCCTCTGCGAAAACAATTACTAAATTGTATTTCAATTAGTCCACTTCTTCAACCTTTTTCCTAGCTTTTGTTTTTTAATGATGATTTTTATCCAGGTGGCACGCCATCGTCCGGCACTCCAGTTGCACCTCGTACTGCTTCAATTCGGCAAAGGCCCGCCTCATCTCGAATCACAGCCGCTGAACTTGAAGAGCTGTTCCAACGGCAGGCAGATGCTGACACTGCGTGAGTGACTTTATTTTAGTCTCTACGACTGGTGTTCAATAGGAGTTCTCATTAACATTTTTATATTAAACACATTTCAGTGGTGGCGCAAGTGCAATGATGACAAGATCAGCATTCACGGACGGAGACTTGGAGGGGGCTCCATTCTCGCCAGCGCGGATTCCAACGCGCGTTTACGCATCCGTAGCTGAAATGAAACGTTCGCGAGGGAAGGTATGTTTGACATACTTATATGCCATTTATAATAGTGTAAGCGAAAAATAGTCTTTGGTTAGTGAATTATGACGTCACTTGGTTTCGAGATACAGAATAACTTCCATAATTTTTACAGGCCATTCTACAATTTAATGAATACTCACAAAGATTTAATATAGTCCCAAAAGTTATTACCCGAGTGAGATTTGAACCCACGACCTTCCCCTTGATACGGGGCAGGGGAAGGTCGTGGGTTCAAATCCCACTCGGGTAATAACATTTTTGGGACTATATTAAATCTTTGTGATTTTCCTTAAGTGTAGTAAACACTATAAAAACAAATAAAAATTAATGAATACTATATTTATTCCAGGTGTGGAGCAAGTCGCAAAGCACGCTTCGACGTGATTTCCACTCAACCCCAGACCTGGCGGCAGAACACGCCACGCAACCGTTACGGACGCGCTCTTCAGAAGATGTGCACGGTACGTACCTTAATTACCAAGTATTGTGTATTTCATATCATTAGAAGAAAACTTGATATTTAGGTTATTAAAGGTGCCTATGAAACTAACGCATTGAAATAATATCACCAAGTGCACAGGCTTGCATTGTAAATGCTATGCTTGACAGCCTTCACAGCTCAGTTGGTAGTAGCTCTGCCTTCTGCGCCGTAGGCCGTGGGTTCGAGCCCCACCGAGAACAAACATTTGTGTGATGAACACAGATGTTTGCTCTGCCTGGGTGTTATTATCTCTTCTCTAATACTATAAGAATCAAAGTCCTGACTGACTGACTGACTGACTGACTGACTGACTGACATATAGACAACGCACAGCCTAAACCGCTGGTCCTAGAGACTTGAAATTTGAGGAGTACATAGGTGTTATGGCGTAGAGGTGTACTAAGAAGGGATTTTTGGAAATTCAACCCCTAAGGGTGTAAAAAGGGATGAAAACGTTTGTATGAAAAATTGTATTCCTTGAACCTACAAACTTGAAACTTAAAGTACATATACTTCAAGACAAAAAATAGGAAATACATTTTTAGTTTTTTAAAACTACCCTTAATAAATGTGCTAAGGGATGTAAAAGTATGTATGGGAGTTTTTCGACCGCTGGTCCTAGAGAGACTTGAAATTTGAAGAGTACATAGGTCTTATGGCGTAGAGGTGTACTAAGAAGGGATTTTTGGAAATTCAACCCCTAAGGGTGTAAAAAGGGATGAAAACGTTTGTATGAAAAATTGTATTCCTTGAACCTACAAACTTGAAACTTGGAGTACATATTATACTTCAAGACAAAAAAATAGGAAATACATTTTTAGTTTTTTAAAACTACCCTTAATAAGTGTGCTAAGGGAGTAAAAGTATGTATGGGAGTTTTTTGACCGCTGATGTTCGCATGTATCGAATATAAGAGTCCATTGAAATGCGCTGGTGGGCGAGGTAAGTCGGATCTACAGAAAGATGCGACCTGACTGTAGATCTTATTAATCCTTAATCCTTAGGTATCACTTTGAGGCTTAGTTTGGGGCGAGATAGTGCTGTGTGGATTGTCCACCAATGTTTATTTATTAGGTATTTCTAGCTACCTAATATAATTTATTGAAGTTGTTTGTCTAGGTCCAGGTCGAGTTCCCCCGCCGACGCAGCCTCCGCCGCCGCCGCCCGGGCTGAACGCTGGCGGCATCACTCCGGCCTCCACGTTCCGGCCAGCAGCGCCGGCTAAACTCTACGCGTCGCCAAAGGACCTGGAGTCCGTCGCTTACAGGCCTGCACGAGCCGACACGCACGCTGTAGGTTACTTTTTTTATTTTTAAACTTACCCCTCAACTCTGTTTTTTTTTTATACATCTAATTGATGAAACAAGCAGATGGCCCACCTGGGGCCTTATGCTCACTTCGAGCGAGATTATCTCACTGTGGAGATAACGTCATATCTCGTTCGATAAACTATATAACCCCATTCTCACCATCTCACTCCCCAATTTTCTCATTCAAAGTTCATGCGAGACGCAACGTCAACGAGATATGACGTCATCTCCACCGTGAGATAATCTCGCTCGAAGTGAGCATAAGGCCCCTGATGTTAAGTGGTAACCATCACGTATAACAAAGCTTTGCCTCGTAAGTCACGCACAATAGTAACATGCCTTACGATGCACTGCCCAGCGTCCATCAACTTGAGGCATACAGATGTTAAGCCTCATGTGCCTGTAATTACACCGGCAACCACACTCTTCAAACCGAAACACAGCAACGCTGCTTGGCGACAGAAAAAGGCGTGGTGGTAGTACTTCCCCGGTCGAGCCCTTCACAAAGAGCTCTACTACTCTTAAAAAAACTTTGATTAGGAATCTGCGCCTGTAGCCAAGTTGTATTCCACATTTTCAGATTTCATAATACGCAGCCGAGTCGTGTCACTTTTTGCAAGCTTACCTTATATAGCTTATAATTTTATATAACCTATTCTTTAAATAATACTTTACAGTATACCATAGACTTTCTACTATAGAAATTAAATCCCACTTAAAACTCCACTTGGATGCGAGTTAGCTTGGCCCTCTCTGGTCTCTTCAATGGAAGACTGAACATAGATGTTCCAAGAATATACATAATATGTAACTGTATTTCGTCATCATCATTCACCATTGAGGCGGGCGCGACTGTTCCCTTCGTTCTACAAGAATATTTGAAATCATTAAAAAAGCTACGCATAGTCCTTTTTTTGGTAAACAGCTTCGTATAGTTTTTCACACTATCAATGCTGAATACGGCTATATTCTTGTTGCTCTGAATTTTTTCTATCATTCTAGACTTAATATGACAATATATTTTTTGTAACTTCAGAGCCGATTGTCCCAGCTTCGATCGTGGACGTCGCCAGGGCGTGCGCAATCTGCAGATGAGCCTTCGAATCAGTACGCACAGCCTTTCAACAATCACAAGGGCTTTGCAAGACAGGTATACTAAACTGTTGACTACTATGGCACGTATGAATGCTATCATTTTACGCAATGCATTATTTTATTCCTCCATCCATTCATTCGTTCTTCACATTTACTAGTGGAGCCGATCAGGGTACGAATTTGTTATTACTCATAAGATATCAAAATCTAAAATCAAAATGTGTGGTGGAACTGTGGTCGAACTCATTCATTTCATTTCATTTATTATTTCCATTTTTAATCTGTGTTCAATTATGGTTTTAGAATTCGACGCCAGCGCCCCCTATCCCTGAGCCCGACTACAGCATGTCGGAGTCAGACGAGGAAGGAGAAGCGAAGCCGAAGGGCGAAGCACCCGCCGCGGCTGAGACCAGTGCTAATAGCAATGCGAGGTCAGTAGTACTTCTTATAATCCAACTTACAGTACCTAACGAGGAACCCATTTCAAATATAGAAACGTACAAAAAAATTGGTTCGTTCCTATATTATGCCTTTCGATTTTTTATTTACTTGTTGAATGACACTTCACAGTACAACTATTTTTTACAATTTTCAGGGTGAAATTTTCACCCCTAACACAATATTTCACACAACATTTTCACCGTAAAAATATTATATAGGTTTAGAAGTTGAATATTCTGTGTTAATTGGTGTTTATTGACTATACTCGATGTTGTGAAAAAATCATTACCCATTTTCAGGGATGCAAAATACACCACAATCTTTGAAACTGAAGGCGAATACATATAAATTCATGCACTAAAGAATTTTGTTCCGAAGGTATAGTTGGTTTCGAAATGTATTGCTGGGGATACTGCTTCATCATCATGTCTATGTTCGTGGATAGGTTCTTCGAAGCCTACTTGTAATTCATCTGTTGTGAAAGTTCTGTATTGTACTTCTTGAAAAGAGAGTCAACAACATATGGCAACTCTTTAAGTTCTCCTCTTGTTTCCGTCTAGCACTTTACACACAATGAAGTGTGGCTTTCTGTGATTCTTAAAGTGATGTCCTTTTTCTATGTTCACTGCATTTTTACACAAATATTGACTGCTATTTAATCATGACCATAAGTGTGATTTTTTTTAAATATACTAACGAAATTTCGCTAGGTCAGTCGTCGTAAGCTTAATGTTACTTCAACGTTTGTATTATTATTTTCAGCGGCAGCAGTTCAGGTTCAAGCTCGATGCAGCACTCCTTCTCCGTGGACGAGATCCAAAAGATCCGCACGCGGTTGAAATCATCCAAATCATGCGGCGACGAGCTCAGCACCGTCGAAAGGGACGACGGCGACAACTCATCATCCGGAGTCTCTTCCGACCAGGAAGCCCAGGCTAAGCCCGCGGTCAGGCGAGATAAGGTTTCGTTCTGCGCGTCCGTAACGGTAAAGTCGTCCAACGATGTTATTAGTACCGAGCCGGTGCACAGTTCTTCGGAGAGTCTCGCGACGCCTCCTCCGCCGATGCAGCGGCACAACTCGTTGACGCGCAAGCGAGCGACGGCGGCTCTGTTGCGGGGGACTGTGGGCTCGGCTCGGGGTCGCTCCGCGGCGGAGAGACTCGGGGTAGACATAGACAAGGCGCCAGGGAGACGAGCAAGAGCCGCGGTCCTACTGGCGGAGCTACCCCCTCCCCCGGAGGAGCCGGCGGGAACAGCCGACGCGGCCCCGCCCGTACTTGCCCCGCCGCCGCAGTTCAGCGATCGGGTCCGAGTAGTCGCAGCGTTACCCAAACAGCTCGCGCACTTGCAGTGAATTCTTATGAGTAGCACACGCGGACTTTTGCTAAATTGTATCTGATTGATTCATTCCGATATTTATTTTGATTATAGAGAAATATTTAAAATTATAAATGAGAGACAATTTACGAAAAAGTCCGTTATAGTTTTCAACAAATCTCACCGGATATACACATAGATTTATTACTTACCTTTCTAGATATTAGCAGACGAGGTGGATTACAGGTTTAGGACACTAGTTCCGGTAGACAGGACTCATTCAATTCATCGATGATTCAAATCGTGCTCACATTGAGTCTTTTATAGTGCCAAATTTTTCTTATCTTCGCAGCCTATCGTCACCTTGTAGTGTAAGAAATTGTCGTATTTCTCACACTTTCTAATTGTTAATGTATTTTGCACTGTTATAGAAGATATTGTGAGCTACGTTTGATGTTCTTGTTCTCATCCGCTATATGTAGCATAATAAGTATTCACGTTTGAACACTCGTCCTAGGCTTCTGACTATAAATGTAACAAAAAGTCTTCTTTTGCGAAAGAAGTTAAAAGTTAAGAGATATAACCTTTTATAATCAAACGACTAAATGAAACCAAAGAACGATAGTATTTATTATTGAGGAGTTAACATTTATATAGTTGAAACTAATTTTTATACATTCCCTTAATAATAATAGGTATTTTGCGTTTCTTCTTTGTAATATTTTCTTGTTGTATGTATACAATCGTCTCAAATGTGTCAAATATGTAACTGTTTTAAATTATTTTCACTTATTTATTTCTTGTACAAACAATCTATTTTATTTCTACCCTATAACAACGCAACCAAGTGCCATTGTGACTATGTTTTAACATATTTTTATATTATATCTTACTGTAAATATTTTCCAAGAGCTATATGAAAATGTTAAAAGAGTGGACTAAAAGCGTTAAATACAAACCATAATCCGGCCAAAATATATATTATTATAACGAAATAAATATTTATAAAATGCTCCGTATTTATATTATGGATTAAAGTATATTTTAAAATGTGTTCATGGAAGGAAGGAAGGAAAAATTATTTGATTCTTTATATTTCGTCCAATGTTTCGCAATAGCCCACTCTTTTGACCGCGCATCGCGATAAAGGTAAATGCCTATTTCAATTTGAATGTGTTCTTATCTCACAAGACTAGCGCTTATTTTAATCACACATTAGTGTTTCATCCGTTCCATTGTAAAGTACATTTTTATACTAATCGAAATCATCCGTGCATTGTTTTAAAAGTAGTTAGTATAATATTTATGTAGCGCATGAACTACTAACAAAAATATAATATGTAACACCAATTTATAGTTCATTATAAATTTTATAAAATGTGAATGAAATTAAAAATATTTTGTTGCTTTACCGAATTAAAACGACAACATTTAAACATATTTTCAATATTTAGAAAAAATCAAATACTTGTGCGTGAATATGCTGCAAAACCAAATATCGAACTGTGTTTCCTTGAATGCTTAGAATTTGGATGAATTCAGATGAATGAATGTAAAACATTAGATATAACATAATATAATCTATGTTATGTTAATGTTAGCTGAATTCTAGCAAAATTATAGCGTTGGTCAGAGTAGCGAGTCGACCGTCTATGTATTAGCACAATGAATTAATTATTTCCATTATGATTGTATTATTTTATTATTCGTCTTGTCATTATTTTAAGTTGTATAAATGAATGTTGTCTATATAAGGCATAGGTAGGTAGCGGTAATGATAATAGGCAATATTTTAGAATAACAGATTTCGAGGGTAGGCCAGATCGGTTACTGACAGACTTCACTTTCTGTTTTTCCTGTCATAGTCATCACAATAATGAATCTCGCAACATCATTCCTTGGTCAGATCATACTATCTTCACATAGTTCAACTTATTTGGCTGCCAGTATTATATATAGCCTAGGAATTCTGGTAGTGTGTTTAAAAGGTTGTTTCATGTAATTTAATGGTAGCAAAATCATATGTAGCCTGAAGCTAGGTGGACAAGGGCCCCGGCGCATAGAGAAAGAATCAGTACCCCAAGTATGAATTTTGCTTACCATATTTGGTTTTTCGTTTTTTTGTTCCGTGTTCATTGCGGGTTTTGTATGAAGACGCGATAGAGATACCGATATGGTAAATGATTTGCGAATTTGTAAATGATGCTTAGTAGTTATAAAAAGTGAAGTCTGTAAGTGGCTGTAGCCATTTTGTATAATACCATTGTTTGTTTGGTTAAGTCCACTAGGCTACTCTTATCTGAATACCCAGTTAATAAAATTAAATTCCAGTTCATCTGATACTACAGAGCATTTTACACAGTACATGAGTTTCCCTGGTATATTTATTCTGTAGAAAATAAAGGCTCAGATTATAAAACGTTCAGATTGAAATGATTCTTCGAATTCGAAGAAAAGTTATACTAACCAAGATCGACCATCATGGTTATACTAACCATCTTGGTTAGTATAACTTTCGTCCGAAGTATAAGGTTTTTTAGAAAGTAGAATTTAAGAAACGTGTATAATTTCGAGGAAAATTACCAGGGGAGAAGAAATTACCGCTGTTGGTTATTTCTACAGCAAAGATTAGGTTTGATATTTTAGTATATCAGGATTCAGGTATTTCGCAATCTTTCCATCGATTCTCTGAGTCAGATGGGCTGGAGTAAATTCTTTGGGATTTGGCTAGGGATGCAAATAGACTTAACAGTTTGTTTCATTTGAATCTCAGTATCGAACGTGTAACTACAACCTTGGTATACTTTCAAATGAAAAATTAAATGTTTCATCACTTATTAGTGTATTTTTTATTATTCTCTACAAGTAGGTACATTAACTCTTAAACGCATACTAAACGTTACTTAAATTTTAACTATAATTATTGGCTTTTGGTAAGCGATGTCAATATTTCCAGAATTTCCATTACTTTTTATCAACGTTATCTTACTTTGGAACTACAAAATTCCATTCTATTAATAACTTTTTACTGACACCAATAAGTTGTACTCATAAAATAATTATTATTCGACATTGCATTGTTTTCTTATCTAACACGTGATAGTAACTGGACATTGAAAATACTAATCAAGCTGTTTCAACACAAAATAGCTTGTTTTATAAAAACTTAACTGGACGGAGTTTTCATTACCCATAAAATTTAAGTATCAATAAGTGGAATGCCATAAGTTCGAATCCCACTCTTAAATTTTACTAAATATAAAAAAAAAACATTAATATTAATTAAGTTAGTTTTGCTTAAACTTTATTTATATTTTATAAACGAAATGCATTTCGTATCTTAAAAGGTAATGGACGGAATCAATAGGTGGTTTTGTTTGTTCAAAAATCAGTCTTACTCATTTGTATTAAGGTCCAGGTACGAAGCGGCATCTTCTATTTTTACCAGTCGCCTATAATCGACATTCTCGCTGCACATCGGACACTTTCCCTCTTCTCGTAGAATCCTGAAAAAACAGTTTAGTAAATAAATTGATTGTCAATTTGTAGCTGCAATTGTATAACCGTCTCGATTTCGAATGATTCGCGTAAGCGAGATAGATATACAAGGTGTTCCAATCCTTGTGTTTAAAAACTTCAAGGGGCTAAAGTACCCAAGTGTTGGCTCATACAACAGTTCAACACCTACCTGGCTAAAATGTATGAAACAGCTGTTTTTTTTTCGCGTTCAGTGTTGGTTCCTTAGAAAAAGTTATTCATATTGATAGGTACTTTAGCCCCATGAAGTTTTTAAACACAAGTATTGGAACACCCTGTATAATCGCGATTTAAGACGTCCGAAACTAGCTCGTTTTAAATTTAGAAATCAACGTTGGCATAAACAAAACTTACTCTAAAAATTCGGAGAGGATAGCAGGAAAGTCGCACTCAGGACACGCAGTTAAATCGTCTTTCACAATGTGTAGACCCTGCAAGAAGAAAGTATTTTCATATTTATCATCAACACGTATAGTGTAATGTACTCAGTGTACGGTATCTACTTAGTTCTGGCTATTTGACCTACTCTAGTACCTTATTTTAATTTTAAGCCTTGCTTTTAGCTGAATTGCATTACGGCGTTACTCAGGGTACAATACTCGGACCTTTGTTGCTTCTACTGTTTATAAACGATCATGTTCACAAATTCTAAATTACTGCTATTTTGTCAAACAAAAAGTTCCGGAGAACAACATTATAAAGGTTCAGGAAAAATATAATTTTGATCAACGCAAGTTTCCATACGCCAAAAAGTCCCAGTCTTGACAACATACACAGCTCACAAACTTTCGTAATTATATTTACTATAGTTATATGTAGTACTAGCGGCCTGTCCCAGCTTCGCATGGGTGGTCATAAATTTTTTGAACATTTTAGGATAAACTTAAACCGTGGGTTCGAGCCTCGCGTCTACTTATTTCATACATTTGCACGCGCTTCTCCTTGAGTAAGTGAAATCGCACCCCGCGCGAGACCCGTGGACCCGTTAACATTTTTAATTTCGTCATATCTTTTGAATGGAATGTCCGATTTGAAAAATTTAAGAAGTAATCTATAGGTATTGAAACCGTCTTAATTATGAAAAGATTTATTTGGATAAGGATTAATACCAAGGTACAAATAAAGACCCTTTTCTAGCGGAGGCATTTCAATTAATTTTTTATAATAAAAGAACACTTATTGTGACATAACTATAATAGTTAGACATATGCTGTCGCGACATTTTTTGTAGATGATAACGTGTTCTACAAAATCGTAGTACATTATTTTGTTCTATCTTCAATAGTTTTCGCAGCGCACGCGATGTAAAGTTTTTTGTTTTCCACCTTGGGTTACATTATTGAAGTTTTAGTAAGGATCCCTGATTATTTTGAAAATATAATATAGCCTATGTTACTCAGGGATAATGTAGCATTCTAATGGTGAAAGAATTTTTGAAATCGGACCAGTAGTTTTTGAGCCTATTCGTTACATACAAAAATACAAAAATACAAAAATACAAAGTTTACCTCTTTATAATATTAGTGTAGATTACTTACTGTAAAATTTACAATAATATTAATAACTCACTGTAGCCAGACAGAAAGGCACGTCTGCCTCACAGTGCGTGCATCGTAAATCTGCGATAGGCATGTCTGCGCCGCAGACGGGACAGGGGGAAGTGGTGGGGACGGGTGCGACAGTGCGAGGCGCGTGACGTACTACCGACTCTATCTTCTTAGCGTACTTCGGATCTATCTAGAAAGAGATAGAAGATACTTTATTGTACACAATGATATATTATAACTTATAATGTACAATGGGCGGCCTTATCGCTGAAAGAGATGTCTTCCAGGGAATGTTAGATTGGAAAGTAGTTACAGAACGGTAGTGGACGACCAACCTACTAAAACCAACCAGTAAAAATGAGTCTTTGCTTGTTAATTTAAGAAATATCTACGAAATTAGTAGTGCTGTCAAAAAAATTATATAATAACAAAGCAATAAATGTATTTAGGGCAATAGATGTCGTCAAACTAACGTCTTGGTTCCTACAATTATTTTGTATGATCGTTGTTACCTCTCTCTCTTGTCTGTCACTAGTTTCTTACGTAACAGTGAGGTGAAAGGATTTTAAGTGCGCCTCGAGAGTAAGTACCTGAGATCTGTATTCTGGCTGCATCAGAACTTTGGCCCAGTGATGAGCCTGATGTTTGAGTCCTGCGCGGCCGCATTCTATTACTGCAGACGTCAGAATTGATACTTGATCTGTAACAGAATATTAATGATAAAATTAAAAAATGAGAGCACTGGTGATCTAGTGGTAGCGGCCCCGCCTTCCGATCGTGGGTTCAAAACCGGTCGTGCACCAATGAGTTTTCTGTTCAAAAATTTATGTGCACAATGCCAGTACTCTCAAACGGTGAAGGAAAACATCGTGAGGAAACCGGCATGTCGTAGAACCTAAAAGTTCTACAACGTGTGTCAAGTGCTCGAAAGGAGCTGCTTAAAATCCTTTCACCACACTGTTTCGAAAGAAACTGATGACACGACAAGAGAGAATGGTAAAATAGTATTTATACAACGTGTAACATAATACCCCTATAAGACCAAAGACCAAGTGATCAGACTAAGCACTGGAATACTTTGACGTGTGGAAAGTGTGAATACTTCGTTTTCGAAATTTCCATACAAAAGTTAAATTAATATTGTTTCAGAAATTTGCCACAACCCTGATAATGTGTACGTGACCTTGGTACATACGCTATTTGCGTTTACTAATTGGTCGCAGTTCTATTACCTATTTTATCTACAGTTCACAATTAAAGGTCAAAAAACTTTGTGTTAATTTAATTTTGGAGGAAAGTTTATGAGGCATTTCATGCATGAAAAAATTCGAAATTTCAAAAGTCTTAGAACAAAAGTTGTTCGCCATGACCTGTATAATGCTTAAGGGGTTATAGGAGTATTATGTTACACGTTGTATAGAGACACTACTAATAGTATAAAAATATTTACGTGCAGGTGTGGGAAAGAATTCAATATCGTCTGCAGTCCGCAGCAGTAGCCTCGCGGCAAGATCGTGGCGGCCTCGTTTTACATGCGTACGCACCTGAAAATATGAACAAACTCTAGTAAATAATACATTGACCTCTACATATAACAATCCACACAACTCAGTGCGTAGTAGCTCTGCCATCTGTAGGTTGTGGAGCCCAACTGTGTAATGAACAGAGTTGTTTGTTCTGTCGTCGTCTGGGTATTTTAAAATAAATATACAAAAAGAAAAAGAAAAAATACATATAACAAAAAATAATAAAACTAATGGAATAATCACTGGGTTAATATGTCCCTGACTCAGAATTTGCTAAATCTATCTCAGTATATCTACAAAAAAGTATATAGGTTTGTATGATGGATGCTGGCAGAAATTCATTAATATCTACAGTGTATTATTAACTGGGACATTATGCCGAAGTTCGAAACCATATAAGATACAACTGTCTTTCCAACCATATAAGATCATAGGTTATTTGGTGAAAACAATTTTGACATAGTAATTTTTTGATCAAGTGCGATTCGTCCATAAAAATGAGCCATTTTGAAAATAATACTGTTGAATACACTATACACACTGTAGTTATAAATGTAAGGAGTTTAGCTTAAATTGAGGAGTGAGGAGTGAATGAGACTGAGAATTCATGACACCTGACATAGCTTTTTTTTGACAGGCGCGATTAATAACTAAGGATTAATAACTAAAGAATCAAATCAACACAGTGAACGAGAAAAAAAACAGCTGTTTCATACATTTTAGGCAGGCAGGTATTGAACTTTTGTATGAAACAGCTCTTTTTTCGCGTTCACAGTGTTGGTTCCTTAGAAAAAGTTATTCATTTTGATGGGTACTTTAGCCCCCTGAAGTTTTTAAACACAAGTATTGGAACACCTTGTATAAGTAGGTAAGCATCTAGTGAGGAGTGTATGAGACTATGAGTTTTTTTTACAATACGGTAAGCGACGATGTAGTCAGCTAAATCGCTTCGTACCATCAGGTGAGATTGTAGTCAAAGAACGGTCTATTCATAGTTAAAAAAAACATAGTTTCATAATCGGCCGTCGAGCAGAACGGTCTAGAAGACACCTATTCACTCTTGCCTTGAAGAAATTGAGAATTCACCTCACCAGAATGTAAGAATGCAGTAAGGCCGCCGCTCGGCGCATGTCACGCGGCACGGCCAGCCGGCGAGCCCGCAGCGCCGCGCACATTCCGCGCACAACGTCCCTCGCCTCGCGGTATCGCCCAGAGCGACACTCCGAATTCGCTATTATGACCTGCAACATTTAAAATACATACATACATAAAATCACGCCTGTTTCCCATAGGGGTAGGCAGAGACCACGGATTTCCACTTGCGAAGAAGCGAAAGATGTATGTCAGGATCGTAATCCTGACATACATCTTTCGCTTCATTACATTCTTCATACATGCTCGTCGGTTTAGGGTACTCTTGACCTGGCCTTTCTCTAAAATGTCCGTTATCTGATCCAGATACGTTCGCCGAGGTCTTCCCCTCCCAACAGTTCCATTCACACTCGCCATTTAAAATAAATAAAGTTTATTCAAAAATCTGTTTACATAGGTTTGTTAAAGTTTTCCAAAATAAAATACAAAAAAAAAAAAAAAACACAGTTCTAAAACTAAATAGACAGGTATAAATTATAGTGAACAAAGTCAGTTAAAATATGAGTGAACAAAGTGAGTGAAAAATTAAACAAAATACCTAGTGTCAGTGTCCGTAGAACCACAGACATAAATAAATTAATAATTATTGATGGACATTCCAAACAGCACTTAGCCCCAAACTAAGCAAAGCTATTGTAACCAGATAGCTGGTCTAATACTAAATACTTTTTTTTGTTTATACTTATAAATATTATAACGCTCAGACAGAGAACAAACTATAATTACGCAAATGTTTGTTCTCAGTGGGATCGAACCCACTGCCTGCAGCGCAGAAGACAGAGCTACTATAACAGCTGTGAGGGCTGTCAGACAAAAATAGAACTAAATACCTAAATGTCACCCCACAAGTTAGTATAATGCTCAGTCGTACGCTACGCTATATAAAACTGTTTTTTTTTATACAACTAGCTGATGGCACAAGCGGATGGCCCATCTGATGTTAAGTGGTAACCATCACCTATAACAAAGCATTGCCTCGTAAGTCACGCACGATAGGAACGTGCCCTACGATGCACTGGTAATGCTTGATTGCAATTTTACAATTATTAGCCCTTGCGGTATTTCACGTGCAAGCTACTGCAAGTGCGAACGTGCCCTATGATGCACTGCCCTGCGTTTATCAACTCTAGCCTCTAAAAGCCTCTAAATTCACCTTCACCTTTCAAACCGAAACACAGCAACTCTGTTTAGGAGCAGAAATAGGTATAGTGGTAGTACATCCCTGGACAAGCCCTTCACAAAGAGCTCTTCTACTAAAACAGTAACCACTTACCGCAGTCTTAGCTGCTTCAGCAAATTGGCGCTTAGCCATGTAGAGCCGGAACAAATGACGTGGCTCTCGGGGATTCCCATCTGTGTCTCCCAGCAGAAACTCTATCAACCTGTAATAAAACAAACGATCCTACTAATATTATAAATTCCAAAGTTCGTGTATGTGTTCCCACTCATCTCCGTAACAGCTGCATGGACTTGGAAACTTGGAATGTACATTGTTTGAACGGGTAGGTACCGCAGGATAGTCGCGGGAATATGCTAGTTACTTATCAAATGAAGATTAAATATGCATGAGGAAGTTGATTGTATAATGTAAGCGCGAAAAAAAAAATGCACGCAATAGCTGTTTTTTTTTCGCGTTCACAGTGTTGGTTCCATAGAAAAAGTTATTCATATTAATGGGTACTTTAGCCCCCTGAAGTTTTAAACACAAGTATTGGAACACCTTGTATAGCGTAGCGTTCGACTGAGCACTATACTGCTCATTTAGCATTAATGTGAAGGACTTCCCAGCAAGACACCTTGTGATTACATAAATACTACGTTTTGCAAGGAAAAATGATACTGAGAGATCCATCCACCATAATAAACCTAATAATATGAAAAGTCTTACCTTCGAGTCAGCCGTTCGTCATCGCTGGCCGCAGCGGCATCAATCGCTATACTGATGGCTTCATTCTCATCGTCCTCCGTACCGCCCGCCTTGATCAAATGGCTCATAGCTTTCCCGTACTCGCCTGCGTGGAAATAAAACTTCCCCGCAAACAAATGATTCTTCTCCCCCTCAAAATGTAGCGCTAGACTTTTAAAATCTTCGGATCTCGCTTGCGATGTTTGTATCAATATCTCTCCGTACAAATGCAGTTTTCCATTCTTGCGCGCCAGTTGGAAAGCTTCTTCGTAACACAGAGACATTACTAGAAATTTAATCGCCGAAGTAGGGTCGTCGCTGTTCTGAAAGTAATTCGCGACCATCTTTGCGCCCTGTACGGACTTCGTTTCTTGGACTAAGTTAACTGCTTCATCAATATCTTCTAACTTATCCAGGTTAAGCCTGATGGCCGCTTCGTAATCTTGTGCTTTCATGTAAGATTTCAACGCGTCGTGATATCTGCCTTCCGCTTCTTTAGCTTTCGCGTATTGTATGTGAATGCTGGGAGAGTTGATCTTGGGTAGCAACGCTTCGACTTTCAACCAGGATTTTAGTTTTATGTACAGCGAAGCCGCTTTTTCTGTGTTGCCCGCGTGGTCGTACAAAGTCGCAGCATGACTGTAATGTTTCTCTTCTTCAAGTAACTGAGCGCAGTCTTTTAGAAGTATGCTGTCGTGCGAATATTTCATGGCCATAGTGACAGCTCGCATGACGTCACCGCATCTGATGGAAGTGCGAGCGATACCTGCCTCGCATTTAGAGTTGTGTTCCTTTACTTTGACGATGTCCGTATTTTCAGTTATAATGCTTTTCTCATAGTTGGCGAGAGCTTCGTGGTAATCCGCCCTGTGAAATTGAAAAAAATAACTTCATTATTCTAAGATATTGTTATTTTATAACAATCACCTGGTATTCGTTAGAGGCCTTTTCAAAAGTACACTTCTAAACCAGACTTCCGTGACTTTTCAATATCTCTCTTTCTGTAAGTCTTCAATATAGGGAAGGTGTCCCCTGCCATGCCAATTACAAACGGTGACAGACAAAAACCTTAGTTTCGGTTTAGGGCCAAGTCAGGGAAATCTGAACCTTATGTCAACTGACATATGGGGACTTCATGCTTTCCCATATCTTTTGGCTTGTTGTGGACAAGCCCGCTCCGCTATCTCGGCCACCTTGGCCCAGTCTCCCAGTACTTCCAAGGCTTCGAGGGCGCCAAGGTAAAGTGAAACTTATATAATACGTACGTGAGCTCAAGATGCTGTGCCTGGTGCAGAGTAATATCCTTGGCTCGCTGCGGACAAGCCTGCTCCGCTATCTCGGCCGCCTTGGCCCAGTCTCCTCTCGCCACGTGTAGTTCCAGTGCCTGAAGTGCGCCCCGAGGGGAGCTCTCGAGCCAGCGAGCGGCGGCTTCGCCTTTTCCAAGACAAGCGCACAGCATTCCACTGTGGATAACAAGTTACAATAAGTCTTATAGAATTAAGCCCGGTCTTCACCGCGAGCGGAGCGGTGCCATTAAGGACTCCGTTTAACTCGCAAGAATAAACTGCATACTTGTATTTCCACCAACAAATAGTCGAGAGAAAGTGTTGAAATGAACTTCCGCGTCACTCGACAACATCGCGTGTTCGCAACAAAAAATCGAAATCAGTTAAAAACTCCAACTGAATTTGCTCTCTGTGGAAATTGACTGTTCATTTTCCATTTCTCATTTTGCGTTCAGCTAGATCCGGTCATTCCTCTATCTCATTTTCCTTTTTCAGTAGAAAAAAAAAAGATAAAACTCTTTGTTGGTGGAAATGTAAACCTATTTCATTGAAAAGGAGTCCGTTCCGCTAATAATTTCTCGCTCATTACTCTTTCGAGGTGGAGACCGGGCTTTATATCCCTTATTTACTATTTTAGCGGAACGGAAAAAAACCACAAAGGTCCTTTGAAAGCCCAGAAGAAGTTATAGTTTGGCTATGCGGTTCCTGAGAGCGTAATAGCCTAGTGAAACTGTTCCCATTATTAGGAGCTAAAATCATAGAGATAAATCTTAATGTAATCTCTACAAACTTGGATCAATTGAGCTATCTCTAGATCATTCGCAAAGGTCTGCGGATAGCTCAACTGTTTCATGTGTATTTTGTTTATACACTTTGTAATTTTTCTTGTGAATACATGTTCATTGGGTTTATAAAAACAACAAATAAATCTGCTTCGGAGTGTGTGCAGAAGACCTAAAATAAAACTCAATACTAACCACAAGATTGAGAGATCTTCAATCTGAGAGGCATCTTCTAAAGCCCACACCATAGCGACGTCGCTCAGTTTTGTGTACACGCGTATCGCTGAAATAATAAAACAATTTTGATAACAAAATATGACAGTTCAGTTAGCCAATCATTGATGAGTTTCGTTGGCTTAGTTGAGGGGTCGAAGTGATAGCGACCAACGCTTACCCCGGCGCCAGACATAGTTTCACTTGTTTGATCAAAGTCAAACATCATTCATATTCAAAGTCTTTGTATTCAAAGTCACACAGTTATAAATAATAACATTATTGAGGACAGAATGGAAAAGGTTATAAACGTAAATGTACATTGGAGTTTGTCCTACAATCGAGGCGGTCCTATCGCAAGTAGCGATCTCGGCCAGACAACCGTTATTTATTCAAAACTTAGGACTACTGTTTTGCATCATTGGCTGGGAAGTTGAGCTGATTTGGTATCCACAGCCCCCCGAACTGGTTATTAAACAAATGTTCAAACAAGTGAAGCTATGTCTGACTTAAGTAAAAGTTTCTTGCATTGACAACCTACACAGCTCAGTTGGCAGTAACTCTGCCTTCTGCACTGTAGACCGGAGGTTCGATCCTCCCAAGAATAAGCAGTTTAAGATGTTGGTTCTCAGTCAGGGTATTATAATATACAAATAAGTACTATATCAGCTATCTGCTTCAAAGTCAAAAGGTACTTATTCATTAAAATCACAAGGATCACTTTGAAACGTCTTAAAGCTAGGTGACTCTCTTAGTACAAACTTTGCGTCCACCACTACTAAACTTATTTACGAATACCTAGGGATCATCATCATCATCATTGGCAGCCCGATTTAGCCCACTGCTGGGCATAGGCCTCTATGCTCTTGCCATTCTACACGACTTTAGGCACATAGAAATTACAAAACATTAAAACCATAAATAAAATTACATTTTTTTTTTTATACAACTAGCTGATGGAACAAGCAGATGGCCCACCTGATGTTAAGTGGTAACCATCACCTATAACAAAGCATTGCCTCGTAAGTCACGCACGATAGGAACGTGCCCTACGATGCACTGCCCTGCGTCCATCAACTTGAGGCATACAGATATTAAGCCTCATGTGCTTGTAATTACACCGGCAACCACACTCTTCAAACCGAAACACAGCAACGCTGCTTGGCGGCAGAAAAGGGCGTAAATTATAAATTTGTGTGTGCAACAAATGCAATTTCATGTGTAAGCAGCAATAACCTTACCGAAATCAATATTAAGATCAGCAATAGCCGCCTCCCCTACTTTCCGCCAGACGTCGCTTTCATCCAGCGCTTCGCAAATAAGCCACGCTTCGCTGAATCTCCGAAGTGCGACTAGTTTGTCAACGTGCTTCCGTTGGTTGGCCATACGCTTCTCAGTATCCGCGTCAGCTAGGCCGCCGGTGTTGTGCGAGTCGAGTGATATTTTCATAACGCTAAAACAATTAAACAATAACGGCTTCACTTATAAAAATCTGTCAAAAGATAAATGTTCAGCTATTGCCATCTCTTACCAATGAGTAAATGACAAATAGTGACAGGAATCATTTTAAGTAGTATTTGTAAGATGACGCGTCCCTCATCTTATAAATACTGCCTAAATTTGAACTGATAATTCTTATAAAATTTTCGAAACATCATTTAAACGCCATAAATGGCATTATTAAAATACTGTTACTAATAATGTTACTGTGATTTATTATCAAATAAAACCACAATACAAAGTCCTGACTGACTGACTGACTGACTGACATATAGACAACGCACAGCCTAAGCCGCTGGTCCTAGAGACTTGAAATTTGAGGAGTACATAGCTCTTATGGCGTAGAGGTGCACTAAGAAGGGATTTTTGGAAATTCAACCCCTAAGGGTGTAAAAAGGGATGAAAACGTTTCTATGAAAAATAGTATTCTTTGAACCTACAAACTTGAAACTTGGAGAACATATACCTCAAAGCAAAAAAATTGGAAAGGCATTTTTAGTTTTTTAAAACTACCCCTAATAAGTGTACAAAGGGATGTAAAAGTTTGTATGGGAGTATTTTGACCGATGGTCCTAGAGACTTGAAATTTGAAGAGTACATAGGTCTTATGACGTAAAGGTGTACTAAGAAGGGGTTTTTGGAAATTCAACCCCTAAGGGTGTAAAAAGGGATGAAAGCGTTTGTATGAAAAATTGTATTCCTTGAACCTACAAACTTGAAACTTGGAGTACATATACTTCAAAGCAAAAAAATAGGAAAGGCATTTTTAGTTTTGTAAAACTACCCTTAATAAATGTGCAAAGGGATGTAAAAGTTTGTAAGGGAGTTTTTTGACCGATGGTCCTAGAGACTTGAAATTTGAAGAGTACATAGGTCTTATGACGTAGAGGTGTACTAAGAAGGGGTTTTTGAAAATTCAACCCCTAAGGGTGTAAAAAGGGATGAAAGCGTTTGTATGAAAAATTGTATTCCTTGAACCTACAAACTTGAAACTTGGAGTACATATACTTCAAAGCAAAAAAATAGGAAAGGCGTTATTAGTTTTTTTAAACTACCCTTAATAAGTGTGCAAAGGGATGTAAAAGTTTGTAAGGGAGTTTTTTGACCGATGGTCCTAGAGACTTGAAATTTGAAGAGTACATAGGTCTTATGACGTAGAGGTGTACTAAGAAAGGGTTTTTGGAAATTCAACCCCAAGGGGTGTAAAAGGGTTGAAAACGTTTGCATGAAAAATAGTATACCTTGAACCTACAAACTTGAAACTTGGAGTATATGAACTTTTAGGCAAAAAAATAGGAAAGGCTTTTTTAAATTTTTAAAACTACCCATAATAAGAGTGCAAAGGGATGTCAAAGTTTGTATGGGAGTTTTTTAACGCATAGTGCGATTGATTTCAAACTTGAAGTAAATATACTCCACAATAAATAATTTAAAATCACGTTTTCAATATTTTAAAACTACCCCTGCAAAGTTTCAAGGTTTGTATGGGAGATTTTTAACTGTAACTGTGTAATTAACTTCAAACTAAAAGAAAATGTGTTCTGTGGATAAATAACATAAAGACGTTACCCTCCTTCGTTGCGCTCGAGTAAAAAGAATACCTACAACGAGGCGTCAATGTTCTAAAAACGGGAATCTTGAGTTGGTACGAAGAGATCTGAGGGTACCTATCTACCGTGCCTGTGGATCAATGTCGTGAAGCTGTTTCATTTCGTTTGGTTTTGGGGTAGAAACTAGGAACAAATAAGTACATATTTTCCGTGTAAGGTTGTCTTTGTTGTATTTGTCATGTTTGTGCTAAACTCAGTACCTATACCTACCTACCTAATATAGGTAATGCACGCCTATAGGTATCCCTTATACCTACGTAGGTATTTAAAATCCTACCCTAATAATAGTACGTATTTAAAATCCTACCCTAATAATATACAAATCAATGCGAAAGTTACGATGTTTGTGGTTCAATCACGGTTCACCACTTCAACGCGTGCGAAGCCGCGGGAAGCCACTAGTCTTGAATATAAGACTAGACTCATATTAACATTTCCAATTACTAATCCCATAGGAAAGGATAAAATAGCTGTTTTTGACTTTAACTGTCTCTTGACTTTAAGCAAGTTTGGTGCATGTGCTGTGCTGTGTGAAGAGGGAATAAATATTTTTTAGGGTACCATACCCAAAGGGTAAAACGAGACCCCATTACTAAGACTCCGCTGTCCGTCTGTCTGTCTGTCCGTCTGTCGTTCTGTCTGTCCGTCTGTCACCAGGCTGTATCTCATGAACCGTGATAGTTAGACGGTTGAAATTTTCACAGATGATGTATTTCTGTTGCCGCTATAACAAAAAATACTAAAAAACAGAATAAAATTAATATTTAAGGGAGCTCCAATACAACAAACGTTATTTTTTTGCCGTTTTAATAGATGATGGTACGGACCCATTCGTGCGCGAGTCCGACTCGCACTTGGCCGGTTTTTTTATTTCATACGATTACTTACTTGCCCCCACTGCTATAGCAGTAGGCATCACCGCAGAACAGAATAAGCGGCACTTGCCCGGGCAGTATGCTAGTGCTGGCCGTCCACTGGACATGCGCACCGTTGATAGAGTTGGCGGTGTAGTGGTACGTCTCTATTGTGTCGTCAGTGTAGACGATGAAAACGTTGCGCTCTGACATACAAATGTCCCATACAACGCCTCTGAAAACAAAGTTGAACGTTCTTCTGTAACAAGGATCGTACAAAGGAACGGTAGGTACCGAGGGGCCATCCATTAATAACGTGAGGTTTTGGCGATTTTTCGACCCCCCCTTGCCTTTTGGTGAGATGTCGTGAGATATTGCTCGACCCCCTCCCACTCCTACTCCCCCGTAAGATTTTTCAAAATAAGTATTTTTATGTTATTCAATTAATGTTGTTGCGTTCGATGAATAAAAAAACATAATTTGTTTTTTTTTTGTAAAATTTACCCCGTTTTCTCCCAATTGTACACTGTTACCAGCGGAAAAAAATTACGTGATATTCGCCGAGACCCCCCACGCCACGTGAGATCGGGTGAGGTTCTGCTCGACCCCCTCCCTCCCCTAAACTCCTCACGTTATGAATGGACGCCCCCCAAGTTGTAAGTTTGCTGCCTGTTCTTCTAGGCTTGCTCGAGTGGAACTGGCACCTAGATTCATCTTACTTTAAGACGTTTCTAAGTGATACTTATGATTCAATTGAATAAATACATTTTGACTTTCACTTTGCTGATGAGTTTACTATTTGTAATATGTTTTTAACGTTATAGTATATTTATTCCATCACGTTTTCTACCTGGAGCTTACTTACTTATAATATAATATAACACACAGACAGAGAACAAGCATCTATGTTCATCACACACATATTTGTTCTGTGTGGGGATCGAACCCACGGCCAACACCGCAGAAGACAGAGTTACTACCAACTGAGCTGTGAAGGCTTTCGAAACCAATACCTGATATTAGCATGTAGCGATGGCAGTGAAGCTCGCTCGGCCGCGGCGGGTGCGTAGACAAGTGCCCGTCGCTTTACGTCGAGTACGCAAGCGCGGGCGCCCCCTATGTCGGCATACAACGCCGTCAATGCGCAAGTGTGCCTATGACGGGCTACTACGCGCCATGATTCCACGCAGAAGTACTCGATATCGCCACGCTGCATATGAAAATAGTTAATATAGAAGACATAATACAAAACTTAAAGAAAAAGTGTATTATAGTGTGAAGTGTATTAACGTATTACGTATTTTTTTTGTCTCTTACTGATTATGAATATTTTCATCTCTCTATTTAAAATTTGTGACATTGAATATTTTTCCAATATTTTTTTGATATTTTTCAATCCATGACATTATTAATTTTAAATTATATAAGTACCTAAATTATTGCATGGTATTATTAAGTTGAATATATGGAGGATCATTAATTACAAACCCTGACATCTGTATTACTATGTACCTACTTACCTATATTCGCAATAAAGTTATTATGATTATAACTTCTTTCTAAGGGAACCACAAACCAAAACGTCCTTTATGTCCTGTATGTATATTTTTTTTGGTTGTTGTTGATTTTGTCCAAAAAGAGCTGAATCAATAACGATAAAATTTATATTCGACCTCTGAAATATAACCTCTATGTGGTCGGCACTTCACAACTGAGTACTAGAGCTCTTTGTGAAGGGCTCGTCCGGGGAAGTACTACCACCTCGCCTTTTTCTGCCGCCAAGCAGCAACGCTGTTTCGGTTTGAAGAGTGTGGTTGCCGGTGTAATTACAGGCACATGAGGCTTAACATCTGTATGCCTCAAGTTGATGGACGCAGGGCAGTGAATCGGCAATGCTTTGTTATAGGTGATGGTTACCACTTAACATCAGGTGGGCCATTTGCTTGTTCCATCAACTAGTTGTAAAAAAAAACTGAAGATGTCTTTCCTGTACTGGAGTGGACTGCTTGTCTTGTCTCCAACGCTTTCTAATCCACCATTCGGACCATTCGGATCACAACGTAAAACTGACAACTAGTACTAGAAAAATCTAAAACAGAAAAAACTGTACACCAAACAAAGTTGATTTTTTTATACTAGCTGATGGAACAAGCAGATGACCCACCTGATGTTAAGTGGTAACCATCACCTATAATAAAGCATTGCCTCGTAAGTCACGCACGATAGGAACGTGCCCTAGGATACACTGCCCTGCGTCAGCTTTCAGCTTGCCACATACCATTAAATAATAAATGTTAAAAAAAAATACTAACATCGGTGATAAAAATAAAGAAATCACTCGTGAGAGCTATGTCGACGATCTTGGCGCCTTGCATATGCGGCTCGGGAAACAACATAGGTTCTCGGTCGGGCTGCGAAGAATCCGATGAATCTATCTGCAAAGTACAAAATAGTTTATTTTTATAGTGTTTACTACATTTAACCTCCTAAGACCCAAGATACATTATAATGTACGAATTAAATTACTTTCATCAGTTCCAATACAACATCTGTCTCAGTAGTCAGTGAGACCCGCTGAACATTTTTCGGTTACAATGAGTATTCGAAAAATATAGCTCCAGGTCTTAGGAGGTTAAGGAAATCACAAAGATCTTTTATACCATACGCCACGCCAGTAAGGTACTAACACGTCTCTAAAAGTTATTCGCCGGGTGTGAATAGAGTTCAATGGCACAGTTGCTTAGCGCGGCCCTGTATCAAGGGGAAGGTCGTGGGTTCAAATCCCACTCGGATAATAACTTTTGGGATATTATTAAAAAAATGTAGATTTATTTTTACGTGTAGAACTTCATCAATCAAATTAGTTTCGGTATATTAAGTATATTTATTTCATTATTATGTATGTATGTAGATTTAACATTGTCAGGACTTATGACTAAGTACTTTGTGATTCAATACATAATGTACTCAGTACATTCAGTATTCAGCCAGCAGCTACGCTCGCATGATAGATTACTTACATATCTCAAGGACGTTAAACAAATTTCAAACAAACAAGTTCCATAGCTAGTAGCGTAATGACCGCCAATTATTATGGATGCGGATCGAACCCATGGCCTACACCGCAGAAGGCTTCTACCAGCTGAACTGAGAGGGCTGTCAATATGTATTATTTTAGGAAAGTACACATTTTTTTGATGTAAAAACAACACTACCTACTTAAACAAATCAGAATGTAGACCTTTGAACCGGATATCAAACCTATAATGTTGTGTTTCGTTAATGTATAATTCTTCATCTCAATGCTATACAAACCTTGCGCAAAAAAGACTCGATACAAATTCCTTGTGCAAAAAATACTCGACATACAAACTACTTGGGCCAATAAATCCTCGAGACTTTATTGGTCCACATTAGAATAAAAGTTGTTTTGTTTTCTATTTTAATTATTTTAACCTTCCTTTTTTCTTCATTAAACGTCTATTTTCGCTTAAATCTTTCTTTTTCTCGTAGTCATGGTATAAAGTATAGTATGTAACTCTTGAATAAAACAGATTTATATCGAGGGCCATGAATCACTCGCGTCGCTCAGGATTCTAACACTTGATGAATAATCATGAAAAATCTTGAAGAATCATCGTTTAGAATCTTTAACTTATTAGATAATTCTATCGTGAAGGATTCTAACGTTATTATCACTTAGAAGATAATCACGTTAGAATCCTTCACTTGCTCGTGATTCATATATGGCCCTCGCTTTAAATCCGTCCTTTATTGACTAATTGCATAATATACTATTATCACTCACAGTGTGAAGCAAAGCGCGGCCGTGACACAGAGCCGCTGCGCGATTCGCTGCCAATCGTAGTGCATCAACAGCACCAGGATACTGCCTCCGCAGGGCTGCCCCACCAGCCAGCGGGTAGAACCATGCTTCAGCGCCGCGGACGCAGCAAACGTGGCTAGCACCCAGCGCTATCTGCGTCGGCTCCGCTGGTAAGGTGTAAGTGGCAAGGGCACGTGGTTCCACTGCAATAAAACAGTTTTTGGCTAGTGGACGTACACTCTTACCATTTCAACGTTCGATAACGACTGCAAAGGTGGTAGGAAAAGGGCAATTTGCGACAGGACATTGCATCGGTAGGGCAGTTAGTGACCTTCAGTTCGGCGCCCCTGAAATTAGCCGGTTGTGCGTCAAAGCCAATTGCAAATGGGAGGTTCACCAAGAGGATAACTACAGACCTGCCATTCTTACATAACCTGCATCTCTACGTTTGGACTCTGTACCTAATTTTAGGGTTGTCAAAACTTGAGCTACTGAGGACTAAAAAGTCTGTCATTTTCAAAAACACCTTTGAGATTGCAAAAATTATATAACTTATTTGCTGCGTTAGTGTGAGTCTGTGAGTGCATTAGATAAGGCGCATGATAAATGTTAGATCTATTTATTGTATGAAAATGTGTTATCATAGCGGCATATAATATAAGCCAACCTAATTGTTGATAAGCATGACATCGGACGCTTCCGCGTGTACCTACGGATGTAAAAGTGATGTAACAAGTAATTATGACAAAACCAAAAGAACCCGCCTGCGAATTGATTATCACAGGCCATAAAAAGCCTTACCTACTACACTAAACATACTATATTATTATGTTCTTTATTGTTAGGAAAGACCCAATCAAAGCATATTAGAATTTATTACGCAAGCAAGCATTTAATTAAATCGAACAGAATTAAACACTTGTTCATGAAACATTTCAAGAATGCTTTGTATTGATCTTGCCTGGCCTTGCCTTCATGTTGACTACCGAATAATAGTACATAATTGCGTCATCTCCACGTACAAGTACATACTCGTATATTCACATGCAATAATCTGTGGTATATAGAGGTATACATATACCTACACCTGAAACACATGGCAACTATATTTGCAGTTGGGTAAAAAATACCAATATTTGTGTGATTAGTACGTCGTCTCGGGTGTTATTATAACGTATAAGTAAAGGGACAATAATAGTTATAAAGTAATAAGTATTATTTCTTTACAAAAAGAACTTATAACAAAATAATTCCATCAGGGAACCTATAGTAATAAGCTTGCTTAGTTTGGGGCTACGTGGCACTGCAAGAAATATCCATAAATATTTATTAATTTTGCGTAATGTCCACTTTTTAGGTATGTAGCTGGTATTAAAAATATAATATAACTAGTAGTTCGACGCGAACTGAGATCTCGTGATGCGACCCGACGAACGCATCAAAACTTTGAGTCGGTAGATAGTAGTCAGAGGCAAGTCCAAACATTATCTTTGGACTTTTTTCTGACTACCGCCTACTAACTTGGTATGGTTACCAAGTTTCAACTCTATTGGCCTATTTATTGAAGAGTTCCGTTGAACAGACCTTGGCTCCATCATCAGACCTGGTCGTCGTCACCATTTTGTGAGAACTGAGTACCTCCTTAATTTATTTCAAGAAAAAAAAATAAGAAAAATCAAAGGAACTGGCCGACCAGTAGAAAAACCTTGATGTCAACGAAACTCTTAGAGATGGGAGCTCTTGGATCGCTGGTTATCTTAATTTAACTTTTTAAATTTTATCTCGAAAACCGAGCGTTCCATAAAAAAAGTAAAAATTGTTTTGGAATGTCCAAACAAAGCCCTTTCATATGACATGTAACTTGATTTTTTTATGTAACTTTTTTTATTTTTACCCTCTTAAAAAACCCCATATCTCAAAAACCCTTCATCCGATTTTACTCATATACTTACCAGTAAATTTCTCAAGTACAAGCTATCGACATATCAAATTTCATGCAGATCGGATCAACGGTTCTAAAGTTATCGCCAGACAAACATACATACATACATACATACATACATACATACATACATACATACATACATACATACATAAAATGCCAAATCGCCCAAGTTGAAACTAAGATCTTTGTTCGCTTCGCTCACTCGATCAATTATTTCAGACTACTTAGAAATGTAGTATTACAATTAAGTAAAATCACATGCATTAGATACAAGACGACGTTGCTTGCCGATAGCCACTGCTAGAATGCTATTTTTAGATACAGACACGAGTCATAAAACACTCTGTGGTCGCGATGAAACACACAACAAGATTGATTTGCTTGCAATGTGACAGACAGCCTCACGGCTTTGATGTGTGTGTACGTCTTGCGTGACATATATAATTATAATCAAGAGGCTTATCAAAAACCCAAATACGTATTTGCTTTGCAAGATAAACATTTTTGTCATTTGTATCTAACGACGCGACGACGAAACATTTTAAATTGTGTGTGAATAATAACCTCTTTTTAAATTAAAAACTTTAGTAAGTCTGTTTGTATGAGTTTATAATTTCAACAAAAACGGTTCAACAAAGTTAGGCTTAGTTTAACCTATCAAGCGTACGTGTTTCAACCGAGTTTTTTATTAACACATCTTTTTTGTGCATGAAGGTGTCTCATCGCACAATAACGGTTCTTACACATAGTCAGCATGGAAGAAAGCAGTAGGAAAGTACAATATTGGGCTGCATTCGCAGGTGAGTAAATATACCATAGTTTGTCGATAGATGAGTACTTAATACAGTTATTAAATACTAAGAAGGTTTAAGCGCTTCCTCATCGTTCAACTCACACAAAATAATTACCAGATTTCCTGGAGATCAAAGTCGTGAAGCTGCTTCAGTTTCAGGTTTAAAAAATGCTGAAGTAGAGACGGTAATACTTTTATCTGGCGGATGCCTATCGTAATCCAGAGATGGTTAAAGTGCTTATAACTTAAGAGGCTACCGTTAAATATCTTCTCACTCGCACGTTGTTTTACGGTTTCAACCTCTTGAGGCTACCGTTATTAACAATTTCTCGCTTGCACATTTCAATATTTTTGGAGATATAAAATAACTTATACAACCTAGTTTTAGAGCATAACATTTAAAAGTTCAGCAAAAATATAATTTAGTTCGAATTGTTTTTTCTACCATAAAAATTGTGTAAGTACGAAAACTAGTAAAAATTATATGAGCTCGAGGCGTACGTAACACTTTGCATGGTCAAGACATGTTTATATTTAGACAATATCAATTGATTAACCTTAGTACCTGCAAGATTACTGAAAAAGATTAAATTTTACAGTGGGTATGTATGCAGTGGCCTTTAGCGCCTCCTTCTCATGGGCTACACCAGTCATACCAAAATTCCACAACAATGAGATCGATTTAATTTTGACTGATGTAAGTATACAATGTGTACTATGAAAAAATGATACTTAATGCAAAGGTAATAGTCGATATTCACTAAACTTTGTCGCTTTGTTTTTTGTAACTTTGTAACAAAAGTAAGAACCGCCTGTAGGCGCTCTTGTGGTTGGGTCAAGCTTGGTCATGTCTAACCGATTGACTTAGATAAGAACGTTCTGCTAGGACACTATTTGGACCGTAGTTACCAAAGCCAGTTGAAAATATGCTAAATGCGAAAGTATTTATGTCTGTCTTTCCACTGCAGAACAAATCTTGATTAGCATCGGGACAGTAAAAAAGTTATTAAGAAATTATTCTAACACGAAAAACGCATTGATATATAAAATCTTTTTTTTGCATTCGCAAATAGAATGTAAATATGAAACACTAGCGGCCTGTCCCAGCTTCGCATGGGTGGTCATAAATTTTTTGAACATTTTAGGATAAACTTAAACCGTGGGTTCGAGCCTCGCGTCTACTTATTTCATACATTTGCACGCGCTTCTCCTTGAGTGAAATCGCACCCCGCGCGAGACCCGTGGACCCGTTAACATTTTTAATTTCGTCATATCTTTTGAATGGAAGTCCGATTTGAAAAATTTAAGAAGTAATCTATAGGTATTGAAACCGTCTTAATTATGAAATGATTTATTTGGATAAGGATTAATACCAAGGTACAAATAAAGACCCTTTTCTAGCGGCGGCATTTCAATTAAATTTTTATAATAAAAGAACACTTATTGTGACATAACTATAATAGTTAGACATATGCTGTCGCGACATTTTTTGTAGATGATAACGTGTTCTACAAAATCGTAGTACATTATTTTGTTCTATCTTCAATAGTTTTCGCAGCGCACGCGATGTAAGGTTTTTTGTTTTCCACCTTGGGTTACATTATTGAAGTTTTAGTAAGGATCCCTGATTATTTTGAAAATATAATATAGCCTATGTTACTCAGGGATAATGTAGCATTCTAATGGTGAAAGAATTTTTGAAATCGGACCAGTAGTTTTTGAGCCTATTCGTTACATACAAAAATACAAAGTTTACCTCTTTATAATATTAGTGTAGATGTAGATGATAGGCCCGATAGTATTGCCTTAGGAAACCAATTTAGAGAGCTCAGACAGCTTTACTCAAGTTCCTAGTTTTTCGCAGACCGAGATATCCTGGATGATAGTAGCCGCTTCCCCGGGCATTATCGTGGGTACTATAGTCTCACAGTACCAGTCAGATATATTTGGGAGGCGAACCACCTTACTGGCAAGCACCTTACCTTTTTGTGTTGGAACGGTAAGTGTTCTTTTTTTATTTAATACTAGCTGGTGCCCGCGACTTCGTCTGCTCAGGATTAGTATTTCGAGTAGCTTATATTAGCGTGGCGTAGTACATATGTGTGTTTTGGCAGCGCACGCCAGAATAGCTCGCAGATGGTGGATTTTTTCCTACTTACTTGACACTTACCGTCATATTTTGGACAATTCACACAATATCTTTATAAATTTAAGCCTATGTGTTATTCTGATGTATAAGCTATATTATTGTAGTTTCAATAAAATCCATTCAGTAGTTTTTACGTGAAACATCCGTCCATCCATCCAGTAGGATTTTTTTTCTTAACTCAATTAATATGAAATTTATCTAGGTACGATGTTTATTATATTTTTTTATATGTTTGCAATGTTTTCTTTTGCAGATGCTTCTTATGTTTTCAACAAAAGCTTGGATACTTTACATAGCAAGATTTTTCTGGGGCATTGGAAGTGGTCTTGGTAAAACAGTAAGATCGATAAATATAAATAATATATAGATAAAAATATATACCTGCTTAGTGCAAATAAACGATTTGGTGACAAAATTCTCTATTTATCTTAATTTCGTTTTTGTTTTGCAGGTCTCAACGATATACCTAGCTGAAATAGCTTCAAAAGAAATACGAGGAAGATTGGTAGTTAACAACCGGTTCATGTTCAACTTAGGAAATCTTTTGGTAGTTGTAATAGGAACAAACGTATCCTACCACACCTTAAACTACTTGTTCATAATATTGCCTACCGCCTGCTTTTTCGGTTGTTGGTGGATTCCAGAGACGCCGTATTATTTACTGAAGGAGAATAAAGTTGATAATGCCCGAAAAGCTCTAATGAAGCTAAATGGGTACAAGAATAAAACGGTGAACAACCTTTGCTAAAATATAAATAGTGAGCTAGGTAAATAAATATATACGAACAACAGCTATGACCAAGCGAAGTATGGCAAACTTTACCAGATTGAAATTATTACAGATACTTGAAGAAAAACTGTCTGAAATGCGCATACACGTAAATGAGGACATGCAGCGGTCTACAACGATTAAAGAGTTGTTCACAGGGAAACGATATAGGAAAGCACTTACTATTGCTTTTGGTGCGTACACTATTCAGATTTCCTTATAATTAAATAATTACAATACAATACAATACAAAATCATTTATCCATGCCATATAATTGGTTATGATGATAGTAAAGCCTAAATCACCTTTATAATTCATTGACATAATTCATTATTATTTAAAGGTTTAAGAATGTTCCATGCGCTGTCAGGCGTGGTCGCAATACAACAGTATTTGGGAGGAATAATGCAAGAAACGGAGTCTTCAGTTTCTATATCTACAGGGTTGATATTATTTACATCACTGAAATTCTTTGTTAGTAAGTATATTTTCTTACTAGCGTATCATGATTACAAAGGAAAGATTTACTGATATTTGGTCTGTTTCAGGTATGATATCATCCGCAATAGTAGACAGAGTCGGCCGTCGGCCACTTCTTATATATTCTTACATCGGCGCCTGTTTATCATTTGCGGTCATCGGGACCTGTTTCTTTTTACAAGAAGTCAAAAAAATCTCATATTCATTTGGTAATGTCATTTTCTTTGCAGTAATCTGCTTCTGCATTTTTTCTACTATCGGTTTTGATACTTTATTAAACGTAGTTCCTGGCGAAATATTCCCGTTGAACATTAAATCACTCGCGATAACTTGTATGAATCTCTTCGGTAGCTCCGTCGCTTTCGTAACCATCAGAGGATATCAGATAGTAAAAGATTTGACTGGACTCTATGGTGTGTTTTGGTTCTTTGCGGTTTCATGCTTAGTTGGAGCCGTATTTACGTACTGTATAGTTCCCGAAACGAAAGGTAAAAGCCTAAGAGATATACAGATAATTTTACAAGGTTCACATTATGAGGTAGAATCTGAACAGATTGATCCACCAAAAACGAAAGATGAGCAGGCAACGTTAATACCAGCGCATGAAGAAAAAGAAGAATTGAAATTGCGAAATAAGTAAATATATATGCCTAGTAAATATTATTAGGCATGAGTAATGAGAATATCATTAGATACCATTTAACATATTATTATATCTACTTATATGTACTTAACAAATTAAATTCACAGTGAAAAATTGTTCATGTGCTTATTATTTTGTGTTATCTTTCTTTGCCAGATGCCAGGTCAAACAAATATTTAAAAAAGCCATGAAGCGATAAAAACTAAGCCTACTTCTATAATGATGGTAATTCACATCCCTATATGTGTGGTGACTCTATTCGCCTTGATTTGCCTATTTTTCACGAAGACGTATTCACAAATTCACGAATACCGTTGTTCGTGACGATGTGTGGTGTGGACGGTGTGCGAGTTATTCAGACTTCTACACAATAAAGCCGAATAATACGTAAACAAAAACGTGAATACCGAATAGCGATGTGCAGTGCAACCATAACACAAGTGTACTTATACGGGAACCTGGGGCCTAATCACGAATATGACATTTGTGGCGTTAACGTCATCATCATTTTCCTACCCTTATCCCACGCTAAGTGGGGTCGGTACACCAGGTTTTCTTCTTCCACTCTCCTCTATCATTCATCATCTCGGTGCTCACTCCTTTCTTACTCATGTCATCTTTCACACAGTCCATCCATCTTTTCATCCACATCCATACCTAACCATACCTACCGATACCATAGAGTATGCCAGTTGCCTTATATCATACAAATCATTAGACATAAGAAAATGTAATACTCTGCATATGTTCTTCTTTTTTCTTGGAAATAAACATTATCTTATCTTATCTTAACAATCTTCTCGTAATATTACTTTCTCCCCTCCTCATGACCTGCACATACCACGCTAACCTATTGCTCCTCAACTTATCCGGTACAGTCGATACTTTCGAACTTTATTAAACTTCCTCTTCTAATAACTTGTGGCGTTAACGTATCCTAAGCGATATTCGACCTTATTCTGTTGTAGTTAGTGATACGATACCTTTACGCGACTTAAGTCAAATTCGTTCGTGATTAGGCCACTTTTTTTTTGAAAGTAGAAAAAAACTGTATTAGAAAATTAATTTCGAAAAAGCAATATAACTCACATTTGTTAACAGGTTCAAGATCGTCCGCAACACTCAGACACTGATAGACTGTGGCTTCAGTAAGGCTCGTCAGTGTAATAGCCCTTGTACCATAGGCAGCATACAAGGGCGGTAGAGCCGTCACGTATACATTCAGATACGCTCGACCGGAGGTGGCTAGTAGACGACCGTCGGAACTCCATGCGCATCTCTCGGAGCCTCCGGTCGGCATCACTGAACCTGATACCTCGCCGTTGTTCCATACAGAGAATAGCTTTAGTCTGTAAACAAAATGGTGGTTCAATGAGTTCGCCTCGAACCGAGATCAAGCTATGTTCGCGATCAGAGGGCTTATTACGAGTTTGGTGCCGATCGTCGATCGTTACGATACACCGAATTTTCTATGAAAATAAATCAACGGCATCTAGCGTATTCTTTGAGAAACCGTTTTTTTTTTCATAGAAAATTCGGTGTATCGTAACGATCGACGATCGGCACTCGATCGGCACTAAACTCGTAATAAGCCCTCAGGCTAAGACGCCAACCGTCGAACCAACTTCTCTCCCGCAAATTTCAACATTATGGAAGATATAAAATCACTAAACGTGGAAAAATCAAGCAAACAACCAAGTTTCAGAGAATAACATTGAAACCTTTGTAGGTTTCAAAAGTATCATTTTGATCCAAACAAATATTCTTACCAAAAATCATACTTTTAGGTAGGAAAATTGGTTGTTTAACGGTTCTCGGCCTCATAATAAGATTTTAGATAAGTGAACTACGAAGTCACTAAACCACTAACAAATGGGACCTCTAACTAGCTTTTGTCATATATTTTAAATAATTGGACCTCAAATACGAATCTTTTTAGAATGTATGCACAAACCTTAATTAATAAATTAATATATAAAATTAAAAAAAAACTGTTGGGCCGACCCCACATAAAGTGGGATAAGGGCAGGAAGATGACGATGATGAAAATTACAAAAACTAACATAATGTAACGCTCTTAAATAATAGTTTAAATGACTTCGTAGATCTCGCTATAGATTTAACTTACTGGCCATCACCACAAGAAGCAGCCAATCCATTTGTTACAGCAACATCTGTAAGATTTTCCTTATGAGTTTTGACCTGGAATAATTCCTCTCCAACCTCCTTTATGTGTGTTGATATGGCTAAAATGAAGCCAGCACTGAATCCAATGAGTATGTAGCCGTCACCATACCACTTGTAGGAAACGATTGATCCGTAGCGTTGTTGGAACGCTAGCTCAATTGGATTCTCAGGGTTGAGAAGGTTGCATAGGTATAGAGTTCTTTTACCGACGACTATACTGATCTGAAAATTACAATGGACTAATTACTAAAATACGACACGATTATTTAAATAATTGAAAACCCACAATGAGCTTGGTCACAAAAAACTTAAAGACAGCCAATTTAATAAATTATTTTTAAGGTTTAATCTGCAAACTAGTTTTTAAATTTTAACATAAGTTTTAACAGCCTTACTAATAAACCTGGTTCTGGTAGAACATTGACTAAAAAGGTTAAAAATCACGTCGGGGTCACCAATGTTTGATATCCTATGTTGTAATGCCATATGCCTCAACCCTAATGTCGCGATAATCTGAGGATAAGGTGAGGAAATCACTCAGACTATCAAGCAGAACGCTTTTCTCCTACCAGGCGGTTTGGGGAACTTGAGCAGAAATTATGAAATTAAATGCGGATTAGAGTTCACTTAATTGTCTATTAAAACATTACATGATACACAATAAAAACACTATTCAACAATATATGTGTGAGCTACACGAGTGACGGGAGGTGACTGTCGAACCGAGGTGCGGGGTGTCATATCGTATTGCCAAACTGCATGCTAAGCAACACTCGGTCCCTACAGACTTTATTTCACTTTGACTCATGCTGAATGCACATTCAAAGTCAAAGTCAAAAGGTATTTATTCAATAAAATCACAAGGATCACTTTTACATTAACACCATTATTCATATTCCTACCATATTGTAACAGCTCTTTTAAGAATACTTGTCACTCTCATATTCATGACAAAGCAATGAATAGAGACAGCAACATACTTATTGGTAATTTTAGCGGTTTCCTCAAGATGATTCTTTCACCATTTGAGAGTACTAGCACATCAATTTCTGATCTGAAAAATTCATTGGTGCATGATAGGTGCCGATTTGAACCCACAGCCATAGGATCAGAAGGCGGAGCTGCTACCACAAGACTACCAGTATATATGTATTTATCTATAAGTTATCTTACTGTATTTTCTCCGGAAACCCTCTCGTCAGTCTTCATCTCCGAAAACTGAAGATCACAAGGCACATCCCTCAGTGTTATCACCCTCAATGTGTCGCCATCAGAATTGTTGATAGATAGACTCTTGTCTTCAGACGCTAGGACCAGAATACTGTCTTTGTTCCAAGCTGCACAAGTTATTTTCTTGGTGTGTTTACCAATAATTGGTATTCTCCTGAAAAAGAAAAAAAATATTCTTAACTGCACTTTGCTGCTTTGTTAGTTCTCTTAGAACCCTTGGAATCTCTCTCTCTTGGTAAAATGTGTGCATAGTCTTGGTGTGTAATGTTTTAAAATCAATCAAAGCATTCTCTCTCTTCATAAGCATTTTTTTTTTAGATTTACGTTAGACTTACATGAGGTTAGTTAGTTTTTTTTTACTAAAATGTTTACAATTTAAAATTATATAAAATCCCTATTTCCACTATGTCATAAAGTAAAATTCATACTTAGTAGTATGATGATTATACAGCACTAAATTGCCTTTCTGTGTGCCCACTGCAAGTAGTGGCTCTCCATAAGCCCATGCCAAACAGGATGGAGGCTCTCTCAGTCCAGTTTCAATGTTAACACGTTTGTTGGCATGACACTCCCACAGTAGCACTGTATTGCTGTTTGGAGTGATCATTGCAAGGTAGTCTCCGTCTTGGTCCCATTCCATAGCTGCACAAAGCCTGTGGAAATCATACTATCAATCTCCAACTCCTCAATCTCTCTCTTGTCATGTCACTAGTTTCTTTTGAAACAGTGTGGTGAAAGGATTTTAAGTGCGCCTCAAGAGGCTAATTTCAACCACTTGACATATAACTTTTTAGGTTCCACAACATGCCGGTTTCCTTACGATGTTTTACTTCAACATTTGAGAGTACTAACATTGCAACTCTTCAATGTATTATTCTCACAACCTTACCATACTTTTTAAATATTAAGCTTGAATGAGATGGTAAGTCCACTGGTTTTTATTGGTATGGGGGATTTTAATTGATCGAGTGAACGAAGTGAATGAAGATCTTAGTTTCAACTTGGGCAATTTGGCATTTTATGTAAGTATGTATGTATGTATGTATGTATGTTTGTCTGGCTATAACTTTAGAACTGTTGATCTGATCTGCATGAAATTTGATAAGTTGATAGCTTGTACTTGAGAAATTTACTGGTAAGTATATGAGTAAAGTAAAATGGATGAAGGGTTTTTAAGATATGGGGTTTTTAATGCAAAATTAAAAAAAGTTACATTAAAAATCAAGTTACATGTCATATGAAAGGGCTTTGTTTAGACATTCCAAAACCATTTTTACTTTTTTTCTAGGACCCCCAGTTATTGAGATACAACAAAAAAAAATTAAGATAACCAACAATCCAAGAGCTCCCATCTCTAAGAGTTTAGTTGAAATCAAGGGTTTTCTACTGGTTGGCCAGTTCCTTTGCTTTTTCTTATTTCTTTTCCTTGAAATAAATGAAGGAGGTACTCAGTTCTCATAAAATGGTAACAACGACCAGGTCTGATGATGGAGCCAAGGTCTGTTCAATGGAACTCTTCAATAAATAGGTCAATAGAGTTGAAACTTGGTTACCATATCAAGTTAGTAGGCGGTAGTCAGAAAAACATCCAAACATGTTTGGACTTGCCTCTGACTACCACCTACTCAAAGTTTTGGTGCGTTCGTAGGCTCGCATCACGAGATCTCAGTTCGGGGCAAACCACTAGTATTTTTATTCTCCAGCAATGTTGAAGAAAACCAAAGTTAACAATAGTAACCATAACCATAGTATAAATTACCCTTGCAACTTCATTCTCTCCATCAATTGTCCTGCTCTATCGTGTATAGCAACAGTAGCATCTGTCCCAGTAGTAGCAAGCAGTGAATGTGATTCTCCCTTCTGCCAGAGGAAGTATAACTCGCCCAAGCCATGAGGCTGCTCTATTGTGTACAACAACTGAAACAAAATAGCAGAATGTAGAAATTGGGCTAGCTAATATTAGTAACATTCGTGTACCTAACCTTTCACCTCAAAATAATTTACTTTGACGAGAGAAAAATGGAAACATAGATTCTAAGACCCTTCATACCTTAGGAGTCGACATTTTTCTTTTGGAAAATAAACTTTCAGTTCACATTTTAATCAGATTTCTAATGAATGAATGTTCTATTTATAGTTTTTTTCAATTCCAGTTATCTTTCTGTTTTTATATAAAAATCGATACGAATGACTTATTTATTTCTACTTTGTTTATGTTGTTGCTAGGCAACACAGAACAATAATACTCCTCTAGAGGGGAGGCAATAATGTACGGCCAAATAATGTACAGCATGATATTGCACAGCACGATAATGCACACCCAGATAATCCGTGTCCACTGGTTTGAATTATTGGGTGTACATTATCATCCCGTACAATAACATGCTGTGCAATATCGTCACGTGTCAATAATGTACACCCAGATAATGTACAGCATGATAATTGGAAGCCACTTTAGTACCGTTGAGTCGGATTGGTTAGGTTATGTTGAAACATATAAATTACGCACGAGGCGAGCGAGCAAAGAGAGCGTGCCGCGGCAGCGGCCGCCGAAGTGCCAGAAATTAATTTATACGGTACCAAAGTGGCTTCCAATTATCATGCTGTACATTATCTGGGTGTACATTATTGACACGTGACAATATTGCACATCCAGATAATGCACACCCCGATAATGTACACCCAATAAAACGAATCCAAAAAGGTACCAAAGTGGATTCCAAATATCATGCTGTACATTATCGTGCTGTACATTATCATGTCGTACAATAACCGGACTCCTCTAGAGTCTAGGCAACGTGGGGCCCGGTTAATGCACGACCATGTATTACACAGCCCGAGAATGTACAACCCGGAAAGCACGGCCCGGAAAACGCAGCCAGGAATTCATGTACAAAATGTACATGAAATCCGGGCCGTGTTTTCCAGGCTGTGCTTTCCCAGCACAGTCGGGATTGTACACTGTACAGCCAGGATTACACGACCATGGATTCTGTGACTATTGCTCTGATTGTTCGAAAGCCTATGCTCTGTTTAGATGCCCTACACAGTAAGTATAGGCAAGTAGCACAGATTATATAATATAAGAGAATTATTCAGAGATTAATATTAGAAAAAAATAAAATTCTGGCACTTCGGCGGCCGCTGCCGCGGCACGCTCGCTTTGCTCGCTCGCCTCGTGCGTAATTTATATGTTTTAACATAACCTAACCAATCCGAGTCGGATCAACAAGTGAGTAAGTAATTGACGAGTGTAAACAAAGCCTAAGTTTTGGCATCAAAATTTTGGCTGCGTTTTATCGGGTCGTGTTTTCCAAAGGTGTGCTGAATTTGTACGGCTTGGAATGTACAGCCTTGGATTACACAGCCGTGGATTTCGCGACCAAATTGTACATCAATTCCGGGCTGTGTTTTCCTCGGCTGTACAATCCTTGGTTGTACATTAGACTTTTATCCCCAGTCACTGACTAGGGATAAAAAGTCTGTTTCTGTCAAAAAAGATGTTGGCCATCATCCAACGTTGTCATGATGAAACTACAAATACAAAAAGTTAAGAAACCTATTTACAAAGAGTTTCTTAGTAGTCCGGTCAAATTAGACATAAAAATTGTGATCAAATAACTAAAACTCCGACAGAGCTGAATTTTGCTAGAGATCTTGAATACACCAGTAGAAATAAAGTGCCAAATCCCCATTGATCCCATGTATACTAAAAAAGTTATTCAAGGTCAAAGGTCAATATATTTGGTTTTTTGGATTTTTCTCGGAAACGCTAAGTTTCGTTAAAATATAGCCAACCCAAAAATTTTAGATCATAAAATTATCTACAAAAATAATCCTAATACTTATTTTTTTTCTAGCAATCACCAATTCTAAGATTTGATTTTAAATTCGATTCTAAAATTTGAAGGTGTTACATTCTATAAGTTATGCATGCATGCATACACATACACCACCGGTGAGGTAGTGTACTTTTCGCGTTTTTTTATGTGGCGTGGTTTCCCCGATAGGCCTACTCCACGATCTGTTATGATGAAGTTTTATGAAAAAATACTATATTTACTGCATAATGGTTGATATTGTTATAGGTAATCGATTTAAACAGATCGATGATCTGCTATCAAACATTTATTTACAAAGAAAATTACAATGAATACAAGTATTTACAAAATGTACAAAACACATATGAAACAGTTTAGCTATCTGTAGACCGTTGCAAGCGATCTAGAGATAGCTCAACTGATTCCGATCAGTGCCAATCGGAAGCATCCCTAAGACAAAGGCTGCATTGCCTCGCTGAATAGAAAGAAGAAAGATTTTTTTATTTTATTTACGACAACAATAGTTAAAGCAGACACTAAGAAATAAAATAAACATTTAACATATAAAACAAATAACTTTGTGCGTCGCAAAACGGACTCTGATTCAGAAATAAGTTGATTGCAAACCAACGTTGGTCTTCCATCAGAGCCGTTCGGTGATGCCACGGATGATTCAACCTAAACTTAACCTAAATATAACAATAACATAATATTTCGACAGTTTAAGTAAAGAAAAATAAAAAATAACATGGTATTGAGAAATGGATAAATTAAATGAAAAATTAGAGAATAATAAGTGAAAAGTACGCAAATAATTAATGCATAGCAATGCTATTGCGCTGAGATACTCACCAGCCCTCGGGTCGTAGAATGTAACACCTTCAACTTTTAGAAGTTTAACCTTACTTACTTACTTAGGAATGGTAATTGTAGGAAAAAAGTATTAAAGCCAATTTTGTAGATAATTTTATGTTCTTAAATTTTTGGCTTGGCTATAGTTTAACGAAACTTATCATTTCCGAGAAAAATCCAAAAAACCGAAAATGTTGACTTTTGACCTTGAATAACTTTTTTAGCCCACATGGGATTGATGGGGACTTTTGGCACTTTATTTATTTATACCATTCCCCCTCTAAAAAGCTTATTTTATTCCTTAGACTAAGTATCAAGTATGATAGTACCTCCATGTTTTATTCACTGAAGACAATGAATAAAAAGCCTCACTGTTTTGGTATTTGAATTTAGAACACAACAATACATTCGTCCTCCATCTCAATGCTATACAACCTCCTCGCGCAAAAAAGACTCGATACAAATTCCTTGTGCAAAGAATACTCGACATACAAATTCCTTGGGCAAATAACTCCTAGGTATTTGATTGGTCGACATTAGAATTAAAATTGTTTTCTATTTTATTTAATTTAACCATTCTATTTTCGAAATTAAATGTCTATTTTCGCTCTTTTTCTCGTAGTCATGTTATAAAGTATAGTAAGCAACTCTTGAATAAAACGGATTTATATCAAGGGCCATAAATCACTCGCGCTCAGGATTCTAACACTTGTATCACTCGCTACGCTCGTGATCCAATCATCATAGAATCCTTCACTTGCTCGTGTTTCATTTATGGCCCTCGCTTTAAATCCGTCCTTTATTCACTAATTGCATAATACTATTCACTGCTGAAAAGTCATTTGAATTTCGAAAATGTACTATTCATATGTTGCATTTACTTATTTTCTCATAGAGGGTAATAAAAAGTAGTGTCCACCTCGGGAACAAAACTATTTTATGTTCGCGCATAGCACACGTACTTTGAATCCCTCGCTGCGGTCACGATTCTATTCTAGAATCCGTCGCTCTGCTCTAGATTAAAAAAAACACTTTCGTCTTTAAAATAGTTGTTTGCTCCCTCGGTAAGTTAACGACTGTAACTACGCTTTATAGGAATCGATGGGCTAAGGGGAAGATATTTTTTGCTCCCTAAAAGGCTCCTGCCCCTGGACGAATATAACATTTGCTCCATGCCCCTGTCCGTCATTTTGACAATTTTGTCAGTGTCAATGTCAAGTTTTTCCTCAAGTCGAAAATGATGGCGGTTTTTTTCAAAACCAATAAGAATAACATTTTCGTCTACTATAATAGGATATCACTAAAAACACTTTTATTCTGGAAGAATACATACTTTGTGCTAAGACATAAGTAATTAATTTTTGATAAATACCACAGTAACACAACAGAACTGAAAATAACACTTTACAAGCTACTTGGACTTTTATGAAGAAGTTGTCCTTGATTGCTTTGCTTCCCAAGATGTCCAAAAACATGTAGAAAACAAATCGCCGCCGTGTGGCTGGCTGGTAGTTGACATGACAAACGAGATGAGAAATAATTAAAGAAGACCAAAAATGAAATTCATAAATCCTAACCCTTAATCATACTTATAACCTATAAAACCAAAAGTCAGATGAAGTGAAATCACAGAACAATAATAACCGGAGTGCAATTCTGTAAAAACCGACAACCCAAACCGGAATAACGCGAACAGATTTCATAGCCTAATTATTTCGACTATCAGTTTTGTTCTGTGTGAATTGAATCTTGAAGTTGGCCTACCTAACTCTTTCAAGAAAAACATTATTTATTTTCCATTCTCTGATAATTTACAATAAATTATGAAGTACGGTATTGCTAAGGTCAGTCAGACAGTTTATAGTAAAATACAAATACTATAAAAGTAGGTACCTATTAAATATTAGCTATAAAAAGTTACATAATTTAAATATTATTTTCAGATACTAGCACAAAATGGTAAAGAAATTCAAGCAAGGCACATCAACAATTTACAGGTTTTATACAAACATGATGAGAGCAGATTTGTGATTACTGTCTCAGGAAAGCAGTCAAAGAACCAAAACCAAACTCCTACACAAAACTCGAACCAGGAAATCTTGGAGCCTAATACAGATGTCCAATTAAATGTAGACAAAGAAGCTGTTTTCACAACAATTTTAACCCCAAATGCTTCTATCAAACATAACATTCCCCTAAATAAAAATAATGTAGTTATTGATTTCAGTTCACCAAACATTGCAAAACCATTCCATGTAGGCCATTTGAGATCTACCATAATTGGAAATTTTATTGCTAATGCTAATCATTATTTTAATCACAAAGTTACAAGATTAAATTATTTAGGTGACTGGGGAACGCAATTTGGTTTGTTGCAGTATGGATTGAAAGCTAAAAATATTGATGTGAAGAAATTGCAAACTAATCCAATCCAGACTTTGTATGATGCTTATGTTTATGCCAACAAGATGTCAAAAGAAGATAATAGTGTGCAGCAGGAAGCTAGAAAATACTTCTCTGAAATAGAGCAAGGGCAAAGTAGTCTTGAAAACTGGAAAGTAATCCGTGAAGCTACTGTTCAGGAGTTAGAAAATGTCTACAGACGATTAGGTATTCACTTTGATGAGTATCATTGGGAGTCAGACTATCATGGGGGAGCAATCAAAGATTTGATGAATAGTCTAGAAAATAAAGGCATAATTAGAAATGATGTGTCCGGAAAGAAAATCACGACCATAAATAACAGGGATGTTACTGTACTGAAAAGTGATAATTCAACATTATATCTATCAAGAGATATTGCTGCATTGTTAGATAGGCATCAGAAGTTTAAGTTTGATAAAATGTTGTATGTTGTTGATAATGGGCAAACTGATCACTTCTCTGCTGTCTTTGATGTGGTGAAGAAAATAAACAACAAGTATGCCATTGGGTGTGAGCATATTAAATTTGGAAGAATTAATGGAATGAGTACTAGATCTGGAAATGTTGTATTCCTCAATAATATTCTGGATGAAGCTAAACATAAAATGCATGAAAAACAGTCACTATCAAAAAGTAATATATATTTGTGTTTTAATACAAAACTAACTATATCATCTATATTATTTAGATTATATAAAAAAATCTTTTTACAGATACAAGAAGCTCAGCTATTAATGATGAAACATGTGACATCCTGGGCTCTACAGCTGTTGTTTTAAATGATCTCAAACAAAGAAGACAGAAGGACTATATTTTTAACTGGGATAGAGCCTTGCAAAGTGAAGGGGACAGCGGAATCAAGCTACAGTATTTACATTGCAGACTATGGAGTTTAGAGCAAACTTGTGGAGTATCTCTACCAGAGTATTGTGATCCTCACTATTTGCCAGAAGAAGTTATTGGCGTAGTAGTAGCAGAATTAGCCAGATTTGAGTACATTTTACAGAAATCATCTGAAGAATATGAAGCTTGTATATTGGTGGGGTATTTATTTCGTTTAGCTAAACATGTAAATAGAATGTTCAATGAGTTGAAAGTTAAAAATGTGGATGCTGACCTGGCATCTCAAAGGCTGCTGGTGTTCCATACAGCCCGCCTTGTAGTCAAGTCTGCCTTAGAAATTTTAGGAGTGAAACCTTTACATGAAATGTGATGTTTTTCAACCAACTTAGATAGTAAAATAAGTTTATAATGTGTTGTTATATGGGTTTTTTTTCTGTTCCTTTCCTACACAACTTTTCTAACCAGCAGCATGAAAAAAAATGGTGATGATCATCATCATTTTTCTACCCTTATCCCACTTCATGTGGACACAACAAGTTTTTTCTATCCACTCCTCTATCAACCATCATCTCAGTATAGTCACTGCTTATTTATTAATCCATGTCATCTTTCACAGTGTGATAGCACCTGTGAAAACTCAGGTCTTGTGGGAGTGATCTTTCTTTCTGATTCTGGGTGCTTGGTTCGAATCCGGATGTGCACCAATGGATATTTCTAGATTCGAAACATCAATGAGCACAAAAATACTAGTGAATACGAAAACGGTCCGAATTTGCAATCTAGGTAATTTGGTCTGAGAGCATAGTTTCTGATGCACGCAAGAGCCGACATTGTGTAAGTACCTACCTAATTGTTCTTACGTTGCAAACAAATTGGATTCTAAAAGCGGGTAGGTACCTACTCCTATTGAAACACTAACTCAACTCTGAAAATAATGTGGTGTGGCTACGAGTAACGGCCGGTTTCTGAAAGCTCGATTAAAAACTAATCACATGTCAAGTCACTCGCCATTTCAGCTATTTACCTACATAGAATTAGACAGAGAAAGCAAGTGACTTGACATTCGATTAGTTTTGATCGGGCTTTCAGAAACCGGCCGTAAGTGTCTTATTTTTTTCCTCCATGGTCTGATTTTTAGTTTAGTTTAGTTAATTGCGAAAATATCTAAGTAACTTTACAGACCTTACAAAAGAAGATTGAGATCATAAAAATAGGTAGCTAAACATCAACTAAAAAATATTATTTGTTTAATTATTTGTACTCATTATTTACTTATTATCTAAATATTATTATTTTGAAGCGTAGCGTGTGCTGTCTTATGAATTTGATTACCTTTACCTTTTTCTGTTAAGGCTACACCTCACTAAATTCGATTGGCACCACACTGGAGCTTCATTAGTATATTTAGGTACATTGTAACAAGGATCATACAAAAAACGATAGGAACCAAAGCCTTAAGTTTGTTGGCCTGTTCTTCTAGGCTTTGGTCGCGTGTAACTGGTCACCTAGCTTTATGATGTTTCAAAGTGATCCCTGTAATTGAATAAATACCTTTGGATTTTGACTTTGAGTACAAGTAAGAGTAAGTTACAGTCAGCGTCAAGTCAAGCGTGACTTACGATGTAATGCTTTGGTATAGTTGATGGTTACCACTTAACATCAGGTGGGCCATTTACTTGTTCCCTCAGCCAGTTGTATAAAAATAAACATGAAGTCGCTTGTAGATCGGGGTAATTACATTATTTTGCTATAGTAAGTGGAAAATCTCTGGTATCTGCCTACCCCTAAGAGAATGTGAAAAGGAAGGCATGTTCCCCTTAAAAAACATAGCACGGCGCACGAACGTAACTATTCCTACATTCATACAAACTCGAGCCAGCGGCGCGCTTTCACTCACGAGTCAACATTTGTCGGTTTAAGTAATGTACCTATTAGTGGATAATAAAAATATTTTAAATCTTAAATTTTTCCCGCAAGATTGCTTTCGGCGGATATGGGTAAATGATGATAATGATGATAATTGACAGAACGGAAATTAAGTTTGCCTCCAATTTGAAACATCCGTTTCCTAGACAAACATATTTCTCTATACCCTGCTTAACAAGCTGCATATGAAATTCGTAATTTCTTATTGTTATGTTTCTTTTCTTTACTTTTTATGTATTGTGCACAAATAAAAATAACATCAATTTTAAGAAATTTGCGCACCGCACAATATCAAAAATTTAAAGTAAAAAAAAAACTCTATGAAAATAGACAATAAAGACACGTCGTCTTATCGATGTTGCCACTCCTGTTCTAGAGGGAAATTCAAATGCTTGAATAAAAATTCAAGTAAAATCAATTAAGAGAATGTGTTCCATAAAATAATTGTTTATCAGCTTAAATCACTGTTTTCCATACAAATAAAAAAATTAAGGTATTGGACAATTGGAGTACAGTCAAATAAATTAAAACATTGTATCCACACCCTCTGACTAATTCGGCTTTGTTCGTGATGACGTAATTTTTATTGGACCGAGCTTGTGTCAAATCGTAATATCCGGTACTCACGTGGTACAATTTAGCCAATCAGAGACCGTATTCTCCACATAGGCCGACATTTTCTGACAAGCGTAGAAAAACTTCACATCAACAGCCGCCATTTTGCGCTGGAGAGACTGAGAAGAATTTCGGAAATTGTCGTGTAAATTTTCTGTTTTTTCTTACATCAATTTATCAAAAACTTTATCATTCCGTGTATTTTATTCTTCTAAGTGAAATCGTGTCGTTCGATTGCATAAATATTTCCATAAAATAGCTAAAATCTGGTGATATTGTTTTCATTTATTGTGCTAGTTCCGACGGAAGATGGTGAGAGGGTCTGTGTAGCTCTTCGATTCGGATTCGGAGCTTTGTAATGGCGAATACTTGAGTGAGAATTTTTATTATGTGCCTTCGCTGGTGTAAAGGACATCGAACGATCGCGATGTGGGTGAATTACATTTTGATGAATGACAAATCGCTCTAAAATGTTATTTCATAAAGATAAAAGACATAAAAGTGCTATCTGAATCGGCGGGCCGAAAATATTCACGACGGCTTTCGATTAGTAAACAGAACCATGGCTGAAGAGCCGCCTAACAAGCGGCCCAAAATGCTCCGGGACCCTTTCCAGGGTCCATCGGACTCCGCGGGTGAGTATTTTTACATAAATTACAAGTTTTCGAACTGTTCAATATTGTTCTGTCATATTTATCTTTCTTGGATTTTTGACATTTTGCCTCGGTTCATGTTAGCGCCTTGGAAGTTTTGCGTCGTATAAATTGTTTCTGAGCTCCTATAGAAACTAGACTTTGTGAGTTATAGTGCAATGCTAATGGAAAAGCTAGTGTTTAATTCTAATTTGAACTTTTATTCAGGTTTTCAATACTGGCAAATTTTAAGGTAAACCTGAGTCAATCTTGAAGGACCATTTTTAGTTATCCCTTATTTATTTATCTGCAAATAAATATTATTTTAAATATATCCTAAACACATTGATTTTATGAGGCCTGGCTTATATTTTTAGAGTTTGTTGTGTTGCTGTAAAAAATATAATTTCCTGCAAGATTCAGGTCAAAATATAAATCACATATTGTATGTGTTTTAAAATATATAGGATTATGGTGATAAAACATTATGTTATATTAGTATTTCTGTTACTATTACAACACCACAATAGTATTTGTGTAGTTTTTAATTGTTTTATGTTTTGTCTTAGTGACCTACTTAAATATAATTTGCTTTCAATGTTATTTAATTTTATCATAATACATATTTGTTGACAATTTTGTTTTGATATTAACTATATCCCACATGATACTGTTTTTATAGTTTGACAGATCTCAATGATAATACCTAACCTCTTATTTCTCATGCTGGGAAACATTTTGTGTTGAACCTAATCATTTATCAACAAGATTGCCAAAGATTACCTTGAAGAATTTCATAAATATATATAACTAGGTAGTTACAATAATAAATCTTAAGGTTTGATGTCTCAAAGTGAAGTTTCCACTAATATTAATATACCTAATTAATAATGAGTTCCAGATGCATAAGATACTGCTCCGAAAAATATTTTTAAATTAAAACTATCAGTGATGCTAATAACAAAACTTAATTTGAAAAAACAAAATTTATTTTATGCTATTATGCTATTACTTTTTTTTATTTACTACCTATTTCATTAATATTGAATAATCTAATAAAAAATAAATACTATGGTGTGAATAATTTATAAATCAAAATGTATTGTAGCTATCTTTAATTATTAGATTTTTTTTTAATTTCCCCTTGTGATTATTATATATATTTTTTTTTTTATTAATTTAATTATTGGAAGTCTGTTTTAATGAATTAAAAAGAGGAGCTGATTTTTATCAGCATTTTTTGAATTATGAAGTTTTTTCAGTATTTGTGAATCATTTTTGGATTTCAATTGATCTTTCTAAAATTTTCAATTGATTTTCGATCTATTGAAAAACTCGAAAAAAATATACTTATGTTTACCTACACTTAAGTTGACTGAACTTTGAGACATAGTTTTACAATATTTTTAAAAATCTTGATATCATTTGACAAGTGAAGAGTTTAATTATAAGATAATTTATCAAATTTTATTTTTCCCTAGATGGGTTTTCGAACCTTGATATGTTTGACCTTGAAAAGGACCTCCCAGATGAGTTAATGGGGGGTTCATGGGGCGAACAACCTGGAGTCCCCAAACCTCCTGCCCAAGGACCAGGCCCAGGAGGGCAAATGGGGGGACCACAGCAGCAGCTCAATGGGGATGACCCAACAGCTGTTATGCACAGACAACTCAACAATCACCTTATCCAACAAGTGAGTATCTGGAACTGATGGATTCATGTTGGTTTTCACCAGTAGCTCCAAACTTCAGCAAAAGCCTTTTATTATTAATGGTAAAATTATAAATGCTAAAAAAATACTGCTAAATAATATTAATCTATCCTCATGTGGCCTAGAGATATTTTGACTTATTCTTGACTGTTCTTCTCAAATGAAAAAATGGTAATTATGATTATGACCGATGGTTAAAAGAGAGATTGAAAAGTGTTTCAATATGCTGTTTCTTATGACTTCTTTGTTTAACAATCTTCATAGTATTTTTTTTATTGCATTTATTGTTTTTTATTTAATTTACGTTATTAGTACTTATATTGCCTTACGCAAATAATGTTATACAGGCACATAAGCAGCATTAACTTTTCAGGACAGAGTGGTGATAAAACTATGTAAAGTTTTAAAAAGGAGCCTTTTAATAAAATTATTTAGATTCAGATGGATATATAGATAGATAACTCTTTATTGATTACCATGACAAATACCATTTTTACTTATAAATAGAACAATTGTAGTACAAAATAATTACAATTGTACAATTTACAGTAGTACAATTGTAGTAAAAGTAGTTACAATGGGTGGCCTTATCGCTAACAGCGATCTCTTCCAGACAACCTAGGGGTGGACATGACTGAACATAAGAAATATTAATTTTGTGCTAAATTTTTATATTTTTATTATTTTGTTCTTTAGAAGGCTATTCGGATTACTCAATGGTTCTAGATAAAATGCCTGTGCCAGACGAGGTTAGAGGAACAGTTAGTGACAAAAGTGGATTAACAATTTCAAATATTCCTTCTCGGGATTTATGAATGGCAATTATGATATATTGATAGTTATGGTTCCAAAATAAAGTTTAAAATCTAAAGTGAACCTGGTTTCAGAACCTTCATAAAAATAAACATTTACTATTGTTGCTGACTGTATGATTGAGTATTTACATACATACCCAACATTTAGCATCTCTTACAAATTCGCGAATGCTTAAAATTTAAATTAAATCCCGACTGATAATAAAAGTATCTAGTTACGTACATATTCGCAAATGCACTAATTGTTATTTTTTCGTGTGCAGGTCTTTTCACAGGGCAAGGGTGGCTTAGTTGGCCACAACAATCCAATGGGATTGAGTAGTTTAGGGAGTAAAAGTCCCAATTTACAGTCACCTCCTAATGTGTCTGTATCCAAGGACCTTATACACACGGGTGGTATGCACCCGCAACTAATGCCAAATACAAGTCATCCAAATCAACTACATTCGACAATGCCGATGAGCTCCATACAAGGCGGTATGAACGTAGCTAACGTCGGCGGAAATATGATCGTGACGAACAGCAACATGGGAGGCGCTGGGATGCTGGGGAGCGGGATCATCAACAACGTTAACAAGCAGTTGCCCACGCTAATGGGCAGCAACCATCATGGAGGGCCGCAACACCATCCTCATGCACAAGTGAGTTCATAATCGATATCTCAATATTTGAGTTCAATTAAATCTTAAAAGCAACAAATAAGTATTATTTTATTACTAGAAACAACAGCACATCATAATTAGCGTAACTTTCAGGCAATGCAAAACGGTCCTCTGGGGAGGGTAGGCGTAGGTGCTGTAGGCATGCAAGCACCGAACATGCGCACTGCGTTGCACCATTCTCGAATGCAAGCGCCGGGTGGAGGCGGCCATCCGCTGGCGCCGTACCATCCCGCGTACGGACAGTCGCCCGCGGGCGTCCCGCCGGCGCAGCGACCCGCGACCGTCCGCTTCGGGCCCCCCGGCGGCGAGTCGGGAGGCGGCGCCGCGCAGGCGGTGCCCCCCGCGCCCTCGCCTCAGACCCCCGGAGCGCCTGCCGGCGGCCAGTCCCAGCCGCAAGCCGCCACGCAAGCCCCGCCCGCGCAGCCGCAGCAGCAGCCCCCCGCCACCGGCTCCATCGCGGACCCCGAGAAGCGGAAACTCATCCAGCAGCAGCTAGTGCTACTGCTGCACGCGCACAAGTGCCAGCGCCGCGAGTCGCAGGCCAACGGCGATATATGGCATTGCTCGTTACCACACTGCAAGACCATGAAAGGAGTACTGAACCATATGATGTCTTGTCAAGTATGTTTGCTGATCTATTACGTTTCTGAACTGTGATCACGTATTGCAACGCGAAATTAACGTTTTATCATTTTTCAGGCTGGCAAGAATTGTACCGTCCCGCACTGTTCATCATCGAGACAGATCATAAACCATTGGAAACACTGTAACAAAAATGACTGTCCGGTTTGCTTACCGCTGAAACAAGCTGATCGAAGTAGAAATGGTAAGTTTTTCTTATGAAGTCTAACGCCACAGCTATTTCTATAAGCAGTTCGTGTGTTAAAGAGACCGAATGATTTCAACAGCGGCGGCTGCAGCTGTAGCGTCGAGCGGGACGCATACGGCGACGTCGGGCGTGGCCGGCGGCGTGTCCGGCGGCGTGCCCGGCGGTCCCGGCGGCCCCGGCGGCCCCGTCGGGAACGTGAGTAACGCGACCGGCAGCGTGACCGGCGTGAGCAGCGTCGGCGGCGTCGGGCCCGGCGGCGGCGGCGGCGGCGGCATGCCCGGCGTGCCTTCCCTGAACGTGGCGCCGGCGCCCTCCGCGCCCGGGGCGGACATGAAGCGCGCGTACGAAGCGCTCGGCATCGCGTGCCCCACCTCGGTGCCCAACATGAGCGCGTTCCCGCGCGCGCGCCAGCCCGTCCCGCGCCCGCCCGGCCTCACGGACGTCGTGCCGCAGCAGCAGCAACAGAACATGCAGCAGCTGTTCACGCAGCAGCCGGATATGCTGCGGCTGCAGACCTCCGAACAACCCTCGCAACAATCTCAGCAGGCACTGGTGAGTACCGTTCTATTTGCCGGGGCTCGTGATATAGGAGTCTGCTTTACTGATGTAACTTTGGTGAGAAGACTAACTCTGTTGTTTATGTCAGTATTGGACAGTCTCCTATAGATCGAGCCCCGTTTGATTACTTTACATTATTGAAGAACTCCCTATATCCTCCCACTAAAGATCCGTTCGTTGCAGATGAGCGCGGGCACGCTTCAACTGCCAGGCGGGCCGGTGACCGCTAATCCGTCGTCAGGTACCAAGGAGTGGCATCATTCCATTACGGCCGATCTCAGGAACCATCTCGTCCACAAACTGGTGCAAGCGATATTTCCCACGCCGGATCCGACGGCGATGCTTGACAAGCGAATGCACAATTTAGTTGCGTATGCGCGGAAGGTCGAAGGCGATATGTATGAAATGGCCAGCACTAGATCAGAATACTACCACTTGCTGGCGGAGAAGATCTACAAAATCCAAAAGGAGTTAGAAGAAAAACGACAGAAGCGGAAGGTATGTTATCTCTTATACTTATCTCTCTCTCTTATCTTTATCTTTCTCTCTTATCTTTATCTTTCTCTCTCTCTCTCTTATATTTATCTCTCTCTCTCTTATATTTATCTTTCTCTCTCTCAGTCTTATATATGTTATTTGCAGAAATCTCCTCAAAAAAGACGCCATCACACACAAAAATACACACTATTTCACAACTTACATTTTATACTAGAGGTTATTCAAGAGATACCAGAGTTTACCAGATATATTACCTATGTCACTAGTGTATTCTTGGGTCGTTAAGTGTTTGGTTAGGTTATTCCAAATCAAGTTCCAAACTTGTAAACAAGTCAAGTCAAAAATGAACAGGTAGATGCATGCTAAGCATGCTCCTAGGGCTGCATATTTCCAACAGGTGTGATGGTATCCAAATGTTTGTCTATTAAAAACCAGTATGTTCATTAAAAAATCTGATCACATCAGATTTTGGGTTAAATCAGTTCCAAGGATCACTGCACCTCATAAAATATACCTGATCTTCTTTTTCATTTTTACTGGGATCCAGTTTGTTGGAATAAGACCTCACATACACACAATCATTAACACGCACACACAATCATTAACACACACACCAAATAACTCACCCACACAAAATAGCTCACCCTTTTATTGTTTGTAATAATAATGCTCTTATAGGAACAGCAATTACAAGCCCAGCAACAGGCAGCAGCGGCGGCTGGTATGCCGGGCGGCGTAAGAGCTTCCCTCCCCCCGCGGCCGCAGCTCCCCGCTATGCGGATACCCTCCCCCGGTGCTATGGGTAACATGCCTCCCCAACAGCGACTGCCCTTCCAAGGGAACCTCGTTGGACCACCTGGACCTAGTCCTAATCAGGTGCGTACTCTGTCAATGATGCATCCTAAAAATGTATTAATAAAGTGCTAGCATGGGATTCAAATCCACAAAATACAAATCCCTTTGACATGGAGATTTATATACCGCTCCACCAGCCTATTGCTTCCATAAATGGGAGGAAGCACTATAAAAATCAAATCTATAAAAAAAAACAATCGTTGGATTTCTCCAGTCTGTTGGTGAGATGGTTTTACTTTTAGGCACAGACCAAGCCATAAAATGGACTTAATTTATTACAACATTTTATTACAACGCGTAGCGTGTCTTGTAGCCGAGCCGGTTCTTATTTGAATACTGTTTTATTAGCCATGGTTTGGACGATTGATCGATATATTTGTAATTCTGCTTATGATTTAACATATTTATCCGTAAAAGAATTGTGTGCGTTGTGGACGCGAATCCATGTAACATTCATTTGTTTTTTTTTGCATGTGATTTTATTTTGTTTTATTTCTCTTATGTCCGTCGCGCCGCAGTACTTAAGCGGACTCGTGGATGTCCAGATGTCGCAGACGCCAAACGGCTCAGTCGGCGTGGGTTCAGTGGGTCAGCCAGGCATGTCTCCGTTTGGACAGCCAATGATGTCGCCGGCGCCCAACTATCCCGCGATGCCCAGCAATGGACCCGCGCCTCTTGCTTCGCCTTCCCATTCGGAAAAGGTTTGTAAACGAGGCAACCTTTTTTTTTGAACCTCTCTTACGGCTAGGTAAAACTGTCCTCCCATGATGCATTTGCAGGCAGTTATGAATCGAGGTTGATTTTTAAATTATATTAATGTTAAAACTTCAAGAAGATGTTTTTAAAAATGTATGTTTGAAATACTGATGAATGTTTTAATATACAACGTGTTTATTAAGAATTGTAGGGATCCGAAAGCAGGATATTCTACCGGTCATAACGAACAACTTTTGTTCTACGACTTTTAAAATTTCAAAGTTTTTCATTCATGAAATGCCTCTTAAACTTTTATCTAAAATGAATCTAAACGCATCATGAGGCAGCCCTATTTACAGCTGTTCTTTGACCTCTAGTTGTTAACCTTAGATAAAATAGGTAACAGAACTGCCACCAATTGCCTAGTAATGTGCCTACCTAATAATGATGTTGCTGTTTTTAAAGATCTTGGTATGTAAAAGAAATATTTTCGCGACTGTAATCCCTAGTCACGGTAAACATTCTCTGAGATCTTTGGTACTAATACCTATTCAGTAACTAGGTACCTACGTGGCTACGTACTCAATATTTAATAGAATATTTATTTTTGTTTAATTACTAGATGTCGTAAACCAATGTTTATGATATTCATAGTTCTTTAAATTGTAACATGTTACTTCATGGTGTAACCACCATGGTTCATTGACACGACAAAATTATTCAACTGCAATTTTGGGAAGTGTCTAGTCTGTCCTATTTAATCTTTGACTAACCTGTCTGTCATTGGTTGCATTTAAAAACGCATATCCAATCAGGACGGCCGACGGCCGCCGATCAGTGTTACCATTTGTGGCAGATTTCTGCCATTTGGCAGATTTTAAATATTTCAAGAAAAATCTTATTAGTTTGAATTTTTAATGAAATAATATTTACCTATAATTTATTTATTTTTTACCGAACTGGAAACTTCTTATTCTTTTTTACCTTTATTGATTTGGTTTCTAAACAACTTCTATCTCGTTTTAGATAACTGCAAACCGTTACAAACGATCAAAAGATAGTAACTGAATGTAATGTAGGTATTTAATTTATTCCGTAGCCACGAAGGAGATGGTATGAAGTCATATTTTTGGTATTTTTATCGTCAAGCTTGGTAGATTTTGACAGATTTTTTGGCAGGTGTGTTGTAGAACCGCCACTTTTGAGATGGTCACCCTGTTTGTGTTTACATGCGTTGTTGTACATTGTTTTGTTGAGAAAATGTCATCAAACGTGATAAACTGGTGATTGTTATGTAAAAAGCCGTCGTCAGTCAGTGTGTGTATGAGCAGTGCCTACGAGGTAATGGTTTAGTGTGCAGTTTGAAGCCTGTGTCGTGCGAAATCTCGCAAACTTACCAAAATCCAGTTTTATCCAGTGTTATTATAGCCAGTAAATAATGACAAAATCCATAGGAACCAGTAAAAATATCGTGTCAGGGGATTGGCGGCGTACCTACCTACCTACCGAAAGGTAAGTATTTCAAATTATCTCGTAGGATAACGTTGTTTTTCTCTTTCCTAGATAGAAGCGCGCGTGCGTGTGACCTTGACACGTACACAGACAGGGCTGTTGCAAATTTCTGAGAAAATATTAATTTTACTTTTCTATGGGAATTTCGAAAACGATGTATTCAACCGTTGCACACGTCAAAGTATTCCAGTGCTTGGTCTAAATACACGCTCTTTGTTTCCCTACATAACTTCATCAACACGTTGTATAGTGATAAATGACGTTACAAAGTTTTTCTATAGATGTATTGAAAATCGTTACGTCGCATGCAAAACGTATGCCGCCGCGGCTTGTCATTTGTATTGCCTCAAGCCGTAGCGGCATAACACTTGCCGCCGGCCATATGTAGCTGTAGAAGCTCCATTAGCCCCGTCATAAAACCCCGTTAAAACCAATTCAAACTCTCAGTTTTACACATTTTCGAAGATATAAAATCACTTTCATCGCATTTACTGACATTGAACTTCATAAATGTTGAAATGTGCGAGCGAAAAGTTGGTTCTGACGCATAATGACCAATGATTGAAAAAAAATATTCGCTTTATGACGAAAACGCATATTAACACATAAGCATTTGGACCTAAACTCGGAACGACGCATACGCGAAATGACCTATCCGTATATTGACCAATATGCACAATGAAACATTCGCGAAATGACACACTTGTAGATTGATTGTTTGATTGTTTGTTGATTACCTAGGTAATTGGTACTCTTTCCACAAAATACGTAAGTACTGGTCACTTGAAAGTTTATCTATGAAATATTTCTACTTATGACGCTTAAAGTCATACATACTTCAATCTAACAGTACGAAATCAGTCAAATGTCGTGAAAAAAATATTTAAAAGCTTTTAGTATTATATTTATAACGATTTATTAATTTCTACAGCTTGACAGCCTTCATAGCTCGGTTGGTAGTAGCTCTGCCTTCTGCGCCGTAGGTCGTGGGTTCGATCCTCACCGAGAACAAACATTTTGTGTGATGAACATGGTTTGTTCTCTGTCTGGGTGTTATCTACACTAATATTATAAAGAGGAAAACTTTGTATTTTTGTTGTTTTGTTGTTTTGTTGTTTTGTTGTTTTGTATGTAACGAATAGGCTCAAAAACTACTGGTCCGATTTCAAAAATTCTTTCACCATTAGAATGCTACATTATCCCTGAGTAACATAGGCTATATCATATTTTCAAAAAAATCAGGGATCCTTACTAAAACTCCAATAATGTAACCCAAGGTGGAAACCAAAAACCTTACATCGCGTGCGCTGCGAAAACTATTGATGATAGAACAAAATAATGTACTACGATTTTGTAGAACACGTCATCATCTACAAAAAATGTCGCGACAGCATATGTCTAACTATTATATTTATGTCACAATAAGTGTTTTTTTATTATAAAAATTTAATTGAAATGCCGCCGCTAGAAAAGGGTCTTTATTTGTACCTTGGTATTAATCCTTATCCAAATAAATCTTTTGATAATTAAGACGGTTTCAATACCTATAGATTACTTCTTAAATTTTTCAAATCGGACATTCCATTCAAAAGATTTTAAAAATATAAGGTCACGGGGCGCGTTCTCACCCAGCGCGGGCCCGGGCAAGGCGCGAGTTAGAAGTGACTCGAACCCACCACGGTCTAAGTTTATCCTAAAACGTTGAAAAATTTATGTCCACCCATGCGAAGCTGGGACAGGCCGCTAGTTATCAATAAGATCGGGTCGTCTGGTCGGATATAATTTTATGCTACAGATCGCGCTATCGATGCAACATGCTTTTGCGAATTGTTTATGTTGAAAACGTTTAGGCGGTCGGTGTCATGAAAATGACAAAATGACGATTATAAAATTTGACAGAAATTTACAAAAAAATTACAGAAATTTGTCTAAGTATTGGTCAAAACTGTGGGTCAAAATGCGTATTAGTCATTGCTCATAATGCGTTTTAGTCGTTTGGCGTATGCGTCATTCTGCGTATTGGAATTTGGCTTAATATGTCATTATGCGTATTGGTCATTCTGAGAATTGGACATTTCGCGTTTATGTGTTTGGTCAATATGAGAATACTGAATTATTGGTCATTATGCGTCAGAATCGAAAAGGAAAAGGGTTTTGTTCGACATGTCTCAGCCTCTTATTAGCAGCATTTGTCGCAGAGAGAAGATTTGTGTGATTTTAGGAGCAACTTAAATAAGATCTCTGTTTACCTAACATTACGTCCAACAGCGCATGGGTCCAGTAGCAAGTCCGTTCGTGAACCAGTACCGCGATACGACAGCGTCGCCCGCGGCGATGGCTCCGTCCACGCCGGCCACGCCGCTGCCGCACGCGTCGCCCGCGCCGCCGTCGCAGCCGCGCGTGATGCCGCCCTCGGTCCCCGCGCCGCCTCCGCCCCCGCCTGCGCCAGCGCCCCCGCTACCGCCCATGCCCGGAGCATCCAGCGAACATGACAGGTTAGTAATACCTACTCTTTATCTGGCTGGGTGTTATACTAATACTTTTTATCACATCCTCGAAAAGAGGTAGTTTGCTCTTCGTAAACAGGGAGCAAACAGCATTCGCTCACTTTTCTATTTTTCCGCCTTAGGGAGGAAAAGTGATTTGAATTTGGAATGTGCATATTGATAGTAAAAGTTTCAATCGCCAAAGAGATCACGAACTCTGTATAAACAAGTAACAGGCTGTAATACAAAATAAAACGCGCCTAAACGAAATTAAAAAAAAAAAAGACTTGAAGCGCGCATTCCACCTTTGTTTACTCAAATTTAGATTTTACTTAGTTTTACAAAAATAAATAAAAGTTTGATGAATACATAATTATGGTTATGACTATAACTATAACTTTGTGACTATGTGACTATTACTATGAGTATTCATGAGTTGCACTTACTTATTTTCTCATAGAGGGTGATAAAAAGTAGAGTGTCCACCTTGGGAACAACACTATTTTAAGCTCGAGTGAAGTACTTTGAATTTAGGATTCATAAAATACTCTCTCCATTAAAATAGTGGTTTGCTTTGTAAACAATATATTAAGTTTGTATTTACAGAAAAAATATATAGTTCCCATAGTACAACCTTTGGCTGAGTTAGGGCTGAGAGCTGTGTGGAATACCCACCAATATTTATTTATTATTTATAACAAGCAATAACCAATAGTTTCGCGATTTTTATTCCATTGTACATAATCCCCCTTAGTTCTATTTGTAAAAAGTACCCACTCAAGATTCAGAGGTAGGTACATCCAAATATTAGATTTGACATTTAGTTGCAAGCCCATAACTGCTGCTACAATACTGACTGGTTTCAGTCTCCTCGAGTTTCATAGTTTACTTGTCTTGTTTCATCCATGGTTGAGATATCAAAGTAGTAAGTAGTTGTCATTTTTATGCATTGACACTATCTTGTGTCTTGTCTTTGACACTCCTTCAATACACCAAAAAATGTTGTCTATGTCCATATAGAAAAACTTTCAGACCGACTTTTGTTTTAAGAAAAACACCACATTATTGGGCTATGTATGTAACTACTAGGTGATCAGTACATACTTTTACTATCTACATAGTTGCAAAAAATATCTAAAAAGAATGTTTGTTTTGCTTAGCTCACCCATGGACGAGTCGCGTGTCAAGTTAGACCCCGACGAGGTCCGCATCAAACAGGAGCAAGAAGAAGACGAAATGAGCGGCGGCAAGGGCATGCGAGACGAAACACCCATGGACAGAGAACCTGCCATGGATTTCAAACAAGAGATCAAACCGGAAATCAAACAAGAAATTAAAAAGAATGACATCAAGGAAGAACCTGGCGAAACCAGCGTCTCCGAAACTGACAAAACAAAACGCATATTCGTGTTCAAACCCGAAGATCTGCGACAGGCACTTATGCCTACCTTAGAAAAATTAGTGAGACAGGACCCCGAGTCCCTGCCGTTTAGACAACCCGTTGACGCGCAATCACTCGGTATTCCGGACTACTTTGACATAGTGACTAAACCAATAGACTTAGCTACCATTAAAATGAAACTAGATAGAGGAGAATATAAAGACCCGTGGGAGTATGTTGACGACGTGTGGTTGATGTTCGACAATGCGTGGCTTTACAATAGGAAGAATTCTAGGGTCTACAGATATTGTACTAAGGTGAGTGGTTTTCAAAACAAAATGTCGCCACTAAATTGCGCCACGTGACGTCATTGTTGAAAATGTTACGCAATTTAGTCGCCTTAGTCAAGCAGCATTACAAAATTTCATCATATTAGGAAATAATTCTGTCTACTAGTCTTAATCATGATAATTTTTTTATAGCTCTCCGAAGTGTTTGAACAAGAGATTGACCCTGTAATGCAGAGCCTAGGCTACTGCTGCGGCAGAAAGTACACCTTCAATCCTCAAGTTCTGTGCTGCTATGGCAAACAGCTCTGCACTATTCCTAGGGATGCCAAATACTTCAGCTATCAGAACAGGTGAGTTCTAGAGTTATTTTTTTATTCTATACAGGGTATAAAAAGATATCTCCAAAAACTGAAATCTCTCTCTCTCTCTCTCTCTCTCTTGTCGTGTCGCTAGTTTCTTTCGAAACTGTGTGGTGAAAGGATTATAGATTATATTACAACTGAAATTATATTTGCCAATATATAGGCCTAAAAAGCCAATCAAAATGGTTTGATTTGAACCAAGTTCATTAGAAAGATATTCCTGGCAATACTGTTTTAAAGGCTGTTTCATGGTAAAAATACCGACTAAATCATTCAGGAACAGGTTTTTTTTAAATTGACTAGTAGCTATGATAAAGTAGATCTTATATCAGTTTTTGGAAGTATTCAGTTTAAGCACCCTGTATACTTGTTGTAACTTTGTGTTGTGTCAATGTCACTTCATGACTTTACATGCAATAAAAATTGTCATATACATTGAATGACTGCTGTTGTCATTGACACAAAGTTTCACTGATAAGTTTATTTATTTAACTTTAAATAAACTGTTGAGAACAAACTATCACAAACTTGCAAATAGAAAGCTACTGATTTGAACTTCTACCGATACTAAAACGATAGTTACAAATACCTAAACAGTTTGTTTTCAGTTGCATGCTTGTGACAAGTTTGAACACTTTCCTTAAAATCTGTATTTCAGAATTAAAACCACACTGCACCTATGTTGTCTATTATTGTGTGGGTTACCTTATTACTCTATTTTCTGATATATCGAGGCTGCATTGAAATTACCTATTTGGCTGACTTGTCTATAGCACTACTCGCCGGTTAGACAAAGACGCAAGAAGTGCGGGCACTATAAGTTTGGCTCACGTCATTGTTGTGCTATCTACAAATAATATCAAAATGAGTTCCATATTTGGGTGATCATTGGTACCTTGGTATTTGTAGCTTTGGATACCAACAACACAGGATTGAATGTAAGGTCAGGATATATGTGACTGTTTGACTACTGGTTTTATAGGACTAACTTCAGAGCGGCCTCGTTCTATCGGCGGTACTATAGGTTTCAAAAGGCACATGAATAGCAAGTCTATTTTAATTTTCGTAACAATTAGAAGCACTCTGATTCATATTTAATTCTGTTATACATTTTGATCTTGTCACAGAAATTCAAGTGCTTATTGAACATAATAAATCTTGTTTGAAGCTATTGGTATTCATTTAATGGACAATAACTTTAAGGTCTATTTTATACCATCATGCTGCTTCTATCCCTCATTATATTCTCACTAATGCTTAGGCTGTGTGCTCCCTACTTATGGTGAAAAGGTTTTCATAAATGCTCATGGATACACATTTATACTTCAGAATTCGAAAAAGCATTTAGTTTTATCAAATTCCGTATACATCGGATATTAAGACTAAGACATTCACACTAGTCGAAACCTGAGCGTACGGCGCTAGCTATTGTTTTGAAAGTCTAATAAGCTGTCTTGTGTTATTTGATACCTAAATGTCTGCATTATCCATACAAATCGGATTCGCGAAATAAATTCCTGTTGCTATTGCAATTGAAAACTGATTGTAAAACTCAGACAAATTTCAGATTAATTGCCTTCAGAATCATTATCATTGTGTAACTAAATGGCTTTTAGTTTGCGTGCGGATATTACAATACGTAAAAGTAAAAAAACACCTATTACCAACATATTCGATAATTCCAATACTGTCTGTGTCTTAAGTCTGCTCCCATGTTTCTGAATTTACTACCTATCTGATCAAAATTATAATGTACTAAGTAGTATTACAGTCGGTTTCTGAAAGCTCGATCAAAACTAATCGGATGTCAAGTCACTCGCCACATCGAATCATATATTACATCGAATAATATAGAGATAGCAAGTGACTTGACATCCGATTAGTTTTGATCGGGCTTTCAGACACCGGTCGTTAGTTTGTCTACTTGGATCCTGCTACTACATCTAACACAATTTGGGTTGACGTTGATTTGTAAATAAATGTCGGTAACGCTTCGTTTTCTCAAGTATTTTAGATGTAGATGCAGCCTCATTGTGTGTTCCTTGTGTAGCCAAAATTACTTCAATTGGTCTGGCAACTCTTGTTTCAAAATTAAATTCAGAAAGTAAAATGAGTGTTTCCGTTGTATAACAATAACCCTTTTATGTTCTCATTGCTTACTAATTTTTTTTTCGCCCTCTCCACGCACGTCCTTGCCTGCACACCAAACGTTCCTGTTCACGCTTCATCACTACTGCTACGGATGAAAAAATTATGATTAAAGTCTAAAAGCGTATGGGGTTGTGTCCGATAGATACACCTTCTGCCAGAAATGCTTCAATGACATCCAGGGCGACACGGTTACGCTCGGCGACGATCCTCTGCAGCCACAAACGTGAGTGTAAACATTGTTTTCATTGCAGCTTCTATCTGTTGCTAAATTGTACAATTATGTAAACAGATATCTAACTCGGCTAAACTTTTCAGTGCAATCAAGAAGGATCAATTTAAAGAAATGAAAAACGACCATTTAGAACAAGAACCCTTTGTGGTTTGCATGGACTGTGGTAGGAAGCAACACCAAATATGCGTACTTCACCTCGACTCGATATGGCCCCTAGGCTTCTGCTGTGATAATTGTTTGAAGAAGAAAGCGGCCAAACGAAAAGATAACAAGTTCAGCGCTAAAAGGTTACCTACCTCGAAACTCGGCGTTTATATTGAAACAAGAGTCAATAACTTCCTAAAGAAAAAAGAGGCTGGTGCTGGTGAAGTGCATATCAGAGTAGTTGCGTCTTCAGATAAGGTAAATTATAATTTAGAAAATCAAATGTATGTAATATTGTTTTTTTATGAACCATTTCTCACGTTTATTATTTTAATTGCAGATAGTTGAAGTGAAACCAGGTATGAGAGGAAGATTCGTAGAATCTGGTGAATTGTGTGCCGAATTCCCGTATCGGGCGAAAGCACTATTTGCATTTGAAGAAGTCGACGGGATAGACGTCTGTTTCTTCGGCATGCACGTACAGGTAACTATTGCAATACCTGTCCTATCATGTAACTCCTATCCTGTTATGATTTTGTCTCCTCTGTTTTGTGTTCACTAAATAAATAAATTGAAAAAATAAAATCTCATATGAAAACGAATACGGCTTATTCAGATAAATAATTCAGTTACACTTTTCAGGAATATGGCAGTGAAAGTCCATCACCAAACACGAGGCGAGTGTACATAGCATATCTAGATTCAGTGCATTTCTTCCAACCACGGCAGTATAGAACTGCCGCGTACCACGAGATTATATTAGGCTATTTGGACTACGCCAAGCAGTTGGGCTATACAATGGCCCACATCTGGGCGTGTCCGCCTTCCGAGGGAGATGACTACATCTTCCACTGCCATCCCCCAGAACAGAAAATACCCAAACCTAAAAGATTGCAAGAGTGGTATAAGAAAATGTTAGATAAAGGAATTATAGAGAGGATTATATTAGACTATAAAGATATACTCAAGCAAGCAATGGAGGACAATATCTCGTCTGCGGCGGAGTTGCCGTACTTTGAAGGGGACTTCTGGCCGAACGTTCTAGAAGAATCTATCAAAGAGTTGGACCAGGAAGAAGAAGAGAAGAGAAAGCAGGCAGAAGCAGCAGAAGCAGTGGTCAGTATCAAGTAACATGTTCATTAAAAATATCCACTTATTTCTTTGATTGTAAATGTTTTCTCAAAAGCACAACACAACAGATTTTTTTTCTCATAGGTCTATTTTGTATCTTAAAAGGCTTTTTTTTTCTGGGTTTTAAACTTCAAACGCTGAAGTAATTTTTGCACAATAGCTCATACAAACATTGTTATAAATTTCGCATGGTTTTGTGTGGTGTGAGACAACTTTTAACATGGCTTTTAGATATTCCAGTCCTCTGAGGAAAACGAACAAGGTCCTGATGGCAAGAAGAAAGGCCAGAAGAAGGCGAAAAAGTCAAACAAATCCAAGGCTGCGCAAAGGAAAAATAGTAAGAAACAAAGTGACCAGCAGCAAGGAAGTGATCTCAGTGCAAAGATATTTGCAACCATGGAAAAACATAAAGAAGTGTTCTTCGTTATAAGGCTACATTCCGCACAGTCCGCCGCTAGTTTAGCAGTAAGTAACTCGTAACTATTCTACTTACATAGGATCACTTGAGATCTGAAGGCTTGTAATTAATATCTATTTCATTTGTTGCCAACAGCCAATTCAAGACCCAGACCCATTACTCAACTGCGACCTAATGGACGGGCGTGACGCGTTTCTAACGATGGCTCGAGATCGCCACTACGAGTTCTCGTCGATGAGACGCGCGCGCTACTCCACACTAAGCATGTTGTACGAGCTCCACAACCAAGGCACGGACAAATTCGTCTACACGTGTAACACCTGCAAATCGCACGTTGAGACGAGGTATCACTGCACCGTATGTGACGACTTCGACCTTTGCGTACCCTGCTACGATAAAGAGGGCCATCCTCACAAGATGGACAAGCTCGGGTTAGATCTAGATGTGGGCACGTCACCGGGAGACATGAAGCAAGCGAACCCGCAAGAGGCCCGCAAGCTTTCCATCCAGCGGTGCATCCAGTCTCTAGTCCACGCATGCCAATGTCGCGACGCGAACTGCCGCCTGCCTTCATGCCAGAAAATGAAGCGAGTCGTGACGCATACAAAAATCTGCAAGCGAAAGACGAAAGGGGACTGTCCTATTTGCAAGCAGCTCATCGCTCTATGTTGCTACCATGCGAAGCATTGTCAGGAAACGAAGTGTTCAGTGCCGTTCTGCAGCAGTATAAAACAGAAGCTGAAACAGCAACAAGTCCAGCAGAGGGTACAACAGGCGAAGCTGCTTCGTCGGCGTATGGCGGCGATGAACACACGCGCTGGGCCGACTGCTTCCTCTCCGCCGCCGCAGCCCGCGCTAGCCTCGCCGCCCCCTTCCAAACCGCAGTCGCATGCGTTACCGCACAATGTGCAGAAGGCATTGCAACAGGTTAGTGCTAGTTCATTATATTGTTGATCTAACTACTTTTACTTCCAATTCGCATTATAAGGATGATATATTGAGATTGCAAACAAACTTAATGATGCTGAACTAGTAATGGTTTTTAATCATAATATTATTTTTAATCATCACTACCACATCACATAAATGTTCGTTCTTGATGGAATTAATCCAGCGCAGAAGGCAAAGCTTCTACCAATAGAGTTGTGATATCAGTCACGGAAACAAATTCGTAGAATAAACTTTATTCCGACCGTGGGATCTAGGTGGATTTCGTTGGCGCAGGACCGGAAAGAGGCGCGTGCTAAATAAGAGGCCCATACCGACCAGTGCCCAGCACATAGGCTTTTTACATAGATAGATAAAGCTTTATTTCAGACAACTGCTAATAATAATAAATAATAATAATAAATAATAATAACATAGATGGTCTGCACCGTTTACGCAGCTCGATGCGTACTGAGTATCCAAATATAACAACACTGATGTTACAGGTACAGGAAGAAGCGGCACGGCAGCAGGCGCCGTCGTACGGCAAGCAAGCGGCGATGGGTCCGCCGGGCGGCGTGGTGGGCGTGGGGGGCGTGGGCGTCGGCGTGGGCGCGGTGGGCGTGGGCGCGGGTGGCGGCGTGCGCGCCGAGTGGGCGGCTCGGTACCGCGCGCCCGTGCCGCCGCTGCACCATCCGCACCATCCGCGCCTGCCGCACCACCACCAGCAGCCGCCGCAGCATCCGCAGCATCCACATCCGCAACTGCAGGTAAACTATACTAAGTCAAAGTCAAAAGGTATTTATTTAATCAAATCACAAAGGTCACTTTGAAACGTCTTAAAGCTAGGTGACTCTAGGTGCCAGTTCCACGCGACCAAAGCCTAGAAGAACAGGCACCAAACTTACGGCTTGGTTCCTACCGCTCTTTTATATGATCCTTGTTACAATGTAGGTTTTAAATGTATTACAATGTAGGTAAATTATAATACAATATTGAAGCTCCAGAATGGTGCCAATCGAATTAAGTGAAGCGTAGGTATAACAGAAAACGGTATGGGTAATAACTACAAATACCACGCCTTCGTCTATATCTGCCGATCGTAAGATCAGTTCGAATACGGTTGTGCACCAATGGATTTTTCTCAATATGTGCGCAATGCCAGGAAAACATCGAGAGGAAAAAAGTTAGTATTCTAACAGCAGCGATGATGGGCTTGCAGGTTGCAAGCCCATCGCTGCTGTTAGTCACATATGGCATACTAACTACTGCAAAACGTGGGTATGTGCCGAATGTAATGTTTGGACGTAACTCTGACTAGCCCCCTTAGACGTCCTCAAAGAATCTGGAGTTAATACTAGGTTTGGTACTAAGAGATTTGAGGGGATATCTACCGTGCCTAGGGATCAAAGTCGTGAAGCTGTTTCAGTTTTTTTGTCTATATCTACCGTCAAGCAGCGTTGATGTGTTTCGGTTTAAAGGGTGCTGCCATCAACCCAAAGTCCTGCTCCGCTACGTTAATGAGCTGGGTGGGGCGAGGTTAGCAGGGGGACAATGCACAATACACCCCATTGCAGGACGTCAGTGCAGATCTTATTCCCCCACCTTGAATTAAAAATAACTAGTAGTTCGCCCCGAACTGAGATCTCGTGATACGACCCGACGAACGCACCAAAACTTTGAGAAGGTGGTAGTCAAAGGCAAGTCCAAACATTATGTTTGGACTTTTTTCTGACTACCGCCTACTAATTTGGTACGGTAACCAAGTTTCAACTCTATTGACCTATTTATTGAAGAGTTCCGTTGAACAGGCCTTGGCTCCATCATCAGACCTGGTCGTTGTCACCATTTTATGAGAACTGAGTACTTCCTCAATTTATTTCAAGAAAAAAAAATAAGAAAAATCAAAGGAACTGGACGACCAGTAGAAAAACCTTGATGCCAACGAAACTCTTAGAGATGGGAGCTCTTGGGTCGCTGGTTATCTTAATTTAACTTTTTTTTTGTATCTCAAAAACCGAGCGTCCCAGAAAAAAAGTAAAAATTGTTTTGGAATGTCCAAACAAAGCCCTTTCGTAGTAACTTGATTTTTTTAAGTCACTTTTTTTATTTTTGCCTCTTTAAAAAACCCCATATCTTAAAAACCCTTCATCCGATTTTACTCATATACTTACCAGTAAATTTCTCAAGTACAAGCTGTCGTCTTATCAAATTTCATGCAGATCGGATCAACGGTTCGAAAGTTATGGCCAGACAAACATACATACATACATACATACATACATACATACATACATACATACATAAAATGCCAAATCGCCCAAGTTGAAACTAGAATCTTCGTTCGCTTCGCTCACTCGATCAATTAAAAGGGTGTGGTTGCCGGTGTAATTACAGGCACATGAGCTTTAACATCTGTATGCCCCAAGTTGGTGGACGCAGGGCGGAGCATCGTAGGGCACGTTCCTATCATGCGTGACTTGCGACGCAATACTTTGTGATAGTTCGTGGTGACCACTTAACATCACACGGAAATAAATGATCTAAATTTGTTTTAAATGTTTGAAAATTCCAAGTTGTTTAGAAAAGCTGTCAAAAAAATTACTGGATAAAATCCATTAATAAGTTTAATAGCTTAGTAAATTTAAATGGCCACTGTCAATGACCCTAAAATGAATTTTACACGAAATCCATTATATTTAATGTAATTGTAAATTGTAAGCTGTGTATGCCCCTTTGATTCAAACGATCCAAATTGCCCAGTTCAACTTGCCAGTTAAGGCTTAGACGACGAATCCAACTCGAATGGGCGGCATTCGGTAAACTACGCCACAACTTTTTGTCGCAAATACCACAAAACTTCTATGATCAGTGTGTATGCATATCGCCACCAGTTACTGAATCATAGATTTATAGTCTGGTTGCGCTAGCTATACCATTTTGGACATAAGACGAAAATCGCATAACGGGCTATAAAGATAGCACGATGCTTGACGTTTGGATAACTGATAGAATCCGAAACAAGAAGCTCATTGCTTCAAGTTGAAATGGCAATTATTAGCTAGCTGCCTCACCCCGACCATTGATTACGTATCACGTGACAACTGACTCTGCTACTTCATTAATTCTGTCAGATCTATTCAGACGCTGTTCAACTCGGAAAAATGCGTGAACATCATAAATTGAACATTATTGTATTTTGTTATAGCAACAAAGAGCGCCCGTCCCGCAACAACAACAAACGCAACCTCAAGTGCATCAGAAGGCATTACAACAGTTAATGCAGACTCTCCGATCGCCAACCAGCCACAACCAACAGCAGGAAATACTAAACATACTAAAGTCAAATCCACCGCTAATGGCCGCCTTCATAAAACAACGACAGGTCAGTACAATCAATGATCGACGGAGCAAATAGCTGTTAAAATTCGTTTTTAGGCGGTTTTTAATACCATTATGACTAACCAAAGGGGTGTTAAGTGGATTTCTTTGTGTCTATCTACAGTTGGCCTCGTTATAGGAGCATATTTCTAAGTCGTTTCTTTTTTAATACTGTCTATTTGAATTCTTTGTAGGATGGATTTTTCGATTTGCAAAATATATATTATAAGTGTGGCAGTGGCGGTGGCCTTGCAACCTTACACATATGGAGTACTACTTACTATAAAATTTGAGCAATGTGCAAGGCTTCTATTTTGATTTACATTAGCATTATTATTAAAAGCAGGAGCTATCCGATATCATAGGCCATGTTATTGTATGTGACTGTTGTGTGGATATTCCAGAATGCCCAGAGCCAGCAAGCAGCGGCCGGCGGCGTAGGCGGCGTGGGCGGCCCCGGCGGCGTGTGCGGCGTCGGCAGCGTGCCGCAGCAGCAGCCGCCGCAGCTGCAGCCACAGTTGCAGCACATGATGCAGCCACAGCAGCAGCAAAGATTGCAGATGCATCAGATGCTGCCCCAGCAGTCACAGGTATTGAACACTATCAAAACAATATTCAGTTTTTTGCCATAATTATGTATGTCGATTATACCACAGGAAACAACAGAAAAGCTTTTTTTTGTATACTACGAGCATCCATTTTTTGCAATATGGATTATCATAAGTCAGATAGTCACTATCTCATTGGCTAATGCGACAGGCAGAACAAGAAAGGACCCTTTTAGAAATGATCACAATCACATCCTTATAGATTTTTATCTTAGCTTTAGATTAGCATCCATCCATGACTGCAAGAGACAAAAAATCTAAAAAGCCTTTATATTATTCTTCTGTGCTGACTTGAATTGTGATGCTTGTCTGGAGCATAGTGTAGCTGTAGGCCGTGGTTACGATACCCACCCAGAAAAACTATTTGTGTTATGTATGAACATTGATGTTTATTCAGTCTGGCCGGTAACTATATAAGTATTAAAAGCATGTATTTACAAAAAAGTACCTATATAAGTATCCCATAGTACAAGCTTCACAAGAACCCATAGTACATAGTAGAAGATAGTGGTGTGTGGAATGCCCCCCTATATTAGTATGGTTTGGTCGGAGTAGTTGTGTGTACCCGTTGTTTTGTTTGTGCAACAGGTAGGCGGCGTGAGCGGCGTCGGCGGCGTGGGCCAGGTGGGCCAGATGGGCGGCGTGGGCGTGGGCCAAGTGCAAGGCATGCCCGGCGGCGGCGGGTGGTTCAAGCAGGCGCCGAACATGATGGGCATGCGCGGCGCGTACGTCGGCGGCGGCGGCGGCGCGGGCGGCGGCGCGGCGGGCGGCGCGCGGCTCGCGGGCGGCGCGCGCTACGCGTTCGGCGGCGTGGCGCGCTCGCCGCCCGCCACGCCCTCGCCGCGGCCCCCCACGCCGTCGGAGCTGCTGCTGCTGCGGCAGTCGCCCGCGCCGCACCCGCCGCATCCGCACCCGCCGCCCGACGACCAGCTGCCGCCGATGACGCCGCAGGACCAGCTCACCAAGTTCGTCGAGCAGTTGTAGTGTACATAACCGACGCGCCCTGTCGCACACTGAACATATAGACTAGCGCCGACGGGGCGCCTCCGCAACATCCCATCCCCTCCGCATCCCCCCCCCCCCCACTCCGTTGCCCCTCGCGAGTCTCCTCTTCCCTATTTATTCTCGTTAACGCGCGAGGGACGTTAATTAAGTATTACGATGATCGAGCGCTCAATGTACAAATTGTAAATATGAGAGGAAGTATGTCCTTGTCCGCTTCTGCGTAATGTAAGTTGTTTGTAGTGTAGGTACATTATGATACTTATTCTGTTTATTGTAATTAAATCATTTTATAATATAATTATGTGATCATTATAAACTGTTGTTTTTGTTTCCTCGAAAATAAAACGAATGTAGCTGATTATCCAGCCTTAAGATAACTATCACCAGCAGTGTGAGCAACTAGTTGGCTGCGTTCACACCAAACGTATTGTCATGCCTTGTATAGGCCAACCGAAATTAAGCAAACGGTAACAAGTGAGAGGAAGCGAACCAGTGTGGACGCTATTACAACTAACAATCGGGTCTTCAGTAACTTGTACCTACGGTTGCGGCACTATTTACTCTAACTTCAACATTAAAATTCAAAAACTTGTTTCCCCCAGATAGGGTCTGCCTCCCGAATTTGACGGAGCAAGGGCCGCCAAGGCCGCCACGCCAATCGAACAGTTTACTGTTCTGTGGGACTGGCTCTAGTAAAATATAAATAAATAACAAAACATATACATAACAACTACGTACTTATAAGCATCTCGCCACTGACGCCATAAAAATAAGTCTTTTCTTGCCCGGAATCTGAATGCAATAGTTTGTAGGAATGCCCAACGTCGTCGGTCGCCCTAACCAAGCATCCGTTACGAATGAAGATCCATCCAACGAAAGTATGGATTTTTTTTGAACGTTGATAAATCTTGCCATTATTCAATTTTATTAGGTAGGTTAGATTGGGCGACCACGTTCCTTGGTAAAAAAAAGCAGGGGTTTAAAAAATGGCGCAAATATCCCAAATAAAAAAGGCAGTGTTCGGAATACATACAATATAATATTTATGCGTAAACAATAAATACAAATGCAACAGTCAGCTTTTAACATTTAGGAGATCTCAAACAAACAGGTTAATAAATACAAGTGCGGGTGTGGCGATGCACAATGCTAGCACTGTTAAAAATAGTGGAACAATTATTTTTGATTGAGTGAGCGAAGCGATCGAACATCTGTGACTACTTGGGCGATTCAGTATTGTATACATGTATGTTTGTCTGAGCATAACTTTAGAACGGTTCTATAAGAAATTTGGTGGGTAAATGAATTAAGTGGGGAAATTTGGATCGTACTTAAAAAACTTCTGGGTATGAATATGGGGTTAGCAAAGAGGCAAAAAAAGTTACATAAATATATCAAGTAAGGTATCATAGGCTTTGTTTGTACATTCCAAAACCATTTGATTTTGACTTTGAAGTTCCTTTGCTTTTTCTTAAAAAGTTTTTTGTAATAAATAAAGTATTTACATAATGATGACAACAAGCTGGTCTGATGATGGAGCCAAGGTCTGTTCAACAGAACTCTTCAACAAATAGGCCTATTGAGCTAAAACTTGGTTATCATACCAAGTAAGCGGGGGGAAAGACTGAAGTGAACATCACGAGATCGCAGTTCGGGGCGAACCACTAGTTTAATTAAATTCATTAATATTAAAAAAACAACACTTAAAACTTACAGCGTGTATGTGAAACATTATGACAATTTACTAGAGAAGCTTGTAAAGTTGTTTCTAGCAGATGTATGTTTTATTTTGTTGATGATACCTACTCGAATAATTTTAGGTACCTACTTACTTATCTAATTTGTTACAGAGGGCGAAATTATTTGCAATACATTAGTAAGTAGTGACAATAACACATTAGTCTTTCTTCTTTCGTCATACCAACAACACATAGCTTTATTCATAATAAATACCGCCAGTTATAAGATGTTACTTATTTTTATTTTAGTTTTGTCAGATGATAGAACGACGATAGAAGAACGCTAGAAATGCCCAATAACTAACACAACGTTATGAAACTGACCATTATGAATATAACTTTATCCATTAACCTCATTATAAATTAGAAGGTAGGCACTAGGCACTGCATAACACATTTGTCACCTTTAAAACATTACCTAAAATCTAAGTAAAATGAAAACAACAAGTTATGATTAGGTTAGATACCTTTTTAACAAATAATTTATCGCACGCAATACATAATTAAGCCATATTATGTGAGTTTTGTACTCTTAAGAAGACTCGTGTAATAATTATTTTTTGTTGGTTGCAAAAAACAAAATGCATTGCAATAAGTTCCTAATGTTCCTAATTAACATCTGTTATCACAATCACCTACGATACGCTAAACAAAAGGACAAACAATATAAAACACGTCCAAATACAAGTTTAAATAAAATATAAAAGTTTAAATTGTTTTTTTAATATTTATACATGCACATCTCTTTTTTTAGATTTTTTTTTCTTGCAACATATTTAAACATTAATAAGTACCCAAAACCAGGGTGTTACTCTTGAATTTCGTCTGTTCATACATAGCAAGAGTAATTTAACCCTACTTATTTTACTGTAAAAGACGCCACTAAAGCAGTCTCCCGTACCTGTACCCACGGCCTAACCGTGGGAGTAGTAGGATGAAATTTTGAATTCCGATTTTAGTGAATATTAACCCATGCAAAACCGGAGAGGGTAGCAGCTTTATATAGGTAACTACCTATTTTTTTTTTAATCTACTATTTATTCACAGTGCAAGGAAAATAGCTATAAATCAGCGTTAAAGGATGTTCACAAGAATCATCAAGGAATGTGCATTCAAATTCATTAAGTATTCAATCCTTTACTTCACTTGTTTATCTTAATATGCCATTTTTCAGTCTTTAAAATTTAAGAACGGTAATATTATTATATTTAAAGGTCCGTGGGGTACCGAGGCCCTCCGGATTTTTCAATTGATTTTTGTGGAAGTGGCTCGTGTCCCAAGAGAACCCACCCACCATCTATCTGGCTCAGCATATTGCATAACAGCATTGCCGCATTCCGCTAGGCAGCCAGTTTTTGAGTATGCTTCCGATTGGTAGTAATTTGGATGAGGTGAACAATCTGTAGATATCAAGCAACAGTACAGAGATAGCTATTTTTATCTATTTTATGTAATAACAGTACAAATCATTGTGGATCAAATGTTTCTAAAAGTCTGTAGACTTATTTACATTATACATGTTAGCCACCTCAATAATGAAGCGTTAGAATATTAATTAGTTGTGATATTTTAGTATTGTTTGTTCATGCATACCAGAAACAGAGATACTATGAATAACCAACATTTTATTACACACGGATACAGATCAAACGACACAAAGCCAAATAAAAATGACGCTTACTAAAAGGACATAAAAAGCGAGTAGTGTATGCCTGATGCATATCCGTGTGCACACCTACCTAATTATAAATGCCCAAAGTACATCGTTTTAGGAACGAATATGTTGTTGTAATTTTAAACTTTAGATTTGTTCGGTTAAAAGAGATTCTTGCAGATTTCTACTTTTATGTAACAAAATTGTGACTTAGATTAAATGCACATGCAACTATATATTTAACAGTAGCAACATCATGCCTGTTTAAAGGTCGTCAGCTTTCAGTTTCCGAACATTTCTTATAATTTTAGTTTTATTTTCCGAATTAATAATAGGGAAAAATATACATGTAGAGGGTAGACTGGCAAAAACATTAATAAACAAGTCACTGGACCAAAATAAAAAGGGTTTCGTAAATTTATGATTAAGGCTTGTTTCTTCTTGTTTGAGGGTAGACTGGCAAAAACATTAATAAACAAGTCACTGGACCAAAATAAAAAGGGTTTCGTAAATTTATGATTAAGGCTTGTTTCCTCTTGGTAGTTAGAGGGCCCGAGTCCAAATCATTTAAACAAAGCATTGGTCCTTGGTCGGTTCGGAACGACGACATGGCGATAATCGTGTGTCGAACACACCATTCGCGATCGAACTCGCCAGTATTTTTGGAGGTGTTTTGTGTCTAGAGAACCCATTTTTGTATGTTAATTGTTTGCGTTTGTTAGGTTCGAGTGGATTAAAACAGTGGCGGATTTACTTATTTGCCGTCAGTAGGCTATTCATGCCGCCCCTACCTACTGACCTCTACAATACGAAACACTAGTTAACAATAGTATTTATTACGGTTTTTTTTTGTCAATGAAATTGCAACTTTATGATTTGTGCACGATACCTCATTACATCAGCTTTTTCCCGTTATAATAAAACATTACATTTTGTGTTGTGAATAGGGTTGCCAGATGTCCGGTATTTAAGCGTACAGTCCGGTATTTTCGAGGCCTGTCCGGTAAAAAATAAATGGTCATACAGGACAGAACAATGTCCGTTATTTTGAGGAGTCGGTACTACTGGTCACAAGCGCCTACAAAAGTAGGCATATATTTTGTTAAGTTAGTAGTAGATTATAATATTCATACCATTGTTTATTAAAGACTTTCTCAAAGTGAGCATATTATATTCTTGGCGACCACAATTTTATGACTGACCCCCCCCACCCTTTGGGGTTGTCCAGTATTTTTTCGCGACTCACCTGGCAACCCTAGTTGTGAACTAGGGGATCGATGTGTCAGTTCCTTTTACAAATGCTCAATCTTATAAGAAGGTACATGATTGAGCTTTTCTTAGCTTAGAAATATACGCAAAAAAAAAAAACATAGTATAAAAGAAAAAAGCCTAATTTGCCGCCCCCTTAAATCTGCCGCCCTAAGGCTCCAGCCTACTCAGCCTGCTAGTAAATCCACCACTGGTTTAAAATAATGCAAAAAAGCTGTCAAAAGATTATGCTTATCTGTTATCATCCCTTACCAATGGGTGATGGCAAAGTGGCAAAACGTGAAAGGGTTAATATTCAACAAATTTTAAACCTAAGCAACGTTTAAGTGTGGGGGTAAGTCCATATTCGTATACTATCGCTACTTCGACACCCTCATCTAGTTCTCGACGTAGGATAAAAGCCCTGAGAAGATAAACATGTGTATCAGTTGTGTTTTGAATTCTACGGACGGATTATGCGTTTTTTACCGAGAGGACCAATACCAGAAGACCTATGTGTAAGTATTATAATACAAGCCCGTCGTTAATCATAAAAACTCAGGATGTTAGTGTTGGGCCTACAGACCTTTACATACAAACAATTTGAATTCAAGGCAAGCGGGTCGTTAGTAGCTCAATTGTCCTTTTTCTCTTCGGAGGGCGTATTGCTCGAGGTGTCGGTTTCTTCAGCTTCTTCGTCGGAGTAATTCATAGGCTCTTCGCCGGGCTTCAGAAGCCGGCCTACCAGCTCGTACTTCTCTGTAATAATAATAATAATAATAATGCTTTTTATTTCCACATTACACGTAAATTTTTCAAAGTATGTTTGTAGTATCCTAATCCTTTTGCATATTCTCCTAAAAGCCTCCTCGAGGTTGCTATATACACACACACACACACTTCTCTGTAATAGGAACATACAATTAGTTAGTAAGCCTAGATTGTTACCTATTTTAAGAAGAGAAATAAACAAAACTTACAATTATTTTATACTTATTTATTTGTGATGGGAAATTTTTGTACAGTACCCGATGATAAATATTGCACATCGACCTTTTATTATTTTAGTATTTTATACAAAGAATAAAAATAATTATCAAAAGAAGCTAATCATAATTGTTTTAACAGCTCTTAATAGATACCGGACTGTTAGTATTTCGAGCGACAGAGATAACGCTCTATGAAGCCGAAATTAGCAGATTGTCTCTTTCCAAAGGTCGATGCAAAATTTCTCGCCGGGTACTGTTTTTATTTTATTTATTTAACAAAAAAGAGAGAGTATTGAGAGGGCTCTAAATCAAATTCCAGCCATAAAATTATGAGAATGCTCTATGCCCAGTAATGGATTATCTTCAGGATTTTGAACTGGTAACAATGAATTTAGAAAAGCGTTACGTTTTGGAGACAGACTTCATTATCGAGGTTTTAGGAAGGGAGGGGAAACCAATGCGGGGCCAGTATTTATGTTCATTGAACTATACATACGCCCTCTACTCGCTAAATACCTACCGGTAGGTAAGGTACCCTATATGTTACAATTAGTTTCAATCAAATTTGTTCAGCTGTTCAAAGTTGAGATGAAATAAATTTACATACTGCACTCACTGACAAACCTTCACACTTTTTATGTGTACCTATATACCTAATAGTGTGTATACCCAAATGTTACTCATACATAAGTCATGACTCATAATTACTATTCCCACATGGCATTGTTAGCAATTAGCACTGTAATATCATATTAATTCATGTTATCATTTTAAAGGTGTGAGCAGATAAAAATGTATTTTAGCTCTATGAGGTAAGTATATTAGATATTTAGATAACCTTTGATGTTATTGTTTTTGTAGTTTTTTTTTGGAGTTCATGTGGTCTAATGGCACAAACCTTCCAAACTTGATATTGTCAGTTGGAATTCAGTTGTCCACCGCTGGGCTTTTATATTCGACAAATCCTATTTATGTAATTTATTTCTGTAAAGAATCGGCTTAATGAAACCTTTGCATGCAAGTACTATAAGCATCATACAAGCCAAATAGCGGCCTTCACGGCAAAATAAATTGGTTAAGAAAATCATTGAGTTACATATGATTTATGAGTAATATTGTCTAAAAAAAGTTTTATAAGAATGATGAAAGACCTTTAGAAAACATTTTTAAGTGAATAACTAAATGTTTCTTGGTTGGTTAATTTTAAATGAGTCAAGACATGTACAAGACATAATATGAATCCTTTTTAAGATCTGTACTGTATAGGCTTTAATAATGTGAATAAAATATAAAAATTGGGGATGTTGAAGTAGAGTAGATTGAAAAATAGATACATTGATTAATAGTGTTGGTAAAATATATATTGCCACATTCTTTTTTCTCTATGCAACAATATAATATTCTTTATAAACTTCTTCACTTGACTTCAAAGTTAAGAGTTGGGGCTAGGTGTTGTTGTGCCAAATGTCCACCTCTAACTGTTTACTATACTAATCTACACTAATATTATAATGAGGAAAAATTTGTATTTTGTATGTATTAATAGGCTCAAAAACTATGATGTCCGATTTCAAAAATTCTTTGACCATTAGAATGCTACATTATCCCTGAGTAACATAGGGTATCATTATTACTAGAAAAAATTAGGGATCCTTTCTAAAACTTCAATAATGTAACCCAAGGTGTAAAGCGATTGGCCATAAAATGTCTTTTAACGAATGCACTGCGGAAACTATTGACGATAGAACACAAAAATGTTCTACAATATTAGAGAACACATCTAGAAATAACTCAGTGATACCATATGTCTAACTATCTTAGTTATGTTACTATAACTTCTTTTTACATTTTAAAAGTTGATAGAAATGCCGACCAAAATCAGACCATGTTATCCATACCTTTATATTTATCCTTATCCAAATAAATGAATGAATGAAATGAATTTTTCAAATCGGACATTCCATTCCAAAAGATATTATGAATTAAAAACTTTAGTTGGCTGTAAAAATATGAGGGAACGCGCGGGGCCACGGGGCGGGTTCTCACTCAACGCAGCGGGCAACGCGGCGAGGGAGAAGGGCATGCAAATGTATAAAATAAGTAGCCACGAGACTTGAACCCATGGTCTAAGTTTATCCTAAAATGTTGAAAAAATTTATGTCCACCATGGGTGGACATTAATTTTTGAACGAAGCTGGGACAGGCCGCTAGTTTATTATAAAGTGGTGGACATTTGGCAATTGGCAATGCCAAACCATTCATTAATTCAAATCCTAAAGAGAACATCTGAATTGTCTTATGAGACCATCTTTTGGATGACTCATGGTCTGACACGCACCCTGAATCAAGACTCTTTAAATGCATCATTCAGTCAATTCAATTCATCATTCAGTCATCTATCAGTTAATTGAATAGCCAAAATATTCATTCAAAATAATTTATGGAACAATGGACAATGTGGTTGAACAATTTACATACTTGGACTTAAAGACCCTAAAACATAAATTACTATTTGGTACTAGCTATAATTTTGTTGGTTATAAGTTTAACCCCCATTGGGACAAATATTTGTTTTGATGAACATACATGTTTTATTTAAAAATGATGAACAAGCCGAGTTTCTTAAAACATTTTCTTCTTATGAAGATAATAAATGGTAACTAGGTAGGTATGCCTTGAAAAATTTAACATAATTTACAAGTTAGCCAAAATTTTAATCATCTTATAATAAATTGGATTCATTACATATATTCATGATTGTTTCATGTCATGAGTATAGCAATAATCATAATAAAAAAAAATTGTAAGGTTGTGCTCCTATAATTTCAATTTAAGTAAGGTGTAGCAATTTATTTTAAATGTTATCTAGGTACAATTTTGGAAATGTTTCATCCACCAACCTTACAAGGATAATTAAACAATTTAAGAGTGCAGTTATAATTGACCTCTAATAGTGTGCCAAGTGCATTTTGAGGTCAATTGCTGGTGTTTCATGACATTTTACCTACCTCTGAATTGAGCCTCCCACTCTCTAACAGATTCCATCTCCATAGAGTTCAGATCACTGAGGTCATCATACTCTTTGTCTGATGATGTCACTGAGAAAGTGGCCAGACCTCTTGATGCATCTTTGCCACCAAATGCAGCATAACGACCTCCTGAAAATGAAATTAAATAATAAGTTATATTTGAACTAGAAATTTCGCTACTTACTAGTAAGGCTTTCTTTACCGCAGTAATGTAAAGGCTTAGACTACATATATATTCCTAATTCAATTTGTATGCAATGTAAACAATGCATTCTAAAACGCTTGTGAGTCATTAGGTGTCAGATCTATTTATAAACAGCGACATATGCTAATGCACTCACCGGGTCCGTAGAAGCGGCGTCCTCGAGTCACGTCAAATATCACGCCGTTGACTGCGACAAGTACTCTGCCGTCTGGCTGGTTACCGTCATACTCCCGCAACTCGGTGACCATCATGTCCTTTCGAATCCTCGGAAGCTCGTCATACTCCCCTTCCTCTGCGGTGGTAGTAAATCGTTTGATTATTTTGTAAGCCAATATACAGATGATAGCGAACAGCGCAATGTTCAGAGGAGATAAGCTATCTTCCAGCATTTTTGTAATTCTTTCTTTTCCATCTGGCAAATCAAAATCAGCTGTTGAGGAATCCATATTAGCGAAGGTGCAGAACGTCCGCTCGTTCTAGATGGGAATTTATGTATTACTTTACGTTTACAAGAATTTGCACTATTCAGTTTGCTTGCTTTGCTTGCTTGCTGCGGCTGTGCAACAACAAGAAGAATTGGTTTGGATTCGATTGGTCTTGTCAGTTAAACTGACTGACGCGACGACGGACGGACTACGGACTAGCGATGGGTCATACTTGTAAAATCTAGTACCAAGGCTTGCAAGTGCGTATACCTTTGAATACCTGGTCTAAAAAGCTGGGTTCAAATGCCTTTAAAGTATTTTATGGACAGACTTGATCATACGTACTCGGCACAATTCAAAATACTTCCATAGAAAAATGATCTGTATTTTCAATAGTTTAAAATTGACTTCCGATCCCAATGGTTTTGTAAAAAGTAGTCAAACCGCGTTTACGAAAACAATAGGTACCTAAAAAACTTTGTTGACATTTTATCAGTTTAGTAGTTTAGTTTAGTCATATTTCTTGAATACAAGATTTAAATGACACAGTAATTTTTATTGAAAAGATTAGGTACCTAGGTATAAGTAGGTAATATCGCGTACCTACCTACATCCTAAGCTTCCGTCTACGTAATTATGCTCCTAGAGTAGGAAGAAACGATGTGTACCTAGTAATACATTCAAAAATGCACCTAATTTTTTACAAAGATAGCGTGCCTGCACAATACTGAGCGAGAGCGATGTATCATTCCTTCTAGCGGTACACGACTTTACACGAACGTGCAAGTACACGTTCGTGTAAAGTCGTGTACCGCCGCCGCGCGGTGACGAGACCCGATACCTCACAATCGCCTTGAGTTCGGCCCCGCTAGCTACGAAGTATCCTACTAATATTATAAATGCGAAAGTTTGGATGAAAGTTTGATAAGTATGGATGGATGGATGGATGGATGTTGGTTACTCTTTCACGTAAAAACTACTGAATGGATTTTAATGAAACTTTGCAAAAATATAGCTTTTACATCAGAATGACACATAGGCTACAATTTTTAAAGATATTGTGTGACTAATCCTGCGCAGACGAAGTCGCGGGCACCAGCTTGACAATACTCCGCTTGTCAATACCAGCTTGTCCGTAATTAGTACAGTTATTATTAATAAATTGAATTTGAATTTGAATACTAAAATACTTCGAAATTCTTGCGAGTATTTTCGGTCGCACCAAGTACACGTACTCGCAAGGAAATACCTGGTATAAACACCTGGTCGCGTAAATACCCCTAGTTCAGACATCAGCAGTGCTGCCGATATTCAGAACAGTAGTAATACTGAAAAAAATATGAAAGGTATATGTAAAAATATTAAAGGTATATTTATATTTGAGTGAGGTAACTTTAAAAAAAAAAACAATTGAAAAAAAAAACGGCGGCCTTGGAGGAAATATTTCCTCCAAGCTGGCAGCACTGGACCTCTACTCTGGCCTCTGGCTGTGGCTGGGCTGTCAGTGAAGTGAAATGGGTCCGGTTAATGTACAACCATGGATTACACAGCCCAAGCATTCACAACCAGGAAAGCACGAGCAGGAAAACCCAGCCAAGATTTCATGTCCAAATGTACATGAAACCCATGGTCGTACAATCCCAATACGTGTTAGGAATGTACGAGTCCGGTTATTGTACGACATGATAATGTACAGCACGATAATGTACAGCATGATATTTGGAATCCACTTTGGTACCTTTTTGGATTCGTTTTATCTGGGTGTACATTATCGGGGTGTGCATTATCTGGATATGCAATATTGTCACGTGTAGTTAATGTGCAGCCAGTTAATACACAGCATGATAATTGGAAGCCACTTTGGTACCGTAAAAAATAATTTCTGGCACTTCGGCGGCCGCTGCCGCGGCACGCTCGCTTTGCTCGCTCGCCTCGTGCGTAATTTATATGTTTCAACATAACCTAACCAATCCGACTCAACAGTACTAAAGTGGCTTCCAATTATCATGCTGTACATTATCTGGGTGTACATTATCAACACGTGACGATATTGCACAGCATGTTATTGTACGGGATGATAATGTACACCCAATAATTCAAACCAGTGGACACGGATTATTTGGGTGTGCATTATCGTGCTGTACAATATCATGCTGTACATTATTGGCTCCCGAATGTACGATAAAGAATCTATACCCCTGGAAAACACAGCCTGGAATTCATGTAAAAAAACGTACATCAATTCCGGGCTGTGTTTTCCACGGCTGTACAATCCATGGTTGTACATTATTGGCACCCCATCTAAACAGAGCTGGCTTTCGACCAATCAGAGCAATGGTCACAAAATCCATGGTCGTGTATGTAATCCTGGCTGTACAATCCCGACTGTGCTGGGAAAGCACAGCCTGGAAAACACGGCCCGGATTTCATGTAAATTTTGTACATGAATTCCTGGCTCCGTTTTCCTGCCCGTGCTTTCCTGGTTGTACATTCTCGGACTGTATAATACTCGGTCGTAAATTAACCGGACCCAAACTGAAAATAAAATACAAATAGAAATACCGACAGAAAGAAGAAGTGTCCTCACGGTATTTACTGAAAAAAATTGTATCTGTTTTTGGTTTTCTATTCTTCAGGCCGTTTGGTAGATACAGGAACCATGAAAGATCGCTCAGACTTGTGTTCTCGATACATACACATATTTATTGTTGTTTCATGCTACTGGTAAGTCCGAATGTTTATTTTTCGGCATCACATCACCGACTACAATTTTTTTTTTATTCTGGAACGTCGTTGATCGTTTTTGTGACGAAGTTTTAACAATGCTTTAATAAAATGTTGTTTAATTACCGTTAAACTGGTGACGTGGTATTTGTGATAATATGGATATTGAGGTATTAAATAGAACGATTTTGAGTATTATAATTATCACTTTTATATAAGAACAGACATCAAAATTATCTCTCGTATTATTAGAAAAAAACTACATGAGTTCAATTTGGTTTTTTATGACCAAATATAAAAAACCAAAACCAACATTCTTATTGATGTTATCATAATAATCTTAGTATAGACTTGAATCATCTTATAAAATAACCCGGGACAAAGCCGGGATGTGCGAGGAAGATGTGAAATATTGTTTTTTAGTGCTATTGGGCCTGTGAGGCCCGATGTCACCAGTTAAAGGTTTATATTGTCTTTTTTGTTTCAGGGTTGTTTCAATAGCTACTGTATTTGTGAACAAAACATTGCTTAGTAGTCAAACTGTGGCTTTAGAAGCACCTCTGTTCATAACCTGGTTCCAGTGCATTGTTTCATTCACAATATGCACATTACTGAGCAAGTCGGGGGGCATACCAGGTGTATTTATTTTCCCTAAAGGTTCTCCTTGGCAAACTGAAACTGTTAGAAAGGTAAACTTTTCACCAGGTTTCTTAATTTAGTGTCAATGATAATATTGTTAGGTACTGCTAATACAGTACCTAACGATTGATAAAAGCATCAATGATTACCAGAACTTCCATCTGAAACCTGTAGTTCAGGCTTCCTTTACAGCATAACCACCTACTCATTTTTTTTATCAGTAGGTACCCAACTGTTATTGGTTATATGTGGTTAGTATGTTACAATGAGATTAGGAGGTTTGATAACAGAGGAGGCCATTATGTACCTACTATTAACTGATTAGCTACATTTTCCACTTAGGACCAATTTATTTGATTACTGATAAACTAGGCAAATCAGTCATGTAATCATGAAATGAAATCTAATTGTTTAACATGCTGCGTTCCTGCACATCATTGATCACATCCTGTTCAATATTACTGTTTTGCATCAATTTAAAATTACAGTCTTTGCAATAGTTAGATTCAATACCTGGATTTGCTTGGAATAATGTGTGATCAGAATAAGTGGCTATAGGTATGTAGATTCGGGATCAGAAAGTAAAAATTGTTAAAAAAATATTTATTATTATGGTGGATTCCTTAAACTAAATTTTGAGTATAATTCAACCGATAAAGTGAAAAATGGTACATATATTTAAGGCTCAAAATAGTGATGATCAGTTCAAGCCATAATTATAACCATTTATACTATAAATAAAAATTCGAAACTTAAATTGAAAGTTAGCTGGCCTTAAAAATATTTGAACTTTTCATAACAAACCAGAAATTATCATCTACTTTTGTTGTTAATCATACCATGGTAGTTGTTAAATACAACTAACAACTGTCGATGTTTTAAAAAAATATTTTCCTTTTCAGGTCATCCCACTATCTTTGATGTTTACATTGATGATAGCAACTAACAATCTATGTCTGAAATATGTTGGAGTGCCATTCTATTATGTAGGCAGGTCACTGACTACGGTATTCAATGTTATATTCAGCTGGGTGCTATTAGGGCAGACCACATCATACAAATGTATCTCATGCTGTGCATTTATTATTTTTGGATTCTACCTTGGGGTAGATCAGGAAAGTTTATTAGGTAAGCAATTGAGTAGAGAGAGATAATGTATACTATTGGAATAACATCCATGAGGTGATATCCACATGGATAAAGACTAATTGTAGATCACATCAAGCTGTGACCAAGCCATGTTGAAATGAAGTGGAGGGCCACTTTTTTTTCAATTTTATTTGTATGATATAAGCTGCTGCTATGATTTATGAAGCCAAATGTGTATGTAATGTGTAAGATTTATGACCTCTCCCGGTAAAGCAATAGGACAGTACCCCAAGTATGAGTTGTGTTTACCATATTTGGTTTTTCGTTTTTCGTTCTTGTTCCGTGTTCATTGCGGGTTTTGTATGAAGACACGATAGAGATACCGATACGGAACTATTATGTTCTACTACTAATTTTCATCATACTTGCAACATAAAATTCCGTATCGGTATCTCTATCGTGTCTTCATACAAAACCCGCAATGAACACGGAACAAAAACGAAAAACCAAATATGGTAAACACAACTCATAGGTACTTGGGGTACTGGTCTAGTTTACTTTTTTTTATTTTTTTATACAACTAGCTGATGGAACAAGCAGATGGCTCACCTGATGTTAAGTGGTAACCATCACCTATAACAAAGCGTTGCATCGTAAGTCACGCACGATAGGAACGTGCCCTACGTTGCACTGCCCTGCGGCCATCAACTTGAGGCATACAGATGTTAAGCCTCAAGTGCCTGTAATTACACCAGCAACCACACTCTTCAAACCGAAACACAGCAACGCTGCTTGGCGGCAGAATAAGGCGTGGTGGTGGTGTCCGGGGAAGTCCCCGGACAAGCCCTTCACAAAGAGCTCTACTACTCTTAAAGCTTACTTTGTCAGCTCCTTAATTTATCACAACATAAAATATTTCTACTAATTATTTTTTTATTTTTTCAGATTCATTTTCCTTAACTGGAACCATTTACGGTGTCATTGGATCCCTCATGTTGTCACTGTACTCAATTTACACCAAAAAAGTGCTCCCCAGTGTGAACCAAGAAATATGGCTGTTATCATACTACAATAATGCTTACTCGATAATCTTATTTCTGCCACTGATCTTAATTAATGGGGAAGCAAAAGTTTTGATGAATTACACAAACTTCGATAGCACATACTTTTGGATGCAGATGGTGATTGGTGGTTTTTGTGGATTTGCAATTGGATATTTTACATCCTTACAAATAAAGGTACCTACTTAATTGATTTTTAAAGGTTGATCGATTTGAATAATGTGATTACACTTTTATGAACTTCTATTTTAAAAGGAGTAAAAGTGGTTACAATTTCGCTCCTTGCGACACGCCAACTCGTTCCCCGTCCCTGCTAATATATAGACTTTTATTAGGTAATCTGTGATTGCAAGGTAACATCGTTATGCAAGCTAGAAAAGCTAATTATGTCTATTCTGTTATAGGTTACTTCGCCATTGACGCACAATATCTCGGGCACTGCGAAGGCGTGTGCACAAACAGTAATTGCTACCCAATGGTACAATGAATCCAAGAACACATTATGGTGGTCTTCCAACGTTATAGTGCTAGCGAGCAGCGCTCTATACGCCAGATTCAAACAACAAGAAATGGAAGTGAAATCTCGGAGACCAGTGCCCGAAGACAAACGGAGCTTAGTATGATGTAGTTTATTGTGAAAAAGTGCATTTATAATGACTTGTTATTTGGTGCAATTTATTATAGCTTGTAAGCAAAGTGAGCTAGATTTAGATAAGTTTAATAACGTAAGGACTCTCCTATGTTGCAAGATTCTGTATTACTAGTGCAATTTTGTTGTTTACGAAGACTGGTGTTTCAACGAAATGCCGGCAGGCTCTAGTTAGCCGACAATGTATTTGTAACTGTGTAATATGGATCAACATTTGATCTCAACAATTTAGACAAATCGATTTTAATATATTTATACTTTAAAACCAAATATAAATTATTGGATTCCTCAGGATCTATGATGTGATCATATAGTTCCAAGCCATATATTTTATTCCAGTTAGTTTTAAATGAAGTGTTATTAAATGAGACCCATTCCGTGTATCGAAATTGTTTGGTTTTTATACTGTAACCCATGATTTTGATATGTTTTAGGCGTGGCTTGTCGGAGTTTTTCTGAGGGTATTCACTCGGTCTAGGGTACTGACTTATGGCAAAATCTTTTGCTATCATAGACCTTTCCATCATTGGTTTCAGATTGTTTCCTTCAAAGCAAAGTTTCCTCTTATCTTCGTTATTCTTGCACCTCGGTATATTTTTTCCCAGATTGGCAAGGTCTGCTAAAGTGGGAAATACGTCTACTAGTTCTACAGGAGTGTGTACAACTTTAGGAGCTAAGTCCGGCGCGACGAATGCTAGCGGCACTTTCAATGCGACGTCAAAGTTGCTATATTTCGCCCACATACCATTCTCACCCAATGACCAACCTAAAACAATTTAAATTGCATTGTAATTTTATGTAAGTAGGAGACTAGCATTGATTTGATTGATTGTTTAATTGACAGCCCTCACAGCTCAGTTAGTATAGTAGCTGCCCTGCCTTCGGTGCTGTGGGTCGTGGGTTCGATCCCTAAGGTGAATAAACATTTTATGTTATGGACATAGATGTTTGTTTTCTATATAGGTAGATCTTTAATTTATAATATAAGTTGGTATGTATCTGGTTCTCATAATACAAGCTTTGCTTAGTTTGGGGCTAGATAGTGCTGTGTGCGATGTCCACCAAATATTTTTATATTCACTAAAATGCAAAAAAAAAGTAGGTAAGAGGAAACCGAGAAAACAAACCATGATCACTGGTGAGGACAACGATAGTTTTCCTCATATCCACATATCTCAATAGTAATCCAATCAAGGAGTCTATGTAACTAGCTGCGGCATAGTAGCTTTGTCTTATTTTCAAGGTCCATTTTTTCGGCATAGTCCCCATAGGAAATGAGATGTTTAGCCTTTTGATGTCGTTTCTGCTCCGCACGTCCGTCCATGGATGCCATGCCACTAAAGGCATCTTTTTTGGCATAGCTGGGAATCTAGGAGGGTTTACTTTGCTGATAGGAACATTATCTGGAAAATATGAAACCATTGGATCATTCGTTCCTTTCGATCACCTTTTCATACAGAAATTTATTATAAACTTTAGCACTGGTGGTCTAGTGGTAGCGGCCCCGCCTTCCGATCCCAAGGTCGTGGATTCGAAACCGGTCGTGTACCAATGAGTTTTTCTGTTCAAAAATTTATGTGCACAATGCCAGTACTCTCAAACGGTGAAGGAAAACATCGTGAGGAAACCAGCATGTCGTAGAACCTAATAAGTTCCATAACATGTGTCAAGTGCACGAAAGGAGCCTCTTGAGGCGCACTTAAAATCCTTTCACCACACTGTTTCGAAAGAAACTAGTGACACGACAAGAGAAAAGACAGAAATTTATTTTCCTATAACTTACGTAGAAACTCTTTAGGAAACTTAAGAGGAATGTGCGGCTTATGAAATCCAACAGCCATAAAGTAAGGTTTGCTGATCTTTGTTCTCTCTCTAAGAATGTTAATGGCATAGTTCAAGCTCTCTATATCCGGCAAATTATGTCCTGGTTGATGTTGGACATCCACTGGACAAAGAAGATTGCTTTCAAGTTTGTTTGTAATGTAGTCCTTGCATACTGCAGCATCTTTGTAAATTTCAGTTGGAGGATGGTAAGGATAGTGCGACCAACTATGCGGGTAGTCGTCGGTGTAGTTTGAACTAACCCCAGGATGGAAAACTTTCCCAACGGAATAAGTTTCGTAACCGTTCTCCTTGAATAATTGCGGTATTGTGGTGAAATTTCCTACTGTATCACGCCAGTAGCTGTAGAAATCGTACAAATGCAGAGAATCCGGACGTCGACCCGTCAAAAGAGAGTTTCTACTTGGCGCACATAGTGCTTGCTGAAAATATACGGTGCGTCAGTCAACTAAAAATCATACCATATTATTCGTTATTACTTCCCTACCGGTAAAGGTACTAACATCAATTTAGACAGTCTTTAATTAATTTTAAATCACTTACCTGAGCGTAAGCATGTTCAAAACAAACGCCTTTTGAAGTAAGTTTTTTTATATTTGGCAAGTTAACGTTTTCGATCGCTAGATGGCGTAGATCATCTACTATTATGAATAATACGTTAGGCTTTACTTCTCTCTCAGCTGACACCGAACATGTTTCGAACGTCAAAAAAAAGAGACCAATAAATAATGTAGATTGCATCTTATCATATTAGGATAGTAGGTCAGGAAGGTGTGCTCGAGGGAAGTTTATGCCAAAAACATTTATGTGCCCATAACTGCCTTAGCTCAGACGTAGTTGCAGAGGGGAATCTTAGCTTTCAACTTCAGACCAGTCTGAAATAAAATCGTGCCTGAAATAAATGACTTTAATCTTATTTTATTTTATTATAGTGAAGTAAAGCTGAAAAATAGGCTTTTAGTCCACTGACTAATTCGACCATCCTACTCAGCTACGACTTTCTCATAGAAAAAACGACAGCGCCGCGCCGCGGCGCGGCGCCGCTATAGTTTCATCGGTGGAAATAATAAGACCCTACCCCTAATAAATAGATGTTATTTAAGTACGTAGGTACTCACTATGTAGGTAGATCGAAGAAGATTATCTGTGCTAAAGGTACCACAGAATGAATATAATAGTAGGTGCTTTACTCACAAAGATAGGTTTACGTAGCTCGTAGGTACCTTGTGAATTAATACAATTCTACAACTTGAGACTTTACTTTTGTTACAGTGTCGTACTCGTCGGTCAGTTATCTGACTGGACTGACAATTTTCTATAAATGCCAGGCTATTGAATGGGTTCAACGGACGGAGCCCTAAAACTATTCCACCAACACAAAACATACAGACACGAACAACAACATCCTCAAGTATAGTTTGGCAAAATAGTCTTGAAAATGATAGGGCGCCACTTTCCATACATTTTCGACATTCACCCACATTCGATCTTGCTCACACAATGTCAAATTAGTTCCGTTTCTACGTTTCTACTCTTTTTTTGCCAAGCTGCTGTACAACCATCACAACTAAATGAACAACGTAGTACACGTACACACACTAGCTTATCTGAAAGAACTCACTCACTCATGCATATACGCACCTAGTAACTAGTAACGTAGCTAGTTAGCTAGAAAGGAGTGGGGATGTAATGTCATTTTGTCATCATTCAAACAAAATCATCTGTTTTCGTAAATCTTTGTATATTTTGTATATAATTAAATAATAATTTATTTTCATGTTCCTCTATATAAATTAGGTTCGATGGAAGCGCGAGTGGAATAATGAATGTTGTGTTTAGTTTTTTATTCCGTGTGACGTCATTGTTTTCGACTGCCAGCTAAACGACGCAATTGCATTTTACTCGAAAATGGATTTAAAATGAGGATTGTTTTCGTAAACAAGGTATGTTTTGTAGTTAATACGTAGTTGTTTTAAACATCGGAGTATGTGTGTTTGAAAGATAACATAGTTTAGTTACAAGTCGAACTGCAATCGATTTCCTTTGTCCTCGGACCCTTTGAGTGATACATAGCCATCGCTTTGTATAATCTGAAACCAGCTGTTTTACTATCACAATACCTAACATATAAATAACATTAGTAGCTACCTAGTACTTTTGTTTTGCGTAATTTGTTATTTTCGCCATTATGTAATAAATTATCAGTGATCTATTTTGGTCTAAGTTTTAATATTTCCTTTCTTTATGTACTTGTAGCAAGTAAATATATAAGGTACTTAAAGTGAATAAAATTTATATATTTTTATTATTGTGAAGAGGGTATGGTACAGACTACTATTATTCTTTGATTTAATTACCTAGTGGACTGTGTAAAATAGTGGATTGGACATGAACAAGTGATAAAACAAAGAAAAATAATTTAAAACTAGGTATGTACCTAGGTATCTATCAATTTATTTTCAGCGAATTTTATGTATAATACTGACATTTCTACTTAGATATGGACCTGTTTGTCCACTACTTTTTGTGCCACCTACTTATGTGTTTTATTTTATTTTTGGTAAACAGTGGTGGCATTGCAGCTCTTCAGTGTGTGCTTATTGAGCTGTTTGTTTTATCAGTTTATATGCTGTATCAGTTTTATGCTTAAAGCCATTTTTTTTATAGGGCTTACGCTACTGCCAAGTAAATGTTTTTGTGTACCTACTTAAGAACTTTTAATGTCTAGGTAGGATTAAGAAAGTATTTATTTTATAACTATGATGGGCAAACAATTTTTGAGCGTACTGCATTTTTTGTTGCAACAGGCGGCAATCAGACAGGATGTCGGCCGAGTCGCCACGGCATGCGAGGTCGGGGGGGCCGCTGACTGTGCCTTCGCAGCCTCCAACCGACCGCTCCATCATTGACGCTGTCTCTGGCTTCATCAATGATGTCAAGTTGACGTCGTCTTCTACCATCGACCCGAAAGACGTGATACAATGGGCGAGGTGAGGCATATTTTATGGTTGTTAGGACAGGTAGGAGTGGAGGATATTTCTGCTCTGACAGCAGTGTCCTGAATATTGCATTTAACTTTCTGACAAAGTATGACCTGTACTGGAAGCCACAGTTGTATGAGTGCTTTAAAATATTTTGGTCTAGGTTCGAAACAGCGGACATAAACGAGCCTACCTCCGAGAGCGATGGCGAAAATGAGATATCGCCACTACTGCTAATCCTCGGCTACGGCGCTGGAGTTCAAGTCTGGCTCATACCACCTAATGGAGAAGCACAAGAGGTCCTATCCTGGCGTCAAGGCACAGTCCGTGTGCTGAGAATACTTCCAACGCCCGTGAGGGGTGACTGCTTCGCGCCGAAGAGGCCTCTGATAGCCTTGTGCGATTCAGCCAGCCCTGGCCCGGCATACTGTTCCCTGAGTTTTATATCCATCCGGGGTGGTGAACAGGCAAGTAATAAGTCTAGTAGCTATGCTATTTTTATTACTATTACTAGTAGCCCATAGTGTCTTAGGCTCATGATAATAGTCACTATGATCTTGAGCCTTTATCCGCCAGTTCACCAGGCCAGCTATGCTACCAAGATAAAATGACTTCTTAGTTACTTGTTTAGGAAAATTTTAAATGACAATAAATACATTCTTCATTATAATAATGTTCAAAAACTTGGAAACATGCAGTCAGGAGATAAAGTAGGTAAATACAATATAATTTCTTCAGTATTAAATAAAACAGTGTGTGGTGATCTCAAATAGCATCTATTCTTCAACAGGTGAAGAGCATTAAATTCAAGAACCAGATTTTGGACGTGCTAGCGAACAAGCGTTCAGTGGTGGTGTCTTTCTCCGAACGGTTCGCGGTATTCGATGCGGGGACTTTAGAAGACCGAATGTCTGTTACAACTTGCTACCCATGTCCTTGTCCCCTGGGGGGCAGCACGCCCATCAATCCACTAGCGCTGGGAGATCGCTGGCTCGCGTACGCCGATAAGAAACTCAACCAGTCGAAAAGAAGCAGTGGAGGTTGTGAGGGTAAGAATCTTCTTAGCTTGTCTTGATTAGGTACTCGCGAAGTATTGTGAGTCAATGTCCTTTCTACACACTCACAATGTAAATCCTTTACCGTTCAGCGCATTGGAATAAATTTGGTTACCGCTATTATTACACGGATGAAAGCACTTAGTTCTGTGTACGTTTATTTACGAGTACTACATTCAATTGTCTCTGAAGTTGACCTTCCGATGCCTTATTCGTAACTGTAAGTAGGTGGCTGCCGAATTACGCTAGCTAACATTTTCATCATTGGTTACAAGGTTCTGTAGTAGATACTTAATTTTATTCTGTGGTTCCGTTCTTGATTTAAGAAGACTATTATATTGTGGCCATAAACTTCCTGAGAATGGTTAGTCAAGAAATATACAATTCTAATAATTAATTTTTAATTAATTTAATTTATGCAGCAAAGTGAAATGATAATTATAATGTTAGAAAGCTGTCACCAAATAATGTTGAAGTGAAGATTATATTCGCAAGGGTAGTCTAGGAATTGAACGCATTGAAATCTAAATCCAGGGTGGCTAAGTTATATTGGCTTCTTACCGTTCTTACTATGTGAACACGTACGTTTAGCTTCACACCTACCAAAAACAAACATGAAAAATACGGTATAACTTCACACCATCCATAAAAAAAACTAGAATGTACCTTAGGTGCGTAAATCATTGAGTATTTATTGAGTACCATACTTATAGTTTTTTTTTATACAACTAGCTGACTGAACAAGCAGATGGCCCACCTGATGTTAAGTGGTAACCATCACCTATAACAAAGCATCCCCTCGTAAGTCACGCACGATAGGAATGTGCCCTACGATGCACTGCCCAGCGTCCGTCAACTTGAGGCATACAGATGTTAAGCCTCATGTGCCTGTAATTGTACCGGCAACCACTCTCTTCAAACCGAAATACAGCAACGCTGCTTGGCGGCAGAAAAAGGCGTGGTGGTAGTAGCTTAACTTATTTTAATCTAATGAAACAATAAACAATCTCAAAGATGACAATAATATAAGCATTATTTATCGTTTGTAAATTTTTTATAGGGCCGTGACTTTGTTATATTCAATTTAAAGAGCACTTGATATTAGCTATCATGCAATTAAATATATAAAAATGTATTTAGGTACAAACAAACCAACGTTGTTGTGATCTTTCCGCTTTACCTATAGTCTACTATACCTATTTGTTTTATCGGCTAGTGAACTGGCTTTCGAGTATTCGTTGACCTTAGCAGTGTCATTGTTTTGTTGCAAAACAATATTCGTGCCTAGCTAACCGTTGCTTGATAGTAGATATGTGCGTGTCTGGAAGCTTTTGTGTTAATCCAATTATTTATTTAATTAAACCGCTTTAAACATGTTCTTATGTTTGTTTTAGTTTGTAAATACTGATAGGTGAACAATGAATGTTTTTTAAGGAATTTTGTTAAAATTATTAAAATTAAAATTTGCGACGTGCCGACTATACATAGATCTCCTAGACAAAACAATAAAATGATGACACAAAGCAATCATTAAACCTCATTAAACAAAACAAAGTAAACTGAGTGACGTCAGATTGTTAGTCATATTGCAAGCTTTTATTTTATTGTTTGACTACACCACAGCTTACTTTGGAGTACAGCACGCTTATCTGCAGGCACTTCAAAAAAATATTGTATATATGAAGGAATTACTTAGTTGATCGAGTGAGCGAAGCGAACAAAGATCTTAGTTTCAACTTGGGCGATTTGGCATTTTATGTATGTATGTATGTATGTATGTATGTTTGTTTGTCTGGCCATAACTTTCGAACCGTTGATCCGATCTGCATAAAATTTGGTATGTCGATAGATTGTACTTGAGAAATTTACTGGTAAGTATATGAGTAAAATCTAATGAAGGGTTATTAAGATATGGGGTTTTTTAAGGGGGCAAAAATAAAAAAAGTTACAAAAAAAATCAAGTTACATGTCAAGTGAAAGGGCTTTGTTTGGACATTCCAATTTTTACTTTTTTTCTTGGACGCTCGGTTTTTGAGATACAATAAAAAAGTTAAAATAGGATAACCAGCGATCCAAGAGCTCTCATCTCTAGGAATTTCGTTGACATCAAGGTTTTTCTACTGGTCGGCCAGTTCCTTTGCTTTTTCTTATTTTTTTTTCTTGAAATAAATTAAGAAGGTACTCAGTTCTCATAAAATGGTGATAGCGAGCTGGTCTGATGATGGAGCCAAGGTCTGTTCAACGGAACTCTTCAATAAATAGGCCAGTAGAGTTGAAACTTGGTAACCATACCAAGTTAGTAGGCGGTAGTCAGAAAAAAGTCCAAACATAATGATTAGACTTGCCTCTGACTACTACCTACTCAAAGTTTTGATGCGTTCGTCGGGTCGCATCACGAGATCTCAGTTCGGGGCGAACTTCTAGTATTTTTTTTTCTTATTTTTTATAGATTTCTAAAAACCTAGTGTTACCACATTTGTCCCGTTTTTTCTATTTGATACGAAACCAGAAAATAATATCCTCGCTTAAAATTAGGTGAATAGCATGAAAATATAGACGCTCCACGCTCTAATGATGACCATCATCACTGATGTCATGAATGACTGATGGTTATATAGTCAATGTAAATAATATTATGAAAAAGCAAGCTAGTTCACGGTATTCCACGCGACCGTTTACTCAAACAAACTTACTATCTTTTAAATCAAAAAATATTTATTAAATTGAATCTTAAGTATAACTTTAAACCTCTGAAAGCTAAGTAAATCTAGGCCAGTGCCAGTTTTTAAATATTTGCTGTTATTTTGGTAAATATCTATTTCCAATAACCATAGCCGAGTTGTCTATAATGGCGGATGACAAAGTACATCCTTGTTCTAGGTGAAGGTGTCAGTAGCTACACAGCGACAGTGCTGCACGCGGCTAAATCACTAGGCAAGGGTCTACGCGGCCTAGGAGAGACTGTGGCGCACAGTCTGGCAGGAACCAGGGCTCCAGCGCCGTGCCCTTCGCCGCCTGCACTGCGTTCCGATTCTACTCAGCCAGGAGTGGTCACTGTGCTCGATGTGGAGGTATAATTAGTCGCCTCCCTGTTTATCCCACTTCATATAACCAGTTAAGGGTCTGCGCGGCCTAGGAGAGACCTATGCAAGGGTCTACGCGGTCCAGAAAGTGTGGAACATTGAAAGTCTGTCAGGGTCACCAATGTGGGTCCTCCATTATAAATTGTGCCCCACCATAATTTGAATGCTTGTAGATTATTTGTTTTAGCCTGTAATTTTGCATTTGTGGCCTGTGAGTTATTATCAAACGCTTTATTTTCATGTCTATTTATTACCTACTCTACGATAGTCTTTATACTCCTCTCAACCACGAATGTCTATTGCAGGGTATAGAAGAAGAGGACGGGCAAGACGCTTCAGAGCCATGTGAGCCGATCGTCGCGCACTTCATAGCACACTCTGAGCCCGTCACCGCTCTGAAGTTCGACGCGAGTGGTATGCTGCTGGTGACAGCTGACAAGCGCGGCCATGACTTCCACGTGTTTCGGATCAATCCGCATCCTTCGTCGCCGAGCCTCGCGTCCGTCCACCATTTGTATGTGCTGCACCGAGGGGACACCACGGCTAAAGTGCAGGTAAGGGTTTCTAGCTTGAAAGCTTACCTTAGCATCAAGAGAAGTCTGCCATTTCGGGCTTATTTTTGAGATATTAAACGAATTTAATGAATATTAAAGTTATTTTTTGAAGACGGTTTTACGGCATTTCTAATTTAAACTTTGCAAAACGCAGTAGCTGGTTTTAGTTATACATTATTACGACTTTCGACTTTGTTATTTTCCCATATCTTTAGCAAGATAGAATAAAGCACTCGGAAAGTCGTTACTTTACTTTAGACAAGGACTACTGCTAATGCTTCGGTCGCATGCTAATGTATCTCTCGCTCGCACAATTCAATATTGTGAAAGATATACATACATAAAATTACGCCTGTTTCCCATAGGGGTAGGCAGAGACCACGGATTTCCACTTGCTACGGTCCGTACATACCTCTTTCGCTTCAGTCACTCTCATAACATTCTTCATACATTCTCGTCGGTTTAGGGTACTCCTGACCTGGTCTTTCTCTAGAACGTCTGCTATCTGATCGGAATACGTCCGCCGAGGTCTTCTCCTCCCAACAGTCCCATTTACGCTCGCCTGATGCAACTGTTTCGTTAAACTCCTTTCATCCATCCTCTCCACATGCTCAAAGAAAGATATTGAAATATATATCAATCAATCAACCTCCTAAACGCATCTCTTGATCTCTCAGAAACCTCATCAATGTATATATGTATCTCCATTTAAAAGATATATTGCGTTGATTGGTTGATTGCGATTTTTTTATAAATGAGTTCTGTGATTTTACATCTTTCAAATATTATGTATTTCAGGATATCGCGATCTCGAGCGATTCGCGATGGGCGGCGATATCAACTCTACGTGGGACCACGCACATATTCGCAATGTCGCCGTACGGCGGCGCTTGCGGCGTCCGAACCCACACGCATCCTAGAGTTGTGAACCGACTGTCTCGCTTCCACCGGTCCGCTGGCTTGCCTATACACGCGGCTGATAAACGCGGCCCTGCTAGCCCGGTAAATATTCGTGAACATTCCACACCACACTATCCAGAACTAAACTAAGCAAAGATTGTTTGTACTATGGGAACCAGATAGCTTTTTTTTTATACAATTAGCTGATGGAACAAGCAGATGGCCCACCTGATTTTAAGTGATAACCATCACCTATAACAAAGTAATTTTTGTATTATACACACTTTTAAAGGCAGAGAACAAACATTGGCAAATATTTGTTCCCGGTGGGGATTGAACCCACAGCATACAGCGCAGAAGGCAAGCGAAAAGAACTGAGGGCTGTTTAAAAATTCTTAAATTCAAGATGAATAATTCTTTTTCGCTCATTTGTGGCGCCTATCTGTTATAACAACTGATAATCTTGGCAGTGAAATATATAAAATACTCTTTAATCAAGTCGGTCCATGGTAAAGTCAGTTGTCATTTATTTTGAAAATAATTTTATTAGTTTTTTGACATTTTGGTAAGCAACATAGCTTTTTAATTTTAAGTGTTTTTCTAGTGTTATTTTAAGTTCTGTTGTGTAATTTCGGTGGTATTATAACCAACATTACTTGAGGTCTTAGCACAAAGTGTGAACATTTAGAATGAAAGTGTAATAAGTGACATCCTGATTTGACCGAAAATGTTTCCAATGTTTTAAAGAAAACCGCCATATTTTTTTCAAAACAAATGACGGCCGACTTGACTGTGGACTGACTTGACTATAAAGTATTTTGTCTATATCACTTGACACTGGCAAAATTGTCTGTCGAATGACGGATAAGTGCCTTAAACAAAGAAAGAAAGAAGAAATAAATAAAATAATTGTGGCGTTCAAGTCGAGCCACAAATTGTGATAGAACTCAAAATAACACTAGAAAAACAATTAAAATTAAAAAGCTATGTGTTTTCCCTAGATGACATATTTCTTCATGGTTAGCCGTGGCCTCATTTTTTTTTATTGGCTTACCAGTAAAATAAAAATCTAAATCTTCATCTAAATCTTGTTCAAAAATCTAACAATATTACGACTTACAGGTAGGAGATGGCGGAGGCGCTGGAGCTTGGTTCCCGAACCCTCGTTTGCCTCCATACCCGCTGCCGGTTGTAAACGCACCTTTAGCCCAACTGCGACCAACACCCAACTTAGCCACGCATACTGTCACCAGGACCAGCTCGGGTAAGTTATCCAAGTCAGGAGAAGGCTAAAGCTTAGTTATTATTTGGCAAGAAGTAAAATGTAAAAAAAAAATAAGTTCGAAAGCATGTGTTAAGTGCTCGAAAGAAGCCTCTTTGAGACGCATTTAAAGGAAGCTTCTTTATTCGTTTTATTTGCGTCTACTGGCTATGGCATCACTTTCGCAATGCGAATAGTTCACCGTAGTCCGCTGATGATTTTATCTAGGTATTCCAGAATAATGAACTTTATTTCTTTTGTCAGGCCGTCAACGTCTATCCTCAATATCTGAAGACGGCAGCAGTGTGCCATTGCTCGCCCGCGCGCAGTGGGGGGTAGCCGCGGGGGCTGCGGGGGCTTCGACTGCGGGGGGCTCGGGGGGCTCCAGGGGGCCTCCCCAAGCGGCGCTGTACTTGTTGACTGCGGGGGGCGCACTCGCGCATCTAGTGTTGCATCCTCGTGCGGCCAGCGGTAAGTAGCCTCTGAACGGTTGCCTAATCACGAACGAATGACGTTTGTCGCGTAAAGGTATCGTATCCCTAACCACAACAGAATAAGGTCGAATATCGCTAGGATACGTTAACGCGACATGTGACTATTTGTGATTCATTCCTGATTTCATATGATATTTCCGAATGAACCTTCTAAAAGTAGGCTTTTATAATTTCGGTGTATGTTGAGAAAAAAAGTGATGATTAACATTATACCCTATTTTTTTAAGAGTAACCCCACCTTTTGATCGTAAGGATGTGGGTTCGAACAAATCCACATCGTGTACTAATGAAAACACAAGAACAGTTCTAAGCTATACAAAGAAAAGGAAAAATAACGCTTACTAAAAGGATATAAAAGCGAGCAGCGAAAGTATAGCCTGATGCGTATCGTGTGTACTAAGAAATTTGAGGTGATATCTACCGCATCTGGGGATCAAAGTCTTATAGATGTTTCTTTTCAGTTTTTTTTTTAATAAATATAAATTATTATTTTGATGCAGGTGTGCCAAAAGAGAAGATCTGCGATGACTCTCCTATCGAGTTAGAAGTGGAGTCGGTAGCGCAATGGCCGCTTCAGCGTCCGCTTCCCGCTACGGATCTTCTGGCGCCGTTGCCGCCGTCCAACCCTCTGCTACAACCCATGTCCTGTGCCGTAAGTCAACCAAAACATACCACTTTACATGCACGTCCAAAAGTATTATCTTCAGCTGTATAATTGAATGGTAGCATCTTGAAAGGCAAAGGCGGGAAGTCGGTGGATTGTTAGGGCTTATAATAGTTTTTCCTGGAAATGTATAGGGTAGGCCTATGCCCAGCAGTGGACTTCTATAGGATGATGATGATGATGCCACTAAACAGGCCTTTGCATAATCATCATCATCATATGACTTGCTCATTGACACTGTTACTTGCTGATTCAGCAAGTAACAGTGTCAAACAGACCTTGGTTCTACGGATTTCGTCATTTTACGATTATGTTTTTTTTTGATTATGTTATATAATGAGATCACGTGTATTTATTTTTTGTTGAACGCACGATTTCTAAACACCAAACAGCGGCACGTGGCCTTGACTCACTGTTGCCAGGCAAAAATTTCCCAGCGTTCTAATTTTCCAAAATTTTATCAGATTATACCTGTATTTTAAGTGATATATTTTGATAATTTTAATAGACTTTTTACCAAAAAATACACGTGATTTTAGGTAGGGGGGGAGGGGGGGGGGTAGTCTAAACCCTCACCATATATCACCAGGGGGGCAGAGGGTTACAATTTTGCCTAAAAACATCACCTGATTAATGGACGACCCCTTTGTTTTCTGTAGCGATACGCCGACATTTGCATGAGCGAGGAGGAGAGATGGCTGTCGCAAGTCGAGATAGTGACGCACGCCGGTCCTCATCGCCGCCTGTGGATGGGCCCTCAGTTCGTCTTCAAAACTTTCAACTGCACTGGGTAAGCATTCCATCCCAAACCACTGCACGAAGAGAATGCTTTCTAGCATTAAGTTCGCCTATGTACGATACATTTTGATTCGTTTGTACAATATGCAATAGCATTCGATTAATCTTGTTGTCTACATATGTCATAAAGGTTCCTATATTGTGAAAGAAAATAAACCACTTTCCCTTTTTTTTACTCTGAAAAACCCAATCAAAAACATTGGGAAATTGTCAAACTAAGAAAATTAAATACTATGATTCACCCAATTTTTGTATTCATATAATTTTGTAAATCATTGGTGCAATAAGTAATACTGGTTTAATTACAATATACAGCTAATTAACTCCGTTTGCGACCGTTGAGAGTGGTCGCGGGCGGTGCTCATAAAATATCGCATATCGATTTAATAAATGGCTTCGTAACGTCAGCAGAAATGACAATACCTCTATAATAGCCGTATTAATAGCAGCGTTTTACCTGAAATAAAACGCATATTAATTTACTTACCTCACTGAAAGCTTTCAGTATTATTATGAAGAAAGGCGACTTCCGTTTCCGTCGATTTCTAATAGTTTTCGTACTTATATACCCTTGTGGTTCCGGTCAAGTGGCGCCACCAGGCGGCCGCGCGCCATTTTGCTTCGTTAAATGTTCAGCGCCATTTTGGTGTCATTGGCTTAGTTTCAGCAGGCAGAGATAAAAGTGAAAGCTTTCAGTGAGGTAAGTAAATTAATATGCGTTTTATTTCAGGTAAAACGCTGCTATTATTTTACTGTACGCTCACTGAAAGCTTTCAGTATTATTATGAAGATTTGTTTGTTATCGCCTGGTGTTGCCACTTGTAAGATCAAGGTTACTCTAGCGCCAATGTGATTTTTAAAATATTTTACCACAATAAGAAGGGTACAACGATGAATCTACAACCTGCTATGTATAATTGTGATTAAACTTTATTATTCATAATAAATCTAACTATTTATTCGATTTGATCTGAAATCAAATAAGTAATCATAAAAAACCCGTCAAGCATAGTGACTAGGCAAATAATCCCAATGACTGGACAATTTGTGGAGGAGTCCAATGACCAAATATGGACTCTTTCAAGCTGATTTGATGATAATGATCATAAATCATAATAGGTGCCATGTTATTTGATAGCATAGATAAGCTATTGATTGCGTCAAATAGATGCCTTATATTATAAGAATTAATGCTGCTCATTAATTTCAATAATTTTCAGTCGATCCTTAGATCACGCAGATCAAACGCTATCTGGAAATACTGTAATAGTGGCCGTCCCAAACAATGTTTTGGTCCAACCTGAAATAACAGTGCGTGATGCGGGCTTAGCTAATTATCTTACAATTTTATTTCATTAATGGGTTTTCCCAATCCCATGATAAGGTATTTGAGTTACCGACGTATAGTATAGTATTACTGCGGTCTATATTTTATTCTAATAAAAACACTTTTCAACGTCATAAACTGGAAACTTTGTTTCTGAGAAAAAAACATTACAGACTTGAGTATCCAAAAACGTGAGATTATAATATAATCTCACGATTAAGATATTATATATTTGGCTATGAAGCTATGATGTAGATACCAAGCATTTATGCGAAAGTGTCACATTGAAGTATATTAGTCCATTGTAAAACACAGCGAAATTCTTGTTTTATATTAGTAACCTTAAAGGATTGTTTTAAGAGCTACACCAAGAAGTTAATGGTTGTAAACTGTAGGAGTAATTATCGGTCCGTATTGCACATTTATACTAACATTTCCATATTTAATTCAAAATTAATAAAAACCCTTGTTGACTGAAGTTTCTACGGGTTATCCATGTTAACGGAGCTACCATAGCTCGAGTTTTGAGGTTGTCTCATCAAAAAGGCAGTTGCTACCGGGAACTATAATGAAGAATAGATCCGAGACTTGAGACTAAAAACACCTCGTGTGTGGGTAATTCCATGGAATACTAAATGCTTTATAAAAAAAAGAGAAGGTTTATTAGTTTTCAAAACTAATAATATTTATATATAGTTGTATGTGTGGGATACTTTAGATATCCAATAAAACACAAATATCGTAATAAACGAGTCTGAGTCGTTGTCCCGAGCCCTGTTCGTATAGGCTGGTCATAGGACACTCGTCATCTGTAGTGATGACATCAATAAGCGGCCTGCTTTTCGAACTTGCCTAGGATAAGTGCATGTTGTCTATTAAATAATGAAAATGATTAACCATGACTGATTCTATATTTCTCATATGTGACAAGTTGTTTCCACAAGTAGAATTGATTTCATACCTTCTTTAAGTAGATAAGCGACTAAAGACCTTTAGTTGTCGCACTGTATTTAAGTGCACTGCGATGCAGTAGGTAGGTACATGAACTTGGCTTTAGCAAGAGTGTATTCAGCATCTCTTTTTGGTAGCAGCGTAAAACAACTTATATTGTGTGCCCCAAGCCCATTTGACACATACTTTAGAGACTTTTCAGAGCTAGATAATGTAGCGATGCTGTGAATAAGGATACGCAACGGTACCCTAATCATTCTTTGAGAACGCCTTTGGTAGGGTAGGGTAGTCTAGTAAGGTATTCAAATACTTCATTACCAACACGGCTGGCAGAGCTTACAAGTCCTATTAAGTTTTTGTGAGGGTAGAGAACTGGTTTCTACTATGATAACTACCTTGACTGTAATCCAAAAATTCATGATGAATGTATGTCTTCGTTTACTATCAAAACAAGTGATCGTAGAGATGCACCTGTTTTTAGATATTCATATTATCTCAAGTTTGAGCCAGTAAATATAAATGATAAAAATGTTAATATAATTTAGAAACCCGTAAACACAAACCCGGTGCCAGTACCTGAAACGGTTAGGTTTGTGTTTTTTTTTTTTTTTTTTTTTTTTTTTTTTTCAAAAACATAGATTTGTAAAGATGGGCTAAACCATCAGGAACCCTAGGCCCAGAAAGCATTAGGGGTATACTTTTTTATTGCACCTAGAGCTGGTACAGTGGTAGTAGTATGCATAATTATATTAAAAATGCTTATGATACGAATATCAATAGATTGTAAAATGAGTCATACTTTTACAACATTAGGTAGGCGTAGGCTTTGATACGATAATCTTTTATCAAGTTTGGTGCCCGCATTTTCATCCCTTGTGGAAGAGCGTTAACTTCACCTAGCTTTTAGTTAGATTCATCTAGCTTTAAGACGTTTCAAGGTGATCCTTGTGATTACCATGTGGTTTAAGACTGACATTACGAGTCATATTTGTACTTACCATATTTAGTAGCCTAAAACCCTGAGCCTTATCAAGTTGCGAGACTTCATTAACAAATTAAACTTTCTCTTTGTAACTATTCAGTGACAGTTTTCAAATAGCAACTGGCTATAGGAACATCTTCCCTGCGAGCGTGTGCTTGTTTGACTTCCATGCGATGGAACACAGTTTTATAAACGCCGAACCCCCTGAGAGGCGGCTGTATGTTTGATTGGATTTCTGTTGCAAGAAACCATTAGACTATGTTCACTCATTATAAAGTTGTTTCACTAACGCCCCCAAAAACTCTTGCGAGGCGGCTGTTAGTTTGATTGGATTTCTCTAGCGAGAACCCAAAAGGTACCACGTCATTAACAGTTTCATTAACGCCCAAAACTCTTGCGAGCCGGCTGTTACATTGATTGTATTTCTCTAGCGAGAAACCCTCGCTATATTCATTTTATATATGAAATAGTGGCCATATTCACGTTACGTTTATAGTTCCATGCGATGGAATATTAAAACGCACATCCTCCCCGCGAGGGTGTATTTCTTTGAGTTCCATGCGATGGAACACAGTTTTATAAATGCCTTACCCCCGCGAGGGGTGGCCCAAAAAAGCTATGCTTTTTTTAATTGAAGATATCACACTTTGTTTGATATGATCTCTCTTCACACTTCGCTTGCCTTACCCCTGCGAGGGGCGGTCAAGAAGGTTTTACCTTTTTAATTGAAGATATCATACTTTGTTTGATATCATTTCTCGACACACTTCGTTTGCCTTACCCCTGCGAGGGGCGGTCAAGAAGGTTTTACCTTTTTCATTGAAGATATCATACTTTGATATAATCTCTCGACACACTTCATTTGCCTTACCCCTGCGAGGGGCGGTCAAGAAGGTTTTACTTTTTTCATTGTTTATATCATACTTTGTTTGATATGCTCTCTCTTCACACTTCGCTTGCCTTACCCCTGCGAGGGGTGGTCAGGAAGGTTTTACCTTTTTCATTGAAGATATCATACTTTGTTTGATATAATCTCTCAACACACTTCGTTTGCCTTACCCCTGCGAGGGGTGGCCACGAAGGTTTTGCCTTTTTTTATTGAAGATATCATACTTTCGTTGCATTCGGATCGGCGACCTGCATACTTAATCAGAAAGATATAATAAAAACTATGAATTATAAAGTAATTATAACAGAAGTTAAAGAACAAAGTTCTTTTAGTACTCCTCAAATTCTTACAACGTCTGTAGGTACTCGTTTGAATAGTCCAAGAAAGAAATAACCAATATTATTGTCTAATGATAAAATGAGACTAAATTTCTTGTATAACAAGCAATAAACAAGCTAGTGACGTAAGATATCATAAATTTTTCCCAATTTGTTTGTTTCCCAGTCTATGATAACTGGGGTTTTTAAATTATGATAACGGGAGCTTTAGGAGTAGCTAGTTCCTTTAATTTCTTATTAAAAGTTATAACTTTAATTTTCACCCTCACCGCAAGAACATGATAATCTTATAAAACAATAATTGAATCACAAAGCTCCTGCTAGAAAATCTACATCTTCTCAACATATAAAGTATCATCTACCGGTGCAGAGCCCGTGTCACTAGTTTACGGCAAAAAGAATACATTCTTTATGTTGCAAACTAAAATTATTATTTCTATAAAATAATAAAGTTTGTACTTACATTCGTTCTAGTAACCAAAAAGTTAATTCTTTAACTATAGGAACGTGATCCGAACGAAAATTCGTTAAAATATTGATCACGGTCATCCATTTAATGTATAGAGGGTAGAACTCACGGTTTTTTCCTCTTTGCACAGTACGAAGAACATAATTTCACTTCACGAAATAAAAGATAAGAATCTAAAATATTTTATGCAACGGTCGTCGCAGCGATAACGCTGGACACAAGTTGCTTCGACGGAAAATAAAACGCCAATGACACCAAAATGGCGCTGAACATTTAACGAAGCAAAATGGCGCGCGGCCGCCAGGTGGCGCCACTTGACCGGAACCACAAGGGTATATAAGTACGAAAACTATTAGAAATCGACGGAAACGGAAGTCGCCTTTCTTCATAATAATACTGAAAGCTTTCAGTGAGCGTACAGTAAAATAATAAATATAAAATTAATCCCATTCATTATAATGAGCACCGGTGGTCTAGTGGGAGTGACCCCGCCTTCCGATCGTAAGGTCGCAGGTTCGAATCCGGTCGTGCACCAATGGATTTTTCCTATCGAAAAATTTATGTGCGCAATGCCAGTGCTCTTAAACGGTGAAGGAAAACATCGTGAGGAAATCAGTTAGTACTCTAACAGTGGCGATGGGCTTGCAACCTGTCACGTATGGAATACCAACTACTGCAAAATGTGGGTATGTGCCAAATTTAATGTTTGGACGTACCTCTGACTACCCCCCTTAGACATCCTCAAAAAAAGAATCTGGAGTGAGTACTTGGTACTAAGAGATCTGAGGGGATATCTACCGTGCCTGGGGATTAAAGTCGTGAAGCTGTTTCTGTTTCTGTTTTTATTATAATTTTAACTGTTCACTGTTACTGTGATTAATTGTGTCGGGGTCACCAATGCTTCATCTTATATTAAATCCACGCTGAAGCGTACAATTTTCGCATTAGCCTGATACTTGTTACGCGATATTAAACCTTATTCTTTCGATATTTACAGGTCGACGTCATCGCTATCGGAAGCGGAAACAGTGGAGGTAGAAGCGAGCGCGGGACGTGGCGTGGCACGTTCTAACCCCGTCAACATGCCTGGAGTAAGGCCCCGAGTGCCAGTACTTATCGACTCCGGATCAGCCAGTAAGTGATTTAATTTCACTACGAGTTTTGTAGAACTTAGTGTCTTTTCACGATTTCAGTACCCCAAGACCGAGTTTTGTTTTTCGTTTTTCAGGCCTTTTTTGTATGGAGATTTGAGGCCTATCGGGCCTGCTGAGAACTCACAAGTCTCCATACAAAAAAGGCCTGACGTAACGAAAAACGAAATACTAAAAACTGCAAATGTAACTCTCGCTCGCACATTTCAACATTTTGAAAGGTATTCAATCTTTGAACTTGCTACTAAAAAGTTTGCGTAAGTACGATAACTAGTAAAGCAAATTTTTCAGTAGGAAAATGGTATGAATCAAAATAATATTTTTGATGAATTGTGTGCAATGTTTTGTATTATTAATTTCTGACCTGTTCCCACATGTATCTCATAATTATGAACTTCAACTAACCAATATTTACAGGTTCCCTAGAACACTCACCATCAGATAGTTTCCGTCGCAAGTCCCTTCTAGCTGAAGCGGGACGTGCTGCTTCGGTGTGCGATGTGCAGCTCAAAGAAGACTTGGCTGAGGCTATGAAAGAAGATCACGGTATGTGCATTATAACCTCTTTGATTTACGATACTGGCTTCCGATTCTCATGATAGACGTTAATTTTAAAATATAGATTTTATCATATAACTAAATAAATGAAATAATGTAAAGACTTGATTACTTTTCTTAAATATAGTACTGCATAACCTACGCTAGAACATCAGTGCCAGAAAAGGATATGTTACCATTATAAGGGCACCCAAGCCCTAATTGCCTTGTTTTAGTTCCAAAATGTTTTTTTTTTAAATAATATACTGTAATCCAAAGTCACTGTAGCCGAAAACGGCTAGTTAGATTGTTATGAATAGTTATTGGTTTATATATTGGCAAACTACAGTTGTAGTTATTGACAGCTCTGTTGGACAAAATCAAAATCAAAAGGGTCTTTATTTCGTACAAACACAAGGCTTTGAAGAGGTCAAGTTTTAGCTGCGGGCTTGGCGTTATGTTAATGTACACCAATATTTATATATGATTAGACCATATTTTACACGTATTAAAATATATATCTATTGCGATCTTATATGTGAGAATCGGAAAGCAAACTTAATAAATCCGCTACTATAGCAGAATAGACAAACGATTTCAAAAAGTAGCGTTTTGAATAGCCATTTGGTATCGCAATTGCGGATAGAACACTTAATACTTCCAGTGACGATGTCCTAAATCTACATAGAAGCTTGGCTCTATGTAGATTTGATGTATACGAAGATTTAAAATATTATGTAGCATCATGTATTTCATAAACAACACTTACACACACACATTGTTCACATGTTCTTTTCATAGTGAGAGGTTTTGGATTATTGGAATAAATCCAATGTAATCAAGGTTAAACAAAAAAAAAACTCATTACCATACTAATTGATAAGTTTAATCAGTATTCAATTCTAGGATTGTCAAGCCGTATTCAAATACTGATTTTTCGCGCGCGACTTTAACGTTCCGCCATAATCATATCGGTTCGTCGCCTACCGGTCGGGAGTGAACGATAACAATAACAACTAAAATGCGTAAACTAAGTGAGAATCAAGAGGAAGACCGCCACTCATTTGTGCACTCCCAAACCGCCGCCGGCCCCGTACCGAAGCCAAAGGCATCCATAGCACTGTACATCCCCTCTTGACTTTTGAAACTTCCCGATCGCCCGGGCGACGACGCTAACCCACACTGAACGTAGGTGACCGTCCGAGCGGCGGGGGTGCCCCTCGCTGTTCGGATGTCGCGTCGATCAGAGATTAATGGTTGCCTTCGGTTTCGTATAGGGATGTCCCGGGAGCGCGCCACGGCGGCGGTAGCGGCGGCGGCGGCGGCGGCGGGGGCCGTAGCTGCGGGCGCCGACGAGTGGCACGGCGTGGAGCTGGCCGTAGACCCGGGCGGCACGGTGGTGCGAGCGCCCCCCGCGCGCCCGCCGCCCCCGCAGGACGCCGACGCATACACGTGCGCCAACGACGACGAGGCCTCGTTCCGGCCCGTGGTGCGCACCTCGCAGTCCCTCCCGCCCCCCGCGGACCTGCCCGCCACCTGCCTGCCGCGCACCACCACCATCCCCGTGCAGTCCCTGCAGGCGCCTCACGCCCCCCGCGCCCCCCGCGCGCCCGACCCGCGCCCGCTGACCACGGACGTGGTGATCCCCGCCGCTCTCGACGAATTCGACGCGGACCTCGAGCGCCAGATGACGGACGCCACCCGCGACCATCCACTGCCCGAGCGACCGGATATTTCGGTCGCGCCTACTGTTAAACCTCCCACCGCACTAGCGGATAGTTCGAGCGTGAAGGTTTCCGTTTCCGAACGGGATCGGACCCCCGAGCCGGAAGGAGACGCGAAGCCTGTCGCGAAGATAGAAAGTAAGGATAGACCTAAAAATGTATTAGTTGACGATATCCCACCGATAGAATCATCTGTGAAATCGATCAGAAAGTCGCCCGATTCTAAAGCTATCGTCGAAGATTCAGCGCCAGCAATCGGTAAGATGGACGCTCCGATCGAAGTGTCTTCAAAGGAGTTTGAAGATCTCAAAAGTTTCAAAAAGTCACCCTCGCTCTCCAAAAAGTCATCTTCTAAGAAGGAGTCTCAATCTAAAAAAGAATCTACTGATCCTTTGAGAATTGATCCATCCCCTGTTGCTGCAAAAATAGATTTGTCAGATTCTTTGAAAACAAACCCATCTCCTTCTAAAAAAGAAATATTAGTCCTTCCAAAAAAGGAGTCCTCTCCATCGCCTTCTAAAATAGAACCGGTCGTCACTTCGAATAAAGAGTCATCAATTACGGAAAAGGAATTGCTTGCTTCTTCCAAGAAAGAACAAACGCCACCCAAAATAGAAGCTGTTGTGCCTTCAATAAGAGACTCATCGCCTTCATTATCAACAACCGAGTCTTGCACTCCATTAATAGGACAGTCGTCACTTTCACCTCCGAAGAAAGACTCACTTGCTCCATCGAAGAAAGAGTCTAAAAAAGAACCATTGCCCTCAAAAAAGGACTCACTTTTTGTTTCAAAAAAAGAGGCATCACCTTTGCCTTCGAAAAAAGAAGCATCGCCTCAGCCTTCGAAGAAAGAGTCCCGATCTTCGAAAAAAGAACCTTCGCCTCTTCCTTCGAAAAAGGACCCAGTACCTTCTGAGAAAAAGGAATCATCACCATTGCCTTCTAAAAAGGAGTCATCACCATCACCTTCAAGAAAGGAATCGCTTGTTTCATCACAGAAAGAGTCATCCCCTTCGCTTTCGTTCTCTGAAATGTTGTCTTTCAAAAGGGAATCATTTGACCGTGAGTCGACTCCAAAGAAAGATCCTAATGAATCAAGCACTATGTGGAAAAAAGATAAGTTTGATTGGTCTCTCAATAAATCTTCAGAAACAAAAACAAATTTCAGAAAAGAAAACACTGAAATAAAAGTTTCTAGTGTCGCGTTCAACGAAGTAGTCAAAACAGAAGAGCAAGCTTGGGATATGCTTCTCAGCCAGCCAGAGAAACAAGAAATAAGTGTCAGTCCTCAATCAGTAGCTAGTGATAAAAGCGACGAGACTAAACCAAAGTCTAAGAAAAACCGCAAACTCAAGAAATCGCATGAAGATGCTCAGAGCAAGTCGGAAGACGATAGCTTCGTTGAGATACATGCTATAGAGGAAAAGGCGCAGCTCTCTTGTGGTGAATTAGTATCTATATCCGTACCCTTTGAAGAAATAGAAACCTCCAGCTCTTACTCTTCCAGAACCAAGAAATTGCGGTCTCCGAAAAATGTTGGCGATAAAAAGGAGCATACAGAAAATAAGTTAGACGACTGGTCCTTGGATGATGTTGGATCTACTTCTAAACTGAAAGGTTCAAAAAAGGTGTTCGATACGTCTGATATCGATATTTTGCCTGAATTACACTCCAAAGTAATAACTAAGGAAAGAAGATGGGAAAAAGTCACTGATGCTATCGAAATTAAAGGCACCGATATCAAAGTAGTTGAGAATATCGGGGTCAGAGAATCCTATCACGATAAGAAACACAGATCGCCATCGAACTATGAAAACCGTAAGTCGGTAGAAAAGGCTATGGAAGCTGATGTCAAAGATGTATATGTTATTGATAGCACAAACGATGAGTTTCCCGAGATTCAAATAACTAGAGGAAACAAACTACGCAAGAAATCTCTTCAAACAGATAGCGAAGATTTCGAAGTTGATAAACCTATAAAATCATGGAGTTCTATTGCTGCATCTAAAAATGTTAAAAAAGAAGAAAAAAGTCTGGAGACCAAAACTGAAAATACATCTAGAAAGAGAGACTTTGACAAGAAAGTTATTCATTCATTTGACAATGACGAAGTTCCAACTACATGTTTTTCCTTGCAGGAAGAATTGATGCGACTCTGTAAGAGAACCGATATTATGGTTGCGCAATGTGACACTCCTTCAGAGTTGAGTTTCTTTGACGAACATCATTCACTTTTGCAAGATTTACCTCCTCTCGAATTAGATTTCAACTTGGACGACTTCAAACTTGAGGTTATGAGAGACAGCCTTCTTGATGTTGACGAAGCAAAAGTGTCCAGTCCGATTTGTAAAATTGATATTGATAACATACTCTCATCTTTAAAAGAGTCTTCTAGTACTTTCAACTTGATTGATCTGAAAGAGGTTCCCGCTAAAAAGGAGAAAGGGTTTAGTGTTATAGAGAGCGACAAAATAACAAGCCTTGAAGTAAAGGTGGACGACGAAGTGAAAACAGAGGATAAAGACGCTGAAGTAATGGAGAAATCTTCCGATGACGATAACGCTTCGCCTTTGTTATCGACTGACAGCGATAAAGAGGATAAGAAATTCTCTGGTGCTTCGAATGTAACCATGCCTTCGTCAAAGCAATCGAATAAGTCTAAAAAATCGCGTAGAAAGAAGAAGTAATATCATAATGTGTTCAATATTTTTTCGATTGTTCAATGTAACGATTCTGCTAGTAGTTATTGTAATTTGCTATTAATAGTAAAATGAGTATAAGTAAAGCAATTTAGATAATAAGCTCTGGTAAAAGACAAAAAAAACTTTAAAATATAAAAATTGTGATGTCAAATTATTTGCTGCTGAAAAAGCATGTAGACAAAGACGATTAAACTATTTGTCATGATAGTAGTTTTAATAAGTCATATCAAAAAATTAAAAAACAAAAAAACAAAACCTTAATCTCAAAAAATGTGTAAAATAATTTCACATTTTTTAAGAACATAGTATCCATTGCGCTTGACGTCTATGCCATATAAATTAAGTTTTGCTTATATCGTGGGTAGCAATACGCGCTGTTACTTCATCTTCTTAAAAAATATGAAATCTCTTAATTATATTTATGTATTTTTGCTCCTAGTACTTATTATTCTCGGATTTAGTTATGGCTTTCGATTTAAAGTTATTAAATAGTTAGGTAAGTAGTTGAAAAAACAGAAACCACTTGATACTTGATCAGAGGCCAGTATGCTCCAATGTTACCTATGTTACGTAGCCTAAAATATTGCTATTAGTTTTAACATACTGCCAGTTAATAAAGACGTATATCTTGTATTGCTAATGACTGGTAAAACACCACCTCCATTCACTCTGGTCAACGTACATCAAGGAATCGGATTGTAGATCCATTACACAGTGATTTGGTTGTGTGGTAAATATGACAAAGTTGAAAATTTTTAAACAAATGACAGCGAAGCGACAGTAAATGTCGTCACTAGTTTCTGATCAACTGAAAAGATTTAATCTTTCATTTTTATATTATCAATCATAAACAAACGGATAAGTTTTAATAATGTTATTATTGGTAGATTTCAGAGCTACTTCTTGGTTCTTGGTCAGTTAGTTTTTTTTTTCATTTATAACAATACTAAGGGAATATTTAATGAAAAAATCTTGTAAATAATACAGTAAATATAATTTTAATTTAGACTAAAATAAATTCAAGTCAAATAAAATCTAACAGTACAATAAAATATAATTAAAACTAGAAAAAATAAACATTAACATTGTAGACCGCCCTTTCGACGTGCAATAATTTCAAACTAATTTTAAAAGAAGTTTCGTGTCAAATAAAAACGACAATTCGATTCCCTGATAGTATTAAACTGCTCGTAAAATATTAATTTAGTCAATAGTTTGGTCGAATTTACTTTAAGGCTTTTGCTTCATACGTAAATATTATTAACAAGTCAAAAGCACTAAGTACAATTGGTACGATACTGAATTCGCAGTTAAATTAATAATTTTATAATCTCCTTTGGTTCTTTAGATTTAGTTCTTGTATGTAGAGTATTATAAAATAAATAAGTTAATTACATTAATTGCTATACCTCAGTATTAATATATTGTGCTGTTTTACAATTTGACGCGCTATGAAATGCCAAATTCTAAAAATACTTTTCTGCTTCAAGTTATGTTAAAATTCTTACTTATTTAGTTTTTTATGTTTAACGCTTTTAAAGAATTCAAGCTCTAAGCATTGCCTAGTTGGCACGGTCTAAAGGAAGCAACTCTATAACTATGTATCTACTTCTTATCAACATTTTAAGGAGTATCTCCCGACGATGTAATTTGACTTAGTCATCCCGGTATAAAATACCTATTCACCTTACTTTATGGCTGTCTCTGTACAAATTATTATCAAAATATAATTTATTATCTAGCATTATTATTTTGGATATACGAAAGTTTATTAATTTATTTAGCTCTAATACGTTAATCATGACAAATATTTATTTTGATATCATTTTTATTTGCTAAAAGTATATACGTAATTGGTGCGTATTAGTTTTGTTTTATAATTAAGTGGATTCGATTTTGAAGTTCTTGGGTTGAGATTCAGTTTTTTTTTTATTAAGAATAAAGGTTCCTTTCTGTCAAACCGGGAGCTGGTTACTTTACTGAGCCTGAATTTCAACTGAAAAACTATGTATCTGAATTTCAACCAAGATAGTTTTTTATTAATTAACATTAAGTAGTACAATTTGTTAGATGGCAGCAATAATGAATAACTTTACTGACTTCCAGCGGACATGTTTGGTAATTTTAATATAAACTATGGCGTTAGCTGTTAATTGGGTCAATAGGTCATACTTACCTTTAAAACGAAGCTGGCACAGGCCGTTACTTTTTATTATGTACTTCAGAAACAATGAAATACACAATACAGAAATTCAGTTTATTGAAGCCTTTATTTTTACACAATGACAAGTTCTGTGGATGCTTAGAAGCGTGCAGTAATGTTAAATAAACATTTCAATCGATTTCTAAAGTAACAGTCAGGCAAGCTTACAATGTGACGTCACTTAAAATAAAATTTTAAAATTATTATAACTATTGTGAAACCACAAACTTTATATTTAACTCCCTAAATATAATAGTTTGTATGTGTTTGAAAGATTGTTGGTCTTAGAATGTAATGATACTGTATTAGGGAATGTAACCATAAAAAAAAGATTTTATCCTAAGCGACTGACATAGAAATGAAATTATATTTGTTGATAAAATTAATCATTAGATTTCTCAATGTGTTAAAATTATCTGTTCTAAATGTTTGGTACCTTTTTGGCTGCTTTTTTTAGTACCTATAACTGACACTGTTGTTAATAATTATTGTTAGGAGTGTTTGAAAATCAAGTATCTCAATAAAAATGCAAATTCAAAAACCAAAATTACTTTCATTTTCAATTTCTCAGTAGCCTAGGGGTATTCTCTTATCTGTGCCTAGGGGCAACGCACTCCAAGCTTAAGTAATTTCCACTTATTAGGTAATAAGTATTTTTATAGCGAATTTGTTCCCTCGGTGTTATTTTAAATATTCAAATATTTAAAATAACACCGGTTCGGTTCAAATATTAGGAGTTGTATTTCGGCTATTTGTTAGTACGCCCATTAGAGTCCCAAGAAAGTTTAAACAATAACTTTCGTAGGTTTGAGTTTGAGAATGTAGTTTTCAAGTATATCTTGTGAGCCCTTTAAAGTGAAAGAGACAGCTACAACTGCAGTGAAAAATCCGTTACTAATTCATTTACAAGCGCCTAACGGCCGGTTTCTGAAAGCCCGATAAAAACTAATCGGATGTCAAGTCTCTCGCCATTTCAGCTATTACATCGAATTAGATAGAGATAACTAGTGACTTCAAATCCGACTAGTTTTGATCGAGCTTTCAGAAACCGGCCGTAAGTCTATTTGTATAAATACCTACTACATTTTGAACTACATTCTATTGCAAAACCGTTACTGGGTGTATACATTATAATATTGAATCTCAAAATTCTTAGTCCTAGTCCTGACAATGTTAAATCTACATACATACGTATATTAATTGCATTATTGCATAATGATATACTGAATATTGAAAAGCAGGACGATAATTAGCTTCTCTTTTTCAGCAATAACAACAAGTGGCCGGTTCGAGGCGGAACAAGAAGAGCTGAGTTCGAGCAGTTTCAGTTCAGCGTCCCGCGCGTCCCTCGATCCCCCCTCGTCCCCTACCCCGAGCTGCAGCGGAGACAACCTGCTTCACTTCCCGGGGGACTCTAGCAGCTCCTTCTAATACTGCAACGTAGTATCTGACGGCACAAGACGTGGACTAAGTGTAGGTATGCTTCGGGGAAAACAGAAGGAGTAGGCGATGACTACTGCTAATGTAGGTATATCGCTCGCTCGCACATTTCAACATTTTGAAAGATTTATTATCACAGAACTTATTTATAAAAATCGCAATCAACCAAGTTGTGTGCAACATTGCTCACAGTCCAGCAAAAATATCATGTTAAACAACCAAGTTTTCTTACTAAAAAGTTTGCATAAGTACCAACTAGTAAAGCAATATTTTTAGTAGGAAAACATGTTTGGATCAAAATTATTTGTGCTGAACTGTGTTGATTGCGAATTTTTATAAATGAACTAATGGAAGTTACTAGATATTATTAGTTCTATAGAACATGTGCTAGTTTTCGTATCGATAGTCCTACCATTGAACTACAGTGATAAAAGAGTTTTAACAGTTCTGTGACGTAACAGTCCTATAGAACAAATGGGAGTTACTGATAATTTTAGTGATTTTATATCTTTTACAATGTTGAAATGTGCGACCGAGAGGAACATTAGCAGTAGTCTTCGCCTTTAGCGATTTCAGCTCTACGATTCGGGCGTATATCGACTTCTATTTACTCAGTAAGGACAACCTGTGATGCTTCCCGGGGGTTCTAGAGGCTCTCTCTAATGCAACATACTATCTAATACTGCGTTTACATTTTGACATTCGCGCTGCCATTCGCGTGGACGGAAATGTTGTCGTCCATATGTCTGCGGCAGCGTCGCCGGCAATGTGTGTTCACAACACGGACAACGCGAGCGGCAACGCGAGTGGACATAGAAGTGGCCTGTTTACATTCTCGCATTGCCCAAGTCCCTGCTCTCTGCACATTTCCACGGACATGAGCTGAGTGTAAACGGGGTATAACGATACAATACGCCGATGCTTCGCAGAAACGAAAAGGGTTTGGTTTTAGAGTAGCGTGGTTTTAGGAGTATGCGTCAAGGCCGCCTCTCCCTTTATTTCTACAACTTTCAGGGAGTTAAACTTGTTTCATATTCAGGGAGAATCTAGTTGCTCTTTCTAATGAATGCAATATAATATGTATATGCTTTATGGGAAAATAAGGAAAGGTTTAGTTCTGCGTTCCATGCGTTGTCACAACCCATAAATGTACTGATTTGCTGAATAAACACATTTTTCGACGGAGGGCCAGACTAGTAAGGGCTGATCCTCCGTCGGAAAATCAATGATCTAAAAGTAAATATTTCTAACACTGGTACGACAGTCGCCGAGCACGCGATAGCGCTAGACAGCAATAGCGATAGCGGTGAGATTTGTTTTTAATCAATATGCAATGTATACAAGGTGTTCCAATACTTGTGTCTAAAAACTAACACTGTGAACGCGAAGTGTTGGTTCCTTAGAAAAAGTTATTCATATTAATATTTACTTTAGCCCCCTGAAGTTTTTAAACACAAGTATTATAACACCTTGTATATTGTTGTATGTATGTAATATGCAATGTAAAGAATTGTTTAATCAATTTTAATGCTACTACTATCGCTATTGCTTGTTCTTAGGTTATATTCCTGCGGTGAGTTTCTAGGAGTGCGACATGAATACCGACACTCGTGCAATAAACACGTGGCTACAAACACCCAAGACCCGTAAAAAAGAGCTGTGTAAATGTAATAGTCTAAGATCCGAACTAGAAACGACCTTCACCCATCTGTTAAATGGATGAAAAGTGTTTGATATCAAATTTAATATATTAGAAAATATATCTTGAGTGGGTTGTCTAAAAAATTCCTGGCCTGACTATGTTTTTTTAAATATTGCACTCATGAGTTTAACGAATAAATTTAATACCAACTTAAAGTATGAAGCCTATAGAATATACAAACGTTGGGTTGTCTATTATTTCCTGGCGTAGCTACTGGGTTGGCAGGTATAAATAGGTAAATCGATAATAGTTATTTTCACCTATTTGCTTAATAAATAAATCTTATATCTTCTTGTTTGTATAGTCTATGCTTCATACTTTAGGTTGTTATTAAATTTATTCGTTAAGCTCATGAGTGCAATATTTAATAAAAAAGTAGTTTTTTAATTTTTAATTAATCATAGTATGGCTAGGATTTTTTTAGACAACCCACTCAAAATATATTTTCTAATATATTAAATTTGATATCAAATACTTTTCATACATTAAACAGATGGGTGAAGGTCATTATTTGTTCGGATCCTCTACTATAATGCTTCCTTCAATAAACTATCATACGATGATCTTCATTTAGGTTAAGATAGGTACTTAATCAGAATAATGTATTTTAGATCTAAATAGTTTTATATTATTACAATAGTCGTAATATTATGCGTAACACAGGGGGTACATAAACAAATATAACTAATCCGTTTATAGGAATAGACCTACCTGTTAAAGGGATACGAAATATTGATAAAGAATACTTTGCATCACCATTTATTTTTAAGTTTAAATCGGTTTTTATTTTTAAACGTGCACCGTAGTGAATGCCAATGAAATCGTGTGGCCAAACAATTTGTTGCATTTGTTTACCGTAACTGTGATATGAAGTAGAAGTTAATCGAGCTTGCTTAGGATAGATGTGATTCTGTGACCTAAAATTGGCCAAAAGCCCAGCGGCGTAGCTAGGTGGACAAGGACCCCGGTGCATATATGTATAGAGAAAGAATCGGGCATAGAGAATGAATTTTGTGAGCAGGCTCAAGGTTTTCTAGCTTCGGGAGCTGGCTGACCCCCCTTTTCAAAGCTTAGGTTAGAGGGCCCCCTAAGCTCCGGGGCCCTGTTGCACTGCACCACCTGGCCCTACGATAGCTACGCCACTGCATACGCCTTTTCCGTACATTTTTCATTCACATATTTTATACATTCCAGTTGATTTAATTACCGTTTTAATAGTGGAACCAAATAATGTACAAGATGCAAAAGAAAATCCTTCGGCTTGAAGTCTTTTCACAGTAGGAAGCCCTGTGCATGATGCTACCTTTTTCACCGCACCTATGGAAAAAGTTTGTTATATGTTCGTTAACTAACGTGGCCCTCTGAAATGTGCCAAAACACCCTGTATTCTTATGATTCAAATGAATTTAATAATAACTGCTAAGCTCTGACGCTTCAAACTTGAGCATTCAATCCATTGGTAAATAATTCGCTATTACCCATCAATCATTGGTAAGAGTCGACTTTGTTTATTATTGTAGGTATTCCTTCTGAAACTTTCCATTTATTTAATTTATTGTATTTTGTGTTATTTAGTATTTTGAATGCCTAGAATTGGTATACATTTCATATTATTCAGTCTTTGTACGAATGTTACAAACTAACATAATTAAATAATCAATTTAAAAAGCTTATTAAACTACCCGACTGCTGTTTCACCAGGCTCGTTATAAGAGGAAATCCAAGATGGCGGCTGAGAGTCGTAGGTATTACATGATAGGGCACCTTTACTGTTAATTGCACCAAAAAACATTATAAATGTAGGTACATTTATTGTGTTTCACAATATATAATTGAAACAAGTAGCATAATATGTTTTGTTGGTGGTAAAGAGTGCATTCCAGAAAAATTAGTAAATTCTTTTAACAGAGCTCAAGATTTGTTGAATGAATGAATAGTCAAAAAGGTATTTATTCAATAAAATCACAAGGATCACCTTGAATATTTGAAACATGTCATACATCACATCGCCTCAATTAGTTGTGTGACAGTGAAAACGATTCGATGATTTGACAAAAAACAGAGTTTTTAATATGTTTTTGAGTAAATGTTTCGGCAGTGGAAATACAGTTACAAACAATTTGACATTGAGTACAAAATCCATGAAGCCGTTTATGCTAGGTACAGGATGGGTCAATTGAACGAAACACCTAAAAACATCACCCCTAGTTTCTTGGGCAGTCGGGTAAAAAAAAGGGTCTTGGACTAATCGTCCATATTGGTAATAAAAGTAGGTTTAGAAAGAGTAATATTTTTAAAAATAAAGGTTTGAAAGCATTCAATGCGTCATTCAAAAATGGTTTTGAAAATTCTGATTGGACTGAACGAAAATCCACCGTTTGGTAAGAAATACTAAAATTAGTTTAACGTATTTATTGAGTTGGCTATGTTAGTATAATTAAAAACTATTTGTAGGCAAGTATCTGTACCGAGTATTTTAACATTGGAAATTATTAAATAGCAGAATCACAACTATAGAAAATATTGTTTTGAATCGGATATCGATACCCTAAGATTGTGCACATAGGTATACTATAACTAGTTTGTAAGGTACCTATCATAATCCATATTTGTACCGATTGGCATTCCTAGTTCAGTTACCATACAATAAAATATAATAAAAAAAAATATCGGTACTGTTAGTAAGAAGTAACCTACAGTTGTATTTAGAGGCTTTTTTTTATCATTTTATTGTAAGACTAGCGGCCTGTCCCAGCTTCGCATGGGTGGTCATAAATTTTTGAACATTTTAGGATAAACTTAGACCGTGGGTTCGAGCCTCGCGTCTACTTATTTCATACATTTGCACGCGCTTCTCCTTGAGTGAGTGAAATCGCACCCCGCGCGCGACCCGTGGACCCGTAAACATTTTTAATTTCGTCATATCTTTTGAATGGAATGTCCGATTTGAAAAATTTAAGAAGTAATCTATAGGTATTGAAACCGTCTTAATTATGAAATGATTTATTTGGATAAGGATTAATACCAAGGTACAAATAAAGACCCTTTTCTAGCGGAGGCATTTCAATTAATTTTTTATAATAAAAGAACACTTATTGTGACATAACTATAATAGTTAGACATATGCTGTCGCGACATTTTTTGTAGATGATAACGTGTTCTACAAAATCGTAGTACATTATTTTGTTCTATCTTCAATAGTTTTCGCAGCGCACGCGATGTAAGGTTTTTTGTTTTCCACCTTGGGTTACATTATTGAAGTTTTAGTAAGGATCCCTGATTTTTTTGAAAATATAATATAGCCTATGTTACTCAGGGATAATGTAGCATTCTAATGGTGAAAGAATTTTTGAAATCGGACCAGTAGTTTTTGAGCCTATTCGTTACATACAAAAATACAAAAATACAAAGTTTACCTCTTTATAATATTAGTGTAGATATAGTTGAATCTTTAGGTACGTATAATTATAGATGTGACATTTATCGATTTACTTACTAATTGTTACTCAATACTTTTGATCATTAAAAACTTATTAGATTTTTAACTTATTTAGAATGTTAGGTTCATAAGATACGTATAGATAATTGCGAAATGCGTTCTTGTCGGAAAACAAGTAAAAACTTTTTTCAAAAATCTATTCCATAACTGTTGGGAGAATCAAGTGATGTTTGGATGTGATATGTGTAATTGCTAGCCTTTTGATGTAGTATGACTTTAATCATTATTATATTGATTATGTAAGCTAAATTCCTATTTTAATATGAACCGTAGATTTCATAATCCATTTAATGTTATTTTGTAAGATTTGAATAAAATAAATTAAATAAATGCTCTCGAGTTTTATTTACGTCCTTACATAATTTAAACTGCATAATAAGTATATAAAATATTATATTACAACAATACAAAACACTCGTATATAAAATTATCTACAATAACAGTAAATACAATTTAAACGTTGAAAGGAGAAGTATAAATAAAAAAAAATGTTGAAATAAACAAGCACCAAAAACTATAACATACTGTCAAAAAAACAGTATACTAGGAATTAAATAAAAAAAAAAACACTTTTTCCTTATACCTAGATATTCAAAAAGGAATGTTTTATTACTTTAAGGTACTTTATGGACGGACCGTTTAAGTTTAGGCGCAATTTGAATCTACCTAACGAGATTTCAATTTCTCATCTGAGATTGCTTAAATACTGAATTGTATAACATTTGATACAAATGACTGATCATTCGATGGTGGCACTACACATCACTATTCGGTATTCTCATTTATAATTGCTTATTATTTGGCTATATTGTGTAGAAGTCAAACAGAACAACGGTATTCATGTATTTGCGTTGGTCGAATACCTACGCAAATACATGAATCTTGTTCGTAAAAATAGAAAAATAGAGCCACAACACATCGTCGTATTTGAAAAAATAAGACGAATACGCGAACCCGTACAGCGATGTGAAGTGCCACCACGATACAAACTCAAAATAACACAACATAAAATTTACTCCTCATGTCATACGCACTTTATATGGACCCTGACAATGAGGACGTCATCTTTCACAAATCCGTTTCTAACTACATCGCCTACCACGGCGTACTCCGTATAACCAAACCCCCGAACACATATTTCCGCTGAGGGCTTCCTGAACGCTATCAGATTAGAGTTGGACATCATAGTGTCTCGCTGCGTGAGGTCTGGGTCATATTGGTTGATCATTGAGAATGAGATGCGACCGTTGAACGGCCATTCGAGGTAGTCATCGTTTTCCGTTTTCATCATATGCACGTGAAGCGCGAAGCAGTGCGGGTTTTGTGGCGAGATGTTGAGACGGACGCAGAATCTGTAACACAAAAATATAAAAGTAAAAAAGTTTATATTTTAATATATACAATGTGTTCCAATACTAATAAAAACAGCTGTTTCATACATTTTAGCCAGGAAGGTATTGAATTTTTGTATGAAACAGCTGTTTTTGATGGGTATGATGGGTACTTTAGCCCCCTGAAGTTTTAAACACAAATTTTGTGAACACCTTGTATACATATTTAAATAGTGGTAAATTCGGAGCGGAAAAATCAGATAGAGCGACTAAGGCCTTGTGAAGCCTTTATAATATAAAAAAAACATACATAAATTGAATAAAAATAAAAGAGCTTGTTTGGAGCTAAGGAGTGTTTCGTTTATAATAAAAAATAATATTATGTTTTATAGAATAATCGTTGTAAAGAAGCCAGTTAGTGTTCATGTAGCGGCCACAAGCTTGATACTACCCACATGCCTGACTACCCCTAAAAAAAAACAGCTGTTTCATACATTTTAGCCTGGTAGGTATTGAACTTTTGTATGAAACAGCTGTTTTTTTTTTTTTCGCGTTCACAGTGTTGGTTCCTTAGAAAAAGTTGTTCATATTGATGGGTACTTTAGCCCCCTGAAGTTTATATACACAACTTATGGAACATCTTGTATACATCGATATGGATGAAGTACAAAACGAGAGGATGTTTACTTTTACACGTCTCGTGAGCCTATTTAATTTATAATTTCCGAATTAGTTACTTTACTAGTTTTACCTATATTCATTTGGCGACGTATAAAATCCAAGGCTGTAAAACATTTTAAAATGGTGTTCAGTAATTTTAACCTATATCACAGATAAGAGAATACTAGTATCTATATGCATTTGGTGAAGTAAAAAATTCAGGGCTGTACAACATTTTAGAATGGTGTTTTGTTATTTTACCTATATCCATTTGGCGAAGTATAAAATCCAGGGCTGTACAACATTTTAAAATGGTCCTTTAGCATCGCATCCAGCCTCGCCTTGAAGTTATCAACTTTCCACACGTAGTTTCCCATGCAGTAGCGCAAAAGCATCTCATTGCTTTGCTTCATCTTGGCTATCGAGAAGGCGGAGAGTTGTTTGGACATGTTAGCTATCACTATATCTTGTTCTCTGTTGCGTTGTTCGAGTACAACCACTCTTTCGTAAAGTGCTCTGGAATCAAAATTGAAGATTCACTATGTGACATTTATTGGGGTAGTTCAAGCAATGTCATCTTTCGATGAATAGCAGATAGTAGTCTAATAGCGAGTTGCATAACGCAATCCATCCAAGTAGGTCAGTCGCGTTTTTATTTGCGTATTCGTCTTGTAAGTAAAAAAATGGCAATTAATGGCAAATAGGGTCACTACACATCGGCATATTTGGGAAAATAGGACGAACACGAATAGCGATTTGCCACCATAACAATTTTTTTTTCTTTTTTGTTTTGTGGTTTATTTTTCCGGTATAAACAGAAACAGCTTTCACGAACAAGACAAATACACGAGCAAATAATAAAAACCAGCCAAGTGCGAGTCGGACTCACGCACGAAGGGTTCCGTAACATTATCTATAAAAACGGTTCATGAGATACAGCCTGGTGTGACAGACGTACACAAACACAGACGGACGGACAGCGGAGTCTTAGTAATAGGGTCCCGTTTTACTCTTTGGGTACGGAACCCTAAAAACGCGAATATCGATGTGAAGTGCCAAGAAACTTGTTGTGAAGTTGTACCTTATAAGTGCGCTAGTGTTGTTTAGTGGCGGTTTACTAGATTGGTGTCCCTCTTTGTCGGGTGCCTCCCAAAGAGTCATTGCCTCTTGTTCCTTAGCGTCTATACTTGCGTTAGACATGTCATTGTCTATTTTCATCTCGGAATAAGCGTTCATCAGATACTGAAAAGAATGCCATTAGAAATAAGAACATACCTTAAAACAATCTCTATCTCTAAATATATAAAAATCAATTGCTGTTCGTTTGTTTCGTTAAAACTCGAGAACGGCTGGGCCGATTTAGCTGATTTTGGTTTTGAAATGTTTGTCGATGTCCAGGGAAGGTTTAAATATTGAGTAAATATGGAAAAATAAGTAGAATATTAGTAAATAAGTAGGATAAAGTAGTACACCGGGTTATCTAGTACATAATATAAATAACCTCTATAATACATATACACACCTATACACACATAATTAATAGTGCTACTATTTTCTGTCTTTTAACGGCGGCGAGGGCTTGCAACCTGTTATCTAAGGCTTACCAACTACTGTATAATGTGAGTAGGTGCCAAATATAATATTTGGACGTAGGTACCTCCGACTACCCCCATTAGACATCCATAAAATTTAGTTGATACCAACTTGGTACTAAGAGGTATGCGGGGCTTCCTCTTCTAGGCTTTGGTCGCGAGGAACTGGCGATAGATTCACCTAGTATATTTATAAGACGTTTCAAAGTGTTCCTTGTGTTTGTACTGAATAAAGACCATTTTGATTTTGGAGGTATCTACCGTGCCTAGTGATCAAAGTCCTGCAGCTGTTTTTGTTATTTTTTTCAAAAAGTTTATAATAAAAAGTCCTATAGTACCTATAGTTCTACCTTAAGATAATTTATTATTATTGGACAAAAATGCAGATTGGTCCAAACTGATTAAAATAAATGATTTTACAATAGTAAAAGTAAAGTAGGAAATTAAAAGTATATAAAGATAACTCACACTCATATGGCTTTGTGTATCAGTGTGGAGATGCTGACTCATCTCATCCTGACTCTCAAAAGTCTCCTTACAGCCAACAGCTTGGAAGGAGCATGGGACCTTCACCTCGGGCTGTGATGAGGTCTCCGGTTGGTTGAATTCACATATTGCAATGTGAGCATCTAAGTCTAATGGGGTTACCTTAACAGTGCAACCTGAAAAAGTAATAAGTTCTTTGAGTAAATGTAGTAGAAAGAAATGAGCAAGAATTTTACTTCATTTAACATCAGCGTTGGGATATATTGAATTTTTTAGATTTGGTTTATTTTTTAATCTAGCACTTATAACTATTTGAGCTGGTTCCTTGCATAAAAATATCATCCATATTAAACATTAAAAGTTATACATACAAAATTTGCTTCATAAAACCTACAGAAAACCACTGGCCCAATGATCAAGGCTAGCAGGTAACAGGGAGAGGTCAAAAAAGCTGAAGAAGGCTTTTGTGTCTAAACTACAAAGAATCTCTAGTTAGCGAATGGCTACCCCGATACTAGCGCCACTACATATTTTATTTAATTATTACGTTATACAAAGGAATTATCAAAAATTCGGACCGCGCGTAAACGATACCTATTACAAGCTTTTTTTTAATGTATCTGTAATAGTTTTGTTTCGTGTTACTCAGTCAGATACCTTGTTTGGAGAGCTTGGTGGCCACCAATAGGAACTCTTGAAACAAGTATCTGCCTAAATAATACAATATAAAACTATTACAGATGCATTAAAAAAAAGCTTGTGATAGGTATTGTCTACGCGCGGTCCAATTTTTTGATAATTCCTTTGTATAACGTAATGATTAAATAAAATATGTAGTGGCGCTAGTATCGGGGTAGCCATTCGCCATAAGAGATAGTCAAAGGTACTTATAGCAATAAGTACAAATTTTCATAAAATCATAATCTTTATCACTATGCAATAGACTTCCTTTTCCAATTCATAGTGTATTCACCTTTATTAGAAAATGGACAGTTCATTCTCTGTTCTTGAATCTCCCTCTTTGTGTAATTGTCAGGAAAGATATCCACTTTCATGCTCAAGTTTATGTTGTCAATTGGACAGTGCCCACTATTTCTGTAATTAAAGTATAGATCTTAAAAAATGGTGGTGCCTAACTAAGCTATTTAGTTCTTTTTCTTGTGGTGTTATAGTTTCTTTTGAAACAGTGTGGACAAGGATTTTAAGTGCTTCAAAGAGGCTCTTTTCAAGCACTTGACCAAATATTTTCCTTCACCATTTGAGAGTATTTATTTAGTTGATAATCAGGATATTGTATTTCATTACATGAGACCAAAACATCAATACTACTGAGAGTAATCTGAATAACAAAAAGGAGGTGTACCTGATCAATTACTTACTGTAACTTACAAAACAGAATTTAAAAAGGTTTACTTAGTGAAAATGTCACAGAATCAATGTTTGACTATTGATATCGCCTCAAGATAGGTCACTAGCTATAGAATTTGAAATCATAAGTACTACGTGGAATATACTTACTGTAGCCATGAAGTTATACAACTTTTGCAGAATTTATGTCCACAAGTTGTGATTACTGGGTCTCGGAGCCAGTTGAGGCAGACTGGACATTCATATCTAGACTCGGGCTGGTCACTTAGCACTATTTCATTTAGGGCTGAGATGCCCATTGGCTGTAAGTAAAAATAAGATTGAATAATTTTGTAGTTTCTAGCCTAATTAATACATTTTATGTTTATAAACAGAGTAAATATTTTTTAAACATAGGTACGCGTTTTAAGCGGAAGTTGAATAAATTGCTAAACGTATTATAACTGACTTTTGTAGAATACTAATTTCAGATGAAATTATTATTCTACAAAAGTTTGAACAGAAGTCAGTCAGGTATTGGGTTTTCAACCCACACTCAATGAAAGATGATCTTTACTTACAGCAATTCCTTCTGAAGCATTTTTAGGTTTATTTCTATCCATATTTTTTTGGAACAGCAAAATTACACTGTTTTTCAAATTAGTTTCCTAAACGAACGATTTCCTCTAAAATCAGAAATTTCGTCACTCACTTGTCCAGCTGTCAATTTAATTCTGGTTTCTTCTTCTTCTTTGCTCATTTCCCATCTGTCTGTCAATTCGACGGACAATCTTGCCAATGCCAAGTCATACATTTTTTGTCAAGCAGTCAGTCAGTAAAGAAAGACTGGTCTGAAGATTCGTTTTCTGGCATTTTGGGAAACAACATAGCTTTTTCATTTTAATTGTTTTTCTTGTGATAATTTGAGTAGTGTTGTGTAATTTTAGTGGTATTTTAACAAACATCACTTGAGGTCTTAGCACAAACTGTAAGCATTTGGAATGAAAGTGTATTAAGTGATATCCTGATTTGACTGAAAATATTTCGAATGTTTTGTAGAAAACCGCCACCATTTTCTTCAAAACAAATGACGGCCGACTTGACTATGGACTGACTTGACCAAAGAGTATTCATTCAATACAAATCACTTGACACTGGCAAGATTGTCTGTCGAATGACAGACAGGAGCCATAAATGTAAAGAAGAAGAAGACTGGTCTAAAGAAAATGGAGGCGGTTTTCTTTAAAACCAGAAATACTTTTGTTTACCTATCAGGTTACATAGTATTATGACATAATATTATAACACATTCATTCATTTCAGCAGAAATGTAGTTTATTAATAGGTAATGTTGGTTAATAGTAGATTGTTTACCAAGGGAGCAAACAACTATTTTTATGGCGAGAGTGTTTTTTGAATCCAGAGCGGAGCGAAGGATTCTAGAGTAGAATCCCAAGCGTAGCGAGGGATTCAAAGTACTTCACTCGAGCTTAAAATAGTGTTGCTCCCGAGGTGGACACTCTACTTTTTATCACCCTCTATGAGAAAATAACTTAGTGCAACTTATGAATAATCATAATCATAGTCACAAATTCACGAAGTCACGATGTCACAAAGTCACAAATTCACGAAGTCACGAAGTCACAAAGTCACAAAGTCACAAAGTCACAAAGTCACAAAGTCACAAAGTCACAAAGTCACAAAGTCACAAAGTCACAAAGTCACAAAGTCACAAAGTCACAAAGTCACAAAGTCACAAAGTCACAAAGTCACAAAGTCACAAAGTCACAAAGTCACAAAGTCACAAAGTCACAAAGTCACAAAGTCACAAAGTCACAAAGTCACAAAGTCACAAAGTCACAAAGTCACAAAGTCACAAAGTCACAAAGTCACAAAGTCACAAAGTCACAAAGTCACAAAGTCACAAAGTCACAAAGTCACAAAGTCACAAAGTCACAAAGTCACAAAGTCACAAAGTCACAAAGTCACAAAGTCACAAAGTCACAAAGTCACAAAGTCACAAAGTCACAAAGTCACAAAGTCACAAAGTCACAAAGTCACAAAGTCACAAAGTCACAAAGTCACAAAGTCACAAAGTCACAAAGTCACAAAGTCACAAAGTCACAAAGTCACAAAGTCACAAAGTCACAAAGTCACAAAGTCACAAAGTCACAAAGTCACAAAGTCACAAAGTCACAAAGTCACAAAGTCACAAAGTCACAAAGTCACAAAGTCACGGAGTCACGGAGTCACGGAGTCACATAGTCACATAGTCACATAGTCACATAGTCACATAGTCACATAGTCACATAGTCACATAGTCACATAGTCACATAGTCACATAGTCACATAGTCACATAGTCACATAGTCACATAGTCACATTGTCACAATGTCACATAATCTCATAATCATAATCATGTATTTATTGTAATTTTATTTATTTTCATAAAACTAAGTAAAATCTGAATTTGAGTAAACAATTATGAACAAAGGTGGAATGCGCGTTTCACGTGGTTTTGTTTATTTTTATTTAGTTCAGGCGCTTTTTTTTTAATCATAAAGCCTGCTTGTTCATACAGTGTTCGTGATGCCTACGCCTACGCCTCACTAAACTTCAATAATATATTATATTATTACATTGTAAAAGGATCATACAAAAGAACGGTAGGAACCAAGCCGTAAGTTTGTTGCCTGTTCTTCTAGGCTTTGGTCGCGTGGAACTGGCACCTAGAGTCACCTAGCTTTAAGACGTTTCAAAGTGATCCTTGTGATTTTATTGAATAAATACATTTTGACTTTGACTTTGACTTTGACTTTGATCTCTTTGGTGATTGGAACTTTTACTCAATAAGCACATTCCAAATTCAAATCACATTACCGCCCTTGGGCGGTAAAGTACTTTACCGCCCTTGGGAAAAAAGTGCTATTTTGCTACCTGTTTTCGAAGAGCAAACTATCTAATAATAGATTTAAGATTATTCTATAATTTCGAATTGATGTGATAAAAAAATACTTACTACGTGCCCTCTAAATGCGGGTATGCAGATGTGCTCGAATGTGGGTCACACTTGCGGGTAGAGAGGTAAGGCTTCGGCTTGGTCGTGAGTGACACGGGTAATCGTTGGGGTAAATAAAAAGTCCTTGCGGGTAATAAATGGAGCATTATGTTGAAGGCTACTCCTGAAACTTAAACGGGACCTTTACACAAAATATATAAGTACCTATGATTTTTGCTTAGCTGGGGTACTAGTATTCTTTTATCTGTGGCTGGGGTCACTATAAAATAACTACCTACATTCATTATCTGAACCGCTAAGGAGTGGAACTCATTATCGTCGTGTCGTCTGTTTTTCTTGACCACTAGGTACATTTTCAACATCTTCGAGGCAAGAGAAAATCGGTATTCTAGACCGTTCTGCTCCATCGTCGCTTACCATCAGGTGAGATTGTACTCAAAGAACAGTCTATTAATTATAAAAATAAATAAGTAACTAATCCAGCACTCTTGTAAAAATCTTAAATCTATTAACTGAACGTCTAAGTACCTACCTACGTAGTACCTACCTACTATGGGCCTATGGGACAGATTAGACACATTTGGCTGAAAGGTCAGCTAAAATATTTAACGCAATCATGGGTTAATAATAACCTACGTAGCATCTATAAAATTCATCGTAGGTCACACTGCTGGCTTGTTGCATAAGCCAAATAGGTACAGCTCGTATGAGGCCATTATAATGTCTCTCTATTATAATTCCACACAATGCCAAGGAAGAAATACAATGCTAACAAAATCGTGACACAGAAAGCCCAATATTCTTACCGCTTCTTTGTATGAAGCGCTGTCGTGGCTAAAATTTTCACTGTTTCTATCTAACTACTTGCCATCTACTTAGCTTCGTTGATAGCTTTTACTTATATATTTATTAAGTTCTGTTTGTATTTTTTTGTTTGATCATCTTGCCTACCTAGGTGGGTATGTTCTATTATATACCTAGGTATTGTAGGTATATAACATTCACTAATGAGGCTGAAGAAGTCACCGCTGGACAAAGACCTTAGGGGTAAAAATATTTCAGCCCTGATTTTTAGTTTTTTCAGTTTTTTTTCTAAACTTTTCTCAGGCAGAACGATTTTGAGATTTCTTCGTTTACTGACTTCCCGCGGTCTTCGGTCCATCGCATTTCCTCGATCTTGCTCGTGCTACACTTATGATATTTATTTGCAGAAACAAGTTCCTATTTACAAGTTCATAATAAAAAATAGACGGAACTGCACTTAGACCTATTTACTCTTTCGGGTAGCTTCTTCCGGTTTGCGGTCGCCATTCGAGAACATACAAGTAAGTTCGACAAGCTGTAGGTATGGCCTATTTGTCGTCACTTCAACTTGCTAACTCTGATGGCTATGTAGTTTGATGTATGTAGGTAATTTTTATAGTTATATATTTTTTTCTGCCTAATTTTATAAGAAATATCATATACCTCTAATTTTAATACAAAAGACATAAACGGGGTCCCTCTACGCCGGTCTACGCACTATTTACGTCTACACGTTAACCAGATTATCTGAGTTACATACCCTGGCAATGCCATAAATAATTTAATATGGTAACTAAACAGTATTATGATATGGGTAGGTCCATAGATCCCTGGTTAAATTGTAGGTTGTGACGAGTTTGGCCTCAAAATTAAGATAATAGTTTGCCAGCGCTTAAATTATAGCCATCATTGTTTTTGTTTAGGTAGGTATTAAGGAATAAATTACAAAATTTAAAGTGCAGGTTAATGCAGCAACTAGAATCGTAAAAAGTAAAAATCTCGAATCAAGCAAACGTATCAAAAACAAATCGAGTACAAAAACCAATAGTAGATAACACGTCATGGAACAGTTTTTACTAGTCGGGGGGTCGATCAACCTCGTTTAACGGTACAATCGAGTTATGGGCATCATGGTCTATGGAGCCAGACGGCTTACGTAACCATGATGCCTTGATAGCGGCACAGAATAATAACACAACCAGTAGGTAGGAAGGAACATAAACTTGCTTTGGCCTATTTTAATCAGTCAGTTGAGGTTTGCCATAATTTTACAATATTTCTTTCAATATTTAACAGATTTTGGTGGACCTACGGAAATATGGAAGCGAGAACCTTTCCTATTTATCTGTATAGCGCTATCGTAATATAACATACCTCAAGGTTGGTCTCACATAAATTACGTTTAAGTACTTATGTGCAATAATACTTTGTATAATTCTAAAAAAACGTGTAAAAATGACATAATCCATTGTAATACATAATAAAGGCGAAAGTGTGTCTGTCTGTCTGTCCGTGTCGTTTTCACGGCTAAACCGCTGAACGTTTGTATAGGTGTAGGTCATGTAAGGCAAAGACATAAAACATTCTTCTTGGAAATGAATTACAAATAACGACAGAATTAAATAAAAGGGTATAAACTACAAAAAATTGTAAAAAACCTTCCTATACGAACCTTCCTTCCTATTTCTATATTCCTTTGAAGAGTAGTAGAGCTTTTTGTGATGGGTTCCGGGGAAGTTTCGGTTTGAAGAGTGTGGTTGCCGGTGTAATTACAGGCACATGAGGCTTAACATCTGTATGCCTCAAGTTGATGGACGCAGGTTGGTGTAAAACTTAATACAACAATCAAAAATAATTAAATGTGGTGGGATTTTGACAGAGGCTTTGAAATTTGATTAGATTTGATCAAGTTTTCAGAAACCTGTTGTAAGTGTTTTAACTGTACCATTGTAATTTCTACTGTGGTAAAGTGGTTAAGGGGAGACGTACGATGATATTATCAGAGCATGGTTCGTCTAACGGTAACCCGTAGGATTGAACTTGACTTTAATTGGAGCAAAAGTTTATTTGTATCGTCACGGTTTGTTTTAAGTTCACCTTGTTAAAACATTGCGAAATGATGTTCGTTCAAACGTAGGAACATATCTGTTTCAACTTTAAGAGCAATAGGTAGATGTATTCTAGGTTATACCGTCGACCGCATCATTACTAAAATCAAGTGAGATTTCGGAGCAGTAGTATAAAAAAAAGAATGTCGTAGACGCATTTGTAACGAGCGATAAAATAAATTCAACACCAAACCACCCAATTTTTTTTTATACAACTCGCTGATGGAACAAGCAGATGGCCCACCTGATGTTAAGTAGTAACCATCACCTATAACAAAGCATTGCCTCGTAAATCACGCACGATAGGAACGTGCCCTACGATGCACTGCCCTGCGTCCATCAACTTGAGGCAGACAGATGTCAAGCCTCATGTGCCTGTAATTACACCGGTAACCACACTCTTCAAACCGAAACATAGCAACGCTGCTTGGCGGTAGAAAAAGGTGGTAGTACTTCCCCAGACGAGCCCTTCACAAAGAGCTCTACTACTCTTAAAACCACCCCAAATATGAGGAGGATAATGGTTAGCAGTGGGCTTATTCCGGTTGATGACAGTAAGTCGTTTCAAAGTGATAGGAACTTGTTTTTTATTTAATTCGGCATTTTTACTAGGACTTCTCAGATACTCTATGATTTTTCGACTACGATCACTAATGCTAAGTTAAACGTCAACTTCTAAAGTTTAAAGCAAAGACAATCTTTACAACACTTTAAACTTGGGAAGGTCTCTATTTGTCACATAAAAAAACTACACTTCACAAATTTCATAAAAGAGGGTTATCAGATAAGCCGAGATAAAGTCACGCACCGCTGTCGCCATCCATACGTAAGGTGCACTAGACCGAGAGCCAATGGTAGTTTTATTTTACAGAATATTGTTTCGAAAATTAATATTTATCTTCTAGTAAAACCTTATTTTACGCATACGATACGGAAGAGGTGTGCCTACGTCGATTTGGTGGCCTATAAATGTATTTAATTTTTTTAAGTTACTTAGAAAGTAGGTAGGTTTAGTAGTGTTTAAAATTCTGACGGCTTATACATATATTCAGAAAGTTATGCGTTAAAGTTCGAATATATGCTAAAACTTATTTTCATCGACAACTTTTCCTTTATGTAGGCAGTGGCGTAGCGTGCCTTGCCGTCGCAAGTTTAAAAAATCTGAAATCTGAAACCAAACCATAGGTTCTGAAGTAATTATTGTATCCAAACCCTTATATGGAAAGAGAAAGAGCGAGTTTTTTAACAACACAAGATTCCGTTTTTAACAAGTATCTACCTACCTACAAAGTTGACAAAGTTATTAAGCTACTGAATAAATCAATTTCATATCAGTTCTCCCACCCGATGGACTGACGACATTTTTAGGATAGCGGGAAGTCGGTGGATGGAGAGGGCTCGGAATCGTTCTTCCTGGAAATGTATAGGGGAGGCCTATGTCCAGCAGTGGACTTCTTTGGGCTGATGATGATGATGATGATGATGATATCAGTTCTTTATATTTTTTTATAAATGAGTAAGAAAAATGTCTAAAAATATATGCGTGAGCATTTTTTTAGAATATGCCTTAAGATCAAATTATTATCCTGATTTTCTCGTTAAAATCTGTCGTGGAACAATGAACCACTGGCTCCCAGACTACAGGCACTGCGTAAATAAAGTCGGAGAGAGGAAAGCTCTACTAGCTCTTGTTTAGTGCCAGTAGCTATCGAGACGAAGCCGCGACGCGGACGCAAGCGCGCGCGATCGCGTTCGCGGGATTTTCAAACACGATTCGAGTATGTTTAGTGAATTTTAGATGTAGAGTCCGTTTCAAAAAAGAACTCGCTTGGTTTGTTCGAAATTGATTTTTTTATATTAATCTACGCGAGCTAGCCAACGATGACTGTTGGTGTGTTTTAAGCGTATGAAATCTTTCGGCAACTACTCAATACTATATACTATATTAATATAAAAATGTTAAATGTTGTGTAAATAATAATATAAAAAATACATAATATAAAAATGTTAACAGTTGTTAAAAAATGCTAATTTCAATTATTTTTCTACAAATACCAAAGGGACTTCTTTCGTGAAAAGGACTAACTTACTATTTAAAGATCCTTTCAATCTGAAGTGGAAACCTATAATTGACCATCATCTTGAATCTGAAACTGTAAAAATTGGTTACATCGCTATTGGATTCCCAATAAATAAAGAAACAAACTTTTACTCACATAAACGTTACACATACATTTATACAGTGTCTAAAATAGGTCTTAAGATATACGGTAACTTTATCATAAGAATTAATTCACATGTACATGTTATAGTACTATACCTATTAATATAACGTTAAAAGTGGGGTACTAGTGGTAATCATATTACTTAACTAAAATGTTTACCCACATTCATAAACGTTACTTAAATTGAAACATACCTAAAATTTGCCCTGACACTGTTTGTTAATATCTATTTGTTAATTTGCCCTGTCACTTATTGAGCCTAACTTAAAGAAAAAAAAGCAAAGGAACTGGTCGACCAGTAGAAAAACCTTGATGTTAACGAAATTCCTAGAGATGGGAGCTCTTGGATCGTTGGTTAATTAAACGATCTTAATTTAACTTTTTTGTTGTATCTCAAAAACCGAGCGTTACAGAAAAAAAGTTAAAAATTGTTTTGGAATGTCCAAACAAAGCCCTTTCATATGACATGTATCGACTTGTCAAATTTCATGCAGATCGGATCAACGGTTCGAAAGTTATGGCCAGACAAACATACATACATGCATACATACATACATAAAATGCCAAATCGCCCAAGTTGAAACTAAGATCTTCGTTCGCTTCGCTCACTCGATCAATTAAACAGAAATAGGTTCACAAAATTTATTCCCAGGCACGGTAAATACTTTACTCAAATCCTCCTCTTGTCGTCACATACAGCAAATAGGTGCCCTCATTAGTTACCTAAAGCATTTTAAAACATTCATTTCTGAGACTCATTTTAAAATGATTTTGTCTTATTTCACTGGATAGACTTGCATCACCATTGGTATTTTCCATACACTATTTTAGATAGTAACATCACTCTAAAAATACTTTAATAGCAGCCTAGCCTCATCTGAATGAATGAATATTGATGAAAAATTATGTTCTAATACCACCATAAAGGGTAAAAGTATTTGACAATATGCTAAATTGAGTTCTTTATGCTAAATTGAGTATCTATATCCATATATTACGCAAATCACCCTTTTGTCTGCGTTTCTTTATGCTAATTAATTTCCTTAGGATACCTAAGTCAGAATGAATTAGAGACACAAAATGCTCCGCGACATAACTACTACTATAGGTTTGTGATTCTGTCATACAGGTTGCAAAAAATCTTGACTACCTCTGGAATCCGTAGCCCCAAGATCCAAATGTTGACCAATATTTAAAGATTTGCTTTGGCTTGTAATAATTTTAAAGGCCCGTAAATGTGAGTTAAAATTTACCCAACTTTAAAGCAAAGGTAATTGATCATGTACTTCGGTGCCTCTCGTTCGCACAATTCCACATTTTGAAACATGAAACATAAAATGGTTTATTGTCGTAATCCCCACTAAGCTGTCCCCACCAGTGGGGATTATGACAATCTTCAAAATTTTTTTGGCGTTTTCCCCACTAACATGTTAAGTCCTGGTTGGTGGGGATTATGACAATAAAAATAATATAGGTTTATCTTATTTTAACGCTCAACATTCGGTGCCTTCTAAAATAAAACTAAGCAACTTTCATTTCAATCAAATTTTAATTAGTTTTAAGTATTTCAAGGATAGGAGGTATTTAAATTAATATACAGTAAAATTAGGTAGCTACTTACTACATTTGTAGGTATAATTACCTGAGTAAGTACAGATTGGCTTAGTCAAAAATAGCATTTTTTTGCTCCATTATATATTGGTGGACTTGGTGGACTTTGGTGGCGAATCAAACGAAGATCCTACAGTCAACTTGGAAAATTTAGCATTGTATGTATGTTATGTATGTATGTTTGTCTGGACATAACTTTCGAGCCGTTGGTCCAATTTGGTAGGTCGATAGCTTAGATTTGAGAAATTTACTGGTAAAATAATTGTCTCATCATCATCAGCCTGAAGAAGTCCACCCCGGGACATAGACCTCATATAATTTCCAGGAAGAACGATTCTGAGCCCTCTCCATCCACCGACTTCCCGCGATCCTACCAATGTCGTCAGTCCATCGGGTAGAAGTGCGTCCCGTGCTTCGTTTTCCTGTTCGTGGTCGCCATTTAATAACCTTTATTCCCCAGCGGTTATCAGTTCTTCGAGTTATATGACCTGCCCAGTGATAAAAAGACTGGCATTCTAAAACCATTTTTGCTTTTTTTCTAAGATGCCCGGTTTTTAAGATACAACGCAAAATTCAAATTTACATAAACAGTGACCCATCATCTTTTAGACTTTTGTTGAAATCATAGTTTTTTTACTGGTCAGTAAGTTCCTTTGCTTTTTCTTACATTTTTTTGTAATATATTAGGAAGGTACTTAGTTCTTATTGATCGAGTGAGCGAAGCGAACGAAGATCTTAGTTTCAACTTGGGCGATTTGGCATTTTATGTATGTATGTATGTATGTATGTTTGTCTGGCGATAACTTTAGAACCGTTGGTCAGATCTGCATGTAATTTGATATGTCGATAGCTTGTACTTGAGAAATTTACTGGTAAGTATATGAGTAAAATCGGATGAAAGGTTTTTGAGATAAGGGGTTTTTTAAGGGGGCAAAAATAAAAAAAGTTACATAAAAAAATCAAGTTACATGTCATATGAAAGGGCTTTGTTTGGACATCCCAAAACAATTTTTACTTATTTTTTTGGACGCTCGGTTTTTGAGATAAAATAATAAAAGTTAAATTAAGATAACCAGCGATCTAAGAGCTCCCATCTCCAAGAGTTTCGTTGGCATCAAGGTTTTTCTACTGGTCGGCCAGTTCCTTTGCTTTTTCTTTTTTTTTTTTCTTGAAATAAATTAAGGAGGTACTCAGTTCTCATAAAATGGTGACGACGACCAGGTCTGATGATGGAGCCAAGGTCTGTTCAACGGAACTCTTCAATAAATAGGCCAATAGAGTTGAAACTTGGTTACCGTACCAAGTTAGTAGGCGGTAGTCAGAAAAAAAGTCCAAACATAATGTTTGGACTTGCCTTTGACTACCACCTACTCAATGTTTTGGTGCGTTCGTCGGGTCGCATCACGAGATCTCAGTTCGGGGCGAACTACTAGTAATATGGTGTCAGCGACCTGGTCTGATTATGGAGCCAAGGTTTGTTCAACGGAACTCTTTAATAAACAGGCCATTAGGGTTGAAACTACCTTACTACTACTACTACTACTACTTGGTTACCATACTAAGCTAGAAGGCGGTAGTCAGAAGCAAGTCCAAATATAATGCTTGGAATTGCCTCTGACTACCACCTACTTTAATTTTTGGGAGCTTTCGGATCTCATCCCTAAAGATTCTTAAGGGAGCAAAAAAATTCAATTTTTGACTGAGCCAATCTGTACTGTAATTATCTACAAATCTTGTAATTACCTCATTTTACCTACTGTATAAAAATTTAAATACCTCCTATCCTTGAAATACTTAAAACTAATTAAAATTTGATTGAAATGAAAGTTGCTTAGTTTTATTTTAGAAGGCACCGAATGTTGAGCGTTAAAATAAGATAAACCTATATTATTTTTATTGTCATAATCCCCACCAACCAGGACTTAACATGTTAGTGGGGAAAACGCCAAAAAAATTTTGAAGATTGTTATAATCCCCACTGGTGGGGACAACTTAGTGGGGATTACGACAATAAACCCATAAAATCACTGAACTCATTTATGAAAAAACGCAACAGCTCAGCAATAATATCATTGTGATCCAAACAGGTATTTTTAAAAAAAGTTTGCATAAGTAGGTACCTACAAAAACTAGTAAAGCAACCTTTTTAGTAGGAAAACTAGATTTTTCAGTGATTATTACACCTTTCAAATGTTATAGTATAATAATATAAATAATATTGGTGGACTTTCCACACAGCACTATGTAGTCCCAAACTAAGCCAAAGCTTGTAATATGGGACCCAGATAGCTGATATAATATACTGTATTTTTTTTTGTAAATACATACTTATTCTAGTAGTTCCCCCCGAACTGAGAACTCGTGATGCGACCCGACGAACGCACCAATACGTTGAGTAGGTGGTAGTCAGAGGCAAGTCCAAACATTATAATTGGACTTTTTTCTGACTACTGCCTACTCACTTGGTACGGTAACCAAGTTTCAACTCTATTGGCCTATTTATTGAAGAGTTCCGTTGAACAGACCTTGGCTCCATCATCAGACCTGGTTGTTGTCACCAGTTTATGAGAACTGAGTACCTCCTTAATTTATTTCAAGAAAAAAAAAATAAGAAATAGCTAAGGAACTGGCCGACCAGTAGAAAAACCTTGATTCCAACGAAACTCTTAGAGATGGGAGCTCTTGGATCGCTGGTTATCTTAATTTAACTTTTCTGTTGTATCTCAAAAAAAATTGTTTTGGAATGTCCAAACAAAGCCCTTTCATATGACATGTAAGTTGATTTTTTTATGTGAACAAACATCACACAAATGTTTGTTCTCGACGGGGATCGAACCCACGGCCTACGGCGCAGAAGGCAGAGCTACTACCAATAAAGCTGTGAAGGCTGTCAAAAAATGTTCAAAGAGGTACCTACAATACCTGTTGTAAAAAATTGCATTTAAAACGTGAAGAAAATGTTTAAAAAAGTTCAAACAGCAATGTACGTTGATGTACAAAAACATAACCAAGATATTCTTGCTGAGAAGTTAACTAAATCCAGTGAAATAACAACTGAAAATATGTACGTTAATAGATGACAAAAGAGATTGTACAACAGTATACATAACTGTTGTTTTGTAACGAGAACTACTTACTTACCTATTAATATTGAACTCTGTGTTATCTTAAACACAAAAGTATTTTTAGCGAAATAATAGTCTCAGTATAAAAAAAAAGTTATTGCTTGTTATACTGGATTGAAGTCAATGGATGATTAAATTTTTATTCAGTTTACCTGTCCCTACTGCGTTTACATTTAAACATTCGCGCTGCCATTCGCGTGGACGGAAATGTTGCCGTCCATATGTCTGCGGCAGCGTCGCCGGCAATGTGTGTTCACGCAACACGGGCAACGCGAGCGGCAACGCGAGTGGACATGGAATCGGCCTGTTTACATTCTCGTATTGCCCAAGTCCCTGCCGATATATCTGCACATTTCCACGGGCATGAGCTGAGTGTAAACGGGGTAAAGAAATGAAAAGAACTTCTGAAGTAGCAACATTCTCAAAAAACAGTAAACACCTAATCAGTTAACATAATTATAAAGGTGCATCAGAGCAGAGAGAGAAAAGTTGGTGTATCTCATTAGTCACTCGTTTCTTTCCCATGTCATCTTTCACACAATCCATTCATCTTTTCTCTCCTTACTCCTTAATCCATCCACATTCATACCTAACACTCTTTTCGTAACATGCCATTCATCCCTTCTCATAACATGCCCATACCACGCTAACCTATTGCTCCTCATTTTTTCAGTCACTGGCGCCACTGTCAAACTGCCTCTAATAAAGTCATTCTTTATCTTATCCATTCTTGTCACTCCACACATCCATCTCAACATTCGCATCTCCGCTGCATGCACTTTTCTTTCATCCGTCCCTTTAGTGGCCCAACACTCCGATCCATACAAAACAACAAAACAAGTTAAAGGCAGAAGTATCAGAGTCAAAAACGTTTTTAATCAATTGAATCACAAGGATCACTTTAAAACGTCATAAAGGTAGGTGTATCTTGTTGCCAGTTCACGAAACCAAGCCTAGAAGAACACGCCAGAATCTTGCATCTTGGTTCATACCGTTCTTTCGTATGATTCCTGTTAAAAAATGAATTGTTATAATAATGAAGCTCCAGTGTGGTGCTGATCAAACCAAGCCGTAGGAATCAAGCTGTAAGTTTGTTGCCTGGTCTTCTAGGCTTTGGTCGCGTGGAACTGGCACCTAGAGTCCCTAGCTTTAATACGTTTCAAAGCGATCCTTGTGATTTTATTGAATAAATACCTTTTGACTTTGACTTTGAAACGAAAAGCGAACCTTCTCTTTTTGATGTCGGTTGAAATAGTTTCTCACTTGCTACTATTTCATGACAAATACCTTGCATAGTTATTGCACCGCGTCTCCAAAGAAATTCATTCGTATTCATTTGAGTTGTAGCAATCCGCTTATTGATACAGCAGCTTATGGGAATATTTTTTAAGCATACGCTTAGATCTCAGGGCAGTTGAGGGTTTTTGCTGTTCTCATTAGCAACAGTTTAATAACGCAAGAGTGTTTTTGTCATGCCTATTAGTGCTTTAAACATAGTGCTCTTTTTTATTCTCCTACAATGGGGCAAAGCAATTATGGAAATAGTTTTCGTTACAAATCGAACGTTGGTAATTAGCTAAGAGCTGATTTCACCATGCTCTGTTAGTTACTAATCAAGAATGAACAGGCCGCTAAATCTAAACTTAGATGTCAAACGCGTATATTGACATACTAGCTCTTACCTGCGGCTTCGCTCGCGCACGTTTACTATAGAATACTTACAAATATGATTGGCAACATCTATAATAAATAAATTGTATTTTCTTCCCCATGGAACAATCTTGAGCCACGTAATTTTGTCAGAAGAAACAGGTACTAACTGACAACTTGAAGTTCCTGCCTCTTCGATTGTTTGTATAAAATATACAAAAAAAGCAGAAAAACAAAAAAAGTCGGGATAAAAATTACCCTATGCCCGTCTCCTAGTTCTAAGCTACCTTCCCACCAATTTTGAGCCAAATTGGTTCAGCCGTTCTTGAGTTATAAATAGTGTGACTTTCTTTTATATATCATCATCAGCCCAAAGAAGTCCACTGCTAGTAAACTTAAGGTTCTTCAAGGATGTGGATGTGAGGATGTGCGCATGTGAGCATGTGAGTATGTGAGCATGTGAGCATGTAAGCATGTGAGCATGTGAGCATGTGACCATGTGAGCATGTGAGCATGTGAAATGTGAGCATGTGAGCATGTGAGCATGTGTGGATGTGAGCATGTGAGGATGTGAGCATGTGAGCATGTTAGTATGTGAGCATGTGAGCATGTGAGCATGTGAGCATGTGAGCGTGTGAGCTGTAATGATGTAAGTATGTGAGCATGTGAGCATGTGAGGATGTGAGCATGTGAGCATGTGAGCATGTGAGCATGTGAGCATGTGAGCATGTGAGCATGTGAGCATGTGAGGATGTGAGCATGTGAGGATGTGAGCATGTGAGCATGTGAGCATGTGAGCATGTGAGCATGTGAGCATGTGAGCATGTGAGCATGTGAGCATGTGAGCATGTGAGCATGTGAGCATGTGAGGATGTAAGCATGTGAGCATGTGAGCATGAGAGCATGTGAGCATGTGAGCATGTGAGCATGTGAGCATGTGAGCATATGAGCATGTGAGCATGTGAGGATGTGAGCATGTGAGCATGTGAGGATGTGAGCATGTGAGGATGTGAGCATGTGAGCATGTGAGCATGTGAGCATGTGAGGATGTGAGCATGTGAGGATGTGAAGATGTCTCGAAGGTACGTCCATTTTTCAGTATCATATACCCACATTTTTCAGTATCATAACACACTAAAGAGGATTTAATTTACAAACTTCATTGATTAATTTAAATTAAAGTGGATTTATTCATGACAACTGCAAATCGTACAGCTATTAATTGTATCATTTTTTTTACGAATTAATGATCCCGCTTTAAAAATAATTCCCTTATACCACTTAAATTAAAAGATCAACGGATTGTTACCCTGGCTTACATTTAAAGGATGTCTTTCATGCATAAAATATGTATATGTATTACTTGTGGCTTCCCGCGGCTTCGCACGCGTTGAAGTAGTGCCGTGATTGAGCCACAAACATCCAAACATCGTAACTTTCACATTGATTTGTATATTATTAGGGTAGGATTTTAAATACCTACGTAGGTATAAGAGATACCTATAAACGGCCATTACCTATATTAGGTAGGTAGGTATAGGTACTCAGACTCAAAAACTTGCCAAATACAACAAAGACAACCTTACATTTGTTTGTATTATTTGTTCAGGAGGTAGTTTTACTTTGCAGGGGTAGTTTTAAAATATTGAAAACGTGATTTTAAATAATTTATTGTGGTGTATATTTACTTCAAGTTTGAAATCTATCGCACTATACTAAAAATCTCCCATACTAACTTTTACAGTTATTTGCACCCTTTGCAGGGATAATTATCAAAAGTTGAAAGCGTCATTTTTAATTAATTATTTTTTAGTATATTTACTTCAAGTTTTAAGTCAATCGCACCACGCGTTAAAAAACTCCCATGCAAACTTTGACATCCCTATGCACTTTTATTAAGGGTAGTTTTAAAAAACTAAAAATGTTTTTCCTATTTTCAAGCTTTGGAGTACATCTACTTCAAGTTTCAAGTTTGTAGGTTCAAGGAATACAATTTTTCATACCAACGTTTTCAACCCTTTTTACACCCTTAGGGGTTCAATTTCCGAAAATCCCTTCTTAGTAAACCTCTACGCCATAAGACCTATGTACTCTTTAAATTTCAAGTCTATAGGACCAGCGGTCAAAAATCTCCCATACAAAATGTTTAACCCTTTGCACACTTATTAAGGGTAGTTTTGAAAAACTAAAAATGCCTTTCCTATTTTTTTGCTTTGAAGTATATCTACTCCAAGTTTCAAGTTTGTAGGTTCAAGGAATACAATTTTTCATACAATCGTTTTCATCCCTTTTTACACCCTTAGGGGTTGAATTTCCAAAAATCCCTTCTTAGTACACCTCTACGCCATAAGACCTACGTACTCCTCAAATTTCAAGTTTCTAGGACCAGTGGTTTAGGCTGTGCGTTGTCTATATGTCAGTCAGTCAGTCAGTCAGTCAGTCAGTCAGTCAGGACTTTGATTCTTATAGTATTAGAGATTTAACGGCCCTTTAATCCATTGTTAATCTAACAGAGCATGGTGAAATCAGCTCCTCTAGGTGATTTTCTTTAGATGCGAGTTGTCTAGTCGTTCGATTCTTATAATATAGCAAATTGTATGCCTTTATTTATTTAAATACCACTCTGATTATTTACATAGTAATGGTAGGTCTCTACGTGTTTCTAAAATTTTCTAATTTTTTGCGAGTTTTGTTGGTATTTTGTATTAATTTATTCCTATCTCTACTTTTACCTAATTCGAAAGTTAAATGTAAAATATACCTATGTATAGGTATATCGAATTTCATATTGAACCTCTTTTTTGGGGTTCCGTACCCAAAGAGTAAAACGGGACCCTATGACTAAGACTCCGCTGTCCGTCTGTCATCAGGCTGTATCTCATGAACCGTGATAGTTAGACAGTTGAAATTTGACAGATGATGTATTTCTGTTACCGCTATAACGACAAATACAAAAAAATAGAATGAAATTAATATTTAAAGGGGTTCCCATACAACAAACGTGTTTTTTTTGCTAGTTTTTGCTCGATATACGATGATAAAGGCAACAGGTAGACGCTAGAAATATTCACAGAATATTTAGTTTTATATTCACTTTAGAAATAAATAATTTAATTAAAATAACAGACATTATTCATTCACCGTTTTTATAGATAATGGTACGGAACCCTTCGTGCGCGAGTCCGACTCGCACTTGGCCGGTTTTTTCAAATATGTTTTATATTCCTGTTATTTTTTTTTCCAAATTTCAAACCCACAGTCATTCCTAGAGCCGCTGCCCCACTCAAAGCAAAAACGACGTAATCTGCAAAAGTGGGTTATAATAATTGTGGTTTCGTCATTTCGGCTCAATGCGCTCAGCTGCGCCTGCGCAGCGCCGGCAGATCAAACGGTAACCAACACCGTTACATTATGTTGGATCGCGGTTTACATTAAAGCGGCTTATTTCTTCACGATTAGATTTGATGTAAGGGAAAGGAAAATATGCGGAAATTTTTCTACGGTCAAGCGTGGGAGATAATACAACCTCATGTTTTTTACCTTTTATGGTAGGTACATGGTGAAATGTAAGATAGAATTATTGAATTTGTTAGAATAACTTAAAAAAAACTGTGCTAGAAATAAGATCTGTTTTAATAAGCCGAGGTAATTAAAACAGATCTGTTTATGTCTTTCAAAATGTTGAAATCCGAGGGCCGTTTTTCATAGATTAAGTTTCTGTTTGTTATTTTCAAACTGTTTATTATTTTGTTCTAAATCTTTAGTAAGCCAGAATGTGGGTACAGTACTTCAGATTTGCAGTTTGTTCACACAAGCTTCGTAATACGAATATTAAAACCTCAAGGAAGTAGGCTACAGCGAGCTAACATCGAATGCTAAGCGACTTACGGAAAACAATATGTGTGGCATAAATAAAATATGCGATTAAAGAAATTTGACCACTTGTTCATCGATTAAATAATCTTTACATCTCTCATGTTCGGTAAGTAGGTTCTTATTACCTCCAAATGGGGCTTGTAGGTGACTAATTAGCACTCTTGGGTAATAATGTAGCTAGAAAAGCCCTAGGGCGGTAAGTAATAAAAAAAAACACTTTTTTTCTTTCAAAAAGTTCGCGTACATCTAACCATCATACTGGCAATAGACATCATGCATTCAGCCCAATGACCAAAGAGGACGCTTTGCTATTCAGCCTTGTCTTCATGTGAGTATAATATTCATCAATTTTAAATATCAAACGGCGAAGCTCAATTTCGATCTTGAAAAAAAAAAAAAATTCTTTACTTGATTCTTTTTAATGAAAAAAGGCGGGAATAGAAAACTTTTACTTTAAATATTGTTTATTCTTGTAATGCCGGTTTTTTTCTACTTACCTCACAATCGAGATGTAAAGCAGAATAGTTAGCTTGGGTGTAAGCACCAATTGCACCCTCGAACTATAGGCGCCCTAAATCTAAATACTAAATATCTCGGGCTGCAATTGATGCCTTACAGCCCTTGGCTACTAATCTACTAATAATATTATAATCCTGTAGTAATATATCTACCTGAAAATAGAGGCCAAAAACTAAGATTTTCTGAACTTGAACTTTATTTTATAGGTCTATGATAAATCTCCTATAAGTATATATCTCATGCAGACTTATGCAAATAGTGAAACTTTAAGAGTGACAATTACAGAAATACCTATGTATTATCTTTTCTAAGATTGGGTACAACAACAAAGACTCCTTTAGTGAAAGTGTGAGCATGAGGACGTAAAAAGATTGTGATTGTGGTATGATGGCAGCTTGGATGTGGGTGACCGCTCTGCTATGTGGAACGCAGGCTGCAGTGCTGCCCCCACCCTGGGCAGATGTCAGGAGAAACCCCTGCGCTTCTCATCCAAGAGGCTGGTTGATGCTGTACTGGCCATCGGATGGGAAATGCTACACTATTTATAAGGTTAGTAATCAAAAGTAACGTAAGGTCTTCACTACTTTACTTACCTACAACTCGGAGAAGAGGTGTTTACACCCATCAAAGTACCACTCACTCGTACAAATTTTATCATTTTGAAAAATCACGTAGCCACCGCTTTAAATATTTATTTTATTCTGTTTTTTTTGTATTTGTTGTTATAGCGGCAACAGAAATACATCATCTGTGAAAATTTCAACTGTCTAACTATCACGGTTCATGAGATCAGCCTGGTGACAGACGGATAGACAGACAGACAGACGGACGGACAGCGAATCTTAAAAATTAGTATTAGGGTCCCGTTGTACCCTTTGGGTACGGAACCCTAAAAACCGTTGTGAAAAAAGCTGTGTATAAAACTATTAGTCCGCATTTAGCATACACATTTTTATGTCAGTCATTATCCAGCCTATACCTAATTGCTGGTCTTACCTACATTTCTAGGAAGGCCAATTTCATACTTCTAGCTAGTAAAGAACTTCTGAAGATCTTCTCTGTATCTGACTCTGAATCTATTGTTGTTTTGCACAACACCTACCATTTTTACGATGACTCCATTTTTGTATAGTTGAAACAGAAACACAAAGTTGTGAAATGAGTTTGTTCGCAAAAAAATAGTAGGTCAGTAGGTATCCGTCAGGCAAGACGTCACCGTTCGGTCATGGTCTTTTAATAAGTCCACAATGAGTAACCAAACTGGTTACACTGGTACAATAAATAAGTAGCAAATGTTATTATAATTATTGAGCCTAGCTTGCGTTGGTAACAAAATTTATTGAAATCACAAGCGATCAGATCGGAGCGATTTGATGACAGTGTTCCCAGATGACCAAAGATAACCCTTTCGCCGTAGAGGGGTTGATAACTCTGATAATCAAAATATTCACTCAGAAATTCCAAAGGCTTTACCTTAGAATTTGCTCTAATTATCACAAGATCTGTGATAAAGTTGCGCATACCCAGCGGGTGATTTATTTCCGTACGCAATTATATCTATTGCATGACCAATGTGAACCATGGTGCTAACGTTTTCGTTGTTTTTCTTGTTCACAAACAAGTGTGTAACCAATAATGTTTGGGTTTATACGTTTATACGTCGATAAACTTAGGTATGACTTAATAAGAACTTTGCTTTTCAAATTTTCGTGAAAAAATGTGAACCCAGCTAACTCTATTGTCGATGCGTTCTCGCTCAATTTACAGCTGAGGTCAGCAAAATATTCATAGCAGGGACCGAATCTCTATCGAATTATTCAAGAGTAGTAGAGCTCTTTGTGATGGGCTCGGCCCAGTGGCGTAGCTAGGTGGACAAGGGCCCCGGTGCATAGAGAAAGAATCGGGCATAGAGAATGAATTTTGTGAGCATGCTCAAGGCTTTCTAGCTTCGGGAGCTGGCTGACCCTCTCTTTTCAAAGCTTAGGTTTGAGGGTCCCCTGAGCATCGGGGCTCTGGTGCACTGCACCACCTGGCCCTACGATAGCTACGCCACTAGCTCGGCCGGGGAAGTACTACCACCGAGCCTTTTTCTGCCGCCAAGCAGCGTTGCTGTTTCGGTTTGAAGAGTGTGGTTGCCGGTGAAATTACAGGCACATGAGGCTTAACATCTGTATGCCTCAAGTTGATGGACGCAGGGCGCTGCATCGTTGGGCACGTTCCTATCGAGAGTTACTTACGATGCAATGCTTCGTTATAGGTGATGGTTACCACTTAACATCAGATGGGCCATTTGCTTGTTCCATCAGCAATTAGTATGAAAAAACAGTGTGTGACCAAAAATATAAAGGGTTGTAAAACGAACGACTTTGTGAGTGCTTTTATTTGCAAATTTTCGTGCTAAAACGTGAACAGAGCTAACTCTATACAATTTTCGAAGCTGAAGTCAGCAAAAATTCCATCGAATCTGCCATTAATGTCCAAAACTTTCTAACCTTTTCAGGTCAAACTGTAAAAAGGTTTATTTTAGCCTCTGCGTTTGGCCATTTAAACAAACAACTTAGTCGATTGTACGTGTTTCCAGGCTTAGGGTCATGGGTCATGTTACATCATAGCCGTGACTTACGATGTTGTGATATTCTGAAAACGAGGAAATAACTAGGAATTGTGTAACATTGTAGGAACGTGTACATCATAAAGTCAATGCAAGCAAATTGTCGTTGTTTCGCCTTTGAATGCAAGATTTCAGAATCAAAATCAGAATAACAAACAGTTTGCCCTGTTTGAGCGTACAATATAAAAAAAAAAAAAATACAATATTAGTAGCCATGGGCTGTAAGGCATCAATTGCAGCCCGATATATTTAGGCGCACGAGCGCAGTGAGGGCGCCTATAGTTCGAGGGTGCAATAATTGGTGCTTACACCCGAGCTAACTATTCTGCTTTACATCTCGATTGTGAGGTAAGTAGAAAAAAACCGGCATTACAAGAATAAACAATATTTAAAGTAAAAGTTTTCTATTCCCGCCTTTTTTCATTAAAAAGAATCAAGTAAAGAACTTTTTAATTTTTTTTTTCAAGGTCGAAATAATAATTGAGCTTCGCCGTTCGATATTTAAAATTGATGACTGTTATACTCACACGAAGACAAGGCTGAATAGCAAAGCGACCTCTTTGGTCATTGGGCTGAATGCAAGTCTATTGCCAGTATGATGGTTAGATGTACGCGAACTTTTTGAAAGAAAGAAGTGTTTTTTTTTAATTACTTACCGCCCTGGGGCTTTTCTAGCTACATTATTACCCTAGAGCGCTAATTAGCCACCTACAAGCACCATTTGGAGGTAATAAGAACCTACTTACCGAACATGAGAGATGTAAGTAATTTTTTTTATTTGGATGTTTTACCAATCTGAAAGTAGAATAGAATCGTGCTCATTTACTTACAGGACCCATGTTTTGGAAGTAGTAGGTCAACGGCCAGTTGTTTGCATACAATCGAGCTTCTAAACAGGCTAGTTCACCGATTCATGATATCTAAAACACTTTTTTTTGGTGCAAGTGACTTCAAAATTTATAGATTCAACTTAAAATTTAATATTTGTGTTGTCTTCCTAAAAACATCATTAGCTATCCACTAAATATGTGGCGGCGTTCCATTAATGCCATGAGTAGCAAATAGATCTTTATAAATCAACCACAATAAGATGCAAAGATGTGATTTACGACATTTACGAAATAAAACCTTTGGTACTGTGCTAAGCCACTCTAGAATAATTAAATAAATTAATGTTGTTTGGGAAGAAATAAGGCCTAAGTACTACATAATTAAACAAACTATTTTCGTCTAACGTGATTTCCGGTCAAATTAAGTCAGGAGAGCCTTAGTTAGAGCCTGTACTTTCTCAGCGATACCTTAGAATAGTTTTGACATAAGTTGTGTTGGCTGTATTTAATATCATTTCTTTTATAAAACTTGCTAATGGAACAAGCAAATGGCCCACCTGATGTTAAGTGATCCTTAAACCATCACCTATAATAAAGCATTGCATCGTAAGTGACGCTCGACAGGAACGTGCCCTACGATGCACTGCCCTGCGTCCATCAACATGAGGCATACAGATGTTAAGCCTCATGTACCTAATTTTTAATGGTAACCGCACTCCTCAAATCGAAACAGAGCAATGCTGCTTGGCGGCAGAAAAAGGCACGGTGGTAGTACTTCCCCGGACGAGCCCTTCACAAAAACCTCTACTACTCTTTAGTTATTACTTATTTAAGTATCCTCGTGGCAAAAAAACCATTGTAATTCTTGTGAGAAGATGTGTATCATCGTCTATTGTCTGATTTCGGTTATTATCTACCTTGAAAATAAACGGTAAAAAATTTAAAGCCATCGTCAAAAATATACGTCTTTACAATCGCTGATACTTCATTGTTTCAACACAAAACAAAGGCAGTGCCAAATTTTATGTGTAGATAATAGGATAGTAAAGACTATTAACTACGGCAAGCAAAAAAGGCATGTAGGTACTACGTGATAGGTATTCCTTGTTCTGCTTCTAGTAAATTCCGTCCCAACCGGTTTTTTAAAAGGATAAGTGATGGAACAAGCAAATAGAGATGTATATAAAATAAAAAAGATATATAGAAAAGAATAAAGAAAAGAAAAGAATAAAGAATAGAATGTATTTGCAGGTATATATTTGTATTAGGTGTAATTCTTTTAAGAGTTTTTTTTTTTTTACCCACCGTGTAACTTTGCGTTTGTTAATTTGTAACTGTTTATCTACATCTACACTAATATTATAAAGAGGAAACATTTGTATTTTTGTATTTTTGTATTTTTGTATTTTTGTATTTTTGTATTTTTGTATTTTTGTATTTTTGTATTTTTGCATTTTTGTATTTTTGTATTTTTGTATTTTTGTAATTTTTTTTTTGTATGTAACGAATAGGCTCAAAAACTACTGGTCCGATTTCAAAAATTCTTTCACCATTAGAATGCTACATTATTCCTGAGTAACATAGGCTATATTATATTTTTTTAAAAATCAGGGATCCTTACTAAAACTTCAATAATGTAACCCAAGGTGGAAAACAAAAACCTTACATCGCGTGCGCTGCGAAAACTATTGATGATAGAACAAAATAATGTACTACGATTTTGTAGAACACGTCATCATCTACAAAAAATGTCGCGACAGCATATGTGTCACAATAAGTGTTCTTTTATTATAAAAAATTAATTGAAATGCCGCCGCCAGAAAAGGGTCTTTATTTGTGCCTTGGTATTAATCCTTATCCAAATAAATCATTTCATAATTAAGACGGTTTCAATACCTATAGATTACTTCTTAAATTTTTCAAATCGGACATTCCATTCAAAAGATATGACGAAATTAAAAATGTTAACGGGTCCACGGGTCCCGCTCGGGGTGCGATTTCACTCACTCAAGGAGAAGCGCGTGCAAATGTATGAAATAAGTAGACGCGAGGCTCAAACCTACGGTCTAAGTTTATCCTAAATTCAAAAAATTTATGACCACCCATGCGAAGCTGGGACCGGCCGCTAGTTTTTAATAATAGCACGCCAACATCATTTTCTACCTTTAAGGTTGGCTGGTAGAAAATGCTTATAGCATTAGGCCCACCTTTTGTACACTTGAATTTTTATTTTTTTTGTGCAATAAAGTGTTAAATAAATAAATAAAATAATAACTTCATTCAATAATAAAAATCTTACAGAACAATGAGAGCATCATTACTTTACGGCAGAAATTGGTGGTAGGTACTGCTGTAGCCTTCTGAGATCTCTGAGATGGTTTGAATAGTGTGGTTGCCGGTGTAGTTACAGGCACATGAGGCTTAACATCTGTATACCTCAAGTTGATGGACGCAGGGCAGTGCATCGTAGGGTACGTTCCTATATATCGTGTGTGACTTACGAGGCAATGCTTTGTTATAGGTGATGGTTACCACTTAAAATCAGGTGAGCCATCTGCTTGTTCCATCAGCTAGTGGTATAAAAAAATAAAAACTTGGTGATGGAATAAGCAAATGGCCCACCTGATGTTAAAATTATGGTTTTCAGAAAGGCTACCCATGCTCTGAAACACAAGAATTGAGCCCTGGCAAATGGGGTGGCAGGACGGTTGCTGAGTGCAAGTGTCCCCCTGGAACCGCCCAGCTGCCTCAAACGACGACTTGCCACAAGCTCTTCGAGAGAGGACCATGTCGCTCTGGGGAGTACTTCGCGCCCGTCGAGGAGACATTTAACAAGCGAGGGTGGGTAAGCATCTTCTGATAATGCAGTAGAATAATTCAATGATTGCACCGTGGTCTGCAAACAAGCGACTTCACTTTGTGGCCAAGAAAGAACTAGGTCCTTGGTTATGCTGTAAAATAGTATTTCTAACGAATTGAAAATTACCGACTGCAACAAAAACTGAAGTAAATAAACAAGATACAGGCTGAAATAAGTTAATAAATAATGGTGGACATTCTACACAGAACTTTTAGCCCCAAACTAAGCAAAGATTGAACTGTGGGAACCAGGGGCTGAAATATACCGATCAATTTATTTTTTCATAAAAATAAGATACCTATATTATTTAAATAATAACCCAAACACAGAACAAACATCTATGTTCATCTCATCACACAAGTATATTTGTTCAAATATACAAGGTGTTCCATAAGTTGTGTATATAAACTTCAGGGGGCTAAAGTACCCATCAATATGAACAACTTTTTCTAAGGAACCAACACTGTGAAAGCGAAAAAAAAACAGCTGTTTCATACATTTTAGCCTGGTATTGAACTTTTGTATGAAACAGCTGTTTTTTTTCGCGTTATATAATAGATACGGATCGAAACCGCGGTCTAGGTACAGCGCAGAAGACAAACTACCTACTACCAACTGAGCTGTGAGTGCTGTTAGTAAAAATGTGTAATAGGAAATAACCTATTAAAATAAACCATGCTAGGCAATTATCACTTATCTTAGGACGAACGACTTACATAAGTTAATGATCTTAAGGCACTTCGTGTCAAGTTTTAACTTTAATTATTATGCCACTAGCTACCGCTTTTTAGCTGTAATACGCCCTGTAAAATGTAGCTTAGATGCTGTTTTTGATTACTGGCTATATTTATTCCAAGTTTCATTCAAATTATTGAGCCACAAACCTCCAAGTACTAATACTAATATTATAGATGTAAGTACTAATATTGTAAATGCGAAAGATTCAATATTAAATATTGAATCCTTCGAATTTATAATATTAGTAAGCTGGCTATCTCAAATAGAAAGAATGAAAGAAAAAGCATTTATTTTGGACACACACACACAAATGGCTCAATGGCTCAAATGGCAAAGTATTTTTTTAGTATCTTGTATATGGATAAATAGGTACATCTTTATTGTTCGTTCACCACAAAGAAACAATACAGGGTTAAAGCATACATTTAGGTAAAACAACGATATCTTCCAAGCAACCTTGAGAAGATTTAAGAGTAGTAGAGCTCTTTGTGAAGGCTCGTCCGGGGAAGTACTACCACCATGCCTTTTTCTGCCGCCAAGCAGCGTTGCTGTGTTTCGGTTTGAAGAGTGTGGTTGCCGTTTTAATTACAGGCTCATGAGGCTTAACATCTGTACGTGACTTGCGAGGCAATGCTTTGTAATATTAATATTATTGTAAGGTTAATACTTAACATCAGGTGGGCCATCTGCTTGTTCCATCATCTAGTTGTATAAAAAAAAACATCAGGTGGGCCATCTGCTTGTTCCATCAGTTGGTAGTATCACGGTCGGTAAAACAAAACAAAAAACAAAAACAAAATAAGTAAAGCTAGGTTTTAGAAAAAAAAATTGGAACACAGACGTTTTAAAACTTCGAAACTCATAAAATGCTCAGGTATAAAACTGGGTTATGAGAGCAAGCGGATACAGATCTAAGTAATAAATCCACGTAGAATTCACTTCACATTGTTTTACAAATCACATCACAGACCGGTTACGCAAACATATCGTAAAAGATGCAACATTCCGAATACAAAATACCAGTATGATAATTTGAATCGTCACAGAGAACTTAATTTTACTTTTTATTTATGGATCTTAACGATTCGTTCCATACAGATGTTGCTTATAGACTGGTTTGTGCTTTACGTGGAAGGAACGGACTTGAAAAGTGAATTGGTCGAAATTCACTTTTCATACTCCGTTAAATATTGAAAAAAAAATGAAAAACATTAATTTACATATTTATATTATTTACAGCAAAACAGTAATAGTGTTGTCAATACTTTTTTTTTTACTGGCTTACGGCCCACCTGATGGTAAGCGGTCACCGTCGCCAGTAGACACCAACAACACCCAGGAGCGTTGTCGTTGCGTTGCCTACATTGAAGGACTTTATTAAAATTTTTCTTGAAGCTGTTCATGTTGTATCTTGGCGGCAAAACCTCTGATGGTAGCTCATTCCACAGTTTATGGGTATGGGGAGAAATGATCTTGAAAAATGGACAGTGTGTGATACTTAAGTTTAGGTTAGTGATTTACCAGGCGTTATCCTTTTTTTGGGCTTGTTAATATTTTGTATCCCGTTCCTGTTATTTTTTTGCGATGAAAAATAGCCTATATTTTCATCTAGGTTACAAACAATATTCGTTCCAATTTCATCTAAATCAATCCAATGGTTAGCGCGTGATTTTTGCCACAAACATCCAAACTTCGTTACTTTTCCATTGATATACCTATATATTTTTTACAAAGGAGTGTAGAATCCACCGATATTTATATAATTTTATTGTATGGAATATTACAATCAATTCAAGTATTCATAAAATTGTCAAAATACACAATAAACAATTACATAATATGTTATCTGCAGACCCTTGCGAACGATCTAAAAATAGCTCAAATGATGAGAATCAGTGCCAATCAGAATTTATTTATTATTTATTTTGTCAAAAATATTTTCATTCGGTCAATTGAAACAGCGTTTGCTGAGAGTGAAATTACCTATTATGATGCTCAATTAATACATCGTCGCCGTTGAAGGATATCTAATTCTTACCTTCTCTTACGACATCAAATTCTCGAAGTAGTTCCCACATGCAACAGATACACAGTTTCCATTATTGCATAACCTATATCTATCGTAGGTAACAGTTAGGTGGGCACATACCTTTTCTATCTTATTTCCATAATATACCTTTGTCTTATTTTCACCTTAAAAAATCCAAATTCCTGAAAATATCCATTCAAAGGGTCATGAACGGCTCCATCCAAAATGTATGCGTATTGTCGCTTAGTTTTTTAGTCTTACCACTGTAACGTTACCGCTTCTCTTCTGACACAGTTTTTATCGTAAACATAATCCGAATTCCCCGCGTTTGTTATTCCAGCGAACGCCAAGGCATGTGCGTGCGGCCTCAGCAATGCGCCGACGAGACCTTGCTCTACTGGCCCCCCGATGGACGCTGCTACTTCAGGCTGAGTCAGGGGCCGTGCTATGCTGGGACTATCCTGGATATGGGTGATGACGGCCTTGCCAACTGCACAGTAAGATGCTTTACTACTATGTATTTTTTATTCTTTACTAGCGACCCGCCCCGGCTTCGCCAATAACAATAAGCATAAGCTTGTATTATGCATATAATCCTTCCTCTTGAATCACTCTTTCTATATAAAAAAACCGCATCAAAATCCGTTGCGTAGTTTTAAAGATTTAAGCATACATAGAACAGGGACAGAGAAAGCGACTTTGTTTTATACTATGTAGTGATGCAACTTGCTGATGAAAAAAGCTCATGGAGTTGAGGTGGTATTAAGCGATAACCATCACCTTTAACAAAGCATTGCATTGTTAGTGACGCTTGATAGGAACGTGCCCTACGTTGCATGTGTCCACCAACTTGAGGCGTACAGATGTTAAGTTTATAATGTGCCTGTGATTTCACCAGCAACCATACTCTTCAAACCGAAACACAGCAACGCTGCTTGTCGGCAGAAAAAGGCATGGTTGTAATACTTCCCCAGACGAGCCCTTCACAAAGAGCTCTACTACTTTTATATATGACTTGATCGTGTACACACTTGGTCCTGTCCGGAAACCAGCGCATCGAGTGTTACAATTTGTGTAATTTGGGACATATCAATATATTTTCTATTCGTAGCGTCAACTTATACCCCGTTTACACTCAGCTCATATCCGTGGAAATGTGCAGAGATATGGGAAGGGATTTGGGCAATACGAGAATGTAAACAGGCCACTTCCATGTCCACTTGTATTGTCGCTCGCGTTGCCCGTGTTGCGTGAACACATTTGCCGGCGACGCTGCCGCAGACATAAGGACGGCAACATTTTCCTCCACGTGAATGGCAGCGCGAATGTCTAAATGTAAACGCAGTATTTTAGTTTTTTTTTTATTTCTAGTGTGCTTCAGACGGGCCCAACTACTGGTCGCAAGATGGCGGGTGCTACTCCCACTACACTAGAGGGCCCTGTGAGAGGGGCCAGCTGTTCCTGCCCGGAGCGAAGTGTGGGTGCGAATCACACCTACCTCACTATCACAACGGGACTCAAGCTTGTTACGAACTCGGTGAGATTACTGCATAACTACTTGTGTCTACCCCCCATTGGGTATCTCTGGTCGAGCCGTATTAGATTAATGATCTATCTGTGTGTCTGGAAAGGCCGCAAATGTTATAAAGGTCATAGATCACTTGTTTAAAATGATAAGCGCACTGAATGTTGATGAACAATATTTTTTGAACAATAGTTAATTTTGCTGATATGACGGCTGATAGAGGAGAGTGGAGGGAAAAAACCTGTTGTGCCGACCCCACATGAAGTGGGATAAGGGCAGGAAAATGATGATGAGTTAATTTTGCAAATAAATCTTAAAACGGCTGATCAGATTTTCTTGAATTATAGCTTCGGTTCAAGAAAATGTATCTTGTTTAAGTCACCTTTTATCAAAAAGAACTAAATCAAAAAAAGCTCACCACCTAGAGAGCTACGATGACACACACAAAATTAGGACATTTAGGTATGAGAACAAGTTACTTATAACATCCTTCTACTCGCGTTAGAGGTAAAAGAAAGGTACATTATTTTAGGCACACAAAAACACAGAAATTATAATAAATTTAACGTTTGGCTCTTGTTTTAAAATAAGAATGATTATGATTTTAAATAAATAAGTGATAAATATAAGCCAACATTTTGAAACAAACGTTTTACGAACCTTATCACGTTAACGGGCCTGAAAAGCTTAATTTGAGGTTCGGTAAAAGCGTAATGAAAACAAAATATGTCCCCAGTAATTAGCGGTCAATCGTTTGAGTAATTGGTATTAATTTGGTTCACCGATTTTGTTAACCAGATTGACGTGGAAATGAAATCACTGAAACCTATTCATTCAGAATGCAAGGTGTTTGAAATGCGATCAGCCATTGGCTGGCGTACTCAAATAAGCATGGCTTTGAATCAAATCATGCATTGATGTTTCAACATTGATAATTACTCCTTTTCAGGGGTGATGAAGTTCGTCTACTAAATCTAGGGATTTATCTAGGGGATAAATATAGGGACTTCAAAGTTCTAAAATAACTCCTCAAGACATCCTCAAAAGGACCTTGTGCATGTGGATTCTTAGTACTATGTGTATCTAATGTGCCTGAGGAGTACAGTAGTAAATCTAGTTTTTTAGCTTATAATATTGGTGATATTAAAGATGCCGTGTCTATATAAGCCTAGAATATATCCTTCTCCTTATAGCATGACGCATTCTTTTTTAAAACTCGTTGATAAAACCAATAATTGATTTTAAGTGAAAAGGTATATTCAATAACAAAGATCACTTTGAAACATCAAGCTAGGTGAATCTAATACCCTGTTGATACTTAGCTCATGTCCGAGGAAATGTGCAGAAACATGAGCAGGGACTTGGGCAGGGACTTGGGCAATGCGAGAATGTAAACAGGCCACTTCCATGTCCACTCGCGTTGCCCGTGTTGCGTGAACACACATTGCCGGTGACGCTGCCGCAGACATATGGACGGCAACATTTCCGTCCACGCGAATGGCAGCGCGAATGTCTAAATGTAAACGTATAATTGCTAGTTCCACGATCAAGCCTTGAAGAGTAAAAGACCTAAATAATTCTCTTAACTGTTCACAGATACCCTCGGGCCGTGCGCCAAAGGACACAAGTTTTCGATTGCCGAGATGGGTCCAAAGGGGTCCCGAGCTGAATGCAAGTGCAAGACGTTCCATGCGCGTGCGGCCGACGGCGCCTGCTACCGGCTCTATACTAGAGGACCTTGCGAGCAGGACGAGATGATCTCAAGAGCTGGCCGGTGTACTAAGGTTAACTAAACTTTTCATTTACACCATTAAACATGTAATTACAGGCACATGAAGCACTGAATTGAAAGCATATGGCTCACCTGATGTTATGTGGTAACCAGTGGCGTAGCTAGGTGGACAAGGGCCCCGGTGCATAAAGAAAGAATCGGGTCCTCACCCCCTCTTTCCACATAGCTTGAACTTATTGCCTTTAAAAATTATAAAAAAAAATTGTGAGCAGGCTCAAAGTTTTCTAGCTTTGGGAGCTGGCTGACCTGCTCTTTTCAAAGCTTACGCTAGCTACGCCACTGGTGGTAACCATCATCTATAACAAAGTATTGCCTCGTAAGTCACGCATCATATGAACGTGCCCTACGATACACTGCTCTGTGTCCATAAACTTCAGGCATACGGATGTTAAGCCTGTAATTTCACAGACAACTACACCCTTCAAACCGAAACACATAGTAGTACTTCCCCAGACGAGCCCTTCAAAAAGATTTCTACTACACTTTCTCATTAAAGATCTGAATAATAATAAAGCCAAGATATCTGAAATTTGTCATAGACACTCTCTGTGACTTGTAGGCACTTATTAAAAAAGTGAATAAATGGCTTCACTATTGTAATTCCGTTCCGCCTCCGAATATTAGCTGTTACCGAAGTCCATAGTAAGATTAGGCGGATTTCCAAATACTTTACGATACATTGCTGACGAAGTATACTTTCTTTTCTTTTTTTTTATCTACTTTGTGTTTTTCTTTTTATTTGTTAATTTTCTGTTAGTCTTATAGTTAGTTCGTTTTGAGATTAGTAGAGCTCTTTGTCAAGGGATCGTCTGGAGAAGTACTACCACCACGCCTTTTTCTGCCGCCAAGCAGCGTTGCTGTGTTTCGGTTTGAAGAGTGTGGTTGCCGTTGTAATTACAGACACACAAGTTGATGGACGCAGGGCAGTGCATCGTAGGGCACGTTCCTATTTTGCGTGACTTACGAGGTAATGCTTTGTTATAGGTGATGGTTACCACTTAACATCAGGTGGGCCATGTGCTTGTTCCTTCAGCTAGTGGTATAAAAAAAATATTCACTTGTTATTTAAGCTCTTTTTTTTATATTTTAGTTTTTAACTGTGTCAGTCGTTCTCTCTGTATGTGTTGAAAAAAAAAATCGTAAAAGAAAACACTTATTGATTTTTATTATTCCAGGTGCCTTGCGCGAGAGGACGTCTGTATGTCCCAGAGCGGCGTCGTTGCTACCGACCAGGGACTCCAGAGCCATGCCCTCTAGGAGAGGTAGTGGCTTTTGACTTCGACGCTAGGCCAGCACTGGATGGTTTGAGCCATAATGGAGTATGTGCTTGTTCTACTGGATCGTGTCCACGACGAGAAGTAAGCGAAACTACTTGAGTTGAATAATCATTATGATTATGAAGCTTTACATATTTGTATCTCATATGTTTATAAATATGATAAGTATACAAGGTGTTTCCATAATTGTGTATATAAGCTTCATGGGGCTAAAGTACCCATCAATATGAATAACTTTTTCTAAGGAACCAACACTGTGTACGCGAAAAAAAAAACAGCTGTTTCATACAAAAGTTCAATACCTACCTGGCTAAAATGTATGAAACAGCTGTTTTTTTTTCGCGTTTATATACCTATAATATTTTTTTTGTAAAATCCTTGACTCCGTGTTACCGACTTACTCAATCCTTCAGGCACTTTTGAAAGAATTTATTGTCTCGGGAAACTTAGAATTTTCTGTCTACTGTCTTATAAATCTCAAACTGAGCATCAGTAAATCTCAAACTAAGCAACCATTCACATTGATTTTCTACTCGCAGGTTCTACAAAATTATGGGAGTATAATTAAAAGAACGCATTGTTATGTCAAAGACCTCAGTGGACTTACTATGCAATTTTAGGTTGTCCCAACACTGTTTATTATTAAAAACAAGCCACGTTGGTCTTGTTGTATGTTATTAAAAACAGACCGTGTTGGTCACACTTCTCAAATTTTAGAAACATTAGTCACGATTCTCGAAAGGTGTTGTTTCATCAATGTATAGAGTCCGGGTTGGTACAGCGTATATAAATATCGCTTAGCAATATAGATAACTGCTTTGATAGCTTTTTTTACTTCGTTTTTTGCGCTTCAAGATTTTTTTGATCAAAGAGCAATTAACTAAGAATATGGAGGACTGACATGCGACTGTTGTATATGTCAAACTTGAGAGTGTTAACTCATTACCGTCAAAAAAGCAACGAAACTGTCAGAAAATAAAAAAAATGCAATGCGTCATGTCAAACGCCTTGTCAATTACAGACTGTCATGGCGGCTCTATAAGTGTTCACATAGTAAAAACATCGACCAGATAAACATTTGGATATTGCAACTTTATTTGCCTACAAATCAATGAAATTGCACTTGTATGGTAATCTGCTATTTTTTTCAAATGTTTCTACGTGGTGTACATAGACCAAACCCAGAATGAAATATGTCCTTTACTTTCTTCCAGGTGGAATCATGCGCGTCATACCGAGGATCGGCAACATACGGCGGCGCATGTCACATCCTGCACACGCAGGGCCCCTGCCCCGACGGCTCCTGGCTCGTCAAGGAGCCCAACGGCAAGGTCACGTGCCGATGCAGACCGGGACGGGTCCCGCCTGAGTGCCACGCGGACACCAGACTCACTCACGTGAAGAGCTGACGATAGAATACTAGTTATTTATTGTAAAACTGTGTAAATAGATCTTACAGAAGTAATGTACCAACAGTCTACCCATTTCGGGGTATATTGAGGATAGGAGAGTCTGGACATTCAGTTGGAGATAGGTTATGGATCTCGTAACTTGGTGAAAGTTCAGAGCTTAACCTGTTGAACATTGTGGAGGCATCATCATAGGGTTTTTATAGATATGGAGGCAAGAAACAATAGAAAACAGATTGTGTCGAGATCTCGGTATTAAAATAAATAAAATCCTTTTATTTCGGATAACATAAATCCATAGGTTGTTAGTTACACAATGAAATACAGTAATTGGTTAGTAAGTTATTCGAAACACAAAATAGAATAACGCCGGCCTCATTCCCAGAGTGATCTCACCAGAGAAGCGGGACTATTCCCGGGATTACTCTGCGTATCAGGCTTGCCCACAGCGGCGATGAGTATCTATCTGCTATGGTTTTCAGGATGCTGTGTTGTGATGCATGATTAAGGGGCTGATAACTATCAAACAACTTCTCGCTCGCACGTTTCGACATGTTGAAAGATATAAAATCACTAAACTCATTTTCGAAAAATCGCATTTTGTGTGCAATCACATTGCACACAGCTTAGTAAAAATTTCAAAAGTTTGCTTATGTACGAAAACTAGTAAGGCAAACTTTTGAGTAGGAATACATGTATCGATCAAAATGAAATTTTTTACTAAACTGTGTGCAATGTGATTGCACACAAGATGGTTGATTGCGATTTATCGAAAATGAGTTTAGTGATTTTATATCTTTCAACATGTCGAAACGTGCGAGCGAGAGTCACATTAGCTCTTGTCTTCGCCCTATAGGAACTAAAATTGATTAAAAAAAAAAGCTTTTGGAACAAGCAGATGGGCCACCTGATATTAAGTGGTAACCATCACCTACATAGCATTGCCTTGTAAGTCACGCACGATAGGAACGTGCGTGACTTACGCAGCTTATCAGGTGATATTGTAGCCAAAGGAGTCAATAAAAATAAAAATAATATCATTAATTCTCACCGTCTATCAAGTTTTCGACTAAAAAGGGTCATCAGTCAGAATGCAACAATAACTACTAATATAATTGCGTTAAGACTGACTAAGAAAAACATTATTTGTAAATAAGTAATTTTAAGTAAAACTTAAATGTTAAAAGTGTCCAACCTGGTACCAAGTTATCTATAGTTTTTGACTATTGCAGTTGACCTAGCTTGCCTAGTGTGATGTACTTGGCTATATAGGGATTAATATTTGGTCAGACATTGATAATTTTGATTAATAAATTATGTATGAACTGTCAGAAGTGTATTTTTTTTAAGGGCTGATACCCTTCAATGTACCTCTCGCTCGTACATTTCAAAATTTTGAAAGAAGTCAAGTCACTTGCTATCTCTATCTTATTCGATGTAATAACTGAAATGGCAGGTGACTTGACATCTGATTAGTTATCGAGCTTTCAGAAACCGGTCGATAAAATCACTGACCATATCGCATCATCGGTAGGACAAGGGCACAATTGACGAAAATTCAAAAATGATACGCCAATGTGCCTTGAAAACATCAATTTATGTTAGCGTCAGAACCCCTGGACCATGTGCGATATTTTATGTTTGGAAACTATCAATATTTAGTACCTTTTTAGTACTATTTGGTACCTTAATTAGATTATTTGGTACCTCGATGAATAGTGAAAAAACATGAAAAGAAAGTGGTCAGACATTCTGACGTCAGGTTGTCTGGACCACATTTGTTTCTCATAGTTAGAGACAATATAACTTAATTATTTATTTGCAAATATTTAGTACCTTTTTAGTACCTTTCAAATCTTTTTTTTTTTTTAATTTTATGTAGTCCCAAAAAAAAGTTACGGATGAATTAAACTTTATAAGAAGCAAAACTTATTTTATGGATATTAAATTTGCAGCATACCTACATACTATAGTATGTGTTCGTATGACTGGATAGGAGTGGACGAAGATGGCTCAGGATAGGGCACGTTGGCGAGTTATAGGGGAGGCCTATGTCTAGCAGTGTCTGATGATGACGATGATGACAATGATGATATAATATACTGTAGTTTCATATATATATTTGAATTGTGGATTATAATTAAATACACTCTATTATAAAGAATAACTTTAATAATTAGAATTGTATTAATAATCCTTTGCTCAATTTGGTCTAGTTAGGGCGTTTTTCGAACTATTTTTTTATTAGGGTTTACGTTTCACGATAACAAAACTAAAAACAAATAAAATTCTGATGCTTCGTTAGTAGACTGTTTTGAAAAAAAAACAATTAAGGCCATTTTCGACAGACTAATAAATAAATTTGTAATACACGTTTTCGCAAAATGAGCAATAAAGTAAACTTTTGACCTTGTTTATATCCTGAAAACGAGTAATAATATATTTTCAAAAATGCAATTCATGTATACAATATATATTAAACTAGCGGCCTGTCCCAGCTTCGCATGGGTGGTCATAAATTTTTTGAACATTTTAGGATAAACTTAGACCTTGGGTTCGAGCCTCGCGTCTACTTATTTCATACATTTGCACGCCCTTCTCCCTGAGTGAGTGAAATCGCACCCCGTGCGTGACCCGTGGACCCGTTAACATTTTTAATTTCGTCATATCTTTTGAATGGATTGTCCGATTTGAAAAATTCAAGAAGTAATCTACAGGTATTGAAACCGTCTTGAATAAAAAAATTATTTGGGTTTATTTGGATAAGGATTAATACCTAGGTACAAATAAAGACCCTTTCTAGCGGTGGCATTTCAATTAAATTTTAATAATAAAAGAACACTTATTGTGACATAACTATAATAGTTGGACATATGCTGTCGCGACATTTTTTGTAGATGATGACGTGTTCTGCAAAGTCATAGTACATTATTTTGTTCTATCATCAATAGTTTTCGCAGCGCACGCGATGTAAGGATTAATTTTTCCACCTTGGGTTACATTATTGGAGTTTTAGTAAGGATCCCTAACTTTTTGAAAATATAACATAGCCTATGTTACTCACGGATAATGTAGCATTCTAATGGTGAAATAATTTTTGAAATCGGACCAGTAATTTTTGAGCCTATTCGTTCTATTCTGCGCCGTAGGCCGTGGGTTCGATCCCCACCGAGAACAAACATTTGTGTGATGAACATAGATGTTTGTTCTCTGTCTGGGTGTTATTATATATTATAAGTATGTATTTACAAAAAGAAAGGTATATTATGTATTATATCAGCTATCTGGTTCCCATATTACAAGCTTTGGCTTAGTTTGGGGCTAGATAGTGCTGTGTGAAAAGTCGACCAATATTTATTTATTTTATTTATTTACATACAAAACAACAAAAATAAAAATCTTTCCTCTTTATAATATTAGTGTAGATAGATCGACTGTTTTGAAAAAATAAATATTTTTACGAAGAAACATACATTTTTATCACATCTATTTGAAAAGAGATCGTTTGCTCTTCGTAAACAGGGAGCAAAATAGCATTTCAAATTCAATTCGAAGGTCGTTGGGCATTTTTGGCACCGTGGTGCCTCGAAATTCACGTGCATTATTGAAATGTTGTTAGTTTTGAAGGGTTAGGGTGAACATTTCTCGGAATGTTTTTATTTTAATCCAAATGTATGAGAAAACAAAGTTATGTGGTTCAACGAAAAATGTTTATTTTTCCCAATTATTGATTTTCAATCATTATGCTATAATATTATACTATTATTGAATCCAGTCACGCCATGTGAGACAATATTAACATGATGCCGAATGAGACAATATTATACATATATTTTGATTAATCCCACTCTAAATGGAAGACAAAGAATTCAAAACTTTTATTGTTCCTGCATACACAGCCGCCGTACCATTGGAAATTGCGCGCATATCGCGAGTGTGGTGTACCTACTTCTCAGCGTAGGAATAGAATCACCACCAAGGTTTTTAGACTATGTCATGATTGATATTGATGATGTTGAATAAAAATAATGAAAAAAAGTGTTTACTTCTCATTGACCAGCTTACTCTTTAAAAATAATATAGGTATCTAGGTCATGAATCATGATACAAATATATACATATACACACATAATACATGCTCCTCTAGATAATGCTTAAAAACATTATTGTACCTTTTTAAGATAAGACCTCTGTGTATTTAAAATATTTTTAAGGATGTTAAGCAATCGGCTACAGCACCTGTGTTTCTCGCGAATCGCGCCGCGTTATGCAACGATCTACCAAGGAAATGCTACCGCTCTGTATTTTCCATCAGGTGTCGTACCGTGCGACTTTTTGGACATTTTACAAGTGATTCTCAATTTAATTATAATTACAAGCGTTCCTCACATCGGACATTGGTCACCGTACCTTAATATAATTAATTTGTAATTTCATTTTATTAATTAAATTTTAAGTAAACTATCGGTCGTTTTGTATCCTCCCTCGCAGCCTTACATAAATTAGGATGATGTTTATATTAATTCTTGTTTAGCAAAATTAAAAAACTTTCCCATTGTTTTGAGGAATGCGACTGATCTCATTGGATAGTATTCATGGCCTTTAACATACTCAGACTAGTTTCGTTCGTGGTCGCTGGTAGGTCACAGGTCCAAACAAAATGCCCATTTACCTTTCAAAACTTGTTTATTTCAAAAATAGGATATACATTTATAATTAATTAAAGGGCAGCATTAGGTTTATTACCTGTGTTGTGTCGTAAATTTGTGACGTGCAGACCCTACACTAAGATTAAAAAATCTTGAGTCCCAGGCTCTGCGTGGCCTTCAATCGTTACAATAATGTAGTCGAGCGCGGTGGTATTATTGGGTCGCAAAGGTAAATGTTCTCTTTTTTTGTGTGCGTGTGCATTGAGTGAACACCCTCTGAAAAAAATCGAAAGAAATATAAATTTGTAATTTGGTTATGTTAATATAAATTCGGCACTACTAAAAGTATCTCTTATTTATTTTTCTCATAGAAGGGGATGAAAAGCAGAGTGTGCCACACGGTACCAGAATTATTTAACCTCGAGCGACGTACTTTTAATCCCTCGCTAGTTTTAGGATTCTGCTCTAGAATCCTTCACTTCCCTCTGGATTCAAAAATACGCTCACGCCCTTATTACATTATTTGAGTTCCTTATGACATAATCTACTATTTCCTCCCTAGGGAGGAAAAGTGATTGAAAGTTAGCGAAATAGCACACACACTGTTCCCTCACACACACACTCAATCCCCCCCCAAATACACACGCTTAAAGACACTCAATTATTTGTGCGGTTCTCCTGTAAAACCATGGCTCATAAGAGACTCGTGTTATTATGAGAACCGTACACAAACCCCCACACACACACGCGCACACCCTCACCCACACACACTCCACTCCTCAAGCACACATTCCCACACACTTTTGTGTGTACATAAATACACATTTAAACACTCGCACTCTCACACAATTGCATGCGATTACGTAGGTAGGTATAATATTGTAATATTGTTTTATAATTATTATAAAATAACATAAAAGTAAAAAAAAACACACTTACCTTTGCAACCCCTTAATACCACTGCTCTACTACATTATTGTAACGATTGAAGGCCACGCAGAGCCTGCGACACAAGATTTTTTTAATCTTAGTGTAGGTTCTGCACGTCACAAATTTACGACACAACACAGGTGATAAACCTAATGCTGTCCTGTAATTAATTGTACATGTATGTCCTATTTTTGAAATAAACACATTTTGAAATTTGAATTGAATTTGAAATGCTATTTTGCTCCCTGTTTACGAAGAGTAAACGATCTCTTTTCAAATAGATGTGATAAAAATATATTTACCTTCGTAAAAATATTTCTTAAAACAGTCGATCTATTTATTTTAAAGTGTATACATGAATAGCATTTTTGAAAATATATTATAACTCGTTCTCAGGATATAAACAAGGTCAAAAGTTTACTTAATTGCTCATTTTGCGAAAACGTGTATTACAAATTTATTTATTAGTCTGTTGAAAATGGCCTTAATTGTTTTTTTTTTTCAAAACAGTCTACTAACGAAGCAACGGATTTTTTTTTTTTTAGTTTTGTGATTTTGAAATGTAAACCCTAATAAAAAAATAGTTCGAAAAACGCCCTAACCAGACCAAATTGAGCAAAGGATTATAAATACAATTCAAATTATTAAAGTTATTCTTTATAAGAGTGAGATTTATTTCTAATCCACAATGCAAATATATATATGAAACTACAGTATATTATATCATCATCGTCATCATCAGACACTGCTAGACATAGGCCTCCCCTATAACTCGCCAACGTGCCCTATCCTGAGCCATCTTCGTCCACTCCTATCCAGTCATACGAACACATACTATAGTATGTAGGTATGCTGCAAATTTAATATCCATAAAATAAGTTTTGCTTCTTATAAAGTTTAATTCATCCGTAACTTTTTTTTGGGACTACATAAAATTAAAAAAAAAAAAGATTTGAAAGGTACTAAAAAGGTACTAAATATTTGCAAATAAATAATTAAGTTATATTGTCTCTAACTATGAGAAACAAATGTGGTCCAGACAACCTGACGTCAGAATGTCTGACCACTTTCTTTTCATGTTTTTTCACTATTCATCGAGGTACCAAATAATCTAATTAAGGTACCAAATAGTACTAAAAAGGTACTAAATATTGATAGTTTCCAAACATAAAATATCGCACATGGTCCAGGGGTTCTGACGCTAACCAATTTATCTAGTAGAACAAAGACATTCATAAAAAATGTAACTTAGGCTCCATATAGATAGATTAATACGATCATATTAAAAAAAATAATTAAAACGGCTGTACTGAAAAAGTCCGAAACATGCAGTTATGCCCTTGTTCTACCGATAGTGCGATATGTAAAATCGCAATAAACCAAAGTTATGTGCACAGCTCAGTAAAGTCATGTTATTTTTTACTTCTATTCGATAAAGTAATTTCGAAATAAAAATTCAAAAACTAAATAATTTATTATGTCATTTTTATTTTATATCACTTTTTCGTTTATCATTACAGTACATTAATATTACAGTTTATATAGTTTGTTCGCCTCATTATAAAATTATCTTAAACTTAAAAACAAAGCATAATGTGATTTCTGGTTACGACTACTTAAAACTAACTTAAAGTCAACATAAATTAATTTGGTTTCAGTTCTTTTCACGTGTCCTTTAATTTCGTTTGTGATTTTCCTGTAACAAAAAAAATAATTTTATTATTAGAAGATAGTTCACAAAACTTAATATTTATTTACTTATCATACAATTTGAGAAATAAAAAGTCTTTTAGTGGCAATCCCAATTATATAAATTTGTAAAAGGTATTAAAAAAAATTGCATAGTTGAAGGACAGGATAGTAATTATAGGTTTTTTTTTATATTAAAACATTATAGTCATTTCACCCACACTGGGTTAAAATAATAAACTATAAGAAACTTATTTACAATGTCAAGGTTTATCCTGCGGAAAACGCTATTTTTTAACTTCTAGTGGGACTTACCGAAATATATTCTATAGACTTGGTTAAAAGGCATCTCGATGGCTACAGTCGTCATTATTGATATCACTAGTATCGATAATAGTTCTGGGACATGCACCTGAAATAAATAAAAATATTATAAAAATTGGTTATAGATTATCGGTATAATCGAAAACAACGGTTATAGGGGAAAACGGGGTCCAAAAGTACCACTTCACAGAACTGAAGATATACATCGTACTTCAATTCCACTTCCTATTTCCTGCTAAAAACATCAAAACCATATAAGCGAAGTTTAGACGTTTTGATGTTAGGACGTATGTGGCTTTGAAGCCCTGACCACTGACCTGGATGAAAAAAAATAGAATATAAAATACTGTGGCTTTGAGTAACATTTTTAATTATTTAGGCTAATTATTTTACAAATAAGACACATACGTATAAATACTTTAATACGTAAAAAATCAGTAATTCGCATGCGTGTGGCATACTTAGGCATATTTCCCCACCTACACCGCGCCGTACCACGCCGCGCAAGTTTCAAGCTTCTAGCTCTAAAAATGACGATACTTCCATGCAATTTTTCATCCCCCCTCAACCCCTTGCAACCCTTTTTTCGCATTAAAGTAGCCTAAAATGTCTTTTCTCAGGCTCTAGACTATCTGTGTACCAAATTTCATTTAAATCGGTTCAGTAGTTTTGGCGTGAAAGCGTGACAAACCGACAGACAGAGTTACTTTCGCATTTATAATACTCGTAAGGATTGATGTGAGCAATCACTTCTAAAACGCCAAATTTTCTTTCTTGCACTGTTTCCATTTTAACTTATAAAATACTACTATTAATCTTCCTAAAGAGTCTTATTTCCTTCTCCCTTGCACTCGTGCAAACATACTTACGAGTAACAAAGGCGAGTAGTAGGAGGAGTTTCTTTGCACGCCGACGTTATAGAAGAATATCGGAAACTGCGTGAGGTACACGCTGTAAGCGATCTTGTTGAAGAATTTAAACGCTCGGGATTCTAAAAATGCTGCCGCTGATCCTAGAAAAGAGGAATATTTTATATTGGTGGACATTCCACACAGCTGCATAACCTCCAACTATGCAAAGCTTCTACTATGGTGTTTTACGTGTACAAAAAAAGTTTATATTAGCATTATATCAGCTATCTGGTTCCCATTATACAAACTTTGCTTAGTTTGGGACTAGATATGTCACCAATATTTATTTTAAATCATTTCTTTACTATTACAGCTAGATAACTGATAAGATATTATTTAATTTTTTTGCAACTAAATACTAATCTTACATAATTACACCCTAGATTTATGTTCTCTATATTTGTGTGGGAATCGAACCTACAACTTACAACACAGAAAGCAGGACCACTAAGTCTATTAAAAACCGAGGCCAATAACTTTTTTAATTGCATCTCCAAATTTTCAATAATATTTTTCTGTTCCAATTCCTGATTTCTAGAATCGCCGAAGTTCTGTGAAACACATCAAAGCAGTTAAACATTTGTACCTATTTGGTGGAAATGTTTAGCTAGTCAGTCGCTATGAGAAATGCTTTGAGACTCATTTTAGACATAATAATAATAGTTTTCCTTTCAAGTCCAAACTAACAGTTGAAATATTATGTTATATGCCTTCTACCGATAAATCTTAGTTAATCTAAGTTAGATATCTGAGAGAATATCTACCGTGCCTGTGGATCAAAGTCGTGAAGGTGTTTTTAATTTGGTTTACTTACTGATATAACACATCAAACTATTTCCAAAAAAGCAGTATTGTAGCTTGAAAACGACTTTGGTCCCAAGGCACGGTAGTCCCCATAATACTACATATAAGAATTTTTGAGGATGTCATAGAAGGGTTAGTCAGAGATAACCTACGTCCAAAAATTACATTTCGCACATACCAAAATTTTACAGTAGGTGATATTCAATACGTGACAGGTTGCAAGCCAATCGTCGTTGCTACCATTTGTATTCTATAGTGGTTTCCTCACGATGTTTTCTTTCATCAAGTGAGAACACTGTCATTTCTCACATATTTTTCCAATCAGAAAAATTATGTCACAACAGGTTTGCACCCACGACCTTATGATTAGACTGTGGGTTTCTCAATAGACCACGGGTGCTCTTAAACAAACTATAAGACAATAAGACAAAGATAATAAGTGACAATAAGAGATAACTTAACATAGATATAGGCTTGGTCGCATGGAAATGGCACCTACATTATCTTCCGATGTTAAGTGGTAACCATCACCTTTAACAAAGCATTGCCTCGCAAGTCACGCGCGATATGGACGTGCCCTATGAAGCGATCCTGCGTCCATCAACTTGAGGCATTCAGATGTTAAGCCTCATGTGCCTGTAATTTCACCGACCGATAAATGACATAAGACTCTTTTAAACATTTCAAAATGATCCTTGTAATTTCATTAAATTAAATACATCTAGCTAGATGGAACAATCAGATGGCCCACCTGATGTTAAGTGATAACCATCACCTATAAAAAAGCATTCCCCCTAAGTCACGCACGATAGGAACGTGCCCTACGATGCACTGCCCTGCGTCCATCAACTTGAGGCATACAGATGTAAAGCCTCATGTGCCTGTGATTACACCGGCAACCACATCTTCAACCCGCAACACAGCAACGCTGCTTGGCGGCAGAAAAAGGGGTGGTGGTAGTACTTTCCCGGACGAGCCCTTTACTAAGAGTTCTACTACTCTTAAAACTTACATTAACTTTGACATGCAATGCGTACCTGTGTAGTTATTGGTCATAGCCCAATGTGTGGCTGACATGAAAATACCCCACATAATGGGTGAAAAAGCCGCAAATATAGCAGCGGGGCCATTCTCGTAAGTGTAGCCTTCTAGGCCCCACTTGTATGGGCTGATCATTGTGAACAGGGCTAGGGCGAAAGCCGATGTCCAGAGAAGACTCACTTGAACCTAAAAAAAACATAAAATATATTTGAAATCAATGTCATAGATCTTTTCTTTCTTTTATAACAGCCTGCCACATAGATGGCTCTCACAACTCAGTTGGTTTGCCTTATGCGCTGTAGGCCGTGGGTTCGAGCTCCACCGAGAACAAATATTTGTGTAGGTAATCTCTCTTTCTTGTCGTGTCACTAGTTTTTTTCGAAACAGTGTGGTGACAGGATTTTAAGTGCGCCTCAAGACGCTCCTTTAAAGCACTTGACATATGTTGTAGAACTTTTTAGGGTCTACGACATGCCGGTTTCCTCACGATGTTTTTCTTTACCGTTTGAGAGTACCTGGCATTGTGCACTTGAATTTATGAATATAAAACTCATTGGTGCATGACCAGTTTCGAAGCCACGACCTTAGGATCGGAAGGCGGGGCCGCTAGACCACCAGTGCTCTATTAGTTTCAGTTTGTGTAATGAAAATGGATTTTTGTTCTCTGTTCACACTCGTACAAAACACTCTTACTTACTAGTAATATCTACTAGTACCAAAAAATACCTAAGAAATAATACTACTCGTATCTATACTAATTGGGCACACGTACTTACGTGTGACTGCTCAAGTCAAATAAGATTATGTACCTCTATAATATAGGTATGTGATCATACTCTCAGTAGGTAAAAGAATCAGCGGATTTGTCAGATTCGTACGAATTAAGGCAAGGGCGTCGCCAGCCCATGGCCCAGGGGGGGGGGCAAGTTAATATTATGGAGGATGAGAAAAATATGAATTGTAGTTACAGTTAAGAGCATGAAACTTTACAGCTGGTAGCGCAAGTCTTTGCCTCTATGGCGATTGTAAAAAGAATGGTTCCAACTTAGGCCTTAGAACTTTGGTTTCTTTGCAGTTGGCTACATTTTTTTTATCCCTAGGTGGGGCAGCTGCCCCTCCCTGCCCCCCTTGGCAACGCCCTTGAATTAGGGGCTGACACCCATAAAGTACTCATCTATCAGTACATCAATAATGTATCTTGAGTTTGGCTGGAGTATTGGCCAAGCTAAGCAAATCTTGTACTATGAGAAACAGGTAACTGAATTAATAATACTGCAATATTTATTCTTGTCAATAAGTAGATAATATTACAAAATATAACATCAAAAAACAAAATATTCTGTTCATCACAGAATTTGTTTGTTTTCGATGAGGATCGAACCCACAATCCTACAGCGCAGAAGCTACTTTATCTACATCTACACTAATATTATAAAGAGGAAACCTTTGTATTTTTGTATGTAACGAATAGGCTCAAAAACTACTGGTCCGATTTCAAAAATTCTTTCACCATTAGAATGCTACATTATCCCTGAGTAAGATAGGCTATATTGTATTTTCAAAAAAATCAGGGATCCTTACTAAAACTTCAATAATGTAACCCAAGGTGGAAAACAAAAACCTTACATCGCGTGCGCTGCGAAAACTATTGATGATAGAACAAAATAATGTACTACGATTTTGTAGAACACGTCACCATCTACAAAAAATGTCGCGACAGCATATGTCTAACTATTATAGTTATGTCACAATAAGTGTTCTTTTATTATAAAAAAATAATTGAAATGCCGCCGCCAGAAAAGGGTCTTTATTTGTACCTTGGTATTAATCCTTATCCAAATAAATCATTTCATAATTAAGACGGTTTCAATACCTATAGATTACTTCTTAAATTTTTCAAATCGGACATTCCATTCAAAAGATATGACGAAATTAAAAATGTTAACGGGTCCACGGGTCACGCTCGGGGTGCGATTTCACTCACTCAAGGAGAAGCGCGTGCAAATGTATGAAATAAGTAGACGCGAGGCTCGAACCCACGCTCTAAGTTTATCCTAAAATGTTCAATAAATTTATGACCACCCATGCGAAGCTGGGACAGGCCGCTAGTTATTTATATTTATAAACTACTAACTGAGTTCTGAAGTGTGAAAATTATTTATCATTTTTGTTATACCAGCTTTCTAGAACGGCAAAGTTCTACGTAAACACATCAAAGGGAAACCGGTAAAAATATTTATCAAGAAATGACGCCTTGAGATTATTCCTAGAATCATGACCCAATAAGAAACCTACACTGCCTTTCGCTAGATGTATTGATAACATAAGTAGGTGAGCAGAAATAAATGAATGTCAATTTATGAATAATAGAAAAAAACAGCTTTCCATCCTCCGGGCACAATACATATCCCCACGTTTTCTTAGTATCAATTACATACTCAAGATTCTTAAAAAAAAGATTTATAAAATTAAACTAATGATGTCCCTATAGTTTAAGATTTATTTATTATGGAGCGCTCTAAAATATGTGGTCATCAGGCACGGATCCAGCCCTCGGAAAAGGTTGTGGTCACAGCCACCCGAAAATAAGAGTCTGTTATAAACTCGCTCATGATCGATATAGTGCATTGCTTTCGTAACTTCGCTTCGTCTTCCGGTTCGGAGACACCGCCAGATCCCGTCACCTAATGGACTGACAACAAGTCTGTGGAAGAAGAAGACTCAAAATCGTTGCCTCGTAAGTCACGCTCGATAGGAACGTGGCCTACGATGCACTGAATTGCGTCCATCAACTTGAGGCATACAGATGTTAAGATTCATGTGCCTGTAATTACACCGGCAACCACACTCTTCAAACCGAAACACAGCAACGATGCTTGGCGGCAGAAAAAGGCCTGGTGGTAGTACTTCCCCGGACGAGCCCTTCATAAAGAGCTCTACTACTCGCAGCAGACTTCTTTAGGCATTTAGGGATTTATTTTGGGAGTACTTACACTGTTGAGAGTGTAGTTTGATTTCTTCGTCTTCATAAGGTAAGCCATAACGACACCTACTAGATAGATAGTGGCCCGATGTGTTGGTAGAATGTAAGAATACTTGGCCGCATCAAGAAGCTTTTGGACGCTGAAAACAAATCAAATAGTAAATATAAAGCAAGTAAATAATATATAAGTTATACTAAATAGCTTCCGTTCGTGGTTTCTCTCACGTTATTTTTGCTTAGTTTGGGGCTAGATGGCGCTCTGTGAATATATATACCTGTCAATATGTCAATTTCTGATAGTTTCTATCCTTCCAAGATTGCCTGGAAGAGATCGCTTTCAGCGATAAGGTCGCCCATTGTTCCACCTAAATGTATGTTTTAACCATGTACTTTGTTTCTGTGCACACAACAGTTAGAGGTAATATCTAATATTTAATTATACATAGCAACTTTAAAACTATTAATCGAACAGATCAAACCCCTCTACGAAATGTTGATTTCGTAGAGGTGCTACGAATTCAGTCACCTACTAATAAGTACTTATAAAGTTCTAGGTAAGTGCCAGAACTGAAACTTTGCTCGACTGAAGTGTGGAGGTACATATTTGACGACTTTGGAGTCCAGTAATGGAGGCTCTCACGGCGTTTGCTTAGCAAGGTCCCTAGTTGACAATGTTTCATTAAAATTCATATTTGATGCCTTTAGATTAAACCCTCTTCAGCTAATATTGTTCCTATTAGAAGTTGTTTACCTACCTACATATCACCAGGGCCTCGCCAAACAAGAATTTGTTACGATTTAATATTAACTAAGTACATGCTTTAATATGGAAATAAATCAAATTTAAGTACCTTTTAGGACATTATGACGTTATTATAATAATGAATAGATTGTGTCGTGCTATTCCGTAAACAACATTCACCCAAGGAACGTGGAATCTGCAGTGAGATTTCCATTCGTATCGTGAGTATCTGTATCATCTGAATGCCTCTAGTTTATTTATTTATTTGTGTATTTATTTAGTAAATTTTACATTGCCATTACAGATAAACCAAAGCGACAATGGAAAAACTTATCAGCTACTACAAACTTAAGTTTACTTACATAAAAAATGTATGACCATATCTGTGAATTTCGTCACGCTTAATATAAATATATCAACATCCTCGGCTACACAAAGACTGTTGATTGTTATAAGGGCTCGCGTAAATGGTGATTCACTAACGAGATTAGTTCGAGCCCTCGGAATTGCAAGCAGCCTAGGTCGTCGTCGCGCGCCCACGTAGTTATCAGGTACGCGCAAACCTGCACTCGCGAGCACTCGCGGATTGTGCACCATACCTCTCAGGAGTCGAAATATGTAAACTATCAGCATATTTTCTCGTCTTACTTCTAATTTAAAATAACCCACCATGCCTAAGACGAATAGAGTGGTAGTTGATGGACGCGGCGCAGTCCATACAGTCATAGGGCACGTTCGTAACGTGCGTGACTTGCGAGGCACTGTTTTGTTATAGGTTTCATTAACCTATTTCAGGCACCAGTCTCTCGCAAAATAGGTTAACTTATTATGATACAATAGATTTATAGAACACACACTATCATAAAGCATTTTATTTTGTTCTACCTACCTACTAGATTGTATTACCTACTATATTGTTAACTAGTATTATGTTTGCCTTGTTTTCAGTGAGAATATAAATGAATTTTTTTTTTGGTGCTCTGAGCTTCGGACAAGAAATTCTGTTTCAAGACTTTCAGCGCCCGCCCCTCGTAAAAAATAAATATATGTAGGACAAAATAAGGCAAAAATATTAACAAAATATAAACAGGTAAGTATGACAAATATTTAACAAAATAAGATGAAACTATTATAGGTTTAAGATAAGATGAAAATATTATACTATTTATAGGTGATGGTTACCACCTAACATCAGGTGGGCCATCTGCTTGTTCCATCAGCAGATAACATATAAAAAAATGTAGTGCCGCCCGCGTGAGTGTGTATTGGCGATTGGAAATGTTAGCGTGAGTCGAAGATAACTGATCTCAATACGTAGGCACTAAGGCTGGTATTCAGAGACATTAATGAAATCCAAGCTACGACTGCGCAGAGAGAAGCATCGTCGAAGCCGATCTTTGGATTTTGTATTCAGAGACATTCAGGATGTCAAACTTACTGTTATCTTCGCTTCGAGTACACTTGTCATCGAGTTCGATATTTTTTACTCTGTAGATAGATTACTGCGAAATAACACAAGCCTATAATTATTGTTCAAGATGTACGAAGGTTTTATTTAGGTAGATTAAGTAGGTTATACTACATATAAACTCAAGGATTTTTTAAATTTATTTTTCGTTTGCTATAGATATCCGATACCTGGTTTTAACTGTGTTTTTAATATAAGGGTCTTTTTAGGGTTCATCATAAACCTTGAAAGCTATTTTTGGATCCAGGAGATGCGCTTTGAATGAATTACGAGGAAAACAAAATACAAAAATTGCATAAATCGGAACGTAATTCTGTAAATTTTCATGATGTTGAGAGACTGATTGCCAAAGACGCGTAAAAAATGCGTGGAACGAAATACATTTCAGCCAATACTGTAAGCAGCAATAAGATTTTTTAAATTACTCTTAACTTTTTTTTATTACTCGTTTTTTTATCTTTTTTGTTCGGTACGCTTCTTCATACCACATTCGGTCAAATATAATTAAGTCAAACGTATCAATAATTGCCATTAGAGCGTTTACAAGATTTCATAAAAGGCTTGATAGGGTGGATCCAACTTGGATAAGTTAGGTTATGTTGAAACATATAAATTATGCAAAGCTAACGTGCAGTGGCCGCCGAAGTGCCATAAATGTTTTTTTATTCACACTAATCCCCGCAGTACTATAATTCGGGTGTTTATTATTTTACAAAGTAATTTATAAACTAAACATCTCCTGGAGAAAATGATTTCAGAGGAGGACTTCCCTTCCACCCCCACATGCACCTTTCCTAGCCCCACCCCTCAACGAGGTACCGGACCACCTCAATGCAGGTACCGGATATCTATAGTTTAGCCTCTCTTTTTCTAAAGTTATTTAATTCACTTATTTTCGTAATAATCAAATAATAAGAATAAATCTTACCTTTCGGATAACTTGAAATTACATTTATTATGGTTTTATTTACGTAGATTAGGTAGGTTACACTACAATAATTTGAAAAAATGATATATTAAAATTTCTATAAATTATTTAATTCTCTTACTTATATAATAAAAAAATAGGAATAAATCTTATTTCAGACGACTTGAAATTACATTTCTGGACCATAATAAAACACACACACAACACAGAGTCGGCACTTTCTTCATTAGAGGTGCTTCCTTCGGTGTACTACTCCGGCTGTCCAAAATCTGGAGAGAGGAATACGTCCTTTTGTCCTCTCGTGAGAGACTGCTTGACCAGAGAATGCTTGCTCTTCCCAGTAGTAGTTGGGTCCAGGCAGGAAAAACTGATTTTGAAAGCGATATCATCTCCAATGTTCGATCAAACACATTCACAATGACTTTCAGAAAGGTAAATAATAGCACGGCGTGGAAGCTCTAGTGAGGGATCATAAGAGATTACGTGGAAACTCGACTACATCATCGAAATAAGATCAAATTTTATCAAAATATTCCATTGTTGGAAGATTGAATAATTTCATAGACAGAAGTTTGATTTTGTCAAAAATAGTTCTCCCTTACTAGTTTGGCGCTAGTTCTGACTTGAGATCGGCTCAAGTAGTCGATTTCCACTACTTACGCTTGACTTAGCGCAAGCCTAAGTTTAGACTGATTTTTAGCGACTCTGAATACAAAACAAAGGCTAAGCTTCCGATTTTGACAAACTCAAGCGTAAGTTCACGCTTATCCTCGTCTCTGAATACCAGCCTAAGGAACGTATTTACAACTAGTGGCTTCCCGCGGCTTCGCACGCGTTGAAGTGGTGAGCCGTGATTGAGCCACAAACATCATAACATCGTAACTTTCGCATTGATTTGTATATTATTAGGGTAGGATTTTAAATACCTACGTAGGTATAAGAGATACCTACAGGCGTACATTACCTATATTAGGTAGGTAGGTATAGGTATTGAGTTTAGCACAAACATGACAAATATAACAAAGACAACCTTACACGGAAAATATGTACTTATTTGTTCCTAGTTTCTACCCCAAAAACAAACGAAACGAAACAGCTTCACGACTTTAATCCCCATGCAGGCACGGTAGATACCCTCAGATCTCTTTGTACCAACTCAAGATTCCCGTTTTTAGAATGCCCTTTACAAACATTGACGCCTCGTTGTATCCTTTTTACTCGAGCGCAACGAAGGAGGGTAACGTTTTAGAGGTTGTTTTCGAAAATCAAACTGTTGTGGCGGCTAGCCACATACAGGTACTTGCAATCGGGCTGACGCGAAGGGTTTGTATGTAGCGTCGCCAGTCGTCTCTCCCCGCTCATTAGGTTAGGTTAGCCTAACCTAATGAGCGGGGGGGAATGAGGGGGGATAAAAACTAAAAATTATTTCCTATTTTTTTGCCTTGAAGTATATGTACTCCAAGTTCAAGTTTGTAGATTCAAGGAATACAATTTTTCATACCAACGTTTTCAACCCTTTTTACACCCTTAGGGGTTGAATTTCCAAAAATCCCTTCGTAATACATCTCTACGTCATAAGACCTATGTACTCTTCAAATATCAAGTCTCTAGGACCAGAGGTCAAAAAACTCCCATACAAAGTTTTACATCCCTTTGCAGACTTATTAAGGGTAGTTTTCAAAAACTAAAAATGCCTTTCCTATTTTTTTGCCTTGAAGTATGTATACTCCAAGTTTCAAGTTTGTAGGTAAAAGGAATACTATTTTTCATACAAACGTTTTCATCCCTTTTTACACCCTTAGGGGTTGAATTTCCAAAAATCCCTTCTTAGTACACCTCTACGCCATAAGACCTATGTACTCCTCAAAATTACAAGTCTCTAGGACCAGCCGTTTAGGCTGTGCGTTGTCTATATGTCAGTCAGTCAGTCAGTCAGTCAGTCAGTCAGTCAGTCAGTCAGTCAGTCAGTCAGTCAGGACTTTGATTCTTATAGTATTAGAGATAAGCGCGATGGGCCCCCAGAAATTCATAATAACTTAGAGTGAGTTTTGAAGTGTAAAAACTAACAAATCGAAACATAGGTAGGTGAAGGGCTCTTTGTGAACTGCTCGTCCGTGGAAGTACTACCACCATGCCTTTTCTGCCGCCAAGCAGCGTTGCTGTGTTTGAAGTGTTCCAATACTTGTGTTTGTTTGAAGAGTGTGGTTGCCGGTGAAATTACAAGCACATGAGGCTTAACATCTGCCTCAAGCTTATGGACGCAGGGCAGTGTATCATAGAGCAGGTTCGTATCGTGCGTCGCTTGCGAAGCAATGTTTTGTTTTGGCCGCTTAACATCAGGCCGTCTGCTTGTTCCATGAGAAAGTGGTTTATTAAGAAAAGGTCAAACCGTTAGTAACTAGCGCGATCGTTACTCCAAAAGTTGGCTGATTCTACGGCTGAGTATACATATATGTATACAAGGTGTTCCAATACTTGTGTTTAAAAACTTCAGGGGGCTAAAGTACCCATCAATATGATTAACTTTTTCTAAGGAACCAACACACAACCATACATTTTAGCCAGGTAGGTATTGAACTTTTGTATGAAACAGCTGTTTTTTTTTTCGCGTTTACAGTGTTGGTTCCTTAGAAAAAGTTATTCATATTGATGGGTGCTTCAGCCCCCTGAAGTTTTTAAACACAAGTATTGGAACACCTTATAATGTAGAGGTATAGTATATTAACTAGTGGCTTCCCGCGGCTTCGCACGCGTTGAAGTGGTGAGCCGTAATTGAGCCACAAACATCCAAACATCGTTACTTTCGCATTGATTTGTATATTATTACGGTAGGATACCTATGCAGGTATAAGAGATACCTATAGGCGTTACCTATATTAGGTAGGTATAGGTACTGAGTTTAGCACAAACATGACAAATACAACAAAAACAACCTTACACGGAAAATATGTACTTATTTGTTCCTAGTTTCTACCCCAAAAACAAAAGAAACGAAACAGCTTCACGACTTTGATCCCCAGGCACGGTAGATACCCTAAGATCTCTTCGTACCAACTCAAGATTCCCGTTTTAGAATGTTCCTTACAAACATTGACGCCTTGTTGTATCCTTTTTACTTGAGCGCAACGAAGGAGGGTAACGTTTTAGGGGTTGTTTTCGAAAATCAAACTGTCTTTTTGTTATTTATCCACAAAACACATTTTTTTTTAGTTTTAAGTTAATTACACAACGCTTTAAAAATCTCCCATACAAACCTTAAAACTTTGTCAGTCTTTTGCACCCTTTGCAGGGGTGGTTTTAAAATATTGAAAACGTGATTTTAAATTATTTTACTTCAAGTTTTAAATCAATCGCAGCACGCGTTAAAAAACTCCCATACAAACATTGACATCCCTTTGCTCACTTATTAAGGGTAGTTTTAAAAAACTAAAAATGCCTTTCCTGTTTTTTAGCCTTGGAGTACATCTACTTCAAGTTTCAAGTTTGTAGGTTCAAGGAATACAATTTTTCATACCAACGTTTTCAACCCTTTATACATCCTTAGAGGCTGAATTTCCGAAAATCCCTTCTTAATACACCTCTACGCCATAAGACCAATATACTCTTCAAATTTCAAGTCCCTAGGACCAGCGGTCAAAAACCTCCCTTACAAACTTTTACATCCCTTTGCACACTTATTAAGGGTAGTTCTAAAAAACGAAAAATGCCTTTCCTATTTTTTGCCTTGTACTCCAAGTTTCAAGTTTGTAGGTTCAAGGAATATTATTTTTCATGCAAACGTTTTCATTCCTTTTACACCCTTAGGGGTTGAATTTCCAAAAACCTCTTCTTAGTACACCTCTACGCCATAAGACCTATGTACTCTTCAAATTTCAAGTCTCTAGGACCAGCGGTCAAAAAACTCCCATACAAACTTTTACATCCCTTTGCACACTTATTAAGGGTAGTTCTAAAAAACTAAAAAATGCCTTTCCTATTTTTTGCCTTGGAGTACATGTACTCCAAGTTTCAAGTTTGTAGGTTCAAGGAATACTATTTTTCATGCAAACGTTTTCAACCCTTTTACACCCTTAGGGGTTGAATTTTCAAAAACCTCTTCTTAGTACACCTCTACGCCATAAGACCTATGTACTCTTCAAATTTCAAGTCTCTAGGACCAGCGGTCAAAAAACTCCCATACAAACTTTTACATCCCTTTGCACACTTATTAAGGGTAGTTCTAAAAAACTAAAAATGCCTTTCCAATTTTTTGTCTTGGAGTACATGTACTCCAAGTTTCAAGTTTGTAGGTTCAAGGAATACTATTTTTCATGCAAACGTTTTCATCCCTTTTTACACCCTTAGGGGTTGAATTTCCAAAAATACCTTCATAGTACACCTCTACGCCATAAGACCTATGTACTTTTCAAGTTTCAAGTCTCTAGGACCAGCGGTCAAAAAACTCCCATACAAACTTTTACATCCCTTTGCACACTTATTAAGGGTAGTTCTAAAAAACAAAAAAATGCCTTTCCTATTTTTTGCCTTGGAGTACATGTACTCCAAGTTTCAAGTTTGTAGGTTCAAGGAATACTATTTTTCATGCAAACGTTTTCAACCCTTTTACACCCTTAGGGGTTGAATTTCCAAAAACCTCTTCTTAGTACACCTCTACGCCATAAGACCTATGTACTCTTCAAATTTCAAGTCTCTAGGACCAGCGGTCAAAAAACTCCCATACAAACTTTTACATCCCTTTGCACACTTATTAAGGGTAGTTCTAAAAAACTAAAAATGCCTTTCCTATTTTTTGTCTTGGAGTTCATGTACTCCATGTTTCAAGTTTGTAGGTTCAAGGAATACTATTTTTCATGCAAACGTTTTCATCCCTTTTTACACCCTTAGGGGTTGAATTTCCAAAAATACCTTCATAGTACACCTCTACGCCATAAGACCTATGTACTTTTCAAGTTTTAAGTCTCTAGGACCAGCGGTCAAAAAACTCCCATACATACTTTTACATCCCTTAGCATACTTATTAAGGGTAGTTTTAAAAAACTAAAAATGTATTTCCTATTTTTTTGTCTTGAAGTATATGTATTCCAAGTTTCAAGTTTGTAGGTTCAAGGAATACAATTTTTCATACAAACGTTTTCATCCCTTTTTACACCCTTAGGGGTTGAATTTCTAAAAATCCCTTCTTAGTACACCTCTACGCCATAAGACCTATGTACTCCTCAAATTTCAAGTCTCTAGGACCAGCGGTTTAGGCTGTGCGTTGTCTATATGTCAGTCAGTCAGTCAGTCAGTCAGTCAGTCAGTCAGGACTTTGATTCTTATAGTATTAGAGATGGTGTAATATCAGAGCCTTAAAAGTCATGGACGATGATAATTAGATAAACGTAATTTTCTATCTGCAGCATTTAAAAAGATGCATATGTTGCATCTTTTTAAATAAAATATTATGAACAAGGTGTTGAAATAAAGCAATTGATAGGTATTAAAAACGTCAGTTGTGTCTAATAAATTTCAGGTCAAGGATAGCTGCTGGCCTGTAATAAAAAAAGTCTTCTTATTACTACCACTTTGGATTCAGAATTAGAAAGTCAGACAAAAGATAGAACGACTAACACTCAGGTTTTACAGATTCGAGACTTCCTTGAACTTTAAAACTTCGAAACTATTGCCTCAACAGTCCAAGCGCCAGAAATAACTTTGCTAGAGCTTGCTTCAGTCAATACTGGCTTGCTTCAGTCAGCACAGGCATAGATAGAACTAAATAGCCTAGACCTAGATTGAATTGAACACCGAGATACATGACAAAAATTAAAGAGTGAAATAAAACCGGCTAAGTGCGAGTCGGAATCGCGCACGAAGGGTTCCGTATCTATAAAAACGACAAAAAAATCACGGTTGTTGTATGGGAGCCCACTTAAATATTTATTTTATTCTATTTTTTTGTATTTGTTGTTATAGCGGCAACAGAAATACATCATCTGTATAAATTTCAACTGTCTTACTATCACGGTTCATTAGATACAGCCTGGTGACAGACGGACAGACATACACACGGACGGACAGCGGAGTCTTAGTAATAGGGTCCCGTTTTACCCTTTGCGTACAGAACCCTAAAACATGTGTTTTTTTCTTTTATTTTGACAGCTTAGCGACAGCATTGCTATTGTTTCGAGTTCGAATCAAAATCAAGAGTTTTCAAAAAAATGCATTTTCTAAGATGTACTTACGAGATTCCATAATACACGAACATGCTGATATCGAACCAGAAGACGGCCAGGTATCTCAGCACGGTAGATCCTACCGCTACGCCGATGAGGAGCGTCCAGCCCAAGGTCCTGAACTTCCAAAATATCAGCATCAGGGGCAATGTGGCCACGTAGAGCTGCATGTCCATCCCGATCTGATGCGTGTGAGTTAGGCACTGAAAAATAAACATTAATCTAAGCTACAAAACTTGAAATACTTTTACTTAGTGAAAGCTGACGTACCCCTTTCAATCTAATTCTTTTCAGGTGATTTAGGTATAAAACTTCGGCCGTGTACAAAGGATTTTTTGTGAACCTTTTTCAGCATGCAAATGTTAGATGAAAAGACTCAAGTAACCATCGTAACCCCAATAAGTAATGAGAATATAGAAAAACGATGAACGGTTGCAATACCGTAAATATGTAGGTGACATCATGATCGAGTTATCCAACTATCTTGAGAACCAGGGCATACGATACCATTATTACACTTCTTTCATCAATTATCATCCTTATAAGTGTGAAAAGTAGGCTCATATCACTATAATTTTGGAATCAGCTTGTTTACCTACTCAATTATTCTTATCCATAGATCATGATTTCGTTACATTATCATTAGCATACATTAGGGATTTTTTGTATGTACGTACATGGTATCTAAACTAATAGTTGAGAATATAGTGCAAGGTATGTATAATCAAAGTACTATGAAACTAGAAATTGAAATCAAAGAAATATTTCTGATATTTTACAAGTCATTACTAAAAAAACAATTGTTTTTTTGCTTGAAAATCGACTGAACTAAAAGAATATTTAACATACATATAACTTTTCTCTTTGTTGCTTAAATCAAGGCATTTTATAATTTATTGCGTGACCAAGAATTTAATTTTGAATTTATTCTTAAATATCCTAGTGAGGAAATAGAGAGATCTGCCGTCAAAATGTCGTTGCATGTAGTGCGTTCAAATTAAAAGTGGTTCATAGGTGTGTGTGGACTTTTTTAAACAACTAGTTGATGGAACAAGCAGATGGCCCACCTGATGTTAAGTGGTAATCATCACCTATAACAAAGCATTACCTCGTAAGTCACGCACGATAGGAACGTGCCCTACGATGCACTGCCCTGCGCCCATCAACTTGAGGCATACAGATATTAAGCCTCATGTGCCTGTAATTACACCGGCCACCACACTCTTCAAACCGAAACAAAGCAACGCTGTTTGGCGGCAGAAAAAGGCGTGGTGGTAGTAATTCCCCGGACGAGCCCTTCACAAAGAGCTCTACTACTCTTAAAATCCTATATACTCTATGACACATAGTTATTTTCCTGATCAAGACAAATCAACAGATCTCATTGACCAAAATCCACCAAGCCATTCTCTGCACTGATGACTCACAAAGGATCACACACTAAACATTACCCTTCTGATGGGTAGTCAGGTAAAAACAGTATGAAATAGCAGTGATGGTCACATTGCTGAATAAATTTAAGGGTGAGGGTGCCGTGCCGCAGCAATCACAAGCGCTATTCAATTATTATTAATGGTTTTCCATTAGTTTAATTTTTTTTTTTTTTTTTCGTATACTGATGTATTTTTAGTTTTTCTTTTTGCACTGTATTACCCACCTAATTTAGCGTTTATTTACTGAGCCAGGGACGTAATTGGCCTAACTGTATAATAGTTTTTATCTTTATTTTCTTTTCTTGTGTGTTCGGCCAATAAATTGCTTTTCTTTCTTCCTTTCTTTATATCTTTGGGTTAATATTTTTTTTTTCTTTCACTCTTCGTCTTATTGAGTGATGGACGCAGTTCAATGTCACGCATGGCATTTCTTCGTAGACCTTAAACCTGATGATTGCCTGTATGTATTTTGGTTTTGCCTACGCTTCATTAACTTCGATTGGCACCAGGCTAGAGCTTCATTATTATATTAGTTTGTAACAAGGATCATGCAAAAGCACAATAGGAACCAAGCCGTAAGTTTTTTGCCTATTTTGCTAGACTTGGTTGCGTGGAACAGGCTATAAACTATATACTACTCTGTAAAAAACAGGGTCATATCTCTTGTTATTTCATTTCCAGATTTTCAGCGTGTAAAATCAAAAATATTTTGCAATCAAAATGTTAAAATAATTAAGAAGCAAGTATGCCAACTCCCCCAAACATAACGAGCTGATTTTATCATACAGTCCATCCATAGTATGGAACCTTAAAAAGATTTTTAGACAACTTGCTGATGGAACAAGCAGTTGGCCCATCTGATGTTATGTTACCATCACCTATAACAAAGCATTGCATCGTTAGACACGCTCGATAAGAACGTGCTCTACGATGCATGCGTTCATCAACCTGAGGCATAATTATTTATAATATACTAGCGGACCCGACAGACGTTGTCCTGCATGATAGTTAAAGCGACTGCAGCGGCATGTGCCGGGCTGATTTGTGAATCTAAACCATCCAGGGTGCCACCCAAACGCATACAAAAAAACCATTCAAATCGGTCCAGCCGTTTAGGAGGAGTTCAGTGACATACACACGTACAGTAGAATTATATATATAAAGATTTGCGTTTTGTGTTTTGTGATGTCTTAGTCAGTAGAAGTCTTAAATGTTGCTGAAGGATTGTCCTTACGCAGTCTTACCATTTCTTCAAATCCGAAGTAATTGTGTATGAAGAGAAAGCTCTTCCACATGTTCTTCTCGCAAACCCTGCTGTGTTCTTCCACCACCAAGTTCCACTGAGGACCGTTGTTCAAGTCTGGCAGTATGTACGTGCAGAACAGCATCAAACTCAAGAACAGGGGGAATAACCTACGAAATAAAATATAAATTAACAAAATGACACTGCTTATTTAATACAAATGATATTTTTATATGATTTTAATTGCATTCGCGTGTCGTCAGATTTTAATATTGAACCAGTTAATAAAGAGTTTTTTAAGTTGTATTTAATCAATCTCATTCAAAAGCATTCAGAACAATTAGGTCGTTTTGAATCGATTGATAAATCTTTATCTAAGCAATAACTAGTAGGTATTCTCCACATAACAGGATTAAGATACGCGTGTTCATTTCCTGTTGAGTTTAACTGCTAATCTGCACGTTTTGATCTCAGCGATGTCTCACGTGCACCTAATAGTTTATTCTCATCCAATTAATTATATTGTAGATACCTGAACCACCGGGCGATAAATCTGTCCTTCATATCAATTGTCCCTTTTTTCTCGAGGTCTTGTAGAAGATTGTGTGCATTCAAAAACCCACTCAGATACAAGAAACTGTCCGTGTACAAAATCGCAGACCGGCCGACGACAGCCCACGGCATCCCGAATACCTGAAAAATGAAAAAGGTCAACTCCCGAAGTTTTTGTAGCTGGCCTTGTAACTTTTGAGGACTTAATTAAGACCACCTTTCCGGAGAGATGGCTGAAGTGGATAATTCTTTAAAGCCGAGTAAATTGCGTTTCAGAGGCTCAACAAGGAATAATTAATTAACTGCAAAAAAAATATTCGTTGATATTGTCTAGGAGTTGAATTACGGAAAAATATGCAAGTTTATCAATTAACCTGTTTTCGACTTCTTTAATCTTAATTAATCAAATTTAAGTAAAAACTAAAATTTTTAATCTTAATTATTTAAGTAAAATGTATTATCAGAGTAAATTACAAAGAACACAAGTATTTACAAAATGAACGCAATGCATATGAAACAGTTGAGCTACCTGCAGACCGTTGCGAACGATCTAGAGATAGCTGAATTAATCAAAATTAATGGTAATCAGAAGCGTCCCCAAGAGGTTGGCTGCATTGCCACGTTGAATGGCAACGCTGATGCGCGGAGGTAACTAACCAGCCCTCGGGTCACGCGTTGCCTGGATAACAACCCCGATATAGCTTTGAATGTATGCCTCGTTACCTTATAACCTTAACCTTATGTATAATTAGAAATTTAAGGCGAGGGAGACTGTTTTGACGACACCAGCTACCCAAAATAGGCTAAATGAAAAGGGCTTTAGAGTGAGTTTTCAAAGTGTTAATTACGTTTGACGTGATTGACCTTTGACTGGGGTGTATAAGAGGTACTTCTAAATTCAGTGCTCGAAATTAGGAGCCTCTTTGAGGCGCACTTAAATCTTCTCACACACTATTTCGAAAGAACTAGTGACACGAAAGCAGAAGACTCCTAAATTGCCTATTGCGTTTTTTTGTATAGCTATGTCTTTGGATGCCATCCAAACATCAGATGAAAAGTGAGGATGCTGTCTACTACCGCGTTTACATTTAGATATTCGCGCGGACGGAAATTTGGCCGGCCATATGTCCGCGGCAGAGTCACCGGCATCGTGTGTTCACATTAAGCCTGGACACTTAGGGAGCACAGGCCACGCGAGCGGACATGGAAGTGGCGTTTTTACATTCTCGCATTGCCCATGTTCCTGCACATTTCTACGGACATGAGCTGAGTGTAAACGGGGTATAAGACGGAGATCGCTATAATCTACCTGTTCACTCTTGACTTGAAAATTCACTGAAGTGGCCCGGAAATACTGATGACGTAGAGAGTTCCACTCCAAGGCGGTTCGTCTATAAAAAGTGGAAGCAAAGCGCTTTGT